>CM053618.1:22662129-22681363 GCA_028646535.1 Procyon lotor
ATGTCAGCACCAAAGGCCACTTAGAATTTAGAAAAGGATTCAAGAACTCTGGCAAGGTTTCGCAAGGGAAGCAAAACTTCCTGGTTTAAAGGTGAGTAGGACTGAGATGGTCAAAAAGGAAAGAAGATATTCTCAAGGAGGCAGAGAGCAACGTGAGGAAAGGCACGGATGGGTGATCCCTGGGAACTGGAGGTAGGTTTCAGATACAGAGGTGGGCGCACGCCTCGGCAGGTGGACTGAAAGGCTTTGAATAAGGGCACTGGAGACCTACTTTTAAGAGGCATAAGGACGCCACGTGGGCATGTTGGCTTTTTCTTTGCTTGAGGTTCTTTTGTGTGTGTGAAAATTTTAATAAACCTCCTTCCGAAGAGTATAGTACAGATGGAGAGGAGGAGAATGGAATCCCACAGTGGAAAAACCAGCACCACTTCGGCCAGATAAGTGAGGTCAACATCAGTCACAAATCATGTTGATAACCGTGTACTCTCAATACGATGCAAAGACAGCACTTTACCTTTGTGACATTCCACTAAATTTTGCTGTGAACCTAAAACTGCTGTAAAGAATACACTTTTTAAAATTTTTTAATAACCTCAGTCTGATCATGGGAAAAACAGACAAATTCCAATAGAGAGGAATCCTATACAACACTCCTCAAAACTGTCAAGGTCATCCAAAACAAGGAAAGTCTGAGAAATTATCATAGTCAAGGGGAGCCTTAGGATATGTGAAAGCTAAATATACTGTAGTATTCTGGATGGGATCCTGGAACAGAAAAAGATATTAAGTAAAACCTAAGAAAAAACTGAAAAAAATAAAACCCAACTATGAACTTTAGGGGCGCCTGGGTGGCTCAGTTGGTTAAGCATCTGCCTTCGGCTCAGGTCATGGTCCTGGGGACCTGAGATCAAGTCCGACATCAGGCTTCCTGCTGAGTGGGGAGCCTGCTTCTCCCTCTGCTGCTGCTCTCTCCCTTTCTGTCAAATACATAAAATCCTTAAAAAAAAACACAAACAAAACTATGAACTTTAGTTAATAATACTGTATCAGTATTGGGTCATTAATTGTAACAGATGTATCATACTTGCAAAATGCTAATAGAGCAATCTGTGTCTGGAAGGGTATATGGAAACTCCATACTATCTGCTCACTTTCTTGTTAATCTGAATTGTTTTTAATCCTTTGTGGGGGGAGGGGCAGAGGGAGAGGATGAGAAAGAATCTTAGGCAGGCTCCCTCCCAATGAGAGGCAGGGCTCAATCTCACAACTCTTGAGATCATGACCTAAGCTGAAATCAAGTCGGCCACTTAAACGACTAAACCACCCAGCCCCCCTAAACTGCCTTTAATCCTATTATTGAAAGGAACTTAATGAGTTAACAATAAGACTAACACACAGTACTCACTAGGTACCAGGCACTTATATAAAGACAACTCATTTAACTTTTGTCAAGCACATAGACTAGTACCTGGCACATTTCAATAAATACTAGTCATCCCCTCCACTGCACCATAATTCCTTCCTCATCATCTTTGAGGTTTTTTGTTTACGATGACATAGAGGAGGGAATGAAGGAGCCTGGTAGGACAAGTACCCCCACTATATAAGAAAGAGTCTAAAGTCAGGGCGAGGCTGTAAGGTACAGTGATTAAGGTGAGAGCCCCCACTCAGGATGGTGGCCATGGGGAAAAGGAATACACATGGCTTTAATGTAGACCTTCACGGTGCAAAGTGTGGGTGTCTGCTCTTATGTCTCTAATGAAAGCTATTTAGTACCGATGTTTAACTGGAGGTGCCATTTTCAGCAGGCAATTTCAGAGAGGGCTTGATGTTTCCAGTTTCGCTGTTTTGTTCCTAGTTCCTGCCCCAAACCAGAAGCTCGCACACAACAGGGCAACCAAGCGCATGCATTTACGGATGTTAGGTTATCCCAAAAGGGCACTGGGTTTTTCCTTTGCCTTAGAGGCCAATTTGCATTGCTTTGAACTTTTCCTCTTTTAAACAAGTTCTATCATGGGTTCCTTTCTTCCCTGAATAAAGGTGGAAACGGGACCGCCCTTTTGGCCAGCTCTAAGAGTGAGAGGAACAGCTAGCTAGATAAGTAAACTTGCCTTCGATTGCAGGCAAGCAGCCTACCCGAGAAACTTGTAACCCACCCTACCTGAGAAATGACTAGCAACCAGGGGCCTCAGGACTCTTTGTGAAGGATTTCCAAACTCTTATAAATCCAAGCCACATAACCATCTCTTCTTTTAGTGCCAATAGTGGCCCCTGACCCCAAAATCTAAGTCAATCAATATTTAAGAGTCAACCAAGAGTAATAACAGGGCCAACTTATTACAAAGCGTTGAACACCCTAATTCTAGTTCTCATTTTTACTCAAATTCTTCCATTAAACAAATCTAGGCCTTCGCACAAAAAAACAAAATAACTCTGGGGTTCAGAGTTAGTTCAGCCGGTGGCACCGCAAGAGCACACGGACAAAGGGCTGAGTCAGCACCCGGGGCTAATTAACTCGCATTGTCCAGGGCTGCCAGAAAGGAAAGACTAAGTAGCTCGTTATCAGGGACCTAGGCCCCGAAGCCCAGTGAAACGTTAAATTCGATTTATAAATAGCCGGTGATCCAGAAAGCCGCACAGGATAGGGTTTCCTCTGCAGGCAGAAACGGCAAGCAGACAGGGCGGTGCGTGAGAGGGAAACAGAAACGTTGGGGGCAGAGGCAGGAAGGGCGGAAAAGACGGAAGCACAGCTCGGAGGCTGGCCCGAAGCCAGAGGAGGGAGAGCTGGGCAGCCCGGGAGGAAGAGAGGGCACTGAGGGTGGGAGGGCGAGAGGCGTGCACCGGGGAGCTCCGGGCCCCCTCCAGGCAAGAGCGGAAGCATCTTCTCTCTGTTTGAGGGTGGGCGTGAGTGAGGGTCCGGGGACCCGCAGCCAGGCAGAAAGGGCGGGCTGGAAGAGGCCGGGTGAGGCCGTGGCGGGCCGGACCCGGGGATCGAACTCACCCCGGGTCCCTCCCCGACGCGGTAGGTGAGCAGAATCTGGAAGCGCTCGCCGGCCGGGCAGGGCTGCGGGAGGACCACGCACAGGGCCTGGCCGTAGTGCGAGAAGGGCTGCGTGTGGAAGGGCACGGGCTCCGCGGGCGGCTCCTCGGAGCCGGGCCGCTGCCGTCGCAGCGCCGCCGCCGTCACCTCGAGGCACGGGTGCGAGTCGAGCCGCAGCTCCGTGGCGCCCTCGGGTACCAGGCAGCGCAGCTCCAGGACCGCCGTGCCGCTCAAGCCCCGGCTCCCGGGGCCTGGCCCCGGAGGCCCAAACTCGGCCCGCAGGTCCAGGTGCAAGTGCAGCATCTGGAAAACCCGGAAATTGGAGGCCGAGGCCACGTCCACGGCCTGCGCCGAGTGCAGAGGCCGTGGGGGCGCACCGCGATCGCTCGGAAGCCCGTCGCTCGTCATGATCCCGCAGCGCCGCCGTTGAGCAACTGCAAGGGAAGTCCACCCGCTCTGCCGACTGCCGCGGGGAAGCCACGCCCCGAGCGCGCCAGGCCGCCGCAGGCCCCGCCCCGCCCCGCCGGCCACGCCCCCAGAGAGGCCCGGGCTGGGTCACACCCCTCTCCAAAAACCTGAGACAGGAGCACACACCTTTCCCTTGCTCTCCAGGTCCCCACTCTTCCAGCTTTATATGAAGAACCTCAGGACATTGCACAAAAAGGTACGGTGGGATCATCTGGTCCACATTTGTCCCTACTCATCCTACTACGATGTTTCAATAGTCAAGTTTTCTTGCTGACGTTTCGTTCCCTAATCTTCCAGGAAGGTGGTGGATGTAGATTGAGCCCAGAATTGGAAGGGTCTGAGTTCCAGATCTCACAGTCTGCGCTGGACCAATCATCAGGACTGTGTGTATCACCTTGGGCAAATCACCTCCAACAAAGGTGAATCTCTCCAAACCCCTTTCTGCACCTGTAAGATAGGAGCAATATCTCACGAGTTAATTGTGAGAACTCAATCGGATAATTTGTCTAAACACACTTGGTAAAGACAGAATTCAACACCAGATCAAATTTCATCCATTCCCGGGGGCTCCAAGCACACTTATCTTTGCGTTCTTCTGCTGAGGAATAGTCAGTCAGCTCAGTACAGTGTAAGGCTAGGCTGTCCGTTGTGTGCATTTTATTTACCATAAAGCCTATTGAGCTAGGGGCATCTCTACTTTATACTTTCTTTTCTGTATAATTGGGTTGCAATAACCCTTCTGTGAATAAAGGAGCCAGTCAATGATATTTTCACTGATCAGGTGGAAAATGAGATTTTTAAAAAGACAATGTAGGGAGTTTTTCATAAAAGGTAATAGTATCCTCTCATGTGTCACCTACTTTTCAGTGTTAAAATTTTATTTTATGAAATGCTTAGGTTTTTTTTTAAAAGATTTTATTTATTGATTTGAGACAGATACAAAGAGAGAGCATGACAGAAGCAGACACCCCATCCCCGCTGGGGGCCCGATCCCAGGACCAAAGATCATGACCCCAGCAGAAGGCAGATGCTTAACCACCTGAGCCAACCAGGCACCCCGCTTACAGCAGTTTTAAAAAAAAATTCCATAGAAGATCAATGTTTTGGTAATGAAATCCAAAAACTGGAAAAGTTTTTCTGTGGCTTTGAAAAAATGTACTTTTCTGTGGCACTGAACACAGAAAAGGTAACTCTTAGCTATTCAATACATCTGCCTCCAAATTATTCATTCTCTGATGCAATGCATTTTTATTGAACATCTATCTAAACCGTCTAGAGATAAACCAGACACTGGGAGGCATGCAAGGAAGCAGAAATGGGGACGATGGGAATATTCCCAGGAAGCAATTAAGGCTAAAAGGAGAAATCTAACTCCATGAATGTTTTCTCCCATAGCCAATAGGTCCTCTCAGGCCAGCAATATCTAACTGGAAATATCAGGCTGTGTGTGTCTCCCTTGTGTTCCCATAGCATACTGTTCTTCCCAGAGTAGCATAGCACATGAAATCGTCATGACATGTTTTGTCGGCACATGTTTTGTTTTTTGTTTTTTTACTGTAAGTTAAAATGTGAACTAGACTGTGAACACCACCAGGACAAGGACTGTACCAGATTTGTTAAAACATTTTTAAAATTTATCTGACAGAGAGATAGTGAGAAACAGAGAAAGAGAAAAAGCAGGGGACCAGCAGGCAGAGGGAGAGGGAGAAGCAGTCTCCCCATTGAGCAGGAAGCCCAATGCAGGGGCTCGATCCTAGGACCTTGAGATCATCGCCTGAGCCAAAGGCAGATGCTTCACCGACTGAGCCACCCAGGCACCCTGAGAATATATTTTTAAAAAACATTTTTATTTATTTTATTTTTATTTATTTGGCAGAGAGAGAGAGAGAGAGCACAAGCAGGAGGAGAGGGAGAAACAGGCTCCCTGCTGAGCAGGGCCCTGGGATCATGACTTGAGCCAAAGGTAGATGCTTAACCGACTGAGCCACCCAGGTGCCCCAGGAGAGTAGATTTAAGGATAAATATGGGATCTTCTTAAGTATGTGTATTAAGATTTTAAAGGAAACCACCTAAAGAATATAATTAAAATATAACTCACAAAGCAACAAATGGGAGAAATATGGAATATAAAAGAAATGAAGGAAAAAAATAAAAAGAGCAGGACAGGGCAGTATATACCCCAGTTGGAGGAGGCAGAAACCCAGGATGGGGAAGAGCTCATAAATACCTGAAGTAAATTACCTGTCAGTGTTCTAGCTCTCAAAATGGGGGATGTACCTAATAATATAGCCTTGAAATATATTATACAAAATTAGCAGAATTACAAGGGAGAATGGACAAATTGGCCAACAGAAAGGGCTCACATACCTTTCTTAGCAGTTAGCAGCTCAAACAGAAGTTTTACAAACATAAAGATCTGTATGGAATTGTCATGATCTTGACCCGATCAACACATACCAAACTTTGCACCTAACAATTAGAGAAAACACACTATCTCTAAGCTCATAAAAGAGATCAGAAAGAGCCCCAAGAAAGTGTTTGTTGTGGTGCAGACCTGGGAGAGGGCACAACAACCACAGCTGTGCAGGCGCGAATCCACTGGGATGCTTCCCCCTTAAAGAGCATAATATTCAATCTGTAGGAGAAGGGAACAAGAAAAAGAAAATCCGGGGCGGCTGGGTGGCTCAGTCGTTAAGCGTCTGCCTTCGGCTCAGGTCATGATCCCACGGTCCTGGGATCGAGCCCCACATCAGGCTCTCTGCTCAGCAGGAAGCCTGATTCTCCCGCTACCATTCCCTCTGCTTGTGGTCCCTCTCTCACTGTGTCTCTGTCAAATACATAAAATCTTAAAAAAAAGAAAAGAAAATCCATCCCAGGGGGGATGGGCAGGAGTATTTGCTGGCTCCAGAACTACAAGGGAGGAGGAGCAGGAAGAATGAGAAGGCTACCCTCCTAAGACCCAGGGACATGACACCTGCCTAAACCTGAGGCCTAACCAGAACCAGGAACACTCCACCGCCCACCTCCCAGGCTAACAAACTTCCAGAAACAAGTCAGAGGGGAATATTGGTGGCAGAGGGACAGGAGGAGAACAAGAAAGAGCATGCAGAGACCTTCTCTTTGGTGCAATGCAGAGAGAAGTTCTAAAGCTGAAGACATTCTTGGCAAACAAGCACCTGCTCTACAGCGCAGGTATGACTAGAGACTCTGATACCTGTGGTACACTGTAGGTAACCTTAGCAACAGACCTCAAACCAACACCAAACCCCAACTAGATTAGATCATCACACACCTCCATTAAAGGCCTAGCAAGAGGAAAGGTATTTCCATTCCAGATACAAATTTTACATACCTCAGTGTCTGCTATATCCTATACTAGGTCGGGTTTGGGAAAAAAAAGTTGGAAGTACATGAAAACATCAGAACTAGATACAAATGTGATCCAGATGTTAGGACAGGGAATTCAAAATAATTATGATCAATAGCTTAAAGACTGATGGAAAAGGTGAATATATTCAGGATAAGGTGGGTAATTTCTGCAAAAAAAAAAATCAAGTGAGGGAGACCTGGGTGGCTCAGTCAGTTAAGCTAAGTCTGCTTTCAGCTTTTGGCTCAGGTCATGATTCCAGGGTCCTGGGATTGAGTCCCATATCAGGCTCCTTGCTCAGTGGGGAGCCTGCTTCTTTCTCTGCCTGCTGCTCCCCCTGCTTGTTTGCTCTCTCTCTCTGACAAATAAAATCTAAAAAAAAAAAAAAAAAAAAATCAAGTGAAAATGTCAGGAATGCAAAAGACAATACCAGAGATGAGAAATGTCTTCACCTAGCTCATCAGTAGACTCAACACAGCCAAAGAAGAGAAGTGGATAAGTCAGTAGAAATAACCAAACTTAAATACAAAGGAAAAACAACAGGGGATGGGAAACAAAATAAGACATCCAAGACCTGCTGGACAATATCAAATAGTCTAACCCCATAATCGGAATCCCAGGAAGAGGAGAATACAATATGAAGAAATAATCCCAAGAATTTTCCAAAAGTAACGACAGACATGAAACCACAAAGAAGCTCAAAGACTACCAAGAAGGATAAATGCCAAATAAAGAACACCTTAGCATATCATATTTTTTAAAACACGAAGAGAAAATCTTAAAGACAGCTAGAGAATAAAAGACAAAAAGGGGAACAAAGATAATTACAGTTACCTTCTAGTCAGAAATGTTACAAACCAGACATCAAAGAAGTGCCTAAAGCACTAAAAGAAAAAAAAAACCTGTTAACCTATAGAAAATATTTTTTTTAAATGAAGAGGAAATAAAGACTTTCTCAGACGAAAGCAGGGAATTAAGGGCTAGCCTATTTAGTCTATAAAAAAATGTAGAAGTTCTTCAGACAGAAGGAATATGGTATCAGACAGAAACTTGGGTTCACACAAAGAAGAGTGCAAAAATGGAATAAATGTAGGTAAAATAAAATTAATCTTTTTCTTAGTTTTAATTCTCTAAAACGGGTTGGCAAAATAATTTTTTTCTGTAAAAGGCAAATATTTAGGCTTTGTGGGCCTTATAAGTCTCTGTTGCAACCACTTACCTGCCTTATGTTTTGCCTATGGCAAATTTGCCTATGGCAAAACATAAAGAAATGATTGTAGCTATATTCCAATAAGACTTTATTGTGGGGCACTGAAATTTTAGTTTCATGTAATTCTCATGTGTCATGAAACTTTTTTGATTTTTTTCAACCATTAAAAAATTTAAAAATTAGGGGCGCCTGGGTGGCTCAGTGGGTTAAACCCTCTGACTTCGGCTCAGGTCATGATCTCAGGGTCCTGGGATGGAGCCCCACATCAGCCTCTCCGCTCAGTGGGGGCCTGCTTACTCCTCTCTCTGCCTGCCTTGCTGCCTACTTGTGATCTTTCTATCAAATAAATAAGTAAAATCTTTAAAAAAAAATTTAAAAATTATTCCTAATTTGCAGGCCGTACAGAAAGAGGTGGCAGGGTGAATTTGGCCAATGGGTTTTGGTTTGCTGACTTCTGCTCTGAAAGTCTACTGTACAAAGCAAAAGCAGCAGCAATGTGCTGTGTGTCTACAGGGTTTATAAGCCACTGTAGGACAACAGCAAAAGGATTGGAAGGAGGAATTGAGACTATACTTTTGTAAGGTCCTTATCCTACATGGGAAGTGATACCTTATTATTTTAAGCTGGACTCTGATTACAGACGCCTACTGTGAACCCTAGGTCAACCAAGACTATTTTTTTGAAAAAAATTTAAATACATATAAATAAGTTCATAGAAAAGATAAAAGGGGATCGTTAAAATGCTTGGGTAACATACATGAGATGGAAAAAAGAAAAAAGTTAACAGAAAAAAATGAAACAAATAGAAAGCAGTATACAAGATGGTACATTTTAATCCAACACATCAATAATCACATTCAGTGTGAATATGCCTTAGAAGAAGTTGTTAGATTGATGGACAGAGCAAGATACCAGCTATGTTGTCTGAAAGAAACTCACTTTAAATATAAAGTTAAAGATAAAAGGATGAAAAAAAAGATATAAAACTAAGCAAGCACGAAGCAAAAGAAAGTTGGAATAGTTACATTAATATCAAAGTAAACTTCAGAATAAGGAATATTATCAGCAATAAAGAGGAATTCTACATAAGGATAAAGGGGTCAGCTCCCCAAAACCTGCAATCCTAATGGTATACTGAGCTTACAACAGAGCTTCAAAACCTATGAAGCAAAAACTGATAGACCTGAGAGGGGAAATAGACAAATCCACAACTATAACTGGAGATTTCAATACTCATCTCAGTAACTGATAGAACAAGTGAACAGATAATCATTAAGGATATGTAAAATCTGAACAACACTATCAACCAACCAGCTGGCATTCATAGGACAGTATCAGAGTATACATCCTTTTCAAGAACACACGGAACATTCACCAAATAGACCCAAGTCTGGGCCATAAAGCAAACCTTAACATTTATTAAAAAGAACAGAAATCATACAAAGTGTTTTCAAACAGTATTAAATTAGAAATCAGTTAACAGAAAGATATCTGAAAAATACCCATTGATTTGAAATTTGAAAGACACACTTTTAGATAATCCATAGTTCAAAGAGGATGGGTCAAAGGAAATTTAAAAATATTCTGAACTAAGGGCACCTAGGTGGCTCATTCAGTTAAGTGTCCAACTCTTGAGCTCAGGTCTTGATCTCAGGGTCATGAGTTCAAGCCGCGTTGGAATCCATGCTGGATGTGGAGCCTACTAAAAAATGAATGAATGAATGAATGAATGAATGAATAAATATTGAACTAAGTGAAAATATATAAAAATTTATGGAATACAGCTAGCACAGTGCTTAGAGGGAAGTTTATAGCATTAAATGATTATATTAGAAAAGAAGGTTCTCAGATCAATCATCTAAGCTCCATTCTTAATAAACTAGATAGGAGTAGATTAAACTCAAAGCAAGCAGAATAATGAAGGCATAAATCAATGAAACTGAAAACAAAAACAACAGAGAAAATCATCGAAACCAAAAGTTGTTCTTTGAAGAAAATCAATGCAATTGATAAACATCTACCTAAACTGAACAACAAAAAAAGAGAAAAGATACAAACTGTATCAGGAACAAAAGAAGGTCTCAGTACAGATCTCCTGAGCACTAAAAAGGACAAGAAAAAGAAATACTACAGACAACGCTATGTTCATAAAATTTGACAACACAGATGAAATAGATCAAGTCTTCAAATGATACAAACTAGCAAGTCACCCAAGAAGGAATTTATAATCTCAAAGTCCTGTATCTAGTAAAGAAATTGAATTTGTAGTTTAAAAACCTTCCACCAGGGGCGCCCGAGTGGCTCAGTAGGTTAAGCTTCGACTCTTGATTTCTGCTGAGGACATCATCTCAGGGTCATGGGATTGAACCTGGGACTGAGCCCGGCATGGGGTTCTGCACTCGGCACAGTCAGCTGGGGGTGCTTTCTCTCCTTCTAGCCCTGCCCCTCTCCCCACTCACACGAGGTCTTTCTCTAAATAAATAAAATCATCGAAAACAAGCAAAACCTTCCAAGAAAGAAAACTCCAGGCCCAGATGGTTTCTATCAAATGTCTGAGTTCTATCAAACATTTAAGGAAAAAAAAATACCAATTCTACACAATGTCTTTCAGAAAACAGAAAAGGTAAAAACAATGCCGAACTCATTTTCAGATCCGCATTACTCTAATGCCAGAACGAGACAAAGGCATCATGAAAAAAAAAAAAACAACAGACCAATATTCCTCATGAATATCAGTGCAAAACTCATCACCTAAACATTAGCAAATCAATCCAGAAATACATAAAAAAGGATAATACACCATAGCTTAGTAGGGTTTGTCTTGGCAGTGTAACCCTGGTTCATATTTGAAAATTAATCAATGTAATTCACTATGAGAGACTAAAGAAAAGCCATGTGATCATCTCAATGGGTGCAGAAAAAGCATTTGACAAAATCCATTCATGACCAAAACAGATAAGCAAACAAAAACTCAGCCCACTAGGAATAGGAGGGAACTTCCTTAACCTTATAAAGAGAATCACAAAAATTCTACTGAATGCTTCTCCTCCAAGATGGCGAACAAGGCAAGATGTGCTCTCTTACTACTACTATCCAATATTATACTGGTGCAGTAAGGCAAAAAAAAAAAAAAAAGAGAGAGAGAGAGAGAGAAGCCACACAGATTGGAAATACAAAACTGTTTCTATTCCAGACAACATGACTGTTTACAGAGAAAACCTCAAAGAATCTACAAAAAGGATCCTAAAACTAGTAACAGTTCATCACATTAATAGGATACAGGGTCAATACACAAAAACCAACTGCATTTCTAGTGCTGGTAATGAATGATGGAATTTGAAATTTTAAAAACAATACCATTTAAGCAACATTCCCAAAATGAAATGGTAAGGTTTAAATCTAACAAAATATATGCAGGATCTGTATGCTTAAAATTATAGAACACTGATGAAACTCAGTCCCAATAAACACTCCAGCAGGCATTTATGTAGATATCAACAAGTTCCCTGTAAAATTTATAGGGATAAGTAAAAGAAACTAGAATAGCTAAAGCAATTTTGAGAAAGGTAAACAAAGCTGGGGGACTCACACTATCCAATTTCTAAACTTAAAGCTGTAGTGTGATACCAGTGAAAGGTAGACACGTAGAAGAATGGGACAGAACAGAGAACCCAGAAACAGATCCACACAACTAATTTTTGAAAAAGGTGCAAAAAATACTTACAAATACAATTTCTGACAAAGGATTTGTACCCACAATGTGGAAGAACACTCAAAACCAAGTAAGAAAATAATAGGTGGAGATTTGAACCACTTCTCTAAAAAGATATAAAGATGGCAAATAAACATATGAAAAGATGCCCAACACCTTTGTCATGAGAGAACTGCAAATCAAAACCATGAGATGTACCTAGAATCGCTAAATTGAAAAAACAAGATCAAAAATTGGTACTGCCAAGTGCTGGTGAGGATGCAGAATGACCAGAACGTTCGTATGTTCCTGGTGCAAGTACAAAATGGTAGTCAGTTTGGAAAACATTTTGGCAATTTCTTGTAAATTAAATATATACCTACCTTTTCACCCAGTAATCCTAGGTGTTTACCAAGAGAAATGAAAACATGTTCACACAAAAATCAGTAAGCAAATGTTTACAGCAATTTTATTCATAATCGCTAAAAAATGGAAACAACCCAATGTCCTTCAGCTAGTAAATAAATGAACAACAGTACATCTGTACAATGTAATACTACTCAGAGATAAAAAGGAGCAAACTGTTGATTCACACATCATGGACGAATCTTCAATGCCCTTTGGTAAATAAAGGAAACCAGACCCAAGACTACGTATTGTAGAATTCCATTTATATGAAACTCTTGAAAAGAAAAACTCAGAGACAGAAAACATATTAGCAGTTGCCATGGGTTGGAGGAAAGGATTAACAACAAAAGGACAGCATGAGAAAATTTGGGGGGTGACGTAACTGTCGTATGTCAAACTGTGGCAGTGGATACCTATCAACATTTGTCAAAATCCACAGAACTGCACACCACAAAGAGTGAATTCTACTGGATGTAAATTTAAAACAAACAAAAAATCCACCAGGATTGAAAGATGGGACGCATATTACAGCAAACATGACTGTAATACCAATGAACGACATGGCCACACTGAAGGGGGTGGGTAAGAAAGAAGTGGACCCAAATAGCATTGGAAAATGTCTTGAGTAAATACTGAACACTAAAAAGAACTGTGAACAAACACTGTACTCTAGTTGGCAAATTTGTTTCTCACAGAGGTATGGTTTGGCAATTCTGAAATTACCTTGTATGTAACTGGGATTGAATAAGCAGGTTATTGTGGATAACATGAGTCAGGTTTCTCGCCGTTAGAAATATAGAGCGATGGCTAGAACGAACCCCATGATGCTGGACTGGACTTGGAGGGACCCACGGTTTTGTTTTATGGATAGGAAATAAAGATGTGCATGAGCATTGGTTAGTATGCTACCTACATTTCTGAGCTTTATGCTCTGAAAGGAACTAACAGCAGTAACATCCAAGTAGCAACAAGCATACCTACAAACCAGAATTTTGGTTTCTAAATACCATTATCCACTGAAGGGAACTAGAGCTTCTTGGAAAAACACGTTGATTCGAGGGCTTGAACAAGGAAACAGAAGATGAACCTGGAGTATCTTGTAGTGCTAGCAAGTAACTAAGGACTAAAAAACAAACAAAAACGAAAAGCAACGTTGAAAGGGCCTAAGAGTCAACATGAAAGAGCTCCCAAGAGCCAAAGTTAGAACAACCTGAGCAAATAAACAATAGTACTGGATTATAGCCCCCAAATAAGACTCATGAATCTATAGTAACATAAATAAGTAACTCAATAAAAAAAAAAAGTAACTCAATAAATAGACAAATAAATGAGAGAAAAGAGGCAGCTCTTAAAGCAGACTTCCAATGAATATATGTGGAAGGTAAGAGAAAAACAGAAAATCATTACCACATGGCAAAGTTAGTGGGCAAATGCTTTAAAAAACATGACATTTACAAAACATGACATTTGCAAAGTATCTCCCCTCCCCCCCAGATATTTATTACAAAGGGAAAATGGTAATTTTACAGTGGAGAAAATAGCAGATACAACCTTAATCAAATAATCAAGGTCAATATCTCCAGTAATAAGTATAGACATCACCTACCCCCCGATATCATGTACTGAGAAGAGATTTGTGTGTCATCCTTTCCAGTAATGCAGAACTTTGAGAAAACACAAGACAAACCCAAAGTGGGGTTCCTTCAAAATAATAAACTATTATTCCTCAAAAGTATCAAGGTCACAAACAAGGAAAGACTGAGATACTGTCACAAATTGGAAGAGATTAAGGAGACTTGTCAACTAACAGAATTTGGGATTCTATATTAGATCCTGAAACAGAAAAAAGGGTATTACAGGAAAAACTCAGAGATTCAAATAAACTCTATAGTTCAGTTAATATAACCAATGTGAATGTCTTAATTTTGATTATTGTTTTATGGTTATGTAAGATGTTAGCATAAAGGAAAGTTGCCTGAAAGGTATACTGAAACTATTTTTTGCAATTTCTCTGTAAATCTAAAATTATCTCAAATTAAAATGACCGATTAAAAATAAGAGTTGCCTGGGTGGCTCAGTTGGCTAAGCGTCTGCCTTTGGCTCAGATCATGTTCCCAGGGTCCTGGGATTGAGCCCCACATCTGGCTCCCTGCTCAGCAGTGTGTCTGCTTCTCCCTCTGTACCTCGCTCTGATCAAGCTTTGCACTCGTGATCTTTTTCTCTCTGAAATAAAATCTTTTTATAAATACACATTTACATACATATACATACATACATGGGGGGGCACCTGGGTGGCTCAGTTAAGCGTCTTGTCTTCAGCTCAGATCATGATCCCAGTATCCTGGGATTGAGCCCGGCATAGAGCTTCCTGCTCAGTGGGGAGCCTGCTTCTCCTTCTCCTTTTGCCCCTCCCCCAACTTGTGCTCTAATAAATAAAATCTTAAATACATACATGCATACATACATATGTACATGGCAGTGCCAAGAATCAAATTCAGGATCACAGCTAATTCCTGTGCTGAGGTAGGTGAATGAAATCCAGAAACTATGCTCAAGAGGCTTCAACTGCCTGAGGCAGGTTCCTTTCTTAGGCTATGTGGATGGTACACGGATATTTTTTAAATTATGTCTGTATGCCTGAAATAGCTCATAACTTCTTTGAAACGTTTCAGACTTTTAAATTGGGTATAGACACACCTGCTTATAATTTATTCATTCACTCAATACTTAACAAATACCTGTCTTCAAGAAATCCAACTTCCGCATCTACGGAGACTCAGTCCAGCTTCTCCTGTGCTGGTTGTAGGCTGGTCTTTCTTACAACTACTCTCGCTTGCCATTGCAGCAAGAAAGCAGTCACAGACAGCACATACACCAAAGGATGTTGCTGTGCTCCAGTGAGCTATTTACAAACAGAAGCTACGTGTAGCTTGCTGACCAATGATTAACAGATTGCAGAGAATTTAGACAGCTTTAACCAAAACTAACACACCACAGGGTGGAGCTATGACCATGCTTCCGTACTTTGCAGACATTTCATCTATGAAAACAGATGCACTCTCAATAGTTGATGCAGCTGTACCCACACGTCTTCCAAAACCAGTTATTTTTGAATACTATTTGTATTATTTTTAGAAATGCCATGCCAATTTCACACCAAGTATCAGATATTCATCAAAAACAGAAGCAGATGGGGTCTTTCGGATGGGGATTTCAACCTTGAGACTGAGCAACTCACTCCATTATTCCAGGAAAGACCTAGGAAAAACCTCCTCTCTGCGCTTGTTTCTCCAATTATTTGATAATTAAAACAATTTGGGTTATTTTAGCTTTGATATTCTGAGCTCTACTTTAGTATACCAAAATTAGTTTTAAAATAGTTATTACAAACTTCAAGTTAGTATTTTAAGAAGACGTTTATTAAAATCTAAACCACCTTGTTTTCTATTATTTGCTAAACTTGTAAAAAAAAATAATAGAAACTAGGTGGCAGGTGTATGAGTGTTCCCTATAAAACGCCCCTGACAATCTCCTACTGTGCTGGGTGTGACAACAGATAGGCAAAGATCTGGCTCAGTTCGCTGCAGAGAAGGCACCTGAGCTGGGTCTTTGAAGACTAACAGGAATGACCCAGCAAAGATGGGGGCAGGCAGAGGAAACAGCACAGAAGCTCCTGGGTTGTTATAAAACACCTGTGAAAACATCTGTGCCAGGAGCACCACACATGCTTTGTAGGGTTTCCAGAAGAAACATAAAGGAATAGTTTGTTTTCCTCCTTTTACACCTTTCTATAGCTCCCATCTCTAGGTAAGTTTGAACCACTGCCCTCAAGCCGGTTCTAGCACTAAAGGAAGAAAGCCTTTCCACACGACCAAAGCCTCTCCTAACTACAAGATGTACGAGTAAGGAAAATATCAACCAAGTAGGAGAGGCAGGAAGCCTAGGAAATATACTGGCAAGGTTTTATTCTATCCAGTGTCCTGCATATGGTGGAAATTTAAAATTCTTTTTGGGGCGCCTGGATAGCTCAGTTGGTTAAATGTCTGACTCTTGATTTCTGCTCAGGTCATGATCTCAGGATCCTGAGATCAAGCCCTGCATTGGGCTCTGTGCTGGGTGTGGAACCTGCTTAAGATTCTTCCTCTGCCCCTCCCTGTTCTAAAAATTAAAATATTATTAAAAAAGAACAGGTTTTCCATCTTTTCCGAACTTTTTCTTTTACTCCACTCCTAATTCCAGAAAACTCATCTGTAACCAAGGATTGCTTCAGATATGCTGAGTTGAAGATAACCAGAGTTAACCAATAAAATGGCAAAAAACATATACCAGTATCACATAATACCCAGTCTTCAAAGAATCGGAACTCATAAGAAAGGAACTTACTTTCCAAATTGATATATCATTTAAGGGAAGGAATTTAGGAGATCTTGAGAATTGTATGCAATTCAACATGTTCTCAGCTTTGAACTGCTCTTCCGATTGACATCCCCTTGTATTTGGGACTCAAAGTTAGATTTCTAGACTTAAAAACAAATCTCCAAAGACGATACACAAATGGCCAACAAGCACAGTTACCATTTGTCATTAGGAGAGTGTAAATCAAACCCATGAGATACTACTTTACACATACTAGGATGGCTATAAGTTTTTTAAAAAGGGAAATAACTGTGACAAGGAAGGATGTGGAGAAATTGGAGCGCTTGTGCATTGCTGGGGAACATAAAATGGTGCAGCTGCTATGGAAAAGTCTGGTGGTTCCTCACAAAGTTAAACATAGAACTACCACATGCCCCAATAATCTACCCCTAGGTATACATCCTGAAGAGCTGTAAGCAGGGGTGTAAGCAGGGACTAAACCACATTCACAGCAGCATTATTCACAATAGTCAAAAGGTGGAAGCAACCCAAATGTCCATCAACGGGTGGATGGATAAATAAAATGTGGTACATACATACAAAGGAATATTTAACCAGCCATCAAAAGAAATGAAATTTTGGTATATGCTACAAAATAAATGGTCCCTCGGACCCCCGGGTGGCTCAGCCAGTTAAGCATCCGGCTTCCCGCTCAGGTCATAGTCCGAGGGTCCTGGGATAGAGTCCTGTGCCAGGCTCTCTGCTCTGCAGGGAGTCTGCTGCTTCTCCCTCTGCCTCTCCTCCCACTCCTTCTCTCAAATAAATAAAATCTTACAGGGGCACCTGGGTGGCTCAGTCGTTAAGCATCTGCCTTTGGCTTAGGTCATGATCCTGGGGTTCTAGGATCAAGCCCCGCATCAGGCTCCCTGCTCAGTGGGAAGCCTGCTTCTTCCTCCCATTCCCTCTGCTTGTGTTCCCTCTTTGTGTCAAAAAAAAAAAAAAAAAAAAAAAAAGATGGGTTTCCTCCCATTCCCTCTGCTTGTGTTCCCTCTTTGTGTCAAAAAAAAAGATGGGTCTTTAAAAACACTATGCTAAATGAAATAAGACAAAGGACACTGTATGATTCCACTCATAGAGTTACCTCATAGGCATATTCAGAGACAGAAAGTAGCACTGTGGTTACAGGGGCAGGAGGAGGGCAGAGATGGGGAGTTACTGTTCAATGGGTACAGAATTTATGTCGGTGATAATGAAAAGTTTTGGATATACATAATTGTTATGATTATGCAACACTGGATTATATTTAAATGCCAGTAAACTCCACACTTACAAATAGTTAAAATGATAAATAGTATTTTATATATATCCTACCAAGCACAAAAAAAAGATGAGACCACAATTAGTAATTAAATGCTTACTATGCGTATGGCACTGGGCCAAAAGAGAACTGTGTTCGCCATAGCCACTTGGCTTTGTTCTCCATCTCGCACAGATGTAGGCAAATGGGTAATAGCATCGTGCCTTCTGTAAGGCCACATGTCATTTCCAGTACAAACAGTAAAATGACCTACTCTGAAATGCTAATCCATTTTCCAGGCCTAATCAGACCCCAAAATACACCCATTATGAAGATTAGCTTCAGGGGGCTTAGAACACATTAAAAGCAGCATATATTTTATTTTCAAGTACACAATAAACACCAAACTTTTCCAGTGCTACTATACCCTGCATGAATTCTTCTCATATAGAATTAGGTAGAATTGGGAGGAAGTTGTTTCTGGTGAAGTTGGTGATTATCAAGAATCAAGACACAGGAGGGGCACCTGGGTGGCTCAGTCAGTTGAGTGTCGGACTCTTGATATCAGCTTGGGCCATGATCTCAGGGTCCTGGGATCCAGCCCCCAAGTCAGGCTCCATGCTCAGCATGGAGTCAACTTGGAATTCTCTCTCTCCTTCTGCCCCTCACCCCATCCCCCCGGCTCTAAATAAATAAATAAAAATCTTAAAAAAAAATCAAGACACAGGAGCCTCAAAGGTAAAGAAAGTTTTACATCTGACATCTTCAAAACCAAGAAATCGCATATTTTACTTTCAAAGTAAAGGATATTTTATCTCAGCCTTCAATCCATAAAGTATTTACTGTGAAATGATCCATGTTAACTCTGCATAATTCTTCTCATACATAATTTACTTCAAGTGAGATGAGAGCCTAACTATAAAACATGCAATTTTCAACATACTTTGCATTATTTGAAGTATTTGAGGTTGGAAGTAGAACTCTACAACTTATCTTAAAAGAAAGAGCAAGTTCCAGGAGTTTTTTATTGTTTGGCTGACAGAACACACAAAACCAGGCAGAGAAGTCCCCAAGGAGATGATGGTCATGCTTCACTGTTGTTTGCCCTTTGGTCCTTCATCTTCTAAGCATTTACTATATTTTCTTTTAAAGATATTAGACATTTATTTTGATCACAAATGCAATCCAACTGTGAATAAATAAATGTATTATCTTTTAACATCTACGCCCCACCCCCACAATGTTCCCTTAAATAGAAAAAAGAGCTAAATGTCTCTTTAAAGCCTATTTGGCCATAACTGTCCCACCTATGGTTTTAAAAACAGACTGTAACTTATCTTCTGAAATTCCTTCTTGAACTATAGCTCATTCTGTTAAAGAAATCCTGGGAAAGAAGT
>CM053618.1:22681863-22726135 GCA_028646535.1 Procyon lotor
TGTGGATAGACTACTATTACTGTTACACATCTGCAAGAACTTCTTAGAAATAAGCACATGAGCACTGACAAAACCCGAGAACTAGAAGAAAAATCAACAGCAAACCATCTGACCAAAGCATTTTGGTTATGGCAGTTAAACACAATACCCATAGCCATTATCTACCTTTCCAAATAGAACCAGGACCTATTATTGTAATCCTCAGGAACAATGGCAAATGTCACAAACTACCATATTTTAGCAGAAAGACAGGGTTCTCTGTAAGTATCAAGAGGCCATTCCCGTGTTCGAGCTATGGTAGTAGGCAGGAAAAAGACTCACCATTGGGAAATTGTGCAGAGGCAAATCTTGTCAACAAGATACCAGCTCCTTCAATTAAAGCTAGGAGAATGCCACCCATCGCTGCTGACCCAACCATGGCCACTGGTCCATCTGAATACATTAATAACAAAGAGATTGCTTTAATAGAAAACTAGTTTAATATAACAGTTAGTAAAGGAAAGAGCTGTCCCTTTGGCTCATGCTACCCTCATTCCCAACCCTCCTTCTCACTGGCTAAAACCAGGCATCAACAAACTAAGGTCCATAGGTCAAATCCAGTTCATTGCCTGTTTATATAAAGTTTTATTAGCACAGCAATGCTCATTCATTTATATACTGTCTATGGCTGCTTTCATGTTACAGTCATAGAGCTAAGTATTTGCTGACAAAGATCTCACAGCCCACGAAGTCTAAAATATTTACCACCTGGCTCTTTACAGAAAAAGTTTACTGATCCTTGGCCTAAACCACTAAACCCCCCAAAATTCTGTGTTGCTTTCTGACCTAAAGATCCAGAAGATGGTTCTAAGCTCCTTATTCATAACAAAGCTATGTGGCAGGTATGATCATTAACTCTAGAGTACCAATAAGGAAACTATAGCTGGCACAAAAAACTTGGCAAAATGCCCAGTCACACACAACTAAATGGCAGAATTGGAACTTGACCTGTTCTTAACCATTGCAGAGGTTAGAACCCATGCTCTCTCATTCTTAAATATTCTAAAGACTCTACTTTTCCCCCAAATTACCATGTCCATTCATGCTATGCTAAATTAAGCAATGCTGTTTTGTTACAGATATCACTAAATCAAGACAGATAAGGTTTTCAAAAAGTCTTGCTTTTACTAGTGTGTCTATAACGATTGCTTACTTTTTCTTCTTTGTTTTTTACAGTGATTGCTTACTTCTTGCTGCCAGTATGGCTCCTGTTAAGGCACCACTTGTGATGGAGTTCCAGGGATCTTCTTTCCCTCTGACTTGAACCATACTGCAGTCAATCATGGAAAATAAGCCTCCCCAAACTGCAAAGCTACCTGTTTTATTTAAAAACAAAAGAAATTTCATTTTTTCATCTTATATTTAAAGTATTACAGTCGAAAATAACGACACTATATTCTTAGAACTCTTACACTCCAAACAAATACATGCAAACACAAGTTTGGATAAGCACTGAACCAACAGTCAGAATACTTATCTTTTCAATAAAGCGTGGGTTGTATTGTATTCAGCTTGAAAATTAGCAATGGCCCAAAGCCTAAAAGAAATAAGCCAGGCCTAGAAAAGTCAGGCTAAACACATTCAAATCTCCCTTTCAGAACCAAGCATCTCTGTTTAAAAGCAATAAACACAACAAAGCCACCTGCTTCTTCCTTCCTTCTCCTTTTACAGTTCTACCTTACCTCTATTTTTTCATTTCTTCAGTAAGGATCACTGAGCATATATAATACTCTAAAAAAATCACCAACAGAGATACAAAAGAAATCCAGCTATCTTGGAATGTATCAGAGGCGTAGACCAATACATGCTAAGGTGGCTAATGGATGATACAAATAGAATTATGGAACAAGGGTAGAGGAATTACCTACCCTCTCTCCTTCCTATTCTTTATTCCCCGAGCATGAAACTTAAAACCCCACTAAATTAAATTACTTGGCACTTAAACTCTTCCTAAACACAGTAACAATTTTGTCCAATGAAAAACAAACACCCACACATAGACATATGCAAGTGCACACAAAATTTTAGACAACACCAAGATTTTAACTGTCTTACTGTCATGTCACCCCGGTAACTCTGGGTGACATGACACTTGGCTTAATTTCTTCATGCCTGCTTAACATCCAAATCCTCTCTCATGAGTGCACATGACTTGCACTGTATAAAGACTGTTAAATTTATTATGATTAAAGAAGAAAAACTGCCCAAAAGAGCCCTAGTCACTTTATTCTTTACCCTCTGAAATCTCAAAATAGTAGGGATATGTTAGTAAGGGCAATACATTGGATTCCTTCAAATGTCAGAACCAGAGCATCCTCAGAATCCTTTTCCGGTTTTCACATTATCCATTGAATCTAGTGGCTATAACAAGTTTCAGTATAGCATCAGCCCTCATTTCTGGTCCAATACTAGATACCACATACTACATAAAAATAAACTAGTACACTAGTTCTTTCCTCTAACTCAGTAATTCTATGCCCTGGGAGAGATCTGATGCCTCGGTATATTAGAATTACCTCACTAAATTCCTCAAACAAGACTCTCCCAATCCCTCATGAGAGTCTGAAACTTGCCCATCCTCCAAGAATAACTGCCAGAGTAAGTTACGGTTACTGCTGAGAATAACACTGAGTCCAAGCAGGGTGAGGAGTCTGTCTGCCAGAAGGGTGACCCAGTGTGAGGAACCAGAGCCAAAGTAGGGTAAGTAAGGGTCCTCAGCCTGGCATGGAGTTAAGTGTATCCATGTGGAAGGGCGGCCTGCTGTGGGGGCTGCAGCCCAAGCAGGACAAAGATGGAGGTATTTATACAGAAAGGGAGAAAGTAAGAATAAACCTTATGCGGCTGGATTGGAATTGAGGTCCTGGTGTGAAGTCATGATTTTCAACATGTATGTATGAATATAGATATAAATTTGGGTATATATATTTATGTTGTATGTATTTACATATATACATTTACATTCCAAAGTTGTATTACAGTGGTGGCCTGGGAACAGCAACACCCGAATGAGCAATGATACTTTGCACCCAAATCTTAGCTTCTAAACACCATTCTCAACTAAAAGGAACCAGAGCTCTGGGGAGAAATGGCTGACTCTATGGCTAGGGCAGGGAAAATACAAGACGAGCCTGGAGTATCTTGTTCCAAAATGTAAAAGATGCTTGATGAATAATGGGGATGTGTCAAAAACCCCCGTGAAATTTCTTCTATGAAAATATAAGGCTCCTCAGGATACAACTATGATTTTTCCATGTTGCCCGTCCCCTGGATTTTGACCAGAAAACCTCAGTAAATGCTCACTGAATTAAATTGAAAATGTCATCCCAGTATTTTTAAAAAGCAAGACATAGGGGCGCCTGGGTGGCTCAGTGGGTTGAAGCCTCTGCCTTTGGCTCAGGTCATGATCTCAGGGTCCTGGGATCGAGCCCCTGCATCGGGCTCTCAGCTCAGCAGGGAGCCTGCTTCCCCCTCTCTGTCCGCCTGCCTCTCTGCCTACTTGTGGTCTCTCTCTGTCAAATAAATAAATAAAATCTTAAAAAAAAAAAAAAAAAAAGCCAAGACATCATAAAGATTTCTCAAGTTTCCTAAAAAAATAAAAAACAATCCGATTTGAAATAAACAATCCCAACTCACTCACACCACAATTTAGTCTTTCTCTATTTCACTGTTTAATTTTAGAATAGTTTGAGTTATAGAAAAGTTGTGAAAATAGTAAAGAATTCCCATATATCCCATATCCAGTTTCCTCAATTTCTAACATCTTACATTTCCATGGTGCATTTGCACAATTAATGACCCAAAATCAACACAGTGTTAAGTCCACACTTAATGTAGATTTCTTTAGCTTTTATGTCCTCTGTTCCAGGATAACAAATTACATTTAGTGGTCATGTTTCCTTAAGCCCCTCTTGACTGTAACATTACCTGATGGTTTTTTTATCCATTGAAAAAGCCATAATATGATAGAAGCAGCCTCTTAAAAGACATATAAAAACCTGTATGACTTCTGCATATATTAGGAGTTCAGGGTTGGTGTGTGCTTTAATACTACTTACTGTTCTTGAACAACACAGTAACCATTAAAGCAAAGGAAAATCAGTCACTATTTACTTTCCAGAGGGTATCATTTTACAGAGGAAAGAAGAGGAAAAAGATGTATCATCACTTCAAGCCTCACAGCTTCGATTTCCTCATCTGGAAAATGGGGAAATTATACTTACCTCTTATGGTGTTGTGAGGATTAAAATAATACTGTAAAACCTCTAGGAGAGGGCTTAGCACACAGCAAGCACCTGATAAATGGCAGCTCTTAGCCAGTCTTTCCAAAGAAAAATATGCTAAAAACAAAGACAGGGCTATTTCTTCTGTCACATAAAATTACTAAAAGTAACGACTAAAAGTATTTAGGTTTTTTTTCATATGTTCTACATGGTCTCTCCAACCTGACTGTATCTTTGTAAATGAATACAACCTCCAGGCTTTTATTTATTTATTTGATAGAGAGCGATAGAGAGAGAAAAAGAGAGAGAGAGAGAGAGCATGAGATGAAGGAGGCTCAGGGAGAAGACGACTCCCTACTCAGCAGGGAGTCTGATGTAGGACTCGTTCCTGGGACTCCAGGATCATGACCTGAGGTGAAGGCAGATGCTCAACTGACTGAGCCACCCAGGTGCCCCACCTCCAAGCTTTATCATCATCTCTCTTCTCCCAACTTCTGAATAACCAAGTTTAAAAAGTGTAATGAATTCTTTTCAAATTCTGCATTGACCTCTGCACAACATCCAAAACCTAACCATGGAGAAGAGCCTGAGCAGCATCATCAGTTTCTTTCTCGTGAAACCCCAATCCTTCCCATCACATTCTCTTCAGCTATTACCCCAGAAGCTATCACTCCTGACTCACAAACCTAAGCTTTAAACATACTGTCTGCCTTTTGGATAAAAGGAAAAAACAAAAAACAAAACCAAAATACCACTGACCATTTGAAGGACAGAGAAAAAAATTTCCAATGAACGGATGCAGCAATTCCAGTTAATTTTCTGAATAAACCGTAAATCCAGAAGAACTTACAGAGACCGTAATTCCTAATAAGTTGTTAGACTGAACTAAGCTTCATCTTCAGATGAACAAGAAAAGATATTGACATACAAATGGAAAAATTCTGCTTACCTCCCAACTGTGGAGCCCTGGTTTTAATAGCCGTCAAACTCCCTCGTAGTCTGTGGTTTACGCCCTATAAAGAAGCAACCAAAAATACAGTAGAAGTACAATACATTTCCGGCCCAGTGATAGGGCCACCAGTGATATTAGCAAATCTACTTTTTAAGTGATGATAAAATAAGATCATTCACCTACTTACCACTGGAGAATTTCGAAAACCTTTTATTGCTTGAAAGATACCACCACCTATGGTGCCCATGGTAAAGGCCCCACCACAGTCGTCGACAATTCGCCAAGGGCTAAGAACAGGGGGGAAAAAAGATGACTATATTTCTCATTCATAAACCATAAAAGTTTTCTTTGCTAACACAGTAAGGAATGCAACAGATTCCAATGCAGGGCCCACTGCAACCAATAAAATATACATTTTATATGCATATTTTAGACAAAAGAATTCTGAACATATCTGTTATCTATTCAGCTCCAAGCCATAAGAAATGCAACTGGCTTTAACTCCCTATTGTTAACAGTACTTAATTTTCACTTAATAATTAGCACATCTATTAACAGTTGGGCACTGAGCAAAAGTGAATAAGCAACTGTGTAGGAAATTACATTATAATGAATGCTGATCCAATCTCCCAGGGATTAAAGTAAGCTCTCCAGCTGCAATAAGATTTAAAGTTGAGATCCCCAAAATGAAGATTCAATAGGAGCAGAGGGAAACCAATTTATAGTTTGAAATTTTTAAAGTTTGAAATTCTTTCTGGGTTTACTAAGTCCCATTAGCACTTGGAACTCTGGTTTGTATTAGGTCCATTTAACAAGATGGAATACTCTAATCTCCAATATGTAGAGGTTATATTTGTAAACCTAGTTTCCAAACGTAGTAACCTAACTTACACAACACAATGAAATCTGAATAATGTGATGAGAACAGAACTACTATTCTAGGAATCTGGCTTATAAAAGTCTGTGAATGGTTAAATTCATTTTTGGGGCGCCTGGGTGGCTCAGTTGTTAAGTGTCTGCCTTCGGCTCAGGTCATGATCCCAGAGTCCTGGGATCGAGCCCCGCATCGGGCTCCCTGCTCGGCGGGAAGCCTGCTTCTCCCGCTACCATTCCCGGTGCTTGTGTTCCCTCTCTCGCTGTGTTTCTCTCTGTCAAATAAATAAAATCTTTAAAAAAAAAAAAAATTCTTTAAAAAAAGATTTTATTTATTTATTTGTCTCAGAGAGAGAGAGAGAGAACAAGCATGGGGAGCAGTAGGCAGAGGGAGAAGCAGGCTCCTGCTGAGCAATGAGCCTGATGTGGAACTTGATCCCAGGTGACCTGAGCCATAGGCAGACGCTTAACCAACTGAGCCACTCAAGTGTCCATGGTTAAATTCATTTTAGACCCACTATAAATAAAAGCAATTTCTCTGATCTAGTCTCAAGAGTCAAATGCTACATAATGAACCTATGGGCAATCTACCTGCTCAAGTAAACTTGTGAATTCAGTGTAGTTGCTGCTGGAGAATTTGAATGAGTAATTTATGACTTTAGTGGACAGGAATACAAAACCTTACAGTCAAAACATCATCTTCTTTTTCAAGTATAATACAAATCAGGGCCTTGTACAGAATGACTATCTCATGCTGCACATATTCCAACTGTCAGCAGGATGCTTCGGGGCCTTGCTAATAACCAAGCTTGCTTTTGTGATCCTAAAAGCAACATCACCAACACCTGGGAGTTTGTTAGATGTGCTCTCAACACTTTACCCAGGACCTACTGAATTGGTCTAGAGTTCAACACAACCCAGGTGACTTGATTTCACTTTAATAGTTTAAGAAGCAGTACTTGAGACTAAAAAGGATTAGGAAATTGTGTTATAATGGTAGAAACACTAATAGGAAGTATAGAGAAAAGACAAAGAATGAATTAGTGGTTCCCCCAGAGTGGTGAGCTGGTAACTTTAACAGATCTAGTTCAAATGATCTTATTAGTTGGGGATTAAAAAAAATCAATAAAGAACAGCAGGGTTCAGATCAGAGAGCAGCCAGAGTATTCCAAGAGAGATATCTAAAACAAAGGCAAGATGGAAATAGTTTCTGAACTCTGGCTAAATCAAACTGTTCCTACAGAGAAGTGATGGGCTACACAAAAGGAAAATTGAAGCTAGACTCTAAAATAATGGAAATACTAGACAAATGCAGGTGACCGAGAAAAAGTAACATAATACGATTAAGTTATCATTTGTTAAGTATCTACTATGTTTTAGATGCCTTCGATGCAAATAAGACCTATGATTTTCAAGAAAGTTAGGTTATTCTCCGATAGAATTTCTAAGCTTTTAGCTTTGTGAAAAGAGTATTCCTGTCTCCTCTCCATTTTACAGATGAACAAAGGCTCAGACAGAGATTAATTTGCCCAAGATCATATAGGTTGTAACCAGTACAATTCAAATACAAAATCTAGGACTCCAGAGCTCCAAATCCTTTCCATTATATCACACGGACTATAGGTTTTTGAAAAGAAACATATGGTAAAAGGAAGTATTTAGGGTGATTAAGTCCATATGATGTATTAAAGTGGGCTGGACGTAAGGAGAACAATTAGGAAGCTGTTGCAAAAAGCGTTAAGGATTCCACAGAAGATTGTGATAATAGGTATGAAAAGGCAGAATTATGAGAGAATTCAGACCACATATGGTGTATATGTTTGGAGGTGGGGTGATGTGGAGGGAGGAAAAAGATTCTTATAGTTTGAGGTTGGAGAATTTGAGAAAATGCTCTTACCAAATACGACAGTACAAGAGATCAAAGCAGGTTTGACTACAAAACTAGAAAACTGATTGTATTGCTTCAGGATATATGTACTAAGAGAAAGCAAAGGGAATACCTAATCAAGTAGTACATAAAAACTCACTATTCTTATATTTTTAATTCAACAAAGTTTAAAAAAAAATCACCCTCTTGCCAGCCTGTGTCATTATACCATATCCAACAGCAGCTGATAACAACAGTCTACAATGTGCTGAATTCTGCATGTGAAGCACAACTTAGAAAGGGGATAATTACATTTGGTAATTTTAAAGAGCTGGGGGTGCTGACACATGCCCTGTATCCCATTCCAGTGACTTTAAAAAGAACAAAAACAAAAACGGCACAAAGCAAGTAACGTGGCTACTGCTGGCAAGGTAATAATATAAAGTCCTAGGCATTTTCACAAGTTGAGGAGGACACTGGCTTTTGCTCCAACCCAATAAACAGGTAATTAATGCAAATAACAAGATTTAATTTCTCTCTTAAGACCCCCAGAAGCCTTAAATTTAGGCAACCTGAGACCTGAGAGCACCTACCTGTTTTATAACTATGTATGTGCCTGATTTATCCACGCTGTTACTCTTTGAACCTCTAGTGGTGTGCACAGAGACCTCATTCAAATATTGAATACAGGAATTTCTGTTCATGGTTTCTCAGAGAACACATGCTATCTCTATTTTCCAGATAATCCCTGTCTCCCTTCTCCTCTAAAGGAGAATTCAAACGATGAAAACGAGGCTCCTGCCTACAGGAGCTTATCCAGGCCGTTTAGGTAAAATCTCTGTTCCATACACTTTAAATGCTTTGCCCTGCGGACATATGTCACAATACAAATAATGCCTTAAGAATGGCATCCCCCCCTCGGAGGCCTCCTGTCCATTCCTCAACACAGGAACTGAGCAAAGCGAGACATGGGGTCGCGTCCAAGGTCACCTCAACAGACAGAAGGGATTACTACGGATCCCGCACAAGATCGGGTTGGGAGCAGGTTCCGTGGCTCCATCAAGCCTAAGCGTGGACCTCCTCATTCAATGCAAGGTCACCAGGGTGCCGGGCTGTTAGAGGCGAGGCTGCCGCACGCGGCCCGAGGAGTACAGGGCTGAGAAGCCGACTGGCTGCTCTAGACGGCGCTGCCTATGGTTATCAAACCCACGTCAACAAGCCCGCGACTGAGTTCAACTTGCACCTCCGGGCACTGCACAGTAGAAGACGAGGACCATGGGCAAAGGGGCAGGAGGAAAGCAGTAACAGTGGTAAAGCTCACCAAGGTTCTCGCGCATACTCCTCCATCTTGACTCCACCTGCGCGAGTGATGCCGGGCGAGTTGGGCGGAGCCTGACCCCAGCGGCGGAAGTGATCTCGAGAGGAGGGCGTTAAGGTCTATGTGGATTGGTTCGCCGTTTCCTCCCACAACCAATGGGAGCCTGGACTTCAGGGTAGCGTGGGGGCGGGGCAGAGACGCTGCTTGGCAGAGGTGGCCCCGCCCAGGTCCTCGAAGGCTGCAGGTCTGGGCTACGTGGACTGGTAGCTGACCAATCGCGAGGCGTTCAGGTTACACTGTCCCTGAAGGTTCCGTGGACTGAGATAAACCTGGCCTTGTTCCGCTAGGGTTCACCAAATTTCCTAAATACATTTCTTTGTTTTTAGTACCTTGGCTGCTACTTGGGAATTAATGTTAGCTAATCGCCATGGTTTGTGAAACTCTTTTTTTTTTTTTAAAGATTTTATTTACTTGACAGCGAGAAACACAGCGAGAGAGGGAACACAAGCAGAGGGAATGGTAGCGGGAGAAGCAGGCTTCCTGCCGAGCAAGGAGCCCGATGCGGGGCTCGATGCAGGGCTCGATTCCAGGACCCTGGGATCATGACCTGAGCCGAAGGCAGACGCTTAACGGCTGAGCCACCCAGGCACCCCGGTTTGTGAAACTCTTAACCAACTATAAGTAGCAGGAGCAGGATTCGGACCGACAGTGTCATTGTCCTTACAGTCACAGTGTTTGGAATGTGATAGATATTCTATAAATGCTTTTGAAGTGAACTTACCTGGGCCATCTTGAGTGTTGTGACCAATTTGGGGCTCTCAGTTGAAGGGACAACAGAATCTCTTCCAGTCCATCCTCCAAAAGATCACCAGGTGTGAGGGGTGATGTCCTTTTGAGATTGACTTTAAAATATCTATATAAAATATCTATATATTTAGGGTATCTGGGGGGCTCAGCTGGTTAAGCATCTGCTTTTGGCTCAGGTAATGATCCCAGGGTCCAGGGATAGAGCCCCGCATTGGGCTCCCTCCTCAGCAGGAAGTCTGCTTCTCCCTCTACCTCTCCCCCTGCTCATGATCTCTTTTGCTCTCTCTTTCTCTCTCTCTCAAATAAATAAATGAATAATTTTTTAAAACATGTGTATATTTTATGGAAAAAATTAGTGCAAAAAATTAGGGAACTGCTGTGAAGAGTGAGGTACCCACAAAACCTTCAAAATAAGGTAAGCAGATAAACAGAACCCTCCACAGAACTGGAGATTGTCAGTAACGTGTATCTTTATGTGAGAAGAACAGTTCACACTAGTCATCTGATTATATATTAAGACCAAGAAGTCTTTTTTTGCAATGTGACTATAATTAAGAACCTTTAAATCTAATTAATTGCAGAAGCTGAAGAGAGAATATGGGAGATGGGCAACGAGAGGAGCCAGAGAGCAAGAATTTGATATTTAGTCAGCACCCCAGACCTAGTGGGTATGAATATTTCAGTAACTAGAGACTGGCATTCTCATGGGGCAAGGATATTTTTTTCTCTTATCACCAGGACCCAAGTGAAATATTCCTTAGCTCTAGCTACCTCCCTTTGCTCTTAGTCCATATTCCTTATGCCGTCTTCTGATTGTTACTTGGTTTCTGAATAGATTTTCCTTCAAGAGAGAATGCCTGGCCTATGCTCAAAACTATTCTTGTCCACTTGGTAGTTATACTAATTTATGCATCTGCCTCTTGTGAGCTGGGTTCTTTTGAATCAAGTCAATCACTTGATTGACATCAAGTCAATCAGGGATGGTGACAATATTAAGTTTGTGAGTTTACAAAGCTGAGAGCCAGACTCTACGCTGTGGTTACCCAGCTCACTCCATTCCAACAGTCCCTATCCAAAAGAACTTTAATGTTCTGGGAGGCGCTACTCAGAGGGCCAACAAGTATTCTTAGACTTCTCACTCTTTGCTTTCTTTTAACTGCAACAGATCACAGGGACTGTGATTTTTGGCTGGGTAGGACCTTGTACTTAGCCTCTGTTGGCTAGAGGAGGAAGATGTCACCCCTCCCTCAAAAATACCCGTTTTCATCTGAGTGAAGAAACATCTTGGAAGAAAAGAACTAGTACTCTAATCTCCTCCTAGCAAGTCTGAAAGAAGTCTAAGGAACTGCTGTGGGCCTCACTGAAACAATGGTCAAAGACATGGAGGAACGATGGAAGAAAGGAGTGAGGGTCCTTGGGAGAAAAGTCACAACAAAGGTGAGGGGCGTTTGAACTGGTGATTCAACACAGCAGGATATATTGGTGAAAGTTAGTGTTCTGGGCCGCATTGGAGACTGCGGCCGGAACCCCCTGTGATCCAGGTCCTCTGCATATTGCTTTGAGGAATATAGCTCCACGTGTGAACTAAAAGAACTGTGACTCTGAAGCCTGGTGTGCTGTGAGAGTTCCCTGAAAGGGGAGAGGAAGGTGAGGTCAAGGTGAGGAACAAGGCGAAGAAAGGGAGATCATCGTCAGGGAACCACCTGGATGGATGAGATCTATGAAGTAGCCAAGCCTGGCAATGGCACTGGTGCCTTCTTCCCCGCTCTGAAGCAGTTAGCCACCCCCGCCACCTCCCACAATTAGCTTTTATTCATCTTCCACTCTTGCACAGTTAGACCATTCTTGGGAGAGGGGCCACTGATAAAGCCTAAGATTGGTGAGAGATGACCATTTGCTAGATATCAAGGGTGTGCAGGTAATGCTGCACCAGGAGAGAACCTAGAGGGGGTATAACCCACGTTAATTATAAAACCCTTACTGTGTGTACTCGGGGTTGTCCTTAGTTTTAGGATTAGGGTGGAAAGAGTACAAAAAATGTTGGTACTGCTGCTACCCTCAGGGTCCTCAAAATGTACTTGGGGAGAACAAACGCACCCTTGAGAAATGGTTGGGTCAACTTTATAAAGTTGCCAAAATGTGTGACCTAGAACATGGTAAGTGCCAGAGGCCCTGAGAGGAGAGAGGGAGACCAGGGGGCCTGAGTGTGCTCATCAAATGTGTGTGATAAACTGGCATTTAAGCCACAGTCTGAAGAATGGTCAGATTTTGATCGGTGGAGAGGAGGAAGTCAGGCATCAGGGGTAGAGGGAATGACAGCAACAAAGGTGTGGGCAGGAAGGAACATGGTGTTGTCACTGGATAGGTTGCTGGTCCCACAGGAGGGTAGAAAGACTAAAGCAGCGAGAGCAAAGCTATAACAAGTGATAAAGTTCTAGGGCAGAGGATGTGGAGAATGACCAAGAAGCAAGACCGGAGGAACAGGCTGTCAGGAGGATCTCTCCTGTGTCTACACACTTAAGCATGAAGAAATAACTTCCTTCAGGTTCTCTTCTCAAGAATATTTCTAGAAGCCAAATGACCTTGGATGGGGTGGCTCAGTCAGTTAAGCATCTGCCTTTGGCTCAGGTCGGAACCCCAGGATCCTGGGATCGGGTCCTGCATCCGGCTCATTGTTGGGCAGGCTCCTTGCTCAGTGAGGAGCCTGCTTCTCGCTCTGCCTGCAGCTCCTCCTGGTTGTGCGCTCTCTCTTTCTCTCTGACAAATAAATAAAATCCTGAAGAGAAGCAGCAGCAGCAGCCAATAGCCTTGGAAAGCTAGAGAGAGGGAGTTGTCCTGGAGCCGGTTTAATTACAGGATAGTAAAGGCAGAGATGTCTCCCTTCTCTCCTTGGTCCAGATTTGTTTTCCTTCCAGGATAATGAAGACATATTAGAGTTTTATTTCCTATACTAATACAGCTAAACGAGTTCATTCTAGAAGGATTCATTCTAGGAGGAGGAGGCCCGAAATAGCTTCTGTAGGGATCGTGCAAGAGGATAAACCCAAATGAGTAAAAGAACCAAGAATGCCTCGTTCTACACAGACCCAGCCTATGGAGGAAGGGGATGACCATTTTCAGATCTGTCCCTTCCAACCGCTCAGTACCTTCGAGGGTCCTGGACCTACATAGGATGAGCTCCACTGAGCCAGAGGCTGTGCGAGTCCTAAGGAGTTTTGTCTACCAAAAGGTCACAGGCCACGTATGCAGCTCCAAACCCCCCAGTCCCTCCTGCTCCGGTCCCCGAGACACTCAAATGGGCTTGGACAAGTGAGTCCCGCTCCACAGCTGACCCTTAGGTCTGGGGATGCAGTCTGTGCCCGGTGCCTCTTTGGTGGGCAGAGAGGTTTTAGTCAGGGGGATGGTGGGGGAGGCAATCTCTTGTGTCTACCCTCTTGCCCTACCCTTTGCTCTCCTTCCAGGGGGGACATTAGTCCGGCATGTGCTATCTCAGAGCTCCCCTCTACCCATATCCCCTCGCCTCAGGAGTGCTGAGCCAGGCCAGTGGCTTGCTTCCAGAGACCAAGTCTGCTGCTCTCGAGAAACTTCCAGCTTCCCCCGACCCCCAAGAAGAGAACCAGTGTGATTCTATAGAAACAAACAATATATTGAGGGCTGATAATGGGTCTGATGCTGTGATACACTTAGCATACATTATCCTATTTAATCTCATTTTATGACTCATTTAATAACTCCATAACCCTGTGCACTAGGTACCTTTTTTTTTTCCTTCGGGTGGGTACTTTTAATGTCCTCATGTTCCACTTGGGGCCCATAAGGCTCAGAGAGGACAAATAACTTACTCAAGGTCACACATCTCAGATTTGAGCCCATGTCATTTGACTCCAGAGCCTGTGGTCTTATCTGCGATCCTATACTGCAACCCTAGATTCCTGAAAACATGCCTTTCCTGGTCATCCAGCCCAAGTGAGAGCCACCCCTAAGCATCAGTTAAATTGGTTCCGGTTCCCAATGCCCCCCCAACCCCCCCCCCCACCACCATGTATTTGGCAATGAGACTGGGAGTATTCCTCTCTCTCCCCTTCATTCTAGCACAATAGTGCTTGTTTTTCTCTTTCGGGAAGGCTGGGTCAGAATCCCCTGACACTCAAGATGTATTTGTTTCAGATGGAGTAGATTCTGATCTTGGATAATTATTGTCCCTACAGAGTCAGGGGGCAGTGATCCCTCACTGAAGGGCTGGAGGAGACTATACTCATGGGCTCTGTGTTCCCAAATCTTCCAGACCTCACTGCGATGCCTTTCAAGGGAAGACTTAGAGTCTGTGAGCCCACAGTCCCTGGGGCCCTAGGGACCAAAAGGCATCGGACTGAGTCCTATCAGAAGAACCAGCTACTTGGAATTGTGGGACCTGAGTCAGAGAAGACGCAGGGGTTTGCGGGTAGAAACATTGTTTAGGAGGCCACGAGTCCTGCCTTGAAGCTTGGAAGCTGTGGATTTATTCTCTGAGTGTGTACCTTAAGCAGAGACCACAGGACCCGGAGAGAAGGCCACTGGGACCAGATGGTGCAAAGGCTGCCCCTGGGCCTGGAGGAGTGGACATCATTGGCAAAAAAGCCTAAGAAAGAAAAATGCTTAGAGGCCAGAAAGAGAGATGCTTTTGGCGGACTGGAGACTAGAGGTTGGCCACGGTGGCTCCAGAGCCAGGGATCCCTGGACATGATGCCTCTTCCAGAAAGCTCCTGCAGGGCAAGCGTGAGAGTGGAGACTGAATGACCTAAGGCGGGGCAGAGTAGGAGTGGGGTGGGGCTAGAGGCTTGTCGTCAGGTCAGTTCGGGAAGCGTCCTTTCCACCCAACAGATGAAACTGAAGCCCACCTCAGGCTAGCGCAAACCTTCGCTCTACCCTCTGGGCCGCTCACCTGACTGCTCCCTGCAAAATCATTGCGTCTTCGGTTGGACTCTTCACAATTGCTTCCACCTATCTTGCTTCACTTTGCCTTATAGTATAATTAGGTTTTGCCCCATAAATTATACGTTTTAAAGAGGATAAGCGGGTTGTAGTTATTTTTGTATCTCTCACCCTACAGTGCCTGGCAGACACTATACGTAGCAGTATCTGAATAACGCTTGAATGAATGAATGAGTGAGTGAGAACCAGGTGAGAAGGGGTGTGTGTGTGTGTGTGTGTGTGTGTGTGTGTGTGTTGAAGGTAGTCACTGCTGAAGGCAAGAAAAAGATGAGAGAAGAGGTCGGATGGGGAGAAAAGAACCCAGGAAGTGAGTAAATAAATAATTATAAGTCACTAAAAATTATAATAACTGCTAATAATCATTGTGCATTTACCATATATCAGGTATAGCAAACTAACTGTCTCATGTGTATGTTTGAACTTGATGATCGTAACAATCTTACAAGATTGGTACCGCTGCTGTCCTTATTTTACAGATGATGAGGACACATTTCAGGGAGGTGACAGGTGAGTAGCAATACTTTGGGGCTTTTGGCCTGGAGAGTCCCGGCTGAACTAGGAAACTGTCTTGCTCTCCAGCCTTCCCTGCTGTGCCTCTTTATGGCCCCTGGACTTCTCTTCTGAGGCATTTTATAGGCTTTTAATTTTTTAATGACTTACTTGAAATTATTTATTTCTATCTTCACTGGTGGAAAGTAAGCTGCAGGAGGGTAGGGACCACACTGCTTTTCTTTTCTTTTTTTTTCTTTTTTCTTTAGTGGGTTCTGCACCCAATGTAGGGCTTGAACTCATGACCCTGAGATCAAGAATCAGACTGGTTCTGCTGACCAAGCTGACCAGACACCCCAATTTACTATCTTTAGTTACATGCCTTGTCCTCAGAACCACACCTGACACATAGTAAGCACTCAATAAATATACATTTCCCAACTCACCGACAGAATGACAATTGCCTTTAAAAGATGGCAACCCCCTGGATTCTCCAAGCCCATCTTCCCCCCTGCCTCTCAGGTCTACCTACCTCACCTCTGCACTCCAGTCCCTCCTGTCAGTGCCATCCCCCCCTCAGCCTTCACCTAAAGCTGGACTAGTGGGCATTATACACAGGGCCAAGTTTTTGTCCCAGACGATCCCTGGACTCAGCAAATGCTGATCAGGTGACTGTCTCTCTGGCTTGGGATGGAAAGAGGCCAGGAAAGATCGAAGCATCTACCCTGATGGGTTACACCAGGGCTTCTAGAAGGGATTTGGTGGCAGGAGGCGGGGGGAGCAGGAGATTGAGTGTCTCTGTGACTTGTGCAGGCAGCATGATGGATGAGCAGTGGAAAGCCCTTTTATGAAACATGCCAGGCCTGCTGCAATAGTATCCCTCCCAACAGCCCAGAATTATATTTCCCTGAAGACACACTCAATCGTGCTTTGGATTTATATGTGGGTGGCAACCCGCTGGCTCCTCCTGGGCCCTCTGGAAGGAGGTCTGTCTACAGATGCCCCAGCAGAGGAAGAAGCAGATGAGTGCGGAGGGAGGTTTGAACCCTCTTCCCAAGAGCCTTGGCACTTCCTGGAAAGTTCCTTAACTTGGGGTTCCTGGGTAGCTCAGTCATTAAGCGGCTGCCTTCGGCTCAGGTCATGATCCCAGAGTCCTGGGATCGAGCCCCACATCGGGCTCCCTGCTCGGCAGGAAGCCTGCTTCTCCTGCTACCATTCCCTCTGCTTGTGTTCCTTCTCTCGCTGTGTTTCTCGCTTTCAAATAAAATCTTAAAAAAAAAAAAAAGTTCCCTAACTTGTGCGCGTCATACTCCTCCCCCCAATAGCCTACCAGTTTTCAGTTTGAGTACACAGTGAAGATTTATTTTCTCTCTCTCTCTGTCTCAAGTAGTGGCTGAGCCTCTGATGCTTGGCATTCAGGTTCTCCAGGGCAGAGAGAATGGGTGGGCGCGTAGTTGGGAGTATCTGGAATCACCTCTTTCCTGTGGCTATAAGCAACCAGGAGTCCCCCAGCACATTACCAAATACAGTAGAAAGGAGTCAGTGGACCACGCACTGACCACGGCAACAGCCAGCTGGGATGGAGAAGTCAGATATGTGCCTGAGCCGGGCATGCCTGGGGTTGGCCTGTTCCTGACCCGCCCTCCCCCTCTCCCCCCGCCCTCCGTGGCCCAGTCTCTGCTTTTCTGGCTCTCCAGTGGCTCTGATCAGTTTCTGCCAGCCTCTGCATTTTTGTATCTTTTTCTCATTGCGTAGCCCCCTTGTCTTTAAAAGGCTAAATGCTCTGTACTAAATTTGGTCACGCAGAGCTCCAAGATTCCCTGGAATGTCCTCAAGTTTCAAACAGCTCTGACAGCGAGGCGGGACCCGCCCCCTGCGTGGGGATTGGCTTCTCCTTTCGGGGCCGGGCAGTTGTCGAGTCTTATTGGCCGCCGGTGAGACCAGCCAGGGTCCACTAGCCCCGGGCTTCCCAGCGAGCTTGCAGTTAACGCTTGGGCACCTGTGGCACCGCCGGGCAGGGCGGAAGAGCCTCGTCCTCAATCGGCTGGGGGTCTGCTCTCAAGCCCACTCTGCTCCATCCAGACCAGCTTGTGCCTCCCGCTCACGGCCCCCCCGGACTCCCGTAGCCCCCCCCAACACCCCGCAAGAGCCACAGCCCACTTTGCCAAGATGTCCAAGGTAGCCAAGTATCGCCGGCAGGTGAGTGAAGACCCCGACATCGACAGCCTGCTGTCCACCCTGTCTCCGGAGGAGATGGAGGAGCTCGAGAAGGAGCTGGACGTGGTGGACCCCGACGGGAGCATTCCCGTGGGCCTGCGGCAGAGAAACCAGACGGAGAAGCAGTCCGTGGGCACCTACAACCGGGAAGCCATGCTCAACTTCTGTGAAAAGGAGACCAAGAAGCTTATTCAGAGGGAGATGTCCATGGATGTGAGTGAGCTATACGCTGGAGGGAAGGGGAGAGGGCAGGGAGGGGAGGGAGCCTCAGACTCCTGACTAGGATGCTTTTCTCCTCGGGGCAAAGGTGTCGTTGGCAAAAGATGTAACTCTTCAGAACCGATTACCATCTGCTGAGCGGGCAGCGTGAACCTCTTAGCCCTAATTTCTGTTATAAAGCACGAGTTGGCTCTGTTGGGAGAACTCAGCCTCCCGCGGTGGCAGATAGGGCCGCCAGTAGGATGGGAGCTGGAGAATGTCCTTGGAGCATTCATCGTCAAGTTGATTCCATCCTTGTCCCCCTGCACATTCATTTCACCCATTGTGGGGAGAAGGCAGGGGATAGAATGATGCTTGTGGTCTCTTGGCAGCCACCCTAGAAAAGACAGTCAGGCCTCCTTGCAGAACTGCTCGTCTCAAAGCCTTCTGGCCCTGAAGGCAACTCGTGGCACCTGGACCTTTTGAGGAGGCTCAGAGGCACGTGGGCTTCCCAAAGCGACGGGGGTCAGGGGTCAGGGGCCTGTGAGGTGGGCAATGCATCTTCACCTGATGGCTTCAGTTTCTCTCCCAAGGACGTCGGGGTTTGCACTAACTAGAGGAGCATCTTGAGGGAGCATCCCTTAAGTCTTTACAAGCCAGCAAGTCCCCTTTGCTGGAGGATAGAGGTGGTTCCCAGCAGGGTTTGGCCTTGAGGAGGGGACAGAGGAAGGGCAGGGGCAAGGAGGGCCACTTTGGAAACATCTGCCAACGTCTAGGATGGGCTTAAGCAAAACCTGCTTTTTGTTTTCCTGGCTTGGCCTGGAGGAGTACTTTATTCACCGTGTGTTCATATGTGAGTTTTCTTGGGACAAACTAGACTAGCCTTCACCTGAGTGTGACTCCGAGAGCCCCTTGTCCGCTGTAGACGGGGGTTAGTGGGGAGACTGTCCTCTCTCTGTGAGCCGGTTCTTACTGGCCACCTCTCTTGTCCTTGTGGATTCTTGTGTGAGAAAGTCCAGTCTCAGTTCTTGTCCTTTGTTTTACTTCTATGGAAACCAAGACCCAGAGGCTCACATGATACGTTCGTTCTCCCAAAGGAAATGAGAAAGGCAACAGTATCTCCCGGAACTCCTGTGACATGTCTGGCTGGGTAGGAGGTGGTGCTGGACACTAGTCACAGAGCACGTCTGCGGACAGAGCCCCGGCTCCTTGAGTGCAGGGATGGGGGGGGAGGGATGAGGGGAAATGAGGTAGGGGAATTGGACCCCTCTCTCCATCCCTATCTTTCTGGGCCCCTGTTTCAGGCTTCACCAAGAAGCTGGGAGTGAGGGGAGTCAGAAAGCTCAGAAATTCATTACCCTGCGGTCAAGGGGATTGTCTTCGACTCCACTCGGATAATGATGAACAAATACTAGAACATGCATGGAGAGGATGAGAGGATACAGGGGACTCCCTGTGAGGGCTTGGCACTTCAAGACCACTATCAGGGCCTGTAGGGAGAGCCAGGCAGCACACCCAAGGCTTTGGCCTCTCTGTAAATCCCCCACTCGCACCCCTGATTTCTACTCTAGAGCTCAGCCCTCCTCTTCCCTCTGTCCTGTCTCCACACTCTGTGCCCAGTGGCTTCTGGTGTGCAGAAAGATGCTCCTGATGCTAAAGTCAAATGCAGAACATTCTTAATCCCAAAGCAAGATGCTGAGGCTGTGGAGAGTGTGAGGGGCTCTTGGGCTGCTGGAAATCGCATGTGCAAAAGGATTTTTCTTCAGCCAGCTGCGACCCTGGTGAGCCTCACCTCCCAGCCCCGCCTCCCTCACCCCTGCCAGGGGGATGCTTGTTTCTGCAGCCAGAGTCTGAGAGTCAGGGAATGGAGGGCAAGGGGTGTGTGTGTGTGTGTGTGTGTGTATCCTCAGTATGAGAAGATGGCTTCGGGGCCATTTTTCCCTTGGAGGGAGAGGCTGTACCCATTCCTCCTGCTCCAGGCGGAGGGCATGTGTCGCCAGAGTAGCTGGGTGGAGTTCTGGGTGCATTGCCAGCCGTGAGCAGAAGTCATCTCTGAAGCTGGGATGAATGGCAATGAACCCGCCCAAGTGACTTCTTTTTTTTTTTTTTTAAAGATTTTATTTATTTGACAGAGAGAAACACAGCGAGAGAGGGAACACAAGCAGAGGGAATGGTAGCGGGAGAAGCAGGCTTCCTGCCGAGCAGGGAGCCCCATGCGGGGCTCGATCCCAGGCCCCTGGGACCATGACCTGAGCCGAAGGCAGACGCTTAACGACTGAGCCCCCCAGGCGCCCCCCAAGTGACTTCTTTAGCACCATTAGCAAGCTAGTAAGCGTAGGCTTAAGAACCTGGATTTAGGTGCCAGAAAAGCCTGGCTTGAGTGCCAACGTCTCTTCCTAATAGTATGACTAAGTAACTTACAAGTTACCCAGTCTGCCTCCCTCCCCTCAGCTACACAGCATCCAGCCCTCGGGACCGTTGTAAAAACGAAGGGGACAATAGTGGGAAGCACGTAGCACGGGGCTTGGCGTTTGAGAAATGCGCGCTCCTTTCCTTCAGTCCTCTGAGGGCTGAGGAAGCCAAGCCCGGCTGCCCAGCTAGGGACCAAGGTAAACAATAAACAAGCAAGCCCGGGGTGCTTGGGCTGGGGGGCCTTAGAGCAGACTCCGTGGCTCCAGGCGGGCCTCCAGGCTGCTGGACTGGCTGTAGCTCTCCCTGCTAGTGGCCTTGGCTCCTGGAAGGAACTGACTGGAAGTTAGTCAAAACAAAGGAACCTGACTCTAATAAGCACAGCAAGATGAACATTTACTGAGAATCTTCTATAGCTGAAGCATCTTCTCCTCTTCCTTTATTTAGGCCTCGCACTTCTTTTTTTCTTTTTAAAGATTTTATTTATTTCTTTGACACAGAGAGAGAGAGAGGGAGATCACAAGCAGGGAGAGAGGCAGGCAGAGAGAGAGGGGGGGAAGCAGGCTTCCCGCTGAGCAGAGAGCCCGATGTGGGGCTCGATCCCAGGACCCTGAGATCATGACCTGAGCTGATGGCAGAGGCTTCAACCCACTGAGCCACCCAGGCACCCCTAAGCCTCACACTTCTTGGGAGATAGGTATGTTCATCCCCATGATACAGAGCAGAAAACTAAGGTTCAGAGAAGTTGAGTAAAGGTCCTAAGTTCACACAGCAACAAGTACCCAGCCGGGCTTTAGAGACTATGCTTCCTTCTCTCTGCCTCCCCAGGGTACAGGAAAGGGCAGTCCTGCCAGCCGCTGTCCTGAGGAATTTGTCATCTAATTAGGATCACAAGACACACACATATAGAACCACCACAGAGATGTGACAGGGCTTAGACCACAAATTCATATGTTGTTGTAAGAGCCCGAGGCTATCACACCAGCGAATCCTCGAATGCTCTAACGTTCGCTCTTCCCTGCCCCCAGGACTGGGAACATAAACAGTAAAACCAAGTGTGGCCTCGGGATTCAAACTATGAGAACTGAGTGTGGATTAGGGAAGTAAATCCTGCCTGGATATTAGATGGCATTGGGAATTTTTGTTAATTCCTTTTAGGTGGGATAATGGTATTATGAATATACTTTTTAAAGGATCTTTGCCTTTTAGGCACAAATTCTGAAATAGTTATGGGAAAAACTGATAGGATTAGGGCATTTGCTTTAAAGTAATGTGGGCAAGGGGAGCCAGGAGGGGGCTGGGTAAACTAATATTGCCCATCAGTTGATAACCGGGACGCTGGGTGATGGGCCCACATGCGTGCCCCTTACACTGTTCTCTCTACTTTTGTATGCTGGACATTTTCCGTAACAAAAGGTTGGTTTGTTTTTTAGACAGAAACTGAGAGTGCAAGTCTGGCCCAGTTTGGGTCTTAAGTTCTGGTTTCTCCAGGGGAGGAGGAGCCCCAAGATTCATACTCTGGCTATCGTGCTGGTTGGGTGTAGACTGTGGCTTCTGGGGCAGCATCTCAGGCGGGCTTCTCCTTCAGTGGATAGAATACTCCAGGGCTGTCCCGGGTTGGTACCCCTGCTTCATCAACACTCCTCTCTCCAACCCGCTTCCATGCCTCCTCCAGGTCTCAGGTACCACTTCCTCCAGGCAGTCTTCCCTGACTGCCAGGCAAGTGTAGGCATCAGGTCTGATCTGAGCATTCCAGGCCACTCTGGACCAATCCCATCCTGTTTTCTTATCTCTGTTCTTGACCAGCTTGTGTGATTCTGGTGGACAAGGGCTAACATTGGGCCTGGCACAGAGGTGGGCCCTCAACCTCTGTTTATTGAATGAGTGTTAGGAGGGGGAGGTGGGGCTTGGCAGAGCGGGCCCCTGGCTTGCCTCCCTCCCTTTAAAGGGGCAGACCTCTCAGCCAGCGCTTTCTCCCCTAGTCCTTCTGGAGGGACTCTCCTTCTGCCCAGGAGGAAGACAAAGACCCTGGGCAGGTGTGTGGCCAACAGCTCAGTGAAACCCTTGTGCTTGGCTCAGGTTTCAGGAACCTGATCCCAGCAGGTCAACTCATGTGTTCTCTTTCCTTCCCAAGTGGGAAAGAAAATCTCCAGCCTACCTCCCCTGTCCTTTTCCCTGGCATTACCAGGGGCTGGGGATTAGCACCTGCACCCAGCCAGGAGCAGGGGCAGCTGAACCGGGGGGGGGGGGGGGGGGGGGGGGGGGGGGGGGGGGGGGGGGGGGGGTGGAGGAAGCTCTTTCAGGTTCTCCCTTGAGAAGCTAACCAGAAGCACCCTGCTAGCCAATCACCCAACCTCCTGGCCTCGGGTCTCTGGCTCACACAGCCTAGCGGTTCCACTCCCCTACCAGGCCCATTTCATGGCCCAGTGTCCATGGCTTCTCTACAGGGATGGGGAGGCCGGGAAGGCCCAAGGCAGGCTGCACAACCCTCAGATTGCCCTTTGCAGAGGGCTGGGCCCTATCAAGAGTGCCCCGGGCAGCACGGCTCAACGATTAAGGAGATTAACCCCGGCTGGTACACACCCAAAATAGCCCTGGAGCCTGGGGTGGAGAGGGCAGAAGAGGTGATGGGGGCCTGTGGACCTGGGGAGGCAACCGCAGGCACCCAGGGAGGGTTAGACAAGTTTAAAAATCTGTCGCTGGAGTCTGAAAGGTGCCTCCGTCCAGTTTGAAAAGGTAGTTAACCAATTTCGTAAACTGAGTGGTGGGATCCCCAGGTGTTTGTTTTCATTGTTGTTCTTACTCATATTTGATACATTTTCTTCTGCATATATAGACTCTCTGATTTGATGCATTTTAAGCGGCGAAGCCCCAGCTCCTGCTCCCGCCCCCCCCTCGGCCCCACCCCTGGGGCTTGCCTTTTCTTAGCAGGACGGCAGGGAGAAGAGCTCCGGTGGATGGGGTGGATGGGACGTGTGGCAGGAGGGAGGCAGGCCAGATGCCAGATAGCACGGAGGAGGAGATGTGAACATGAACCACCCCACAGTGAGCGGGGAGATGCACACGGTCGGAGGAGGGGTATGAGCCCCGCTGACCAAGGGCATCTGGTAGGCAGGGGGTTTTGGGTCCCCACACCCAGGGAGGAAGGGGCAGATGTGAGCAGACACCCAGAGTGGAGACAAAATCCTCACCTGTCCCGGCTACCCTCCCTCAGCCTCTCTTTCTTCTGGAGAGACTCTGGAGCACCTATAGCATCAGCGTACCAGAGCTGGCCCAGGCGTGCGGAGTCTAGGTAGAGTGCCCTGGGAGAGCTACAGAAGACAGAGGGGTCAAGGGCGCTGTCCTTGGACATCTACAGTCTACAGGCACGAAGTCTACACACACACACACACACACACACACACACACACACACACACACACACACGCACGCATGCACGCACTCACTGCAGTTACTGCAACAAAGCACAATGACTGGGGGGCGGGGGAAGAGAAGTTGATATTCCTATGTCTGCCAAGTTGGATAAACAAGAATATCCTGGACCGTAGTACACAGTCCTTTCCAGATCAGGCGGTGCCTTCTTGTTTATTAGATCTCTTTTGGCATGACCAGCAAGGAAAGAAGGGGTCTGGATTCAGAGCCTCAGTTCCCCTAAAGGGCTCCCTTAGCCCCGGGCAGTGCGGGGAATAGAAGTGGAGGGGGGTTTGGAACCAGATGGGGCCAGGTGTGCTTCTGCCTCTGCCCCAGCCCCCCGCCCCTGCTGTCACGCATTATCTGAGGAAGAGCCTCAACTTTCCTGAGGACCTCCTGGACTCAGAGGCGCGTTATTCATGCCATCTCATTAACACACGGCTGCTGAAGGCCCCTTTGCTTTGCCGTCAAGGGAGAGAATGAGGTCAGTCTGGAAGGGTTATCGTGAGGGTTAAATCGGCTTAAATCGGCACTGAGAGCCACTGGCCTGGCCTCGAGGAGTGACTTCTCCTCCCCTAAATTCCTCAGACTTTATACCTGTGAGTGCCAAATCAACCTTTGTTTTGTTAATCTTTCTTGAGATTAAAAGACAATCTGTCAGCGGGAGGGAGGGGAGGGCAGTGAGGGGTGGGGGATCGTGGAAGCAGAGAGGCCAGGAGCCAGCTTAAGGAAAAAGGCCAGCTTATTTACTGACTTCCTGCCTGGCCCCCTCTTCTCCGTTTCTTTGAGCCTAACTTATGGGGCCTGCAGGGGGTGGCTGAGTTGGAAACAGGGCCAAGGCGAGATAGATGGGGACTGGCAGGGAGGGTTGGGGACTAGTGGATTCTTGTCTGCCACTTCCAGGAGCACAGAAAAGCCTAGGCTGCTTTGGACGCGTTGGACTCCAACTGTCTCTGGGGTCCGCTGTTGAAAGGACCAGCGGGGTTGGCGGGGTGCTACTTGGGAGACTTAGATCCCCACCCCCTCAACCCCGTCCCACTCCCACATACCTCCACCCCCTCACCTGCCTTCCCTCGTGGAGGACCCGTGGGGTGATCACATCCTCAGCCCTGACTTCCAGATCAGGTCGGCAGCGCACTGCCCCCCACCCGGCCCCTGCCAACGCAGGACCCTGGGAAACCCCTCGCCAGGTGGAACATCCTAGTCGCAGGATGGCTGTGAGGTTTAAGCAAAATAACACCCATAAAGCAGGGAGCAGGGTGCTGGGTCGGAAACCTGGTAGTGAGAGCTAAACCCTAAACTTGAGCTTCTTCCTCTTCCTTCACTGCTCTTCCCTCCACCCGTTCCCATTCTCAGCATCCTTTTCCTGGGCAGGATTTAGGAATTCTGTATCTACCAGGATACACTTTCAGGAAAGGGTCTGTGGCGATTTCCTATAAAGTGGTCAGGGAAGACACCGCCGTGGAGGTGACATAGGCTCGGAGCCTGGAATGGACAGCCAATGGGAAGGTCCAGAGAAGCTTTCCAAGCAGAGGGAATGGCACCCAGAAAGGCCTGGGGAGGAAAAGCCAGGCCAGTGTGACTGGAGCAGTACCAGCAAGGGGTGGGGGCGGGGGGCTTGGAGGTGATAAAGCCCCAGAAGTCAGCAGGATTCACATAATGCAGGACCTTACAGCTCAGCAGAGGGACTTGGGATTTTTATTCCAAGGGCCGTGAGACGTCATTGGAGGGTTTGGGGGAGATGCGATCTGATCTAGGTTTTTAAAAGCATCCGTCACTCTGCTAGCTTTCAGACAGATGATAGGAGGGCAAGCCTGGGGGAGAAGGGAGCCCAGCTAGAAAGGTATGCAGCAGCTCAGGCTGGAGGAGAGGTGGTCAGATTTAGGAAACACCTCAAAGGTAGCACAGACAGGACTGACTGACTCCCCGGGGCAAAGAAAGGAGTGGGGTTGGGGGGGGCCCAGGCCTGCCTGAGCTCTTGGCTAGATTTGATGCCCTTTACTGAGGTAGGAAACAATGGAAGATGAGTGGTTTTGAGGAGATCAAGAACTCTGATATGAAGAAGTCAAGTTCACCGTGCTTGGTGGACGTCGAAGAGCAAGTGTTGGGTTGACTGAACACGTCCCAGGCTGGAGCTCGGTGGGGCGGTGGGGCTGGAGGTTCCATCTGGGAGCCATTAGCGTCAAGATGGTACTAAAACCACGAGCGTGGACAAGAGCACGTGGGGAGGAGGTGTGGGATGAAGTGCAGAGGGCCAAGGACCGTGCCCTCCATTACCCCGACATTTAGGCATTGGAAGTGGAGAAGGGGCCAATGAAGGAGACCGAGACGGGGGGGGCGGAAGCTCAGAGCGGCTTCACAAAAGCAAGTGGACAGGGGCTTATAGGAGGAGAGAGTCTCCACTTGTCTGTGATTGCTGAGGGGTCTAGTAAGATGAGAACAGAAAATCGACTGTCGTGACTGGAAAGATGGAAGCCACTGAGACCTTGACAAGATTGGGGTCACTGCAGTGAAGAGTGTGGACCCGAGAGAGAAAACGGTCAGTGAGGACTAGAGATAGAGAATATAGACCACTCTCTTTGATTTTTTCCCCCCAGTTATGTTCTAATGGAAGCAAAGAAGTAGGGTGGCCCCTGGAAGTAAATGTGGAATCAAAGGGGGATTTTTTTTTTTAAAGATGGAATATGATAGCATGTTTATATACTGAAGAGCGTTGCTTCAGTAGAGAGGGAACCCTCCATGGCACTGAAACAGGCTGGAAAAGGGATGGAACGCTCTGGAGTGGAGGGCTTGGCCTTGGCAGCTGGCGGTAGCCTCTTCTGTTGGGAGGGAAGGCCGCGGAGACCGACGAGGAGGGAGGCAGGCTGCTAAATGTGGTCAGGGGGCGATGAGGTTGGTCTGCTCTGTGTGGACGCTCGCAAGGGCAAGGTGCTGCTCCGGGAGGGTCCCCCTGGTGGCCGGCTGCACCAAAGCAGGAGAAACTGACGAGGCGGTGACAGTAGTCAGAGGTTAAATGTCAGGTCACAAGAAAAATGCTCAGTGCTCACTAGGTGGGGTAGAGAAAACACGAAAACGCATCCGGATCTGACATCTGGCCCGTGAAGAGTCAGCAAACAGCCAGCTCCAGAGCAGCCCGAAAATCCAGTAGATTTTCACCTCCAAAGCCTCCACCTTCTGTCCCCAAGGCCACCCATGCCCAAGGAGAAGGAAGGAGCACACAGGTCCCTTCCAGCACAGAGCTGACAGCCCTGGGTTGGCAAGGCAAGCCAGGGGTGGGGAGGAGGAGGGCTGGGGGCGGGGAGGGTGAGGGGGAGGGACCGGGGCTCACTCCCGGCTTGACTGTCTCCTAGCTGTGTGGCCTCAGACAAGCAGTGAATGTTTCTAAGCTTCACTTTCTTTTCATTCTGTTCTTTAATGCCTTTTCTGTGTCCCATGTTGTATTTGACAATAATGGATTTTTTTCTAGCACTTTGTTTTTATCGAGATATAAAAGACATACAGAAAAGTGTCCGAAACACAAATGTAGAATGTCATAAATTCTCACAAAAGGAATAAGAAGGAGAACATTGCTGGCCCTGCAGGACCCCCACCCACCCTTTGCTTCCTCTCCAGCTCTACCCCCTTCCTCCCCGCCATAGGAACCCCTACCCTGACTCGGGCCCTGTAGGTTAGTCTTGCCTGTTTTTAAATTTTGTATATACACTTATATACATTACATATATAATCACACAGTAGGTGTTCTTTTGTATTCTGCTTTTTTTTTTTTTAAGATTTTATTTATTTATTTGACACAGAGAGGGAAAGAGATCACAAGTAGGCAGAGAGGCAGGCAAAGGCAGAGGGAGAAGCGGGCTCCCTGCTGAGCAGAGAGCCCGCTGCGGGGCTCGATCCCAGGACCCTGAGATCATGACCTGAGCCGAAGGCAGAGGCTTTAACCCACTGAGCCACCCAGGTGCCCCTGTATTCTGCTTTTTAAAATAAGATTTTATTTATTTGAACCAGAGAGAGAGAGAGGTCACAGGCATAGAGGCAGGCAGAGAGAGGGAGAAACAGCCTCCCTGCTGAGCAGAGCGTGATCCCTGGGATCATGACCTGAGCTGAAGGCAGACGCTTAACCGACTGAGCCACCCAGGTGCCCCTATATTCTGCTTCTTTCAAGGAGCTTTATGTTAGTGACATTGAACCACATTGTCTGCACCCTTTTTCCTGCTCTCATTGCTATAGAATCTTCCATGAGTGTTTCTCATTGTATGGATGTGCCATCATCTGTGTTTTCATTTCACTGTTAATGGGCGTTTCGTTTTTTTGGTTTTTTGGGTTTTTTAAAGATTTTATTTATTTATTTGACAGAGAGAGAGGTCACAGGAAGAAAGGCAGGCAGAGGGAGGGGGGAAACAGGCTCCCCGCTGAGCAGGGAGCCCGATGCAGGGCTTGATCCCAGGACCCTGAGATCACAACCCCGGGCGAAAGCAGAGGCCTAACTCACTGAGCCACACAGGTGCACCCATTTGGGTTGTTTTACAGTTTGGGGCTATTACAGAACAATGCTCTTGTGAACATTTTTGTACATCCTTTGGGGCACTTATGACTTCATTTGTGCTGGGCAGATACCCTAGGAGTAGAAATGCTGGGTCATGGAAAATGCACAGTGGACTTTTCCTTACCTGTAAATAACAATGATGTGCCTCGTGTGAAGAGTACAAAAGTTCGAAGAAGTGCATGACAGTGATTTGCAAACAGTAGGCATTTAATAAAGTGGGGGCCACCATCGTCCTTTCTAATGGCGTCCATCTTTGGGAGCAACTAGAGTGCTGTCCAGTCCTTTGGCCACGTCCCGCCTGCTGTCTTCTTGAACCCTACTACTAAGATTTGCGCTTCGGGGTCCCCTGTGGCTCAGTCGGTTAAGCATCTGCCTTTGGGGCAGGTCATGATCCCGGAATCCCTCCCAGCACCGCAGGGAGCCCTGCTCTCTCATGGAAAGATGGCCCTCCTCCTGTCCCAGGCTGGTGCCCTCTCCACTTTTCTCTCCTGTCTCCGCAGGGAACTTTGAGCCTTTAAACATCTCCCTCTCTCTCTGTCACTCCCTTTCAACATTCCTTCCTCCTGGCTCTTCCTCTCCAGTTCCCACCTTCTCTCCTTTCCTTCGTAGCCAAGCTGTAAGGGATCGTGTCCACACTCACTCTCACACCGCCGGCGCCTGCGCTGACCTTGGCCTCAGCAAGGCCTCCACGGGCCTCCTCGTTGCTCACCCAGGGGACCTTTCTTAGTCCTTACCCTGTTTGTTTACTCTGTGGTATTCCACTACTCTCTCCTTCTCAAAATACTTCCCTTGGAGCCAAGACTCCACACGCACCCACCAGGCTTCCTTTTTCTCTGTCTGTTCCTTCCTTGTCCCCTCCGAGAGCAGCCCTTCCTCTGAACGCCTCACTGTTGTTCTCCAGGGCCCTGCCCTCCCGAGGCCGTCTTTGCGGGCACCCTCAGCCAACCCCACGGATCCAGCTACTGCCCAGGTGCTCCGTCTCGATCTCTGGCCTAGATCTCTATTTTGAGTTCTAGATCATTCACTTGCTTCTTGGACTCCTCAAGTGTCTCAGATTCAACTAGTCTAAAAATAAATTAATCATAGTCACCTCAGCCCACCTCGCAGCCTGCCTCTCCTCCCACGTCCTACACTGGGGTAGATAGAAGCACACCTAGGTCAGAACTCTGGGGCCTCGCAGCGTCCCCAAACTCTCCCAGTGACGGAACCCTATTGCCGCTCCCCGCGCCACCCCTCTCGCCTCCACCCCTCCTCTCTGTGGCGCTTCGGCTGTCCCCGTATCACTTATCAGCCATAAGAGTGCGGTGACCTCCTGACAGATCTCCCTGTCTCTCTTCTCCCCCCATTGCAATCCATCCTCCCCACAGCTGACAGTGTCTTATTATAAAATAGAATCAAGATCTTGACACTGTCCTGCGTAAACGCCTTCAGTTGCTCAACCTCGCTTCCATGATCAAATTCACACTCGTTAGTGTGGCTCAGCAGGCCCTTGGCGGCCCAGCGCCTCCCTATCTCTGTAGCTACTAATATTCTTCTCCTTGACTTTTACCCTTTGCTGCAATTACACTTGACCACTGGTTCTCCGATGGTGCCGCGCTGTGTCTTGCTTCCTCTGTGCCTTTGCACCAGAGGCCGGCCCCACCTTCACTAACCTGGATTCTTTCAAGGCTCCTCTCCGGTGACCGCTTCCTATTTCCCCGATCCCTCCAGTCCGGGCTGTGTGCTATGGTCACAAAGCACCCTCTGTCTGCAGCTCCTGTCACTTGAGGCAGTGCACACATACCTAACATCTTATTTCGGCGCTGTTTCTGTGCCTTGCCCTGACTTCTTAAGAGCAAGGCCCGACTCTTACTCATCTCTGTGTCCCCAGCCGTGAGCACGGTGCCTGGCTCAACAAATGCTGAGCGAACAAGGGACGAATGATTTGCACATGCCGCTCCTGTCACACTTGATTAAGTCTGCAGGACTTAGGAATTCATCCAAACTCTTCTGAGACAGTTTGAAAATGCAACGTTGGGGGCGCCCAGCTGGCTAGGTGGTAGAATATGCGACTCTTGATTTCGGGTCATGAGTTCAAGCCCCACGTTGGGCACAGAGCTTTAAAACATAATAATAAAAAGAACATGCGATTTTTGTGTCCAAATCGTCACATGAAGGCAGTTTGGCAGTGATTCTTTTTTCCCAGTTTTTGTAAACAGCCAATTAAATCAGTCCAAAAGTTTACACTCTGGAATCTGAATTGTTGGGATGGGTCGTTGCCATATTTTCCTTTCAGTTTGTTCTGGACAGAATGAGCCTCAAGGACTCATTTTTAACTTTTTCCATTTTTTCCCCTTCCTTGTTCTTCTTGTTCCCAGCTCTCTAGGGATCTGAGATTATAGGCTGACATTTTTAGCTTGACCCAATCAAGCCTGCCCATGATCTCTGGGGCCACGGATGCACCCTAGAGAGACAGTAAGACTTTGTTCTGCATGCAGCTAGCCGAGGCCAGCAGCTCCCATTATCTGAGCGCTTCCCTGGACGATCTGGATTGGTTCAGCCTCTTCGCCTCTAGATCTAGAAAAAAGTCATGTGGCTTCTCTAGGGAACTTGCTATAAGCAGATTCTCTCTTTGGCTCCCACACAAATAGCAGGAAAGCTGTTTTGGGATTCACAGAGCCCACCCTTTCGGGAGGCCCAGTGTTTGGATACGTGGGTACGATGACCCTGAATATACAGTTCCGTGGCCGTGGAGACACAGACTTGCCCTCCTGCAGCCAGAACTTTAAGGCTGGGACAGAGGTGGAAAAGAGCTGAGATTAGGTCCTTGTACACAAGCAATCAGCTTTTCTCAGCCAGGGTTTTGGAAGAGAATTAGGCCCTACAGAAAATTAAGGGAGCGGTTATTTCCTCAATTGTCCCAAAGATGCTAAATAGCAGGTCGCATTCTAGACATATAGGAAAGAAATTAATTCATTACAATGGATGCCTTAAGGCATTTAGGACCTAATTTTCCTCCTGGAATCCCTGGTGACAAAGGATGACATTGAGCCTCTTGTTTCTACCCAGTTTCCCCAAGATGGATCATCTCGGCGTTTCCAACGATAGCACTCCATCCCTCGCACTTGGCACTTAGTGATAATCTGTCTGTTTCTGGTCCTTTACTGCACTGAAAAGTATAATGTATTCGAAATCACCAAGATGTTTAGTAATGACCTCAGAGTACTGAAGACTCCAGGGGTCAAGGAGATTTTCCCCTCCAGTCTGTAGTCCTTGCCTTAAAGGCGGGAATAGAGGGTGGTACGCGAGCACAGAGGTGCTATTTCTAGGTACTTATAACTTATACTTATGGGCTTCCCCCACTATCGGAAAGCAGGGCTTTCCTATGAAACCTTTTACAAGTGGAAATGGCGTAAAACAAAGAAGCACTTACCACGAATTTATATGGCATATTTTTTTGAGCATTTCCAGACCCCCAAAATAACCTCTTTTAGGCTTTTCTGATACCCCAGGACACATCTGTGCTATTGAAAGCACAGAATAAATGGAGATAAAGCATTGGTGCTCACAGACACAGATCAGAGCTCTGGCGGCTGGACGCTGAGGGGCTGAGTGCAGTTGGCGGGGAAGGAGCTTGCGGGGGTGGGGAGCCCTCCTCTCGCTGCCGCAGGGGTGCACGCTGCCTCTGTGAGGGCTCCCTACAAAACCAACACCTGAGTGCTATTTTTGCTTTTCCCCTTTTTTTTTTATAGAAGCGAAAATCTGCTTCAGATTTCTTTCAGTTAGTGAAAACAGGTCGTCCTGTTGGTCCCGTGAAAGCAAAGTGGCACGAGGCACACTTTTGTGGAGGGAGGGATACCTGTATAATGTAATAAGGCTCATTATAGACAATATACAAAACATAGGGGAAAAAAATAACCAATAATTCTGTTTCATTAGCTCAAGATAGTAGCCACTGGCCGTTTTTTGGGGTGTATGCATCTGTGTGTACTTTGTCTTTTGTGGTTGAGGCCACTGTACACACTTACACATAGGCGCTTAAATTGTGTTTCCTGCTTTTTTTTTCTTTTTTCATAGTGTAGTCACTTTCCCATGTCACTGAAAATTCTTCCTAAACATCATTTTCAGTGGATGTTAGCATAGTCCATCGTATGGCCGGGTTGAGCCATATGTCTATATTTGGACATTTACATGGTTTCTAATAAATATATTTTCCAAGGGCCCAAACAGATTCCCCAGAGCACGGGCTCCTTCCCTTGGCCCTTGGCACCCACCCACCCCCAGAGAGGCGGAGCCAGCCGAATTGGATGATAAATAGGACCATCAGCACACTGTCCCCTAGCCGAGACTCACAGCCAGCTGGGGGAACAAAACACCCAGAGGAGAGGAGGGGCTCCCTGGACGCTGGAAAGGACGGTCACTCCCAGGGCACACTCCGCAGCCCAGGCGAACACCAGGCCAGACACACTGTTTTCTAGAGGATTGAGTTCCTGACGTTGGGATCACTGCCAAACGGGGCAAACCTCCACATCCTCCTCACCGCGGCTCCCAGGAATAGATCGTTCATTCGTTCGTATGCACCGCGTGCCTGGCTTCCTTTTGTCTTGGGAGGAAGGAATTGTTACCACTTAAAAAGAGAATCAAGCCTCCTGCCTTGGAAAATTCCCGTTGTAGGGAGGATGTCAAGAAGGGAAGTACAGTTAGCCCCTCCTCCTGCTGCCGGGGGGCCCTGCCCCAAAGCCAGTTGAAAGCAGCCAACACCTAACACCTGGTCACAGGCAGTCACTTTTCCTTCCCAGGAGAAATCGAAGAGTCTCGTACACCCAGTAGCCAGTGGGTAGGCAATCAGCTACTTCCGTCTACACCATCTCACTTCATCCTGCCGCCAGCCTCCCTAAAGCGGGCTTTAACCTGCCTGACAGATGAAAAGACTAAGACTTAAAGAGGTTTCCCACTGGGGACGGAGGAAGGTCTTGAACTCTTTCTTCTAACTTTAGGTTGCAATGAACTGTGTAACTTAGAGGAAAAGAAATCTGTGTTTGGGGCTTTCCCTTTGGACCTGCACTTGAATGGGAGATGCTTTTATCCCCTCCGCATTGATGAAACATCCCCCGTGCACCCATTTCCAGGATAGGTTCAATCCTGGTGGCCATCTTGGCGGCAGCTTTCTTGTCCTTGTGTCTCATCCTGCAAACGCTGCCAGCAGAGCCTCCCTGCCCTCAGGGAGACCCCGGGGAAGGCGGTCAGGAAGCACTGCTGGGTGTTCTGGGGTGATTCCTTCTCCCGCCGCGGGACCCTTGTGCTCTGGTTCCCTTCACCCTTCCGCCCAGTGTAGAACCTCCCTTGAGGTTCTTTTCCCCAAGCCCAGCTGTGGAAGAGGCTGTGGTCTTCCCAGCTTGCCTCTTCCTAATGACCCTGGTGCCAGTCACACAAACCCTTTATTGTTTAAGTTTTTTTTTAATTGCTCATCATACATGCAGATACACAGAGGAAAATACAACTGGCCCAAATGGGAAGTGACCACCATTCTAGGTCTGAACTATACGATAAGTTACCAATTGCTACACATGGCTCTCAAGCACTCGAAAGGGGGCCAGTCCACATTGGGGCGTGCTCCAGGTGTGAAATGCATATCAGATTTTAGAGGTAGCAAGAAGGAAAGAATATAAAATCTTAGTAATAATTTTATATCGATTGTGTGTTGAAAAGAGATTTTGTGTGTTTTCAAAACATTGACGTTAGTTTCACTTGTTTCTTTTTACTTCGGAACACTTAAAATTGCATGTGTAGCTCACATTATATTTCCACTGGATAGTGCGGGTCTCCAGGGTAGCGTCTCTGGCATAAAGGTTTTTGGGGGGGTTTTTTGTTTGTTTTTCTTTTTATACTTTAAGTTCTTTATTTAATTGTTTTCCTTTAGAAAGTAAAGCAAGAGAAGATAAGCAGAGTATGTAAAATAAGATTTTGTTTAGTGTAATTCTTCTGTCATTGTGCAATTAAGACCAAAATCTCCCTTTATTATCTTTAAATTGTTTTTATTAAGATATAATTCACATGCCACAAAATTCACTCTTTTATTTTTTTAATATTTATTTATTTAAAGATTTTATTTATGGGGCGCCTGGGTGGCTCAGTGGGTTAAGCCTCTGCCTTCGGCTCAGGTCATGATCTCAGGGTCCTGAGATCGAGCCCCACGTTGGGAATCTCTGCTCAGCGGGGAGCCTGCTTCCTCCTCTCTCTCTCGGCCTGCCTCTCTACCTGCTTGTGATCTCTCTCTCTCTCTCTGTCAAATAAATAAATAAATTCTTTAAAAATATATATTTAAAAATAAAAAAATTAAAAAAATAAAGATTTTATTTATTTATTTGACAGAGAGAGAGAAAGAGACACGGCCAGAGAGGGAACACAAGCAGGGGGAGTGGGGATGGAGAAGCAGGCTTCCTGCTGAGAGAGAGCCCAATGCAGGGCTTGATCCCAGGACCCTAGAACCGTGACCTGAGCCGAAGGCAGATGCGCGACAACTGAGCCACCCAGGTGCTCCAAATTCACCCTTTTAAAGTGTGCATTTCAGGGGCTCCTGGGTGACTCAGTCAGTCGAGCGTCTGACTCTTGGTTTCAGGTCAGGTCATGATCTCATGGGTCCGGAGACTGAGCCCCATTATCAGGCTCACACTAAGCAGGAAATCTGCTTGAGATTCTCTCTCTCTCCACCCCCACCCCTCCCCCTGCACTCACTTTTTCAAAAATAAATAAATAAATCTTTAAAAAAAATACCCAAATAAAATCTTAAAAAACAGTAACAATGAAGTGCAATTCAGTAGTTTTTTAGTATATTCACTAAATCATGTAATCAACACCAACACCTAATTCCAAAATATTTTCATCACCCCAAAAGGAAACCCCATACCTATTAGCAATTACTCCTCAGTTCCTCTCTGTCTTCCCCAGGCCCTGCAACCCCTAATCTACTTTCTCTGTCTGTGACTTTCTTATTCAGGATGTTTCATAATAGGGAGTCACACAATACGTGGTCTTTGGGGTCTGTCTTCTTTCATATGCTACCTTTGTAGCATTCTTTCTTATGGCTGAATAACATTCCTTTGTAGAGATCACATTTTGGTGATCCACTCAGCAGTTGATGGATATGTGAGTTGTTTCCACGTTTGGCTATTATGAATAATGTTGCTGTGAACGTTTGTGTGTAGGTTTTGTGTAGACCTACGTTTACAGTTCTCTTGGGTATAGACAGAGGCGTGAATTTGCTGGGTCTTATGAAAACTCTATATTTAACTTTTTGAGGAACTGCCGTAATGGTTTTCAATGTTGCTGCACCATTTTGCGTTCCTACCAGCCATGTATGAGAGTTCCATTTCCTCCATATCCTCTCTAACATGTATTATTGTCTGTCTTTTCTTATTATAGCCAGCCTAGTTGGTGTGAAATGTATCTCATTATGGTTTTGCTAACCTCAAAGGTTACGAGTTTATTTATTTATTTGTTTGTTTGTTTATTTATTTATTTATTTATTTGACAGAGAGAGAGAGATCACAAGTAGGCAGGGAGGCAGGCAGAGAGAGAGGGGGAAGCAGGCTCCCTGCTGAGCAGAGAGCCCGATGCAGGGCTCGATCCCAGGACCCTGAGATCATGACCTGAGCCGAAGGCAGAGGCTTTAACCCACTGAGCCACCCAGGCGCCCCAATCCCTTTCCTCTTCTTGATGGTTTTTGTTGTTACTTATACACCTACGACTCCCTAATCCACAGCTCAAGCCCAGATCTCTTTCCTGAGCCAAAGATGCTTATTCACGCCAGCTTGTTAGATACTTAAGTTTTGTCATGGTCAGAACAATTCATCACCTCAATTCCCATCCTCACCTCCCATAGTCCTTAGGGTTATAAGCATCGTCATCTACCGGGGGGACCACACTGGGAATCTTGAGTCATCTGCCACTCTTCCTGCCATTCCCCACCTCACTAAATCATGTTAGCTGTACCCCCAGAAGTGTCTAGAGAATTCATCTCCCTTCTTGTGCCCACTGCTCAGCCTTGGTCCAGGATCTCATCACTTCTCGCCTGCACTTTCGTGGTAGCTTCCTACCTGGTCTCTTTCCCTCCAGGTCCTCCCAGCCTCAACCCCATTCTCCAAACAGCTGCCAGGGCCGTCTTTCTAAACCAGAAGTCTGATGGTCACGTCTCTGGTTAAAGATCTGTATGCTTCTCCGTCGCCCACTGGGTGAGACCCATATCCTGTAGCGCAATGCATGAAGTCCTTCATGGTCTGGCTCAGGGTACGGTTCTGGTTTCCCCTCTCACCCCCACTTCCTCAGCCCCCCTCCAGTTACAAAGAACTTCCCAACCATCCCTCGCTGTGCTGTGCTCCAAGAATCACGTCTTTTTTTTTTTTTTTTTTAAAGATTTTCTTTATTTATTTGACAGAGAGAGATCCCAAGAGGCAGAGAGCCTGATGCGGGGCTCGGTCCCAGGACCCTGAGATCATGACCTGAGCTGAAGGCAGAGGCCCTAACCCACTGAGCCACCCAGGCGCCCCCAAGAATCATGCCTTGCCTGTCTTGTTCCTTCTGCTAGGAAAGGCCTTCCCTTGCCTCCTGTGCCCAAGGGACCTCTTCTGAAGCTTTCCTCGCACCTCCTCCAGCCTCTCCCCTCCCATTGTGTATTGGGTCCTGGACTGTGAGAGGCCCTCATTTAATGCACTGGCACCCTTATTTGCTGCCTCTCTTCCCCCCACATCTTGACTTCCCTTTCTTTCCCTCCAGCAGAATGACCAGCCTCACCTCCCAGTTCTCCTGGAGCTTAAAGATTCAGCTTAACATTCAGGTGTTCCCTAATGCTCACAGACTCCCCAGTGAGCTTCCTCTCTCAGCCGATAAGGGGGATCCCCCTCTCTGTGGCACAGGGAGCCACAAGCCACAACCTTGTGCCCAGGTTCTCCTTCGAGCCCCTTGGCACAAGGAGAACCTGGGCCTCCTCAGGCCTCAGCTGCTGGAAGGGAGGTGCATCTAGGGGTTGTGACTACCCTGCAGCACAAAAGGAGGAAGTTTCCAGAACAAGTAGCAAGCGTCCGAAATCTGGAAAATGGTGGCTCAATCCTGTTACTAGGCTAACAATCCCCAGGACAAGTCAGCCGTGAGTGGGGGTGACGTTAAAGCCAACAATTTCCTCTCCCTTCCACAGTCCTGTCCCCTCTGGGGACTTCAGGAGGCTCTGGAGAAGACTGCTCATAACAGCTTAGGGCCAGGGGGGCCAGATGTGGACTGCAGGGTGTGAGCAGTGGCTCCCTAGAGGTTTCCGGGAGGGTGCCAGAGAGCTCTGTCCTCCACGCTGCCCTGTCCAGTGGGCATAAAGATCTAGAAGGCACACCTGCCACATCTGCAAATGATCTGAACCTGAGAGACACTGAACTTTTAAACAGCAGGACCAAGATCTCCTGGAAAGTTCTAGTCAAATCAGAATGATGTGGGCCCAGTCTAACAAATGATCTCATTTAGCCTGGAGAAGGGCAGCCTCGGGGAGATGGTGCCAGAAGTCTGGCATATATACCGAGCACTCGTACAAAGGACAAGGGGTAGCCTTGGTTCGTAGGACCCCAGAGATATAACCAGAAGCAAAAGGGCTTCCTGTGTCAGCTTTTGAAAAGAAGAAGGCTTGGCTTCTTCAGGAAGAACTGAGCTCTCTGGCATGGGAAGTATGCAGTGTCCCTATTTGGTAGGGACACTGTAGGGAGGACTAAAATATTTTCTTTCATTCCAGCAAATCTTTATTAAGTGCAAAGCATTCTGCCAGGCCAGGTTCTGGGGTCAGAAATAAAAGGTCTGCTCCTGGCCCTCAAGTTGCTCACCATGTAGTCCAGGGGCAGGTGAGGAAACCATGACAAGTGCAGGGATAGCGGGCAGCTCGGCCTGCAAGGCGGGGGTGTCCTAACCCAGCGCCTGGATGAGGGCCAGCGAGAGGGCCAGTGCTGAGTATTGGGTCATGAATTACTCGTCTTCATTTTTTGGTAAGAGAATGGTATTCTAGCTTGCTAAAAAATGTCTGTCTTTTGAGGATATGCACTGAAATATTTATGAATGAAATGACATACCCAGGATTTGCCTCCGGGTCACCTAAGGATGGGAGAGATGTGGGCGGGCATATAAGATGAAGCGAGACTGGCCCGATGTCAGTAACTGCGGAAGCCCGGCCACAGGTACCCTGAGGCTCTTTGTGCTGTTCTCTCTTGCTCTGTGTACAATTGAAGTTTCCCATAATAAGTGACAAAGAAAGAGGAGGAGGAAGAAGGGGGGAGGAAGAGAAGAACAGGAAGGGTTAGCCCGGCAGAGAAGACGAGCAGGCATTCTGGGTGGCAGGAACCACGCTCGTGGGCCGCGAGGCAAGGGCAGCGCGCGTGCTCCTCCCCGTGACACCGGTGCAGGCGCGGGGCGCACAGGACGCAGAGGCAGCACAGGCTGGATCATGAAGGTCCTTGTGTGCCAGGTTAAGAAGTGTGGACTTCCGGGGCGCCTGGGTGGCTCAGTCGTTAAACGTCTGCCTTCGGCTCAGGTCATGATCCCAGGGTCCTGGGATCGAGCCCCGCATCGGGCTCCTTGCTCGGCAGGGAGCCTGCTTCTCCCGCTACCATTCCCTCTGCTTGTGTTCCCTCTCTCGCTGTGTTTCTCGCTGTCAAATAAATAAAATCTTAAAAAAAAAAAAAAATACATTGCTAAAAAAAGAAAAGAAGAAGAAGTGTGGACTTCCTCCCAAAAGCCTGGGAGCCACTGATCAGATTTCCATGTCGGAAAGATCTCTCTGGTTACAGTGGGCAGATGTGGTGAAGAGAGGAGTAAGACAGGAGGCAGGGAGACCAGCTGCGAGGCACGAGGTGGTGGCGGCCCCAGCACCGCAGGGGCAGACGACAGGGAGCGGCTCACCAGAGATTTATTAGGAAGGTGGGATGTAGGAAATGTGCGGGAGCAGGAAGAATCTAGACCGACATCATGGGGTGAGGGGTTCTGCGGAATTGAGGGTGTTGTTCCTGAACACGGTGAAAACAGGAAGGCGGGGACCTGCTCTACCCCTGACATCTTCTGCTCTTGTGTTTCTATTAGGCCTCAGGACTGGCTGCAGAATTGTCAGGATCTGCTGTAAAATTGAAACAGGGCTCTTTGTTCGAGAATTATTAAGACTTTCAAGATGGTGACAGCAGAGCCTTAAACAGACCGTGGACGTGAAGCCAGTCCTGATGGGGCCACTGTGGCCTTTTCTGCTTAGAGCAGACCAGAGGGGGCTGTGTGCGAGCCAGGGCTGCAGCTCTTGGCCCCAGGCTCCAAGAGGACAGCGTGTTCCTCTCGCTACCCCCTGGGACCTCAGTGGGACCCAGCACTCTGGGACAAATAGCTTACATTTAAGTAGCTCTTTACAATGTTTTCCAAACTCGCTGGGGTTTTTGTCTGTGCTGGGATGAAGTAAAGAAGCAGAAAGTAGGAGTTTCAGAGAGCAGAGGGCTAAAGGGGCGTGTTTGTTTCTACAAAGAGATTTCCCGGCTTCTCCAAAAACGGGGTTTGCTACAAGCCTCCCAGTATGAGTCACCAGACCAGTTGGCAAAACACATAGGTCTGCAGAGAACACTGGAGCTGATCCTCCATCCTAGAGAAGATCCACGATAAGATTCCGAAAAGAAACCCAAACAGTGCTGCCTGTGAAGGTCTGGCCAGCTCAAGCTCTAAGGCGACACCTTCACCTTGAACCATGCCCCCCACCCCGCCTTCCCATCTTTCCCCACTGGCAGTAAAATGCAGACACCCTTGGCGGGAGGAGTAAGGGTCTTGGTGAAAAGTAGATACACTTCGCCCTCCCTTGCTTGCCGGGGCCGCTTCTTGGGCTCCTTAGAGGAGACCAAGAACCACAGGGTCCCTCCTCACCGTCCCAGCTTCTTCTCCTATTTAGTGACCTTTCACAAGACATCCTCACCCTTAAAGACAGAGCAGTCAAGGAGCATCATACCCTCCGGCAAAGTCGGGTGAAACATTCAGTGCAAGAGCCCAACCACCCAAGTTTGCACATCCCTCTCTTTTCCAGAATATTCCTTCCCTCCCATTCACTTATGAGGGCAGAGCAGAAACTGCATTGGATGGCATTTGCTCCCCAATGTGAAGCCCGGTCCTGAGCTGGACTGCGTCAGATGCCATTTCCCCGGTTCCCAAACTCACTGTCCTTTTCTTAGCTACCACTCCAGCCCACCAGAGATCGTGCTGGGAGGTAAAAACAACTGTGTTTATGCTTACACCGGAGTTGGAGGCAGTGCCTGAGACTCTTCTGGCCCTTCTGCTCTGCAGAATATTTATCAGCAGGCTAACTTCGAAATCGCTGGATCAGAACAGGCGAGGTCAGGCTCCATGGCAGGTCTTGGTCTCCCTCCCTCCCTCCCTCCCTCCCTCCCTCCCTCCCTCCCTCCCTTCCTTCCTTCCTTCCTTCCTTCCTTCCTTCCTTCCTTCCTTCCTTCCTTCCTTTCTCCTTCTATGAAACTGAATTATTTAAAGACAATTTTTTTAAATAAAACAACTCTTATGGGTTTTTTGATCATAAATGTAATTCAAGCATTAGGTATCTGGTTCAAGAACAGATTACCATCTCACATCACACTCCAAAATAAAACCAGATGAATTAAAGATCTAAGCTAAAACCTCTCCAGGTTAAGAACTGGGGTAAGGGTTCACCAGGAGAAATGAGGGAGGACAAGATTTCCAAGGAGTGAGAACATCACTGCAAAGGCCCGGGAACTGGCTTGGTGCCAGGATTAAGAGTGCGGGGCGGGGCTGGGTGGCAGGCCAGCAGGAAGGCTGAGACAGGCAGGCAGCGGCCAGGTGAGGACGGGCCGGTGGGTCACGATAGCACTGGAGACCCACTGGAAGGTTGGGGCAGAGAAGTGAAATGCCAGATCTGTGCTTCAGCAGAGTCTCTGTGGTGTGAAGATTGTCCTGGAGGAGGGCAGCAAAGCCAGCCTGAAGGGGGCTGCCGTAAGCCTAGGGAGAGGGGACAGCTGTTGGGGTGCATCAGGGAGGTCAGAGGAGGGGCTGAGCAGCACGGTGGCAAGGAGCAGCATCATCTCTGTGTAGGAGGGAAGGGGATAAGACCGTCTTCTATCAATCAGATCGATTGCGCAGCCCCCCGGAAACCCTTTGGGTCGGAGAAGGGATGCGTGAGTATAGAGGGGTCCACATTGCCTCTTCCCTCATACGCCTCCCATCCTCTTCTGATTTGAGCCACCAGATATTTGGAGGAGCCATTCACCAAGACGGGGAATGGCGTGGGAATGGTCATGGCGGCCAGGGGGAGCTGTTTTTGAGATCCGTGGGGACACACCCACTGAATGTTTGAGGACAGACGGATACAAGGGTCTGGATGTCCGCGGTGGCGTCCGGCCCAGGAAGAGAGCTTCAGGAGATAGCAGGGCACAGAACACAACTTGTGCCCGCAGAGTAGATGAGGTCACCCAGGGAGAGGGTCTAAAAATGAAAGCAAAGGAGGCTTCAAAGAAGACCTTGAAAGCACCCCCGTTTAAGAGGCATGCGATTCCCGAGCATTCCCAAGCACTTAGGCAAGATGAAGAACACAAGATACAAATCAGATTTAGCAATAACGGGGTCAGGAATGATCTGGATGAAACTAATTTCCATGGAATGTTGGGGCTGAGGCAAGATTGTGTTGGATCCAGGAATGAGTAGGGATTTTACAAGAACTCTTTGGGGAAAGTTTGTGTATAAAAGGCTATTGGGTGCCTGGGTGACTCAGTTGGTTAAGTGTTTGCCTTTGGTTGAGGTCAGTATCTCTGAGTCCTGGGATTGAGCCCTGTGTCCGGCACTCTGCTCATTGGGGAGTCTGCTTCTCCCTCTCCCTCTGCCCCTCTCCCCTACCCCGCTTATGTGCACTTTCTCTCTCTCACTCTCTCTCCCTCCTGCTTTCTCTATCTCTCTTAAATAAATAAAATCTTAACAACAATAACAAAAAAGACTATCGACACCAGCAGCACCCGGAGGGACTGTGGGGTTGAGGCAGAGATTTGATTGGCCTGGGAGAGATGTGGGCATGTGAGGGCCGTGGAAGGGAGTGTGGGAGCCAGAGCCCATGTCAGGATGTGCCTGGGACAGAAAGACTAGAACCTTGGTGTTCTAACTCTAGAGCCAGGGCTCGGCATTGATGTCACCCAGGAGGCAAGGCTGTGGGAGCGGAGGGCAGTGGTCCCGCTCTGGGGAGTGGGCTGCTTGCCATGCGTGGCCCAGAGGCCTGTGAGGGGGTGCGGCACGGGCGAGGAATCAGTCAAGGTCAGGGTTGGGGCTTTGGCCAGGGGGCATGAGCCCGGTGAAGGATATTTGCAAGAATGTGGCTAACACGCTGGATAGGATATCCAGTAGGATAGGTGAAGCAGTCAAGGTGGGTGGTGCAGAGAAGTCAGAATTTGGGTCGTGGTCCAACAATGCCACTTCCGGTTAGAGACCCAAGAGAACTGAAAGCCGGGGCTTGAGCAGCTGTTTGCACACTCACGTTCACAGCAGTGTTATGCAGAACAGCAAAAAAGGTGGGAACAATTCCGGTGCCTCTCCACGGCTGAATAGATAAACCAAATGTAGTATATAGCTATAACGGAATATCATTCAGCCTTGAGAAGGAAGGAAATTCTGAACTTAAACTTTTTGTGGTGCCCCCCTTTAGTAGGTCACATTCAGCAGCTGTGAAGTCTCACTCTCACTCAGCACCAAGAGGGTCAGCGGTAGGTCTGGACCAGAACTGAGTTATTAAGGGGACTCTAGCCTTGTCCTGAAAGATCAGGTTTCCAGTATTGGCCCGGAGAAGTCACTAAAGAAACTAGCTAATGGATGACAGTTCTGAGGGCGAGCTCCTTAGCCTAAAGCTAGCAAATCTCTGGTTTGGTAAAACGAACTTGACCTCTCTCCGGCTGCCCCCTCCTTTGGGGTAAACTGGTGAAGATGAAGAAGAAAATGGCTGTCACTGCCCTGCACTCCCACCCCTGGCTCCTGACTTCGGGCCCCGTGGGGCTGGGCTTCTCCTTGTTGACTGCAGTCCTTTAAGGAATGTCACTGGCGGGCAGGCTCCGGGCGCTGGCCCACCTCCCTCCCCTCCGGCTCTGGACATCCTTAAGGCCGCAGGCCAGGGCAGACGCGAACCAAACTGGCCTTCTGGGTGTGAACTCCAGGCAGTGTGAGTACATAGGGGAGTGCCCAAGGTCAAACCTGGTGTTGGACCAGCCCGATCCGGACCCAGTGCTGGGAGAGAAGGGACAGGGAGCCAGAAGAGCCACCAGCAGAGAGCACAGACTGAGCAGAGGGCACATGTAACCTTAGGGCCTGACGGAGAACCTGTCTCGGGCCTGGCCTCCTAGGGAATGGTACAAGTAGTCTCGAAGTGCTGGATGGCTGGCCCTGCTGAATGGCAGGGCCCTGGGTTGTCTTTCCAGAAGCGGGGTGGAATCACGTGCATTCATTCTCCCAGTAACCCCAGCCCCTGTTGGACCCCTGACTCGGCCTGCCCTGGGCCTCAGAACATGTCCCCGGCTCAAGCAGGGCCTCTTCCCCCCACCCCCGGTTCTGGGATCCAGGGTTGGGGGTATGTAACAAATCCCGACCAGGCTGAGGAGCCTGACATTCGGGGCTCTCCAACCTGTGGCCAGACTGGACGCTGAGCCCGCTAGCATTTCGGCCTTGGAATCTGTCTCTGCCAGTGTGGGTGGTGGAAGTGCCCCCCTTCACCTCCAACATCAACCTCAATGTCATTTGTATTCACCACTCCCCTATTTGTGCTCAGCTCCTTATTCTTTTTTTTTGAATTTAATATGCTTTATGTGATCCATTCTATCCAAAATATCATTTAAAGAAACAATCAATACAAAATTATTAATGATATTTTTTTGCATTCTTTTTTTTTTTGCAATTTTTGCAATTTTTGCATTTTTTGCAGGAATTTATAAATTCCTGT
>CM053618.1:22726235-22774196 GCA_028646535.1 Procyon lotor
ATCCGGTGGCCATCATTCACTCATCCGTTCATTCATTCCACAGCCATCTCTCAAACATCTACTGGGCACCAGGCTCCGGGCTCCACACGGGGGATCCAGTGACTAAGAAGGCATACTTCCTGGCCACAGTCCAGTAGGAGAGATGGGCAGAGGGACAGAGTGGTAGCAGCCAAGATCGGGCGTTGCGGCTGGGGCTGGGGCACCCGGGGGGACTTCCCAGAGCAGACCACATGCGATGCTTCATTGTTTCAGAGATGAACCAGCTAAGAATGGGGTGCAGAAGCGCTGTGAAGGGTCAGAGGTGGAGGATGGGGCTTGGGAAGCAGGGCAGAGCAGGTGAGGCTGCAGACGGGAGCCTCTTCCTCGGCAGGCAGGGCTCCTTCCCTGCTTCGCAAACTCCTCCTCCTCCTTCAGGGGCAGCTCGGGTGTCTCGCTGCCCAGGGAAGCTTCCTCCGTGGGACGGTGGGACTGTGGGATGGCCTGGCCCCGCGCTCCACCCGCGTTCCCTTGCTGTGAGGACTTGCTCAGACCTAGTGTTCCCCTCTGTCGGCCAAGCCTGGTGGCTCCTTCTCCCGTGCAGCTGCCCTCTTCCGCAGCCCTCCCCACTGGCTTGTAGTCGTTGCCACCTTCCTCGTGCCCTTTGGGTTTCTTCTTCCAAGCCTGACCGCTGGTATCCCCATCTCGACACCTTGATTATTATTCTCATGAAGCTGTCTTCCCCTTAACCCTGCGTTAGCCAGAGCCATGGGCGCTTCCTGCCCACCGGCCCCCCCTTCTAGCCTGGACCTGAAATCCAAGAGAACGCCAGGTGCCTCTCCCAGCTCTCCCAAGATGCCTGCCCAGCCATCTCGCTCTCCGTCCTCAGACCTGAGCCCAGTACCCGCCAGAGTTGTCACTCCTCAAGCGTGTGTAAGACCAAATGATCAGATGGCCAGGGGGCAAACGTCGGGTCTGTGTCGTATGCTTTTCCAGGGGCACCTGGCAGGAGGAGCCTGGCATTCATATATTCTTTAGTGTCTGACGGTGGGGAGAATAACGTGGGAGTTAAGAGCATGATCTTTTTAGAACCCAGGAGATGGGGTGCCTGAGTGGCTTAGTGGGTTAAAGCCTCTGTCTTCAGCTCAGGTCATGATCTCAAGGTCCTGGGATCGAGCCCTGCATCGGGCTCCCTGCTCAGAAGGGGAGCCTGTCCCCCCCCCCACCCCGCCTGCCTCTCTGCCTGCTTGTGATCTCTCTCTGTCAAATAAATAAATAAAACCTAGGGGCGCCTGGGTGGCTCAGTCGTTGGGCATCTGCCTTCGGCTCAGGTCATGATCCCAGGGTCCTGGGATCGAGCCCCGCATCAGACTCCCTGCTCGGCAGGAAGCCTGCTTCTCCTGCTACCATTCCCTCTGCTTGTGTTCCCTCTCTCACTGTGTTTCTCTCTGTCAAATAAATAAAATCCTTAAAAAAAAAAAAAAAAAGATAAAAAAAAACAAAAACAAATAAAACCTAAAAAAAAAAAACCAAACCAAAACGAAACAAAACAAAAACCCAGGAGCTCTGAGCTTGAACTCCAGTAACTTGTTTAAGAATGACACCCTCTGCAAAACGGAGAAAATGTTACCACTGACCCCCAGAAGCCCAAACTGCCCTGAGCAATACAGTCCAAAAGTGGGTGAATTTTCCATGGTGTATTTCTAAGAGGCCATCATAACGTGATGGTCACTAAGACCATGATCAGAGCTCGTCGAGAACAGTGGGGGAGGAAGGCCTTTCTGGTTATGAGGGCTCTGGCTCCTACCCGCCAGCCGCACGAGGGTCCCACCCCTGCCAGCTTGGGGGAAGGCATGCGAGTTGCCGCCACTGTCCCTGGTTCGTGGGAGAAGAAACGTAAGCCCAAGATTACAGGGCTGGGAACTCTCCAAGCCGTGCCCTCCTCTGGCGGCAGTGCGGAGGAGTGAATTCGGCGGGAGACTTGGGTCAAGCACTTAGCACCGCGTCTCCCACCTTGTAAACACTAAATAAATGGTGGCTGCGGATAGTGTCATTTACGTTCTTAGTTTGGTGCTGGGCTATCTGTGCACGAGGCATCTGGGTGAAAGAATGGCTTGCATGTAGCCCACTCAACGTACGACTGTGGAATATAGACGTAAAAAGTTCAGACTCTAGAACCCGAGTCCCTGCTTCCTCACGTAATAGCCGTGTGCTCTTGGGCTTACGTCTCTTCTCCCACAAACTAGGGATTGTGGCGGCGACTCTCATGCAGAGAGGCTCGGGGCTGCGGGGGTTCCAAGCCGCCCGGGAAGTGCGACCAATAGCGCGTCGATGAGCCCCTATTAATTTAGCGATGGTCTTGCTGGAGAAGAAAGGTATTAGAAAGCTGTTGGTGGGCTGAGGATTTGGGGAAGAGGATTGAACTTGACTTCTCCAGTGGACTGGCAGCCAGGGGTGGGGAACATGCCCTTTAGAAATCTGGGGCTCAAAACCATGAAGCGAGCTCCTTCGGTGCTTGGAGTGTAGTTTTCCTCGCCGGGTAAAGGGACAGCCCGAGTTTGCCTTGTCCTTCCCCAGCAAGCTTGGTGCCATTCCCAGACCTTCGGCCCAACCAACTGTGAGCACCTCGACAGGGGTCTGGAGTCTGCCCACCACCCCGAGAGTTGATTCATGCGCCCCAGCAGGCTGGTCCTGGAGAGCCTTGGCAAGCCAGAGAGAGAGACCAAGCAGGGTGGGGACAGGGAGGCAAGGGGCATCTGGGATGCCTGCAGGGAACAGCTTTTCTTAGCTCTGTGACTGCATGAGCCTTGGCTTCTCAGCTCAGAGGTGACCAGGTGCACACGTTCCCCCAGGGAGGTGCCCTAGATGACCCTTCTGGAGCCCTGGTCAGGTTGGAGGCTTTTTTGGGCCCATGTTCTTTTGGGGGCCAGGGGGCACAAGCCTCCAACATTGCTTGCCCTGTCGATTAGGTGTGGATTGGCTCTCACACTGTCAACGCACAGGACTTCAGGCTGGGAGCAGAAGAAGGCCGAGCCGTCTGCTGGTCCCTGGCATTGAGGGGCCCGACCGGGGTCACCTGGAGGGGTTCTCTGCAAGCCTGACACCTGCCCATTTCCGACGTTCTCCTGGCAGATTCTTTGGGGCTGGTGTACTCTGTCCTCATCCCAACAAGCACTTACCTCTATAAGTAAGAGCCCTTATGATGTGCAGGGTCCCCTGCTGGGCATTGTCACCCTCCCTCCTTCCTGCTCAGGGGCTCCAGACTGGTAGTCATCAGAGTTCCAGAAGGCATGTGGTTCTGCAGCCCCTACACCAGATGCTACAGCCCTCACCCCAAAATTAGGAATTTCATTTTGAGCCCATTTTTTTTTCAGGGATTTTTGTTTTAAAGATTTGATGTATTTATTTGTCAGAAAGAGAGAGAGAGCGCGCACAGGCAGAGGGAGCTGCAGGCAGAGGGAGAAGCAGGCTACCTGCTGAGCAAGGAGCCCAATGAGGTTCCAATCCGAGGATGCTGGGATCATGACCTGAGCCGAAGGCAGAGGCTTAACCGACTGAGCCCCCCAGGTTCCCCCCTAGGGGATTACTATACTCCAAGTTATGGGCAAGAACTGAGTATACACATGGGTCTTTGTGTATAAACCCTTGAACACCCCAAAATTATGTTCCCAGAGGTGTGAACCCAAGGGGGTGAGGTTAAAGCCCAACTCTGCCCCCATTCCCCATTCTCTTCCTCCTTCTTGTGCTCATCCTGTGGGTCCCAGTCTCCCCACAGGCCCCTGAACAGCTACTAGGAATGAATGGAAGGGGATTCCTTGGAACTCATCCTGCAGGGGCCAGTGGAGACAATGTTTCCCTACACCGGGGGCTTTGAAATAGAGGAAGCCGACCTGGGATGATCTGAAAAGGGCCAGGGCTGGGATAAAACCAAAAAAGGGGTTTTCTGGGAGATGCCGAGACCTTGTCCCTGAGCCACAGCCAGAACAGGAGCCAGGGAACTTCAGTCTGAGAATGGTCGAGAAAGGGGCTGCCAGGCCTTTTTAGGGAGGCTGAGCCTCTGGCCAGCCTGAAGGGACGCTGTCAGCAGGAGCAGTAGCTCTCGGCCATCAGCACCGACGCAGGGTCCCCTGCCTCTGCACCATCGGCCCCCGGCAGGTTGATGCCAGATCGTTGCCCTGCCTGCCATCCCCCCGACGCCTTGCCGGCGGGACTGGCTTCTGTAGTGCTCTGTCCCCAGGATGGCGGTGACCCACACCTCCTGATGGGTGAAGCCGGGCGTCCCAGGAATCTGTGAGTGACGTCACAGGAGTTTGAAGGGGCTGGCTCTAGAGAACCCCCAGGCCCACACAGGCCCCAACGCTTGTAGGACCCTGGTGCTAGCGGTCCCTGTGGTGGCTGTGACACCTGTCCCCTGGCCACTCCACCCCTGCCTCTGTCACCGTGGGATTGGGGGAAGGGTGGGGGAGAGCTCCACCAAGCGACCTGGTCCCTTCCCAGCTTCTAGCTCTCCGGGCGGCTTTCCAGGGTTTGAGATGTGGTCATTTCATTTCTTATGGACAAGTACAAAGTGCAGTTCCATTGACCACTGGGTAAGTGCTTCCTCTCACCCTTCTAAATAATACTGAGATACTAAGCAAAGGGGCGGGGACCTCCGGCAGAAGCGGGAGGAGCCCTCCTGCCTGCCGTGGGGCTTTAGCCCTTCTCTCAGGGAGAGCTGGGCTTCCCCGCAGCCCATCTCTGCTCCAAGCCCTTCTCTGGACCAGGCCCTTTGAGGAAGTCTCCTTACAGCCACTTGCAACCTAAAGATGAGCTCTGGGCGGGTCAGTTCCATCCTGTGTTTGAGACGACAGGTTCACGGGAGGTCTCTAAGCCGCCCGAGATCACACAGCTAGTCGAGGGCAGAGCTGGGATTTGCACACAGGCCAGCTGTCTGCAGAGCCGATGACTTCCCCTACCCCCAAAGGGAGGACACGTTCGGAAGAATCCCAGCTTTCCTGACAGCTCTGGCGGGAACCTGTAGCTTTCTAAGGGGCGAGATCAGTTGTTTCAGATGTGAAGCTCTACTGTGTAATGTACAGAATCATCACATCACTATGTGGGCACCGGAAACTAATGTAACATCTTGTGTCCACTATACTCCAATTAAAAAAGAGAAAGAAAGAGTAGGGGAGCCTGGCTGGCTCAGTTGGTAGAGCATGTGACTCTTGACCTTGGGGTCATGAGTTCAAGCCCCACATTGGGCACAGAGCCTACTTAAAATCAAAACAACGCAACAACAACAACAACTGGAGCTCTGTTTCAGGAGCTGGCTTAAGGCCCGGGGGACGACGCCTGGCCCGAAGTCCACCCAGGGAAACGGACCTTGCTGTCCCTCCCCAGGACCGCCCACTCCAGGAATGATACTTCCCCCAAATGGCAGCTGGACCCCCATGAAACTTCTTGTCCGGACAACCCAGCACCTTTCTTCCTGGTGGAGAACTATAAAAGAGTTGGTGTTCCATACAGAATGGGGCAGGAGGCTGCGGGGAGGGAAGGTGCTCCATCCCCATAAGTACCGGACCCGATACCTGCCCTGCCCTTGACCCTGGCCACGTCAGGGGGCTGTTCTCCCAAGGGGACCTGTGGTGCGCTCTCCAGCTGCGGCCACCTCCCCCGCTGCCTTCCCCTTGTGGACGGGTGACCCCGGCAGCTGTGGTGTCTGATACCGGGTCTCCAGGTGGCTGGAGTGAGCGGGGCCAGCGCTCCAGAGCCCTGCGGGGCCAGCTTCGTGGGAGAAGCAAGAGGTCACGATCTGTGCTCTGGGGCAGGCTGAGGGCTGGCGGGGAGCACCAGTGCAGGATGAGGAGGGAGACACAGTGAGGGGTTGGGGCACTGCGGGGCTCGGAGACACCACCAACTTGACTTCCCCGATGCTCTCCTACAAAACGTAACCTGATCCATGAGAAACAAGAGGCAGGCTGTAGACCAGAGCCAAGCTAAAAATGCCGGCTCCTAATAAACTCAGACCCTGAGGCCTCTGTGCCCTCAGGACTTCAGCTCAGGCCTGTGACAGTCTCCTGAAGGCAGAGTTGCAGAGCCCAGAGTCCCTGCCCTGAGCCTGGAGCCTGAGCTGCCACACTGTCGAAGCTTCTAGACAGAAAGTCTGCGGACTCTCCCCCTTGCATCGGCCTCAGGCAGGATCACGCTGCAGGCAATGCATCAGAGGAAGGAAAGAGGGCCTTGGCGGTGCTCTAACGAGCTAACAGGCACCAGTGGGCTGAGGGCTGAGCGCGGCACACACAGGGGGTTTGGCCTTCTCTCGGCAAGTTCTCATTTTCTAGGGACTTCCGGATAGATGATTCTTTTCCTCTCCCCCTTTGGCAAGGAAGGTGGTAAAATGTCCTCTTCTCTGGTCCATCAGACAGGAGTTCTAGAGGAAGTACTATCTGAGGGCCCAAGGTAAGGGAAATGACGCTGTGCCGAAGCTGGCAAAGGCATTTAACTGGGATCCTAACCCAAGTGGCAGACGGGGCCACACCGTGAGGCCACAGGCCCGGAGCAGATGGGGGAAGTGGGCTGTTTCTCACCGCCGAGTCCGATTGCTAGGCCCCTGCCAAGTCTCCCAGGTTGTTAGGGGTCTTCAGAGGTCTTCCTCTCCACTCCCCTGCCTCTATGAAGGATTACGAAATCACCCCTCGGCCTTCCCCTAACCCTAAAGCTTTTCCCAAAGGGGAAAACAATAATTGCTGCTTGGATCGCTCCCCTAGAAGCCTGTAGATCTTTGCTCTGTGGAAGTTCTTTGTTATATCGGACCTAAACCCCTCCTGCTGTAAGGAGTGAGTGGAGGCGTGAAGCCTAGAGACAGGAAGAGAAGCAGAAATAACCTCTGGAGGTCGCCAGGATGCACCACCAGTTCTAGAAGCAAAAGAAGTTGGCTTGGACTCCCTTTCAGATAAGCAAGAAGGAGGCAGCTCTGCTATGTGCTGAGGAGCTCGCTCACCAGCAATCTCAGCCCTGGGAGGACGCTGGGCTCCTTCTCCTTTTAAGGCAACGTCTGAGCTCGCAGGGCTGCACGAGTGGCAACAAGCCCCAGCCCCACTCATTCCTGGCTATTTGGAGGAAACCCATGATTAATCAGCTCCCCCCCTCCCCCGCCCCGCCTGTTTTTCATTAGGTTCTTTTTAAAGGGCTGGAACATCTCCTTAAGAATAGACACGTGACAGATCCAAGCCAACTAGGACCCCAGTGTAGGGGGAGTATCCTAAGAGGGAGCGGGGAGTGGTCCTGGATGAAGACCAAGGGCATAGGTCAGAATCTAGGGTGTCAGGGCAGAGAGAGGGTTAAAATGTTGGAAAAGGAGTCCCCATGGGCGAGCAGAGGAAGGCTCTGAATGGGAGCCCTGGTCGGAAAGCAGGATAGGTTTGACTGGGAGAGGAGGCAGCGGCTGGGCAAGGTTCTGGGGGGCACCCAGGCACCCCTGGAGGGCTGCGGAGTGGGCGGAGGGCAGCGCCTTGTCCCTAATGGGCAAGGTTGGAGGAGGTTACATTGACTTGGCAGCTGCCGCTGAGACGGTCGGACCCGAAACGCAGTTTTTCCTGAACTTGCTGGTTAGCGTCTCTCTGGCTTCCCAGCTTCCCTCTACATGAGGCCCGTGGGAGGCAAGGGAATTGTGCAGAGGGACGCTGGGTGGGCACTGCACGGTGGGTGCTGAGAAATCTCCAAGGGCGCGCATTTGGAAGGGGGAGCAGAAGTCCCTGCCTTGGGGGCCTGACCTCTGGAGCTTGGGCTGGACTCCTGGAGAGGCTATGGCACCCCGCTCTCACTTCCATGCTCCCGAAGTGGCTGGAATTTGAGATGAAACCCCTCTGAGCTGGGGTGGGGGGGGCCCTGGAATTTCCTGGCTGAGCTGTGGACAGATGTTAGGAGTGTCCTACAGGGGCCGACCCTTTGGATCTCCTCATTTACCTTCTGTTTACCTACTCCAAGCTTCCTCTTCCTTTCAAATCAAGGTGCAGTAAAGTCATCATCACTGAAAGGGTGATCTGAAGGGTCAAATCCCACTGAGAGGGCGTCCTCGGGCCCTTGCTCCACCACCGAAGCCCTAGGGAGCCCCCCACCCCCCCCGACCGCGCAACTGCCCCCATGGGGCCGGAGGAGAGAAGGGGCACATTCCTCGGCCCTGCCTCACCAGGCCTGTGCCCCTTGGCTGCGTGTTGTGATTCTAGCAGAGGAGCCAAGGACTTTTGCTGCTAAATAAACCCTGGGGCGGGTCCCCAATGGCATGTGTTTGTGGTGCAGGTACACACTGTTTCCATAGGACCAACCAGCTCTCCATTCTGTCCGGGCAGGGTGGGGGTGCACTCCTGAAAGAAAGAAAACTTTTCTAATAATCAGGCCATAGTCTCCCCCTCTTAAAAACAAAACAAAACCTTTAGGAAGGACATTCCTGGAGGTCCCACTTGCTCTGGGGTATCTATCACAGTCGGACAGTTTAATATCTAATCTTAGGCAACCCCGATGCTTCTTTTGCTCTCCTGAAGGGGGTAGGAAGCAAGTATTCTCAAAATAAGGCTCAGACTTTCTGCAACTTCACGGAAGAAGACACAGGGCCCCTCGGAAGTACAGGATGGCCCACACTTCGTGTAAAACTCAAGCCTTTAATGCATCTCAGCTGACTCCCTCCCAGGCCCCCTGAACAATTATCTCTGAGTCTGTGTGGTCCACGCTGAGTCACAGAATCCCAGATCCGGAATCTGGCAGAGTCCTCCTGAGGTCAGCTCGCTCAGTTGGACTCCAGGGCTCCTGGCAGAGAGGTGCTGGTCCTTAACAAGGTTTTTACTAAAAAAATAAGGAAATTACTGTGGGCTCTTCGAAAAGCTACACATATCTGACATAAAGGTAGCAACTTTACTCTGTTAATCTCTACCTTCTTTATCGTAGGCTCCTTTTTATTTCAATGAGAGAATGATGAGAGATCAAATTTATAAATATCTTTAATTGGTAAAATAAAATGTTAGCAGCCTTATGTTGGTCCCTCCAACTTTTTTATTCCCTTGAAAAGGCATTAACTGGCGCGCCTGGGTGGCTCAGTGGGTTGAGCCTCTGCCTTCGGCTCAGGTCATGATCTCAGGGTCCTGGGATCGAGCCCCGCATGGGGCTCTCTGCTCAGTAGGGAGCTTGCTTCCCCCTCTCTCTCTGCCTGCCTCTCTGCCTACTTGTGATCTCTCTCTGTGTCAAATAAATAAATAAAATCTTTAAAAAAAAAAAAAGAAAAGAAAAGAAAAGGCATTAATTGTGAAATTCCAGCATCTGAGGACCACTGACCCACCTCCCCTCTGGAAGCAGGGTCAGCGCTGGGGTGAGGCACATGAGGCCCTCGCCGAGCCCAGGGAATGCAAGGGGACACCCAAAAGCGCAGTGAGCTGATATTTTTAAAAACTGAATTTAATGCCCCCCCAAAAATCCATGACAACCAAAATTCAGAATTTTAAATAAAGACAGGAGCAGTATCCGTGATTTTTCCTTTTGCCTTGGGTTCTAACATGGCTCAGCAAAGCGCCACTTGGAAGGATTCCTGCTAAATCACCCATGACAGAAAAGGGCAGCTCTGGGTCTGAGAACCCCCAGGGGAAGGACCTGCCACAACCTCCTCAGGTGCTCCTCTTGGCCCCTGGCGACCCTGAGTCTTGCTTGAGTCTGACGTCAGCCCGTTCTCGGCAGCTTGAACCCCAGAACCTCCTAGGGTGTTCTCAATGGACACTGCCCTTTGGGGGCTCCAGGACAGTTACATAAATGCTCCCCACACTTGTCCCCGTACTCACTCCTCTCCTTCTGTGGCCAGCTCTTCATGTTTATTTTTCTTTTCTGAATTCTTAGGAAAGCAAGCAAGTGGAGACCAAGACAGATGCCAAGAATGGAGAGGAAAGGGGCAGAGATGCCAGCAAAAAAACCCTGGGCCCCAGGCGGGACTCAGACCTGGGGAAGGAGCCAAAGAAGGGCGTTTTAAAGAAAAGCTTCTCCAGAGACAAAGATGAAGCTGAATGTAAAAGCGGAGAGAAGCCCAAGGAGGAGAAGCTCATCAGGGGCATTGACAAGGGCCGGGTCAGGGCTGCTGTGGACAAGAAGGAGGCAGGGAAAGATGCGAAGGGAGAGGAGAAGGCAGCGGCCCCAAGGAAGGAGGACGAGAAGAAAGGTGGCGACAGGAGCGCAGGGCCAAGCAGAGAAAAGGACAAAAAGAAAGAGGAGAAGGAGACAAGCAAGAGAGAGGACGACGGGAAGGGAAAAGGGGAGAGTAGGAACGCAGACGCCAAGAAGCAGGAGGAGCGGATGAAGAGAGGAAGTGGGAACATAGACACAAAAAGGGAGGAAGAGAAAGTGAAAAAAGAGGAGTCCGTAAGTGTAAAGGAACCCAAAGAAGAGAACAAGACCCCAGTGCGGGAGAAACCAGCCCCGGCTTGCCCCACCAAGCCCTCTGAAGGGCCTGCCAAGGCGGAGGAGGAAGCGGCCCCCAGCATATTTGATGAGCCTCTGGAGAGAGTGAAGAACAATGACCCAGAGATGACTGAGGTGAACGTCAACAACTCAGACTGTATCACAAATGAGATCTTGGTCCGGTTCACCGAGGCTCTGGAGTTCAACACAGTGGTCAAGGTGTTTGCCCTGGCCAACACGCGCGCGGATGACCACGTGGCCTTCGCCATCGCCATCATGCTCAAGGCCAACAAGACCATCACCAGCCTGAACTTGGACTCTAACCACATCACGGGCAAAGGCATCCTGGCCATCTTCCGGGCCCTCCTCCAGAACAACACACTGACGGAACTCCGCTTCCACAACCAACGGCACATCTGCGGCGGCAAGACCGAGATGGAGATTGCCAAGCTGCTCAAGGAGAACACCACCCTGCTCAAGCTGGGCTACCACTTCGAGCTGGCTGGGCCCCGGATGACGGTCACCAACCTGCTCAGCCGCAACATGGACAAACAGCGACAAAAGCGGCTGCAGGAGCAGCGGCAGGCACAGGAGGCCGGCGGCGAGAAGAAGGATCTGCTGGAGGTGCCTAAGTTCGGCGCCCTGGCCAAGGGCTCCCCCAAACCCTCCCCCCAGCCATCTCCAAAGGCCTCGCCCAAGAACTCTCCCAAGAAAGGGGGTGCCCCAGCTGCTCCGCCTCCACCTCCGCCTCCCTTGGCCCCACCCCTTATCATGGAGAACCTGAAGAACTCATTGTCCCCAGCCACCCAGAGGAAGATGGGAGACAAAGTCCTGCCCATCCAGGAGAAGAACTCCCGCGACCAGCTACTGGCCGCCATTCGCTCCAGCAACCTCAAGCAGCTCAAGAAGGTAAGTAGTCGCTGGCCTGGGCCCGCAGGGCTGGAGAAGAGGGCAAGCGTGCCCAGGAAACAGGGACACGGCGGGCTCAGGCTGCAGGCCATGGACGGAGCGCTGTGCCTGCGTGGCACCTCCAGCCATCACAGCCATGCCCCCTGCCTCTGAGCAGGCCGCACCTGTCTCCCTTAGAGCGGGGACTCTCTCCTTCCTGTAAGGAGCTTCTTTAGCCTTTCATTCCACGCCTCCAACCTCGCTACCCTGAGGCAAACCAGGGTCCTCCAGAAATGGAGAAATAGTCTCTACCTAGTACTTCCGCCTCTGCTCCTGCCGCTAAGTCTCTCCCTCTTCCGCAGAGCAAAAGTGACCTCCCTTTTATGAATTCCCTCTCAGGGCCAGCCAAGTCCTACCGATCAGTGTATCCTAAAGGTCTTTGGGAGACTCAGCCCTCAGGAGGGTCTCCCCTGTGACTAATCAGAGCCACAGACACATGAGCCGTCCCTGGAGAGCCCCCTGCTCCTCCAAGCTTCACCTCCCTGCACCTGAGGTGACAGAGGCCACGGTCATGTGCTGACCTGACTGGATGGCGGCAGCTAACCCTAGCCCCACAACATCATCAGGGGCTGACACCATGACATAAAGGACAACCTCCATTGTAATGGTAGCGGTCACTGGACAACATCCAGTTTTTACAGACAAGGAAAAATGCTTCGTCTGTGTCCACCCCTCGATTCCTCATTCCACAGGCACCTATGAGGGGGTCTGGTTGCTAGGAGGAAGGGAGGCCCGATGAATTCCAGAAGCTCCTTTGCTGAGCTCCTTTCTCTAAACCGTCTGTGCTTTGCCCTTACAGGTGGAGGTGCCCAAACTGCTTCAGTAGGACCAGACTGCCAGGGGGCACTGTCTGCCAGTGCCAAGACTGCCCCGGCCTCGCCTCCCAGGGCCGCACAGACCCCGCCCTCCCGCCCCCGGCTACCCTGCTGTGGATGTCCCTCCTCTGCCGTGGGAGGCACGAAGTCTGGCCACACTCCAGGAAGGATGCCTTCTCTCTTCTCACTTTCCTTTCCTCGTCTCTGAGGCTCTCCAAAAATTTCTTTTATACCTGGAGCTGAGGTTTCTGGACAAGAAGAGTCCTTTTAGCATGTCACTGAGAAGACGGCATGCCTGGGGCCCAAGTAGCTGGCAAGTGGCAAAGGCCTGTGACCCAGGAAAGATGTCCCTCCAGGACCACATAACCAGTCCAGCCCCACTGCCCTCCAGGGCCAGGATTCAGACCTCTGAGGAGCCCTTGGGGCAAAGCTGCTGGGCCTGTGGCCCTTTGTGTGGGACAATGGCAGAAGATTGAGAAGGGCACGAGGGCCCAAGGGCAGAAGGAGGAGGGGCTGAGGGTCCCCTCAGCCCCCTCGTGGGCTAATCAGAGGACATGGCAGGGACAGCTGGCCTGGTGGGAAGTGGGCTCCAGCTGGAGGAGAGGGAAGATAGCAGCTGGTCCTGAAGGTTTGATGCCAAAGCAGACATTTCCCTCACACCCACCTGCTGTTGTATAAATAGCTGTGTATCTGTATTTCCGTAAGATTTTGATAATATATACAAGCCTTTAGTTGTGAATGACTGTGCCCCACCTCTGTCGTGTCCTGAGGGGTCCCAAAGCTCCCCCTGGGCCCCACAGAGGACTCCACAGGCTCAGGTTCCCTGCCATGCCAGCCCAAGCCGACCATGTAACAGGTTCATATCTGCGGAAAGTCCAGTACGAGGGAAAGGCTCAAGCCTGGGTAGAGGGCTCCCCACTGACCGGGTTGACCAGGCCAAGGAACTAGGCCTTAGCGGGGGTTGGCTCCTGACCCTTCCTGCTGCCTGGAATCATTAGCCAGAGCCACTTCCAGGGGTGACGGGGCAGAGTGGAGCCCTGGGATGGCTATATTAGGCATGTTCAGGGGATGCTCATTCCATGACTCTTCCTCACTGTGGGCTTGGGGCCAGCTCCCCAGAGCAGTCCCAAGCCCAGGAAGGCAGCCATCTCTGAGCAGGCGGAGAAGTGAATGACCATTTGGGGAGCGGCCCCCACACCAGTGTGCCCAGTGAGCCATTTAACCCCCACTCCAGCTGCGGGCTGCTCTCCTGACCTAACAGGGTCCCCGGGCCCTCCATCAGGTGTATATCAAAAGCATCTTCCTGATTTGATTGACTTAAAGGCACTGGCACCCTTCGGCACTGTGGAAGGGCCCCCTTGGGTCTGGGCCACTGGCAGTTTTCTCTGTCTCGGTGTTTTGTCCAACAGCAGGGAGCACAGCAGTTTCATCATCTTTGGGGTGGGGGTGGGGAGTCCCTGCTAGGAAGGAGGATTGCCGTGCTAGGTCTGACCAAACACAGAGGCAGGCTAGTTGTGGGAGCAAAAAATTTGGATCCCAGGGGACACTCTGCGCCCCTTCCCCTCTACCCACTTGCCTGTCCACCCCAACAAGGGCTGGGCCCAGGAGATGGGGAGCAGACACCTGCTGCCCCCTGGACCTCAGTGGGTGTTAGCAGGAGCTGAGTGCAGCCAGTGTTTCCATTTGCCCTGTGTCTGTGGTTGCCAGGCCTTAGCAAAATGCTGCAGGCCCCTTCAGGTGCTCTTTCAATTCTGGAGGTTTCTATTTTGCAGGTTAAGTTCAGCGCAGAGAGGTTAATAATAGTGATCAATGATTAATAATAATAATGAAGTGATCACACAGCTAATAAAAAGAGAGCTCAGATAGACCTCCTGCTTTTAGAGCTACTTCTGATGAGACCCTCTCCTTCCAGAAATGAGACCGATGATGGCGCGCGCGCACACACGCACACACGTGAACACACACACACATTTATATTGTCCTCTTGGGGGTTTGGGGGTGTAATGCCGGGACTGATGAGGTCATCCTTCCTCTGGTGCCTTAGAACCTGATGCGGGAGCGCAGCGCCACCTGCAGGCAGGCCGCGTCCGGGTATTCCCGCCGCGCGAGGGGCGCGCCGAAGCGGCACTAGGGGGCCAGGGAAGGTGAGCAGATGGGACGTAGCGCTGGGTCTAGGGGGCGCCTTCCCGCTGCCTGGGAGGGGCGGGTGGGGGGACGCCAGGCGACGCGTGGTCGCGTGTGCTCAGGGATCGGCCGAGTGCGGGAAGCGGGGCCCGCGTTTCTGCGGAGTAGTGCCCCCACCCCCGGTGCATCTGCCCCATCCGCCTCCGCAGGCGCCGGTCTGCCAGGTTTCCCTTCCTGAACACACGGTGCAAGAGCCAGAAAGGATCTATCTTCGTCGGGTACCCGCCTTTTACAGGGAAGAAAATGAGATTCAAAGGCAGCAAATGACTTGAACAAGTTGATACATACCTATTCAAACCACATCTCTTGCCGCCGGCGGCATCCTCCCGACCTGGGCTGAGGAGTCTCCCCCCACTTCCGCCCTGGCTGGCCCCTTTCCAGGGGCCACATCCTGGGTCCCCGTTCCTCCAACGGAGCAGTCTTCACAACTGGCTGCCCTACCCCCAATCCCACCCCCACCGCGGGGCCCGCCGATACCTACTGTTGCACCGGCTTCCCACCTCCGGGCCCCGCCCCCGCAGGCCTTGAGGGACCCCAGGCTAGGTAGGATTGAGGCCCTATCGCTGGCCGTGGGGGGGGGGGGGGTGGCGGCCGCCTACTCGCCCCACTTCCTGTTGCAGGAACTCAACAAGCCAGCGAGCTAGGTAGGGGCTGTTGCAGGTGCTGTGACCTGGGGCTATGGCCACTCACGCGGCCTTCTTTAGGAAGGCTAAGATCTGGACACGGGTCACCACTCATTGAACATGGCTTCTGGACCACCAGGATCAGCCAGTCTGTTGTGCCTTGTGCTGCCCGCCCCTCGCCCCAGCCTGCAGCTCCTCGCCCCTCTGCAGGCCACTCTCAAGCCTGCTGACCAGCTACTGCTTATGCCACTTGTTGTGCGGGGGGCCAGGCTGCTGGCCTGGGAATCTAGGCCTGGTAAACACCCCCCTCCCACCTCCCTGTCCTGTGCTCTACCTGCTCAGCCTGGTCGGTGCACCTTCTCCAGGCCTCTAATTCCTCTTCCTTTACCCCACCTACCCTCCCTCACTCCTTGCCTGAAGTGTCAGCTACCCAATTCTATTCCTCTCCCCCCACAGTGCTGCTCTTTCTTGCTCACCTTTCCTTTCTTGGGCCCCATTATATTCCCATTCACCTCCGCCCCAGCTCTCTCCCTACATCTAAACCCCGGCCTTCCCCCTTTGAGCTCAGCCTGCCCCTCCCCTGCCTGAGCCTGCACCCAAGAAAGAGATGCACTTGCTTTTGTATGGAGCGCGCCTCTCCATCTGGGCCTCCCAGACCTCCCCTTGGGGTCCTCAGTGTGCCCTTTCAGCTCAGCAGGACCCCATTTACACCCCTGGAGTGTAAATCCTTGAGGGTCGCTGCTCCTCCCCCAGCCCTGGGTCTTCCTCCCGTGTGTAGGGTGACTGCCTGGTTTTCAGGGGTGCTAGCTGCTGAACAGGATGGGGAGAGGCAGCTGCAGCTCTGGGCTCCCGCTGGCCCTTTTCTCCTGGTGGGATGAGACGAGATGGGGTCACAGACAGAGAGCTTGGGGAGAGATTCCCGCGGAGTGCCCTATTTACAGAGCTAGAGGATGGGAGAGGGGTCTTCTCTCTGCTCCGGGCATGTAGAAGCCTCACTCTGTCGTCATTTCCTCCTTTTCCTCGGAATTTTCAGTGCAGAGTTAATTGACTGGAAATGTGGGGGAGGGGAGACTCCACCTTCTGGGAGGCAGCAATGACTGGGATAAACCTGCCTTCTACCCCAGTCAACAAAGCAATTTTTAATTGGCCCCAGGTTGTGGATTTAAGGATAATTAATTGAGCCTGGCATGGCCATGCATTCATTTACACCTCTTTTCTTAGGGAAACTCCGAAACCTTATCCTGCCCATCTCCTCCACCTCTCAGCTTCAGGAGGGAGAGGGGAGCAAGAAAAGGAGAGACTAACTGGGTTCCAAACCTTGAGATGAGCTGGTGACCCCCTCCTAAAGTGTGAATGAAGGCAGAATTTGCAGACTGGAAGCCAGGACTATGTGTGACCCCAGCTCGCACCTCTTGCCCCTACCCTCAGAGAGAAAGATTTGACGCTGTGGCCCCAGCTCTGCCCACACCCCCCAGCATTAGTTTTCCCTCTCTGTCTGGTCGGGTCCAGGGCCAGACTCTTGGGCCCCCTGAAAATTTCATTAGGAAGGGAAGAAGCTGTGAATCCCTGGACAGAGGTTCTGCCTACAGCTGTTTCTGACGCTGGCCTAGGAGCCCTCCACTTCCAGCCTGTGTGACGAGAGCCTCCCTGACATTCTGTGGGTGCCAGAGCGCATGGGGGCACAGTGGCCACAGGCAGAACCCAGCTGGAGGACCTTGGGTGAGGGAGGGAGGGGCTGAGTGTATGGGTACTGGGGAAAGGAGACCGTTGGTTGTTCGTGTGGTGTTGCCAAGCCATTTTTCCCACTTGCATTAAAAACTATAAAACTTTTTTCCCTAGATCTGTCACCAGACAAGTCCTGAGAGCACAAGGACTCAGGTCCTCAGGGAACGAGGCAAGGGATGAGGGTAGAGCTTGGTGCCCAGGCACCTCCAAGGGTGGGGGCCTAGTGTCTTAGATGATCCAAGGAAGCTGACAGGAACACCTCGCACCAACCTCTTGGGAGGCTCAATCTCTCCGCTTGGCTCCTAGAACGCTGCTCAGGAAGGACGGACAGGGGTCACAATTCCATGTACATATTTCAACCTCATGACAGCCCTGAGGCATCATCTCCATGGCATAGCTGAGAAAACTGGGCTCAGAGACACACGCAACGTCAGCCAGTGTCCGGACCCGCACGTGAAGCTAAGCGTCCCGGAGAAGGGGACACGTGGCCTTCGTATAAATGTGCAGTGCCTTCTAAGTCACAGGGGCCTGACCCCTAGTGGGGAGGCTCTGTAATGCAAATGAGCCCCCTCTTTCCAGCTGTGGCAAAACCCACCTCACTGGCTTTGGGAACCAGCTCAAGGAGCCCTCGGCCAGGGGGCGGCTCTGCGTGCGGTAGCAGGTGAGTGGGGGTGCTGGGCTCCAGCCCTGGCTCCTGCCTTCCCGGCCTGGAGGATGTGGCACTGGCAGCACTCAGGGCCCAGCTGCAGGCAGAGCTCCTGGAAGGGGTAGATGGGCCCAATGAGGCAACCGACATGAGTTAGAGCTTTACAGCTTTAATCCAGCAGTTGGAGCCCTGTGGCCAGTGGGGCAGCCAGGAGCAGGGCTTCTGCCCCCTGGGGATGGCGCCCCTCCCGGCCCCGGCCCAGCCCTCAGGGAGCAAACAGGGCGGGCCCCAGCCTTCCTGGCCGGGATCTTGGGAGTTGAGGGACTCTGAGAAAGCAGGGGACTTGACCCAGGCTTTCGTCCTTCTCTTGTCCCAGGCTTTCGTCCTTCTCTTGTCCCAGGTAAAAATAGTCCACTGATCCCGAGCCCTCCCCGCCCACCCCTCACTCACAGCCAAGTTCCAGCTCAGCTCCTGGTCTGCTTCCCTGGGGCTCCATCACCAGTAGGACCCAGGGCTTGGCTTGGTCTGGAGCCTGGGGAGTAGAGGACCCTCGCCCACCCCCAGGGCCAGATGCAGATTCAGGAGAGGGGCATCGCTGAAGGGGCAGCAGAGACACAGCTGGTTCCTCAGGCTCCCGGGTAGGAGGGCTGTGGTGGCATATAGGGGGGAGGAGCTGAAAGCCAAGGAGACAGGATGAGGGTCAGGGGTGGCATAGGAGGATGGGAAGTGACCCCCAATTTCAGAGGTACGATGGATCCATGGGGAAGAGGTAGCCTGGATGTTTCCAGCTGTGGCAGAGGTCTGGGAGAGGGACTCAGGGTGAGAAAGGAGCAGGGGCAGTCCCAGCACAGAGGTAGGGGGCCGGTGGGAGCAAGAGGCTCCGGATCGCTCACTTACCTGCAGGGTTGTAGATAGGGGGCCCAGCTGGGTAGAGTGGATACTGGGGAGCAGGACCACTAGGAGGGTACATGTAGCCAGGCTGTGGGGGGGCGGGGCCAGCTTTGGGGTCCTGTGGGTATGGGTACACTGGCTGCACCGGGATGCCTGTCATTGGAATCTCCTGGCCTAGGTGGGGGACAAGGATCAGCATTCAGAACTCCACGTCCATGATGAAGCCTCCCCCTCTTGCCCCGGAAACCAAGGTAAGCACCCCTGGGCCCCTGCTGTCTGCTCTGGCGGGCTCCGGGTTGGCCACCTGCTGCCTCTGCCTCCCAGACAGTGCCTGGCAGAGTTGAGCGGGGAGCTGTGCACGTGGTCCCCGCGGGTCAGTCTGTGTTTAGGAGGTTTGCTCCCCTCAGCAGGTTCAGAGGCCTTGAGAGCCAGAGAACACAGCCCAGGGAATGTCCCACTTAGGCAAGGATAGGGCAGCTCCAGGGTCTGGAGCTGGTACGTTGTAATCTAGCAGAGCTGCCGCTCAGGGGGTCCGCCCTCAGCCTTTTCCTCCCACACTGATCCCCCTGCAGCATCACCACTCCCACGCCCATCAGGGTTGGGCGTATGTGCCACCTACCAGCCCAGGCATACATTCCACTGTACACTAGAGTTCATGCAATTAATGCTCGCCGCTACAGACCCCACCGCGGGTCCTTTCCTCAAGTCATGTGCATGAATGTACCCACTGCACACACACCACTGTTGGCGGATGGCCTGGCATGCACATCCGAATATTCCCAAGCACGCATGTCTGCATACACACAGCCCGCTGGTTCACACGTAGCCCTGGCACGTTCCTATTTCTGGGGTTACAGGCTGGCAGGTGAATGTACACAGAAGCACTTGCTACGACACAGTTCACACGTCCTTGAACTCTCTGGTGCCCTAGTGTCTTAGAGTCCCCTGATGATCCAAGGGGTTCGGATCCATGGGGTTCGGCCCAGCCTATGGGATTCATCCTGCCGGGTACCATACATACCTTCAAATGGGCTCTGCAGATGCTGGCGCCGGCGGTACAGGTAGCAGCAGGAACAGAGGAAGCAGCAGATGGTGGTGGCCACCACAGCCACAAAGAGGATCACAGCTGAGGCGATGCCTGCTATGGTCTTGGGACTTTAGACAAAGAATAGGCTCCCTCACCTTCCAACACTCACAGGAAGGACTCCTGATTACGGTGACCATAAAACTGTGCTCCAACTCCTGGCCAGCAGGGGGCCACAGCAAGCTGAGACCCAGGGTTCCTTGAGGGGCTCTGCCCAGTCCCCGTGGAGGAGATCTTAGGGGACCTCCGCATCCCAGAAGACCATGCTGCCTGGCTGCCTAGTGTGAGGCATGCCGGAATTTGTAGTGTGCTCCCCACTTCGTCGCTCCTACATCTACAACTTAATTGGTTAAACTTTGAACATGTTAGCACTGAAAGGCACCTTAGAAATAATCTAGAGCCCTTTTCTGTCAACCCCTCAATCATGCAGTCTCCTTACACCTTTTATATATTAACAGTCCCCTTCAAAAAAGTTTGAAACCACTAATTTTGGCAACCCCCTCCTTTTATGAAGAGGAAACAATGACCCACGAGAGGACGAATCTTCCCCAGAATGACACGGCTAAGGAGAAGTGGACCTGGGAATCAAACCCAAGTCTCCTGCCTTCTTGCCAGAGCTTCTCCCACAAAGCTGCACCCTGTACCCACACCCCACCAAGTGCAAGTCGGTTAATATGCCTTTCCAGGACCTCCCGTGCCCCAGCACCAACACCCACTTTGTCACCAAGCTGAGTCCTAGGTCTGGGCTAGGGCTGTGGAGGTAGACATGGAGAGGGGCAGGAGGGAGACAGGGAGAGGGAGGAGGGGAGGCCCGGGCAGGCCTCCCGAGAGGAGGCTGGGGGGTGCGGGTGGAGGCGGGGGCCCACCTGAAGGCCAGGCAGTGCTTCTGCTGCCTCTCGGTGATGAGCAAGGTCAGGTCTCTGCAGCAGTACCGCTGGTAGCAGGTCCCGCAGCAGAAGGTGAAGAACTCGCAGTTAAAGCCCGGATGCCAGGAGCCATTCCGGTCCAGGTACCACAGGCAGTCCTCGCCGGCCAGCGCTGCGGGCAGGTTGGGGCGGGGGGGGGGTCCATAGCCACCAGACCAGCTTTCCGTCCCCCCTTAGCCCCGTTCCCCGAGGCTCCCAGCCCGCCATCTCCCCGGTAGCGGGAGCTGCCCCTCGTCACCACCCCGAGGGGCTCCGCCCCTGAGCCCCACAGGCCTCCCTCCGGGGCTGGCTCCGCGCCTCAGGTCAGCTTCCCATGGCCCAGCCTCCCGCCCGGGTCTCCTCCCGCTCCCTGCGGAGCAGCAGCACCCAGGGGAGCCCTGCGCCCACCCCGCCGCCTCGCTGCCCACCCCCTTACCCAGGGGAGCCCCCAGCACCAGGAGGGCGGCCGCGGCGAGCGGCGCGGCCCCGCAGAGCCCCGGGGGCCGCATGGCGGGGCTTGGGCGCGGCCAGGCTCGGCCGCCGGGAGCGGGGAGCGCAGGACGAAGCCGGCCGGCGGGAGCTGCTGCGGGGCCCAGCCCGCCGCCAGGCTCGGTTTCCTCTCCCGCCTCCTGCGAGGGCGGGACTAAGGCCCGGGCCGCGGTAACCCTGCCCCCCACGCTCCGCGCCCGGCCCAGGGGGCCACCCACCGGCGACGCCCACCCAACCCGGGCTCCGGAGCTGGGCGCCCCTCACCCAGCCCGGTACTACCCGCAACCCCGCCCCGGCTCCACGGTGGCTCCTCCCGCCCGAGCCACCGAGGCCACAGCGGGCCGCCGGACTCTGCGGCCAGGGAGGCCTGACTGTGCCCTGGGCCCGCCCCCCGGCCTGGGCCCAATCAGTATCCCGGACCCCAGAAGCCCCGATCCTGGTGCCATCTCCGAGTGCCTAGGCACATGGGCCAACCCTAGAAGGGCAGGGCCGGACCTTCCCCTGTGGGAGGGTGGGACCTCCTCTGCCCCAGTGTCCAGCCCAGGACGTCCCGCGGGGGGCGGGAGAAGAGGGGAAAGAGCCTGAGAGCACCCCGCCCCCACTCCCAGAACACAGGCACTCATTGAGAGTCAGCTCAGAGCCGCTTTGTCCCCGGCGGTGCCCACAGGCCGGGACTCTGCCAGCTGCACTGGCTCCCTGAGATGGCCCCTTCCCCCGCTGAGTGGACAGCGCTGGCATGCACCAGCCCATGGCCTCATCAGTCGTGATGACAGGCTGGGGCCACCTGGAGCCCATCCAGCTAGACACCCTTCAAAAACTCCTTTTTTCACAAAGCAATCCTGCAGAAATACCGCACAGGCTAGGGGAGCATAGGGAGAGGAAGAGTTAATTACAGCGAGACAGTGTTTTTGGTAAGTGGGGGAGAGCTGCTACCAGGGGAGCCCCTGCTACCTGGGCTACCCTAACCAGGAACTGCTGTCAGTCCAGCGACCAGATCGAAAGCCTGCCTCAAGCGGTGGCCACAGTTGTAGTCCTTTACAAAGCACTCTGACATGTACCTCATTGGAGGGTCTCCACAACTCAACTCGGCGAGCTCAGCGAAGTGGACAGGTGTTCTCACCGATCCTATCTTACAGATGGAGAAACTAGGACTCAAGGGAGTTGTAGGACTTGCCAGAGATAATCAGCCCGCAAATGACAAAGGCGACAACAGCAGGACCCAAGTCTTCTAAATCCAGGTGGGTCCCCCTCCCTGACAGCAGAGGTTGTGCACAGTGACTCTAGGGCAGGGAAGGTCCAGGAGAACCTAACTAAGTTAGGAAGGGCAGCCAGAAGAGGAGCTGCCCTGTCTCGGGCCCCTGTGCGTGCTAGCACACCCAACCTGAGAGCTGGAGGAAAAGAGGGGCTAAGAGCCAGAGTAAGGAGAGGATTAGTTCCTACCCCAGGAAGTTGCTGGTGGTCTGATGGGAGGCGAGGGATAACGAGGACCCATGCAGAACCCAGTCACAAACGCAACAGCAGAGGGATGAAGAGAGATGTCACTCACTTCACCACCCCCTAGACAGTGTGGCCTTTGCCATCCGTCATCTTTCCTACTGTTGGAGCTCCATGAGTGCGGACCACGTGGCCCTTGTGTTCACTGCTGGCACCCAGCCCTTGCTGTTGGTAATTACTGTAGGTTGAATGATATACAGAGGGAGGGTTGTTTCTCTTCCCGTCCAAGGCTGATCCTCCCTCGTGTACTCTAGACCCCATCTCATCTCTCCACATTATCTCTTCTCTTCAGTGTCTCTTTAGTTCTCCTTTCTTATCAGCTTCTTTCCCCAGAGCAAAACCGAAATCTCAAGTCTCTCCTACTAAAACAAAACAAGACATAACAAAGCCAAGCCACACGCTTCCTGAAACTCATGCTTTTCTAGCTACTTTCCTGCTTTTCTCCTTTTTCCCTTTATTCTCTAACTGGTCCTCCACAAATCTTGCCCTGGTTGAGGCTTCCAGTTGGCCACGACACTGAGTTCTCACACCATCAGTGATTTTCTAACTGTAAAATTTTAGGGAAACTTTTAAGTCCACGGGATAGGAGTGCTGAGACTGGGCCAGAGGGTGGGGAAGGGCTGGGGGCGGGCTGGAGGGGATCTGGCAGGGTTGGGAGAGCCTGGCGATGGGCTGAGACTCTGTCACAGTAATGGACCTGAGTCCTGACAGAGGCCATGGAGCTGGGCAGGGGTGGGAAGAGTGGGAGCACTGGGGAGGGACTGAGGGGCTGAGAAGGGGGTTGCCCAAATCTTTAGGCGTGAAGGGGCTTCACTGTACCTCATCCACTTGGGGCACACAGAAGCCTCTTCCCCTCACCAAGCCAGTTTCCTGGGCCCCAGTGAGGGGCAGAGGCACTTTCCTGGAAAAGGAGAGGCAAACAGTAATTAATCTCTGATCGGATGAGACAAAATATGAACTTTGCCAGTAGCAGGCTCTCCCCAGGGGGCCTGGAATATGCCAGCTGCTAACACTGCAAATGAGTTTGTCCCATCATACAGGGCTTGGAAGTGAATGCTCCCAGCTTTCCCAGCTGCGATTTGGAAGTGACCTTCTGTGACTTCTAAGTCCAGGCCCTTGCAGTCTACGGCCTGCTTCTCCTGGAACATGTCTAAAATGCTCCGTGCTCTGCTTTGCATACAGAGCATGTACTTCGGGAAACTTTGATACCTAGGCCTTATCCCCAGCGGGAGTCTGTGTGGGAAGAGAGCGGGATGTTTAGAGTGGGGAAGGGCAGTGGAAGCCAGGCAGAGAGGAGGGGCTAGGACCATGCCTGTGACCCAGTTTGGGCTTTGCCTGGGGCTGTGGTACCCGAATGAGCGAGCAATGAGCGAGCAGTGAGCAGTGAGCGTGCTGCTGAGTCATCTCACTGCTGGGCTGAATGACCAGCCCAGGGCTCTTCCCCACCCCCTTCTTGCTCCTCTTCAAATCAGAGCCCACTGAGTAGGCCTGGCCTCTCCCAGGGCCTTCCTGCCTTCCCAGGACCAGGGCCCCGGAGCCTCCATTTCGGAGGCTCCTGCACCACCCAGCTGTCTGGCTCAGGGGGATTCTGGGCCACTGTGAGATAAGGGGAGCTCGTTCCTCTCCCCTACTTGTCTCCAGGTTAGTCCCATGCTTTCTTCATTGCTGCTCCCAGCCGTCCCCTGGCACAGTCATCTCCTGCAGATAGATAATCACGTTTTCCTTTCCTAAGGAGCCTGAATCCTTTCCTCATTGATTTAATCTCGTTACACCCACTCTAGGGTGTCAAAGACACACTGATTCTTCCTTGCAACCCAGGGCTGGGGAGAGCAAGACCCAGGAGAGCCCCAGAAACTTTGGCCAAGTCTCATGGCTTAGCTGGGCACTGAAAGACCCAGATCTCCTGGCTCCCCCTGTCCCCAAGTAAACAAACATCGGTCTTGCAACATAAGGTCTTCCCTGGTGTCTAGCTTTATTCTTTCTCAGTGCACACGAAAGACTGTGACTCTCAAGTTTGTCCTCTTGGTGGCAGGGATGGCGGGGGGGAAGGACAGTGGGGATCAGCCTCAGCTACTGGTAGGAAGGAGCACTCTTCTAGCAATGCCTTTGCAGGGTTACCTGCCCCCAGAATGCCAGGCTTCTGCTTCTTTGCAGAGAAAGGAGGGGTTAGCTGGGCTGGTTTGGGTGGTAACTGTGAACAGCCTGCCCTGGGGGCCTGGGGGAGTGGCAGCAGTCCGGGCAGCCAGGGCCTAGCCTCAGGCGCCCTGCCCAACCGGTGGGGCAGACAGGGAGGGCTAGGTTATCTTTAAATGGTACCTTACTCAGACTGCACCTCTGCCAGCTGGGCAGGGTGGGGGCAGACAAGTGTTATTTTGGGATCTGAGGGTAAGGAAGGAAGAAGGTTCTGTTTACAGCTCTCTCCTTTATCCCCACTCCCTCTCCTGGGAAGGGTTTGGGGACATGGGCCTCAGCCGGTCCTTTCCACCCTGGGTCTCTGTTTTCAGCCTGGCCCTGTTAATCAGCGGCACAGGGGGGAACTGTCAGACGGACAGAGGCACAGAGCCTTTGCTGCTGACAGGCTCTGCAAGGACAAGTTTGGGTAGTGAGAGTTGCTTTGGGCCTGGAATTAGACCAGTGGCTGCCATTACTACTTACTGGGAGGCAGCACTCCACAATGCTTATAAGGTTTTGTTTTTTTTTTTAAAGATTTTATTTATTTATTTGAGAAAGAGAGAGAACATGAACAAGGAGGAGCAGCAGAGGGAGAGGGAGAAGCAGGCTCCCTGCTGAGCAGAGCCCAATGCGGAGCTCTATCCCAGGACCCTGAGATCATGACCTGAGCGGAAGGCAGAGGCTTTAACCCACTGAGCCACCCAGGCGCCCCACACAGTGCTTAGTATTGTGTTGACTTTAATCCTCAAAATGAGTCCCTGCTGAGGATACTAATATTATACCTGTTCTGTGGATGAGGAAATGGAAGTAGAGATAATTTAAGTAGCTTGCCCAAAGTCACCCAGCTGGTAGATGGCAGAGTCAGGATTCGAACACAAGCAATCTGGCTCTAGAATTCACGCTCGGAACGCCTAACCAGAGCATGAGTACTGCTTTGTCTTTTACTGGCTCTGCAAACTTGGACAAGCCACCTAATCCCTCTGGGCTGGGCTTCCTCTTCCTTGTTTGTAATGGACTATGGTTCAGTCAAACCCACCAGAATCCTCAAGTCAGCTGGCAGAGGCCCTCCAGCCCATTCTCTCTCCCTGTTCAATGGAAAAAGAATTTACTCAGGGTCACATAACAGGTGACTAGCAGAGCTTGGGCAGGAACCCAACTCTCTTGCCTCCACATATATTTCTGTGAGTCGGGGATGAGGCAAGGGAGCCAAGCCAGTGAGGGATAGGAGATCAGGCGTGGATCCGCAGTCACAAAGCCAGGTGTAAGAGAAAGGCCACATTGCTTTTCTTTCCATCCAGTTAGATCAAACCAAGTCTCTACCCTGCTGGGTGGGAAGGAATTATCAGTCCCCTTTCTGGGATCACGAAAAGGTCTTGGCATCTCACACAATGCAAAGTACTGAAGGTGGGCCCTGCAGGCCTCGTGCTCTGCCATATCCCCGGGTGGGCGAGTACAGCAGTCCTGGCCTGGGGGCAGCAGGCACAGATGCCATTCCCTGGCGCCCAGCAGCCTGCGTCCCCAGGGACTTGTGCAGTCCCTTCCTTAGAAGTCCTCCTGTCCCCAAGTGCTCTGGCCAGGATCTGGGCAGGGTCCCCACCATTCAGGCCCCACGGACTTCTGCTCCTTCTTGTCTTCTGGGACCCCTCCCCTTTCTTTCTCCCCACTTCTTCTTCTGTGACCCTGAGCCTTACCTCAGTGCACTCACGCTTTTACAGGTTCCAGAAGCATGGCTATCCTTAAGCAGCTCTGCTTTCCACTCTGCAAAAGCAACTAAGGCAAGGAAGAAATGCAAAGAATTTGGCTATGTTCTTGGAATAAGTAGAGGGGAAAAAAACCCAGTGAAAGCAAGCCAATACATCGATAACTTATAATGTATCATCCAGCTCATCACAGAAAAGCTGCTGAGCAGGTGGGAGGTAGGAGCTGCAGCCACCACCTGTTTCTACCCTGTTCGCAGGCAGGATGGTGGTGCTGCCATCTTCCTCACGGAGCTGGCCTCCCGAAGGCTCAGTGAGACCCTAATTTAGCAGCAGCATCTGTGAAACTGAACTGAGTCATTCTAATCCAGTGAGTCAGGGAGAAGGAGCCAAACATAGCTCCCAGCTACTGGAGGGCGGGGGAGACACAGAGAGAAGCACTGTCTCCCATCCGAAGTGCTTCAATGAAGTCATCTTTAATTCTAACTACAACTTGGAGGTAGGTTTTGGTTCTCTATTTTACAAATATGGAAACCAAGGATCAGAGGGGACGTCACTTGCCGCAGCTTCCTCCTCACCTTCCGGCTAGGCAATCATGCCAACTTAGAGCAACTCGAGACTTGAGGGACTTCCTAGGCCTCCCAGTCAGGCCGGCGCTCGTCCTTCGCTCTTCCTGCAGCACATTGCCATTAAGTCATGTGTACCATGCAGGTCTAAAAGACCCGGTGTAATTTGCGATTTTAGGAAAACAACAGTAATGTCACTCATTTCTTACCTACTCAAAAAAACCAAAACCAAAACAAACCCCAAAACAAAACATCCCCCAAACAAATAAAAAGAGTGTGAGGGTCCTTCTTAGCTAGCTGTTGAACCTGTACCAGTCCAGAAGAGAAAGATAAATACTTCGCAAATGTTAGAATGTTATTAACAATCACTTTAGGCTGGCTGCTTTGCCACTTGAATCCTGCCCCTGTCAGCTGTCACTTTTGGAAGACCTTTCTCCACCCGCCATCAGGGCCCATGGATTCTCTCTTGTCAACCTTTCACTGTCTGACCTCTTCCGTTTCATCTCCTCCTGATCCTCAGGTCTCTCACCTGCACTCCTGCCTCTGGTCTCCCGTTCTAGTCATGTTTAGACAGACATCAGAATACTTTCCAAAATGCAAACCTGATCATGCCACATCCTTGCCTAAAATTCACGAGTGGTCACCCATTCCCGAAAGAGGGCAAGGCCTATAGGATCCCTCCCTGTCTGGCCCTCACTCATCCCCCAGCTGATTTCTAGCCAAGAGCCCTGTGAACCATAAATATCATGTATAAGCTGTGAAAATGCAACCATATCCTGTGAGGGTCTTTTCTTAAAGATTCTTTTCTCTGGCTTGTCCTACCCCACCCCTGTCTGCCTGGCAAACGCACAGGGGAGACCACAGAAAACTGTCCAGGGATGTAAAACCTACTTGGATCAGAATCACACATCTTGCTAGGTGACTTTTGGCAGGTAACATTTAATAACTCTGTGCCTCAGTTTCATCAGTCTGTAGATGGGGTAAACAAAAAAGTATGCACTTTGTAGTTAGTAGATGGTCTCCACGAGATAATCCAAGGACCTTTAGGAGCAGTCATTGGCATTTAGTGCTTCTGAAACCTGAGCAGTTGTGAGCCACCTTGCAAGTGCTCAGTCTAAGGGTCACCTTCTCCGTGCAACCCTGCCTGCCTTCTCCCAGTTAGCATTAACCACTTCTCTCTCGGGTAGTGGGGATTGACCCCAGCACTTCGCTCATAATACTGCCCACATCTGCTGTATTATTTCTGACCCCCTACTGGACTAGCTCCTTGAGGGAAGGGGCCAAGCCTCTCCAGCATCTAGTACTGGCCATGCATGGAAAAAAGTTAGTATTTGCTGAACAGAATGAACATATAGTGGCCAGAAACTGGCATCTACTTATTGGTCATACGTCTGTCTGGCTGAGGGGAGAAGTATAGTATGTCTTCCACTGGACAACCCTTTTATTTTCCAAAGTGGTGTCCTGTTTTCCCTGAGTCTTCTCAGCTCCTTCAATCTTCTCCCCCACCCCCCCGACACAGATTTGGTCCTCCAGTTCTTGGTTTTCCTCTTGCAGATGGGCTCGCCGTCTGTCAGGGAGTCTCCTGCTTGAGCACCATAATGGAACAGAGCACTCTAGGATTGCCGACAGACACAGAGGACTGAGACGATCTTACACAATCTGTGTCCGCTACCCCCGCCGGGATGACACTGGAGTTTAGTGAGGACACGCTAACGGTTCCTGACATCACAAACACTTATTACTGGTGTACAGAACTGTTAAGAGCACAGTGCTCTGTAATCCTTAACTCTCTTCATACTCATCAAGAGTTTTGAAAACAACCTTACCTTTAAATTCTATTTTTTTTAAAAGATTTTATTTATTTGACACAGAGAGAGAGAGAGATCACAAGTAGGCAGAGAGGCAGGCAGAGAGAGAGAGAGAAACAGGCTCTCCGCCGAGCAGAGAGCCCGATGTGGGGCTCAATCCCAGGACCCTGATATCATGACCTGAGCTGAAGGCAGAGGCTTTAACCCACTGAGCCACCCAGGCGCCCCTGAATTCTGCCTATTTTTAAAGCTTATAGAGCTATTTGTTGGAACCCTAAATTGTCATCCTTCTCGGGGTTCCTGTTATCTAAAAATCTGATCAGCCTGGGAGCCTGTGTGGCTCAGTTGGTTAAACATTCGACTCTTGATTTCTGTTCAGGTCCTGATCCCAAGGTTGAGATGAAGCCCCGCACGCCCAACCTGCTTGGGATTCTTTCCCTTTAGCCCCTCCCCCACCTAAAAAAATGATCAGCTGCTCTCCTATCTAGTGGGTTCTTTTGTAAAGGGCCTTCAAATCCTCTTTTGGAATGAATAAGGCATTAAAAAGCCCCCTCGTCTGTCATTAATATCAAAGGAGGGGACAAGGGCAGAGCCCTGGGGCACAGCATAAACCACTGCACAATAAGCCGGTTTGTAGTCTGAGAGTTGGTGGCCAGTAACCAACTTCTCTATTTCCCTAATGCTTTGATTTTATCTGTTAACAAAATCAGACTACGAGTCTAGCTTGGCATCACTTGCTCTGAATTCATAATGAACATCTATTAAACCCCAGTGATTACAACAGCCTTATTTATCAGCTTGCATCATCTGTCTGTAGTCCCTGATCAATGTCCCAGATCGGGCAGGGACTTATCATTACCAGCTTCCTTCTGTTCTTGGATTTCCACCTCCTCCATCTTCTGATTGTTTTTTCCATTTTCCCTTCAGTTCAAGAGCCCATCACACTGCTGGGGAAAGCCCTTGGTGTCCTAGCTGTTACCAGGCTCAGGTGACCTGGAGTTATTTTAAAGCAGCCCAGTGCCCTCTCATTCCCTTGTTTATCTCAACTTGAACTTCAACTCCTTCCAACCAGTTAGCCCTGATCCTTTCAGACCCAAGGTAGTTCTTGGGCCAAAAGAAGAGACAGTAGGAGCTAGAGTTCCTTTCTGTCAGTACAATCGGACTCACGCAGATCTTCTTTCTCCCTGCTGATGCTGGATGTAGTCTCTGAACTCTTCCTCACCGAAAGAATGGGAATATTAGCCACTGTGTACCTGCTGTAAAGGTTAGATGGCATGATGTGAAAATGCTGTGGGAGCACAGGAAGGGCCCGCACACCAGTGCAAGACCCTCTGCTCTCATCCACAACAGTATGTCTGTTGGGCAGGGGTGGCCCCCCAGAGGATATGAAGACCCTTTCCTTAAGGACTCAAGTTTTCCAGTCCTCCCCTAAAAGTCAGCAAGAGAGGACCTCTGTCAAGAGACTATTTTTGGCACTAGATACAGAACTCTTTATTCTAATTAGCAGGCCCAGAAGGGGCCCATATCATTCTATGTGTGGAAGCCCCAAGCCTTCCCAAACTCAGCAATTCAAGGCCAATGGCATGAGACCATTTTTCTGTGCCACCATCAGGAGCTGATCTGGCCTTGTGGAACCTTCAGCACTGAAACCAACTGGCATGGCCTTGAGGTCAATTATGGAGTGAGTTTTTCTAAGGCTGACTGTGGTTTTCCTGAGCCCCAACTGGCCAGACCTTCTATCACCTCAATATGAGCGACTCTCCCAACTCAAGGGGGAGAAACAGCAGGGGCAGTTACCAGTTTCAGGACCTGGCTGGCAGCAGACCATGCGGTGCATACACCCTGAGGCTTTTCAAAGACAGTAACCTTAACACTTTCCCCAACTCAGTCAGATGTGGAAATTATACACCAGGGACACCTAGTGGTGTGAAATCACTATTGGCTACAAAATCCTCAGGCTTCCATTACAGTATAGTAAATGCCCCGCAACTGGGGCCCTTTTTTCAAGAACAGAGACTTAAATTCACTTTATATTCTATTTCTTGTCTGCAAGATCATCAACCTAAAGAAATCTTTTGTAGCTGCTAAAACTCAGGTACCAAGTATGGGCACTATCAAAAAAGGAAATGCTGGGCTTTGCCTTCCTCCCCTTGATTTATTATCCTCATTCACTTTTTGAACCCACAACAGACTGAAATTCCCAATTAAGGGACCACCCTTAAAAAATATTTGATTGGATGATACTAGTTTTCTAAGAATCATATTGAGCTCTGTTAGCTAAAACACAATAGGGTGTCTATGTGGCTCTTCGTAATCCTTTTCCCCTCATTTTTATTCTCCTTCTAAAAGGAACAGAAGGCAGATATCCTGGGACATCTTATACCATGCGGACTAAAATCATTTGTAAAGATTACTTTACTCTCCTAGAAAAATACACATTGCAAATTTGAGGGCTACAACTTAACCACTTTAGGGGATTCCTGAGGGAGGGGGGGTAACCTTTGAATATCAGACTGTGTGGTGACATGTAGGAGAGGAATATTAAATATGGTTGGGTTAGGAGGACTTTTAAAAAAATGTTTTTCCCTTTTTTTTTTTTTTTTTCTAAAAAAGGAAAACCAATGTGCCATCTGTCTGGATTATTTTGTGTGTGTGCATGTATACACAGGGATAGCTTGGAGGGAAGGGCTGTGTCATGCAATGAGGCAAAAACAAGATGACTTCCTCTGACAGGGGAGCCTTAGTGTTGTAGGAGGGAGACAAGAGGTCACTGAAGAGGGCTCAGAATGTAGCTGCTCCCTCTCGTTCCTATGGAGAACCCAGAGCATCTGTGGTGGAGGGCGGAAAGCAGAATCATTTCTCAAGGGTATTCCTATCTGAACACATCAGATGTCCTATGAAAGTAAACAGGTCTGTTTTAGAATATAAATGGTCATGACTTCCTGTGCTCCTGAGGTGGGGTAAAATAATCCATGAACACATAATCCTTCTGGGCAGTATGTTTCTGGAGTGGCCAGCAGAGGACTCTAGGAACAGAGGTGAGGGCACAGTTGGGGAGAAAAAGATTTCTAGAGATGGAGTCTCTTCAGGGGGTCTTTGAGAAATGTCCTTTTTTCCAGTATTCCTAAGTGACAGCACTGTGAGCCTGGTCTGAATTGTCAGTGTCACTCTGCAAAGGCCAAGGGCCAAGAGTCAGGAGGCCACTCTAGGTTGATAAGAAAGTACATCTCGAGGCCAGTTAAGGTTTGCAAAATGGTTTGTGGCTGGGCCAGGAGCAGATATGGAAAGTCTCTGTTTTTTAGATGCCAATGGTCTGCAGAACCCGCCTCTCGTTGTCATTAAGGTGGCCTGAGAACATTATGTAGCAGGGCTGCTGAGCGAACTGGCAGAGGAAGTCCGTGAGATATGCCTGGAAGAAGAAAAAGAGTGGCATTACTGAGGGTTCCCAAGCTCACCATCTGTAGCAGGGCAAGGTCCCCAAGTGGTATAGGAAGCACTGGCTTTTAGACAAATGCCAACACCCTGAGGGGTGGCTACATCCTTGGATCTAGTGCAAGTTCAACCCAGAGACTAAATTCCCTAAGGAAATAAAATTTTCCCAACAGATCTCATATTTCACCCAAGGACCGTTACAAGATAGCCGGATTGCAAGAAATCGGACTGCCATACTGGCAGGTATAATGCTAAGGTACAAGGGCCCAGCCCACCCCACCCAGAGCCCTTGACTACTCAGCAGGATAGGAACTCTCTGCCCTGAAGCTCCCAGAATGGACTATGAATGGGTTTGAAACCATATTCCTGTTTCTGGGGCTTGGTACATTGTCACTTGCAAGACATCTATCTTCTCTGGACTTTCTCACCTGCAGATCAATCTGATAGAGAGGATCCTTTAGGGCATCAGGGTCATCCTCCTCGTCATCCTCGTAGTAATCTTCCTCTGTTAGACACAGCCAACATAGAGCGGGGTCAGGGCAGAGGCCCCTGCTTGCATCCCAAGCAGGGAGGCATCACCACATGGCTGGGGTAGAAAGGCTAAAGAAGCCTAAAGAAGGTCCCTTGTGGGCCCACCTCTCCCCTTTCTTTGGCACCCCATTCTTGGTGCCAGTGCACAGAAAAGGTATTTAGCATGGCTGTCCTCTTCTCAAACTGCTTACCATATTTACTTGTAGCGAGAATGTCAGATAAGAGCTGGCCAGCTAAACCATCCTCTTCCTCCTCTTCATCCTCCTCCTGGTCCTCCCACATATCATTGGAATCATCTACTTGGAGATGAAAAGCAGCTGGAACATGCTCACACATTTTCCCTTCCCAAATGCAAACAGGCCAGAACAGAAGGGTCCCAAGGGTTTCTGCAATGTGGCCTGTGGCCAAGCCCTCCCAAAATGTTTAAATGGAAGAACCGAGGGTGTTCTGGTGGGTAGATAAAAGGTTGAGAAACTCCTGAGAAAAACCAAACAGAAAGGGGTAAGCAGCTTGCCTCCTGGCTGCCTCCCACCCCAGCCTCTGCAGAGATTTCACAAGGCAGACCTCAAGAGCAGCTCTTCCCGTGTGTAGCAATGCTAGCTAGCCACATGACAGGCATGCAATAAACATAAAAAAAAAAAAAACCCTCGTGATTCAATAAGCCAAACTGATAATTTGAACATTTGTAACTTGATCTGCCAGGCTATAAGTATACTGGGAGTAAGAGCCCGGTGCACCTTGACCCCACTCTGCAGGAGTGGCCTGGCGTGCAGCGTTGGCCTCCATGACGTTGGAGAGCTCATTGATGATCAGCTTCAGGATCTTGACCAGTAGGGGAATGTTTGTCCAGCGCTCAGGGTCTGGAAAGGCAAGGCAAGGCTTCTAGACAGACTGCCGGTGGGCTCACTTCTGGCAGTACTCCCCATCCTCCTGCGGCACTGCTCACCAGACACAGTTCACCATCCCTCAGGCTTTCCACCATCCCAGACCACATCCACTTGCCACAGAAAGATTTAAAGCTAAATAACTCCATTCTGCTTGGTGTTCTAAGAGTTCAGAAGTTAGGACAGATGAGAAAGTTCAGGAATTAAAGGAGATAGGTGTTTGCTGGTAATAAAGCTTGGACACCAAGTAACTGTATAAAGTGCAATACTCCAGTCCCCATGACTTGCAGTTTGAAAAACAGCATAGGTGATTATAAACCTACAGCTGAAGAGGGCAGCTTTGCACTCGCTGCCTACAAATCACTGTTATCACAGGCCAAAAGCAATCTGGTAATAAACACATGCTGAAATGGGTATCAGAGCCCCCGAATGAAGCTGGAAGTTGGGGTCCCTGAGATTGTTTTTGCCAATTTTCAGCAACAAGAAGGAACCATATGTTCTGATCCTTTGTTTACCTATAGCTTTCTGTTTCTTTTTATCAAAACCATCACTAACAATTGTATTTAAAAAATCTAGATCACAGTACATCCCTGCCTTCCACCCCACTTAGCCCCTAGGGAGGAGACTGGAGGGGCAGCAGCATCACCCACTTTTGGCTGACTTAGAGCGGGTGCGGATGCCCTCCTCCATGCTGTAGATCTCCTCTCCCTTCACGCGGATATCCTGTAGCCGTTTGTCATCTGCATTGATGCCATGCTGGAGCAGTTTACACAGTGCCACAGAGCTAGCAAGGAAGAGCCAAAAAGGGTCAATCAGCAACCCATCTAGAGTTCACTCCAAGGAGATAAGCAATTATGTCCTAAGATTCTTCTCTGGGTTGGTGAAAATTCTGCTCACAACTAGTTAGGAGAGATGAGAGAACTTAGCTGAAAATGGGACTTAGTGTTTGTGAGGATGGAATGAGAACTTAGGAACTTCTTAAAGCTGGGGTGGGCAAGGATCACAACTGCTGGCCACACTGCAAGTGCAATGGGGTGATGAGAACCAGTGGGAGGCAAGTCCAGGAGAGGAAGTTAGCAAGCCAGGCTTAGAAGGTTGGGTTTATAAAGGAGAATAAGCCACTAGCGGTACTTGGCTAGGTGAAGTCTGTGCCAGAGGAGGATCTCTAGCCAGCAGAGAGGGAAAAAAAATATGGTGTACTTGTGTCGACTGTGTTTTGGAAATTTCAAGAAGGCAGCTATTCAAAGATACCAATTAACAATAAAGAAATAGAGGGAAAAGGGAATACAAGGGGCAGTTTGACATGTTGAACAAAAATCAACGAAGAAAGTCAGGGAGAGAAGAAATGCGAGGAGGGGGCCCAATGCCCACAGAAGAAAGATGGACCCTACCTGACTTTGCCCTCATACTGTCCATAGAACAGATGCTGTCGGCTCGTCCACTCAGCCATTACAAACTCCAGGGCAGGTTTGCCAGTAGGTCCTGGGAGGCTGCACAGGAACTCCAAGAGGGGTTCCAGCTGAGTGTGCACCAGATGAGCGAACACCATGATCAGAGACTAGGAGGTAACAAGAAGGACGTCTGCTTCAGGGAAACCAATTTCAGAGAGTTGGAGATGAGAGGGAATGGGGCTGGCCAGTCAAGAAATAGAGAACATGGAGAGTTCCTTGTCAATATTTCTTGGGCCAGAATAGACAGATTTTACTTAACTGTTCTGCAAGGACAATAAGACAAAGTAAAGTATCTCAGGACCTGTATATCGATTTCCATCTCTACCACCCGGAAGGTTGGGAAAGCCGTGCTCCCCACTGTCCTCTCACCTGCATGACACTGAGCGTTTCTGCCTGCTGCATCTTACTGAGGATGGCACGAAGAATCTGGTCCAGATTCTCCCCCAGCTCCCGCCCTGCCTTGGAGATGAGGGTGGAGACGAGGCGACCCACAAAGGCTGCAGTGAACTCAGACGTACGGGGGTCCAGGAGCTGGCTCACCACTTGCATCACATACCACAGCCCATTATGGCCCTGCTCGTCATGCCACTGAGCCACCTGCTCCAGTGTCACTGACACGTAAGCCCGCAAGCACTCTCCACCATTCTGGGGAGACAAAGGTGGCAAATGAGATTAGCAATGGGGGAAGAGATGTCAGGAGGCCCTCAGTCTATATGGACACATGTTTTTCTTAGAGGCCTATGCCTCATAAAAGTGATGAGCCTACAGGGTTTGTGATGGGCACATACTATATACTTGGAGTCAGAAATTTACTGTTACAGATATAGCCATGCATTATACAATCCTTGCTTTCTCTAATCAGCTACCGCAAAAATTCTTATTTACGATCACAAGGGGTAATGGCCAAGTAAACTAAGTTTTAGCCATAAAGATCTACCTCTGGTAGATGTTTAAGATGGAAGCAGTGATTACCGACACTACAGGTCTTTATGGCCACTGTCTGCCTATGAACCACTGTCTGCCTAGAGATTTCCAAAGGCCTATCACTTTGCTGACTTTATTAAGTCAGCAAAGACTTTCTTATAGCTTCAAGTCTATAGGTCTGTAATCTCATCCACAGTAGCAATACCCAGATACAGATGGCTAGGATGTCTGGCATCCATACTCTTTAAGATTACAACATATTCCAAAGCAGAGAATGCTTGGCTTTGGCAGTCTAGATCCTTCCTGGGTCCCTTAAGAAACCTCTATCTCTAAAGCATGAGACTGTGTCAGCTTTCCCAGGCTACTATAAGTTCGTGGCTGGGGAGCTATCTTCGGTTTTCTCGTCACCACAGCTCAGATACCTGCATGGTAGCGTTGTCATCTGTGTGAAGGGTGCATTGTGCCACAGCAGGGAAAGCTTGGCAGATGAGTAGCTGGGAAAGGGGAGGCTTTGTATTCCGTACTACTGTGGTCAGGATATCAATGGCCGTCTGAAGGAGAGAAGAGGGGGAAAAAAGAATCAGAACTGCCCCTAGGGTAGGGGTCGAGGGTGCCCAACAACCAAGATCCTTATTGCATGGACACAACATAGCAACCCAAAGAAAGCTCATTAACTTTCATTAACTAAAGTTTCTGAAGGAAAGGAATAATTAGCTAACAGAGCGCTCTCAGCCTCTTCCTTACAGCTCACTGCTTGCTTAGATGTGGGGGTGGGCGGCATATGGCGGTGGACTGGACAGTCTGGTGACAAACTCGGTGGCACTGTGTAATAACAGCACTGTTCAGTTCACCAAGGGCAACTTGGGAACAACAAGAGCCGGGTTCTTAAAGCCTCAAGAATCACCCGCTGCCCTGTGGGCAAAGTAGCCCAGGAAAATCACCCTATGAATCTCTAATGCCACTGGCTTCCCGTCAGCTAGGTGGGATGTACAGGTGACATGGGCAGAGCGCATGCCCACTTTTTCTTAAACCTCCACCCACACCGGTGCCCTGTAACCACTTACCGCACACAGCCCTGCAGGAATCTTGTCTGCTGGGGCCTGCATTATGCTCACTAGAGTGGGAATGAGCCTCATCTGCATTGGGCCCTGACAGGCTTCAATCTGGGACAGCTCCTTGAAGATATCCTGGGCCAGCGAGGCGACGACGGGATCTGAAGTGGATAAGGCAACACAGAATCCCCCCACCCAATGGTCTGCATGTGGTTCTGGCTTAATGATGCCCGTTGTTTGGCCCTCACCTGAGTTAACAACTTCTGCTTTGCTTACACATCATATACTTGGGGCCTAGTGAGACTGTATGAGGAACCTGAAACAGGAAAGACACTAGATCTCCAAGAGTCCGAGGATGCATGGTTTCATTAAGCCAGAGACTGGCCAGTACTAGCTACTCCTAAAACGAAACTGGCTCTTTTTCTGGGGCAAATCTTTAATGACTTTTATTCTTGTGAAACCTGGATTACGAAACTAAACACTTATGGAAAAAAAAAATCCCCACTGATACTTTGTTAAGAAGACCATGAAACTTTCAAAGGTTGCCAAAACACTCATTGCCAGGTTCTCCTGCGTTGAAGAGGAATCATATACAACCCACCGGGGGCTAGTTGTGATAGAAAAAAGAACTCCCAAAGCATTTCCAAAGCAAAAGGCAAAACCCTCACAAGGCAGAACCTTGTGAAGAAATGGAACTTTGGCTTGACCTACTTCATCTATTTAAGAAACATTTCCTCCTGTATCTAGCAGGAAAAAAATAGAAAGTGTGCAGTGTACTAAGATACATGTTAAAAAAATCACTGCAGCATTGCTTCGAAAAAACTTGCGAACAATCTGGATGTGGATTAACAGAACGGGCAAATTATGCTACAGCCACTGTATGGAATATTATGTGATGGCTGAAAAGAATGAGAGATAGCTAAGAGTGCAACGTGGAAACTTCTTCAAGACACTTTTTTTTTTTTTTTAAAGATTTTGTTTATTTTGTCAGAGAAAGAGGAGAAGCAGGGGGAGCGAAAGGCAGAGAAGAAGCAAGCTCTCTGCTGAGCAAGGAGACCAATGCGGTACTCGATCCCAGAACCCTGGGATCATGACCTGAGCTGAAGACGGATGCTTAACTGACTGAGCCACCCAGGGGTCCCTTCAGGACACATTTTAAGTGAAAAAGCCAATCAAATAAAATGTTTAGTATGATATCATATTATGTAACTCCTACCTCTATATATCCTGTATTTCAATACTGACGCTCCCTCTATAAAAACAAATATCCTCAATTTTTTTTTTCTGGTAATGAAGGAGTACACAAGTAAAGTGTTGTTAATAACGTACACTCACTACTAAAAAACTTAAAATGTAGGAAAAGTATTCAAGGAAAGAAAACACCTGGAATTCCATCACCTAGAGAGACCTACCTTAACATTTTGGTGTATTTTCTTCTGGTATTTTTTCTCTATATATATCTATAAATTAATTCTTGTCTAAAACAAACCCAAAATTTAGGATTATATTCTATGCAGTTTGGAAAACTCTCTATTCTCTTCTTATAATGTGAGCACTATCCCATGGCTTTAACTATTCAAGTTTGATTTTGAGAGGCTGTACGGTATTTCTACTTTACGGATATAATAAATGTAATTAATCTTTTTTACTTCTAAATTTTTGCTATTACAAAAGTCATGTGATGAACTCCATTGTTCGTAACACTTCGCATGTGTCTTTCTTCAGTATCTCACTTTCTACATTATAGCTGTAGGCCTCTTAGGAAGATTTTGATGTAGTTGCTCAGTTGCTCACGTAATTGTTAAAGTTCTGAATTATACCTCTTGCCTGCTAACCCTTTACTCATTTTTTCCCCAGTTCTGACTGCAGGTGAGAGTGACAGGAATGGCTACTCGACTTTTTGGTGTTCCTAAAGCTCCAGTACAGTTCTCCTCTTTGCTGAGTGAAAGCCATTCTTTGCTTATGATGCTTAAGACCATCAGACTCAGTGAAAAGTTTCACCTAAATTCATCAGCCACCACCTTTCCTTTGGTGTCCCTCATCCACACACAGTCCCAGTGGCATACCGTTACTGTATTTCAGGAAAATGGCGATGGTGAAGGGGCAGATTTTGCTTTCCATGCTTGCTGTGAACTCTGGGTCTACTGTACAAACAATGCACAGGGTCTCCATCACCAGGTTGAGGACCTCTGAGCTGAACTGGGCTGCTAGGTGAATTAAGCCATCCAGGATACTGGGGAGGAAAGGCTGAAGCACATGGGTACTCTCTGAGACTTTCAGTTGGTCACAATAACTAGAGAGAGAGAGAGAGAGAGAAGCAAGCATTACTCACAAGTGGATCCTTTAATTTCTGGTCTTTCTAGTCAGTATCACAAATTATAGCATTTTATGTGTAGCTTCAAGAAGCTACTTGTAAAATTAATTTTTATATCTTTCTGGGGCATATTTTGAAAACATCAGCATCACCATCTCTATGCTAATTTATTTCTGCTTTGGTTTTTTGCTGTTTTAAACTTTCATCCCTCTCCCACTCTGTTATATCATTATATTCAAATTATTAAGATGTTAATAAAATGCCTTATAGGGGCACCTGGGTGGCTCAGTGGGTTAAATCCTCTGCCTTCGGGGATCTCAGGGTCCTGGGATCAAGCCCCGCATTGGGCTCTCTGCTCAGCGGGGAGCTTGCTTCCCCCTCTCTCTCTGCCTACTTGTGATCTTTCTTTCTCTGTTAAAAATAAATAAATAAATAAAATGCCTTATAATTCCTTTATAATTACTGTTTTAATCACATCCTTCAGATTTTGATATATATTCCTGTTATTTTTCAAATAGTTAACAGCATTTTTTTTTTTTTTTTTAAGATTTTTGGAAATTTGAGAGAGTGTGGAGGGAAAATCGGAGGAAGAAGGAGAAGCAGACTCCCTGCTGAGCACAGAGCCTGATGAGGGGCTCTATCCCATTACCTTGAGATCATGACCTGAACCAAAATCAAGAGTTAGATGCCTTAAATAAATCTTAAAAAAAAAACCAAACAAAACAAAAACAGAATTGGGGGGACGCTCTGAGTGGCTCAGTCGGTTGAGCTTCTCTCTCCTGATTTCAGCTCAGCTAGTGATCTCAGGGGCATGAGATAGAGCCCCTCACTGGGCTCTGGGCTCTGCCCAGTCACTTCAGATTCTCTATCCCTCTGCCGCTCCCATATGTGCTCTTTCTCTCCAATCAATCAATCAATCAATCAATCAATCAACAAATCTTTGAGTCGGGGCGCCTAGGTGGCTCAGTTAAGCCTAAGCCTTCTGTTCAGGTCATGATCCCAGGGTCCTGGAATTAAGCCCCACATCAGGCTCTCTCCTTGGTGGGGCGCCTCCTCTCTTTTCCTCTGCCTGCTCGTGCTCCATCAGATAAATAAATAAAATCCCAGGGAAAAAAAAGAGATGCTCAACTAAACCACTCAGGTGCCCCCAAATAGTTGGTGTTTTTTTTTGTTTTGTTTTGGTTTTGTTTTAAAGATTTTACTTATTTATTTGTCCGAGAGAGCACAGGGAGGGGGACTGGCAGGTGGAGGGAGAAGCAGGCTCCCTGGGGAGCAAGGAGCCCGATAGAGGACTCAATCCCAGGACCCTGGGGTCATGATGTGAACCGAAGGCAGATGCTTAACTGACTGAGCCACCCAAGCATCCCAATAGTTAGACAGTTTTTTAACATATTTTCTAGCACAATTGTTATTTAGTAGGAGATTATTTAACTTTCATGTTATAAAAATTTTGTACTTTTTGGAGTATTCTGCATCCTAAAATGAGGTCAATTTGTACAGACATTCTATGCAATAATAAATTTGTGTACTATATGTGTACAATAGAAAATTGTATACTAACATCTATATACTATTTGTAGGGTTTAAAGTTTTCTATATGTAGTTTTAACTTACTCACCTCTTATTCAATTGATATTTACTGAATGCTGTTTACCATGTCCAATGGAATATAATTACACCGTTTAAATCTTTACTTTTGTTTATCTTCAGAATAGCAATAAAAACGCTGTTTATATTAAAAGAACCTAGTACAGAAACAAGGCCCTCCCCAGGTACTCAATAAATGGTTTTTCCTAATTTTTTTAAGTGGCTTATAACCATGTTACTTGTGTCAGATGCTGGGTTCAAAGGTCCATAATGAACAGTGAAACTGTGGGCTTTGATCGCACAGATTTGTCCACAAACTTTAAAAAAAATATTCACTTATTTGAGAGAGAGGGAGAGAGCGTGTGCAAGTGGAGGGAGGAGCAGATCCCAAAATCCTGAGATTGTGACGTGAGCAGAAATCATGAGTTGGACACTTAACCAACTGAGCCACCCAGGAGCCCCATACTTTTTGTTGTTTGGTGCATAACATCTTGATTTTCAATTCTGCTTTGCTCTGGATCTAACTTCCTTAAGAGCTGAACTGTCAGGCGCCTAGGGGCTCAGTAGGTTAAAGCCTCTGCCTTCGGCTCAGGTCATGATCTCAGGGTCCTGGGATCAAACCCTGCATCAGGCTCTCTGCTCAGCAGGGAGCCTGCTTCCCTCTCTCTCTCTCTCTGCCTGCCTCTCTGCCTACTTGTGATCTCTGTCAAATAAATAAATAAAATCTTTAAAAAAAAAAAAAAAAAAAAGAAGAGCTGACCTGTCATCTGGACTTGGGTCAGCTCTCAACGACTTAGACTCGGTTTTGCACCCCTCTCTCTATTGATACTCAACCCTGCTCTATCTACTCCCCTTTGCTTCTCCACTCTAAGGATTTATAGTTATTCTGCTCTTCTGATAAACCTGAAACTATACAGTCTGGTAGATCATGGAGATTGCATCATCTGCTCAGATCATATGGGATCCTGTATGCCACACTAAGGAAGGTTAGACTTTATTCTGGAAGCCAGTGTATCTAAAACTTTTTTTTGACAAATGATTCCTAATACCTTCTTTGCCCTCCCTGAAAGTCTTCAAGCAAAACTGAAACCCAGGAAGATGCTATAAATTTATTCTGTGGCTTCACGTATCACCCCGCATACTAGGACTTTGTTCTGGGGTACCCGTATCTCAGTTTGAAGAGCACAACTGGAACCACAATTTCATTTATAGGAGCAGAAATATCAGGTTTCTATTTTAGAAAGAACAGTTAGACAGCTAAAATACTACAAACTGCAGTATAGAGGCTGGAGCAGAGACATCAATTAGGAAGCAATGGCAGCAATTCAGGAACAAGAAGTTGAGAATACAAACTAGGCTAGTAGTAGTAGGAGAGAAGAGATGAAAGGCCAAGGAACCAAGACCTAAAAGGGAAAGATCTGGGATCTCCACTTTTACTAAAACAGGGGATACAAAGTCTCTGTGAGCGTAAGATCTAAAGGTACCAATTTCTTAAAAAAAAAAAAAAAAAGTACCGATTTCTTCTACTAAAACAGAGAATACAGGTAGGGCAGGTTTGGAAGTGGTTGACAGTAAGTTCAGTAGCAGACGTGTTTGTTTTTAGACACTTAAAAGATATATCTGCCCTGGTATTGATAAGTAGCAGATAAATTAATTTAGAGCTCTGGAGAAAGGTTGGCATAAGTATGATTTGAGAAATGTGACACAAGTAGGAATATTTGTTGACCAATATCTTGTTTCAGAAATGATTTTGGGCAGTTTGCAATGATAAATAATTATGACATATGGAAGAATACATTAAAACCAGGGCAAACAAAAGCAACGGTGGTGTGATGGCCATAAAAGTCTGCTGGTGACATTAGAAAGAACAGTTTCAGTAATGTAATAAGGACTAAGCCAGATTGTAACTGGTTGGGAAACTGAATAGGGAAATGATCAACTGGAAAATCCTGACTGAAGAAAATAATAGCCAGGATCCCTTCATAGATAGTTTCTAACCTGGGATCCACAGATGTGATCAAGGGATCCAGCCTTTGATACATTATACAAAATTTTATAAACACATATGAGCGTCCATTTCCCTGGAGTGCAAAGCTTTTATCACCTCTTCAGAGGTCTGCTTCACCTTTCAAGTAAATCACTGCCCATGTTGTCAGAGACTAAACATTATTTTTTTAAAGTTTTCTCCACATTTTTTCTGATTATAAAATATAACTTTACAAACAAATCAACTTAAAAATTTTAATTTTTTTCAGCTTTATTGAGGTATAATTACATATACCATTGTAAGATACAGTATACATTGCAGTGATTTGATATACACTTACACTGTGAAAGTTCCTCCTCAACTCATTTGTTAACACATCCAACACATATTTTTTGTGTGTGTGAGAAAATTTAGGTTTTATTCTCTTAGCAAATTTCAATTATACAATAGTGTTATCAACTATAATCAGTTTTGTATTAGATCCTGATTTTGTTCATCTCATAAAGAGTGTGTACCCTTCTATCAACCTCTCCCTGTAAGCCCCACCCTCTACCAACTAATTTCTGCCTTTAAAAAAAAAATATTTTATTTATTTATTTGACAGAGAGAGATCACAAGTAGGCAGAGAGGCAGGCAGAGAGGAGGAAGCAGGCTCCCTGCTTAGCAGCAAGCCTAATGTGGGGCTTGATCCTAGGACCCTGAGATCATGACCTGAGCCAAAGGTAGAGGTTCAACCCACTGAGCCACCCAAGAGCCCCTGCCTTTTTTTTTTTTTAAGATTTTATTTATTTGAGACAGAGAGAGAGAGAGACAGAATGAGCACGAGTGGTGGGAGAAGCAGAGGGAAAGGGACATGCAGACTCCGTGTTAAGCCCAGAGCCCATAATGGGGCTCGATCCCAAGACCCTGAGATCATGACCCAAACTGAAATCAAGAGTCTGACACTCAACTGACTGAGCCACCCACGTAACCCCACTGCTTTCTTTTTAAATGAGAATGATTTTTATTTTTAGGTTCTAGATATAAATGATACCATGCAACAATTGCCTTTCTCTGTGTGGCTTTTTTCACTTAGCACAATGCCTTCAAGATCCACTCCTGTTGCTGCAAATGGCAGTTCTTTTTTTCTCACATCTAAATAATATTCCATTGCACATGTATACCACATCTTTATCCCTTCATCTGCTAACACACACTTAGGTTGTTCCCTTATGCTGGCTACTATAAATGAGAGTGTGATCTCTTCTAGATCCTGTTTTCATGTCCTTATTTACCCAAAAGTGGGACTGTTAAATGAAATGGTAGTTCTATTTAAAATTTTTGAGGAAAGTCCATACTGTTTTTCATACACTGCTTTCCCAATGAATACACACACATTCCCACCAACAGTGCACAAGGGTTCCCTTTTCTCCACATCAACAACACTTGTTATTTTGGATAACAAAATACACTTGTTTTGGATGACAGCCATTCTAACATGTGCGAGGTGTTACCTCATTGTGGTTTTGAACTGCATTTCCCTGACAGAGATGCTGAGCACCTTTTCATTTACCTGTTGGCCACTTACAGGTCTTCTTTGGGCAAGTGTACAGTCAGTTTCTATGCCATTTTTTTAAACTTGTTTTATTTGCTATTTTTTAATATATTTAGAATAGTAATGCCTTATTACAAATATGATTGACAAATATTTTCTCCATTTTGTAGGTTGACTTTCATTTTGTTGATGGCTTCCTTTGCTATGCAAAAGCTTTTCAGCTTGATGTAGTCCCACTTATTTATTTTTGCTTTTGTTGCGTTTGTTTTTGGTGTCAAACTCAAAAAACCACCGCTAAAACCAATACCAAGAGTCTTAACTTCTACGTTTTCTTCTAGGAATTTCATGGTTTTAGGTCTCGTGTTCAAATTTTTAATCCGTTCTGAGTTGACTTTGGTGTATGGTATAAGATCAAGGGTTCGGTTTCACTCTTTTGCATATGGCTGACCAGTTTTCCCAACACCATTCACTGAACAGACTATTCTTTCCCCATTATATACTTTTGGCTCCTTTGCTGTAAGTTAATTGACCATGTATGTATGGGCTTATTCCCAGGCTCTGCATTCTGTTCCACCCATCTATTTTATGCCAATTCCATACTGTTTTGATTACTACTATAGTTTTGTAATGTACTTCGAAATCAGGGAGTATGACGCCTCCAGTTTTGTTCTTTTTCCTCAAGATTGCTTTGATCACTCAAGGTCTTTTCTGATTCCATACACATTTTAAGACTGTCTGCCACTGGGAGTTTTAATAGGAATTGCACTGAATCTGCAGATTATTTTCAGGAGTATGAAAATTTAGTAACATTAACTCTTCTAATCCATGAGCATGGAATGAACTTTCCATCTTTTTGTGTTTTCTTCAATTTCTTTCCTCAATATCTTACAGTTTTCAGTGTACACATCTTTTTTTTTTAATAAAAGATTTTATTTATTTGAGAGAGAGAGAGAGAGAGAGAGAGAGAGAGTGTGTGTGTGTGTGTGTGTGTGTGTGTGTGTGTGTGTGCAGGAGTGGGGGGAGGGGCAGAAGGAGAGGGATAAGCACACTCCTTGACTGAGTCACCCAGGTACCTCTTCAGTGTACAGAGCTTTCATCTACTTGGTTAAATTTATTCTTGTTATTTTATTGTTTTTGTTGCATTTATAAATAGTATTGTTTTAAAACAGTTCTGCTTTGGTGGAGTTTTTAGGGTTTTCTATATATAATACCGTGTCAACTGCAAATAGAGACAATTTTATGTCTTCCTTTCCAGTCTGGATGCCTTTTCTTTCCTAACTGTTTTAGCTAAAACTTCCATTACTATGTTGAATAAGAATGGTGAGAGTGGACATCCTTGTCTTATTCTTGGTCTTAAAGGAAATACTTGCTGAGTTTCATTGTTCAGTATGATGTTAGCTGTGGGTTTGTCATAATTGGTCTCTATTGTGTTAAGGTGTATTCCTACTATACTCACTGTTTTTATCATGAATGGATACTGAATTTTGTCAAATGTTTATTTTTTTTTAAAAAGATTTTATTTATTTATTTGACAGAGAGAGATCACAAGTAGGGAGAGAGGCAGGCAGAGAGAGAGGTTGAAGCAGGCTCCCTACTGAGCAGAGAGCCTGATGCGGGGCTCAATCCTAGGACCCCCGAGATCATGACCTGAGCCGAAGTCAGAGGCTTTAACCCACTGAGCCACCCAGGCGCCCCTGAATTTTGTCAAATGTTTTTACTGAATCTATGATATAATCCCATCATTTTTATCTTTCATTCTATTAAATGGTATATCATATTTATTGGTTTATATATGTTGAACCATCCTTGTATTTCAGGGATAAATCCCACTTGATCATAGATGTGATCCTTTTAATGTACAGTTGAATTTGGTTTCCTCATATTTTGTTGAGGATTTCTGCATCTATATTCATCAGGGATATTGGCCTGTAGTTTTCTTTTCTTGTACTGTCTTTGTCCGGTTTTGGTTATCAGGGTAATGATGGCTTCATAAAATGAGTTTGGAAGTACTCCTTCTTTAGTTTTTTTGGGAAAGTCTGAGCAAGATTTGTATTAATTCTTCTTTAAATGTTTGGTAGAATTCACCAGTGAAATCATTTGGTCCTGGACTTTTCTTTTATTGGAAGTTTTTGATTACTGATCCAGTATCCTTACTTATTAACGTCTGTTCAGATGATCTATTTCTTCATGATTCAGTCTTGATAAGCTATATACAGTTTCTAGGTATTTCTCCATTTCTTCTAGGTTATTCAATTTGTTGGCATGTAATTGTTCATAGTAGTCTCTTATGATCCTCTGCATTTCTGGATATCAGTTATAATGTCTCCTCTTTCATTTCTGTTTTTTAAAAAAGATTTATTTATTTTAGAGAGAGAGAGAGAGGGTGAGCACACACGTGCAAGCAGGGCCTTGAGGGACAGAGGGAGGGGGACAGAGAATCCTCAACCAGACTCTCCTGCTGAGCAAAGAGCCCGCTCGGGTCTCAATCTCACGACCCTGAGATCATGACCTAAGCTGAAACAAAGGGTCAGAGGCTTAACTGACTGAACCACCCTGGTGCCCCCTCATGCCTGTTTTTATATTTGAGACTTCTCTAAAATTTTTTTTTTTAATATTTTATTTATTTATTTGTCAGAGAGAGAGAGCACAAGCAGGCAGAGAGGCAGGCAGAGGCAGAGGGTGAAGCAGGCTCCCCGCTGAGCAAGGAGCCCAATGTGGGACTCGATCCCAGGACCTGGGATCATGACCTGAGCTGAAGGACGCTGCTCAACCAGCTGAGCCACCCAGGCGTCCCTTCTCTAAATTCTTTTTAGCCTAACTAGAGTTTGTCAGTTTTGTGTTTTCAAAACACAAAGCTCTTAGGTTAGTTGGTTTTTTCTATGGTTTACCTGGTCTCTATTTCTGCTCGATCTTCCTATTATTCCTAAACTTTGGGCTTAATTTGTTCTTCTTTTTCTAGTTCCTGAGATGTAAGTTGATATCTTTTTTTTTTCCTTCTTCTTAATGTAGAGACTTATTTCCACATATAAACTTCTCTACTAAAACTGGTTTTGCTGTATCCCTTAAATTTTGGTATGTTATGTTTCCATTTTTGTTTCAAGATATTTTTCTATTTTTCTTTTGCTTTCTTTTTCCATTGATTATTTAGGAATTTGTTAATTTTCACATATTTGTGTATTTTCTAGTTTTCCTCCTATAATTAATTTCTGTGTTATTTCACTGTGGTTGGAAAAGATAGTTGGTATGATTTCAATCTTAAGTCTGCTAGGACTTGTTTTGTGACCTAACACATGACCTTTCCTGGACGATGTTCTGTGCATGCTTGAGAAGGTATATTCTACTGCTGTTGGATAGGATGTTCTATGTCTATTAGGTCCACTTAGTCAAAAGTATAATTCAATTCCATTATATCCTTATTGATTTGTTTGGATGACCTATCCATTGTTGAAAGTGGGTTATTAAAGTTCCGATTACTGTATTATTGTCTATTTCTCCCTTCAGATGCTTAATATATTTAGGTGTTCCAGTGTCAAATGTATATATATTTACAAATGTTATATCTTTTTGATGAATTGACACCTTTATCATTAAACAATGACCTTTTTCCTGTCTCCTGTACAGCTTTTGAGCTCAAGTCTATTTTATCTGATAAAAATATAGCTACCCTTGTTCTGTTTTGGTTTCTACTTGCGTGGAATAGCTTTTCCATCACCTCACTTTGATCATGTGTATTCTGAAGTGAGTCTCTCAAAGGCAGCATATAAGCTGGGTCTTTTTTAAAAAATTGATTTGGCTACTCTTGACTTTTGAGTAGAGTTTTTTTTTTTTTTTT
>CM053618.1:22774296-22788401 GCA_028646535.1 Procyon lotor
AGATTTAAACCCATTTACATTTAAAGTAATTTTTGAGAGGCACCTGGGTGGTTCAGTCAGGTAAAAATCTGACTTAGCTTAGGTCTTGATCTCAGGGTCATGAATTTAAGCAGTGTACTGGGCTGGCTCCACACTGGGCATGGAGCCTACTTTAAAAAAAAAAAAGAGTAATTTTTGATCAGTAAGGACTTATTAATGCCATCTTACTGTTTTCTGGCTCTTCTGTAGTTCCCTTGTTCCTTTTTCTTCTCTTGTTCTCTTTCTTTGTGAATTTATGATTTCCCATTGTGGAATGCTTTGATTCTGTTGTCTATTACAGCTTTTTGCTTTGTGGTTATTGTGAGGTTTACATAAAACATTTACAGATCTAAGAGTTAGTTTCACACTGATAATTTTGTATACAAAAGCTCTACTCTTTATTCCCTCTCTTTGTTTTTGATGTCACAAGTTAACTTTTTATATTGTATATTCATTAACAAATTATTTAGCTAGTTATTTTCAATACTTCAGTCCCTTAACCTTTAGACTTAAGTGGTTAACACACTGCCACATTACAGTATTAGAGTATTCTGAATTTGATGATATACTTACCTTTACCAGTGTGTTGTATATCTCATAGTAGTAATTTCATTCCAGCTTGAAGAATTCCTTTCAGCTCTTCTTGTAAGGTAGGTCTAGTGCTGAAGAATTCCCTCAGCTTTGAGACTTTATCTTGCCTTCATTCCTGAAGGACATCTCTGTCACGTACTCCTGGTTGAGTTTTTTCTTTCAGCACTTTAAATATATCACTCTACTCTCTCCTAGCCTGCAAGGTTTCTGCTGCAAAGTCAGCTGATAGTCTTATAGGGATTCCATTAAATTAATGTTTTTTTCTTGCTGCTTTAGAAGTCATCTGATTTTAGACATTTTTAAAAATCTGATAGTTTTATTATAATCTATGTTGGAGAAGATCACTGAATTTAAATTTTGGGGTGAAATATTAGCTTCATGAACTTGGGTGTACAATCTCTCTTCGAATTTGGGACGTTCTCAAACATTATTTAACTATGCTTTCTGCCCCCTTCTACCTCATTTCTCCTTCTGGAGTTCCAATAATTCACAGATGGTTCCTCCTAATGGTATCCTAAAGTTCACATAGGTTTTCTTCATTCTTTTTCATTCCTTCTTTTTTTGCCCTCCTTGAGTGGATAATTTCAAAGGTCCTGTCTTCTATTTCACAGATTTTTTTTCTTCTTCTTGAGTTATTCTGCTTTCAGTGGTCTCCATTCCTCTTTTTTTTTTTAAAGATTTTATTTATTTATTTGACAGAGAGAGATCGATCACAAGTAGGCAGAGAGGCAGACAGAGAGAGAGGGAGGAAGCAGGCTCCCTGCTGAGCAGAGAGCCTGATGTGGGGCTCAATCCCAGGACCCTGAGATCATGACCCGTCCGGAAGGCAGAGGCTTTAATCCACTGAGCCACCCAGGCGCCCCATCGGTTCCTTTTTATTTCATTCATTGTATTCTTCATCTCTGGAATTTCCGCTTGGTTCTTTTTCATGATTTCTATTTCTTTGATGAACTTCTCATTTTGTTTATGTACTGTTTTTCTGATTTCACTGAATTGCTTTTTGTGTTTTTTTGTAGCTCACTGAGCTCCTTAAAACAGCTATTTTGGATTATCAGGTACATCACAGATCTCCATGTTTGGGGTCAATTAATGAAAATTACTGTGCTCCTTTTGTGGTGTCACATTTCTTTGATTTTTCATGTTCCTTGAAGTCTTTCTTGTGTTGGGGTCTTCACATTTGGAAGTAATGGTTATTTCTCGCAGTCTTTAAAAGTGTCTAGTCTTGGACTGCTTTGGCTTTAGTGCTTTCCTGGAATCTCTCTGCTGGACTCCTGGACTTCCACCAAGACTCTCTCATCCTTGGGTTATTATCTAAATCTGTGTTCTCCAGAGGTTCCTGGACCACAGCTGAGATTGGGTGGAGCCAGTTCATGGACTACTTCAGGGTCTGCAGCTGGGACTGAGGTCTGTATTCCTATTCTCCTAACACACAGCTGGGTAAGATGCTCCCAGGTACTTGATGTGTGGTGCTGATGATAGAATCCAAGCCAAATGGGGCTGTAGCCAAGCCCTTAAGCACAGGGAGCTATGTCTGGGGCTACAGCCAGGACTAGGGTTGATACATCAGCCACTGGGTGTGGGCCGACTTCTCAAAATGGCTCTCCTTGTTCTTGGACAGCACTGGGGTTTCAGTCTCCTCTCTGGATCTCCCAGCTCCCACAAAGGCACTGTTGTCCATCAACAGATACCAAGTTATTGTTGTTGAGGGACGGATACAAGAGAGAGACATCTTATACAGCTATCCTGCATGTTATTTCCCCTCAATGCTTTCTAAAGACATATACAATAATGCACAGCATCTCAATCTCTGCTTCAAAAGGGAAGAAAGGAGCATTAGTAGGTAGAAGATGAATTTTGTATTTTTAGGATTTTAGGTAGTTTTTAGGATTCGATTGAGACTCTTAAGTTTGGACTTGAAAATATTTCTTAAAACAACAATACCCCCCTCTGGTCTTGGTAGGAATATAAATAAATGACTAGTTGAGCCACTAGTACATTAGCTGTGAAAAAGGGAGGTAAAACTGGGGAAAAAATAAGAAGTGTTCTAGGCCTCATTATCCCAAATTTAGACTCTAAAACAGAGAAATCAATCAACAAAATGACCTGGGGCTCTAATCCTGCTTCTATAATTCTTTTTTTTTAAGATTTTATTTATTTATTTGACAGAGAGAGACAGCAAGAGAAAGAACACAACAAGCAGGGGGAGTGGGAGAGGGAGAAGCGGGTTTCCCATTGAGCAGGGAGCCTGACGCAGGGCTCAATCCCAGGACCCTGGGATCATGACCTGAGCCACAGCCAGATGCTTAAGAGTCACGTAGGCACCACTGCTTCTATAATTCTTCACTGTACAATCCTATACAAATTATTTATCTCTCAATTCTTCACTTTTCTAAGAAAGGGAGTCTAGATGTTTGCAGAGCTGGACTGAATTTTCAAGGAACGAGGAACAAAAGGGAACAAGATCTACTGGGACTCAAAGAAGCCATGTTCTTTCTTTTTTTTCTGTTTTCTGTTTTCACTGTGTGACCCACTTCAGTGCCTGCAGCCTATGGCACAGAGGCCAGGCAATGGTTCAGGGCCACAGTTTGCTCTGGCATGGGACACTATGAGAGGCCCAGGGGGAACGAGCCTGCCATAAATCCAAACCCATGCATAGAAGCCATGTTCTTGAGAGAGAGATATATATACCTATATATATATATATATATAAAAATATATATAAATTTTTTTTCCCCCCATTCATTTGCCATTTGGTAGGAGATCTTCATCAGAAATTTCCAAGAAATGTAATCCACTGGCCAAATGCTGTTTGGGACTTCTACGCTGAGTAATTTTCTCTTTATCACCCTAAAGTGGTGTACTCACCCCCAGATGGCTCTCACGGCAGAAATTCGAACTGATGGGGGTTGTGTCTCATGAAGACCACTAACTGTTGCTTGTAGAAACTGCTGGATCAATTCAGGGGACATAGCAACAGTGAACCGACTGGCAGCCCAAAGTGCCCGGCCCAGGAGAAAAGGAGACACTGGGAGGAAGAGAGAGCAATTAGGGGTTGGATAACAAAAGTTTCTGTTACTTACCCTTCCTCCTTTTCCACCTCCATCCTCAACTTGTCACAGTAACTGGATACTACATAATATACACAACTTAATTAAGGAAAAAGGACGATCTTATCAGATAAAAGCAAATGTTCAACCTATGGTACAGAACTCATTTTCCCAGTTTTGCTTTTCACTATTTGTTGCAAAGCAGATCTTGAAAATTCTTAGGCTAAAAAGACTTACCTCCCTCATTCCCATCCCTACCTCTCATTATCCTTTACCAGCACTACTAGTTAGTCCTCTAAATGTCTCCATTGCCAGTTTTTTCCTACTCTTGGACCACTGCTGAAACATCGTAAATTATAGCTAGCATTCTTTTAAAAGTGTAAAGGGGTCCTGACGCCAGAAAGTTTGAGAATGGCTGATGCAGAAAAGCTTTTAGCTATTGGCAGGATAACAAATGCTATATATTAAACCTTGCCCCAGTCTCAATTATAAATATTCTCAAATCTCCATAAATTTTTGAAGGTTCTTTATTAGGGTAAATTCTACAAAAAATACATTGATGGGCTTAAGAAATTTTGACACTTCCATTCAACACATAATTATGAAATGCATATTACATGCAAGGCACTGTGGGATACAAGCATGTATTAGACATGTTTTCTATCTTCAGAGACCTTATAGTCTAATATGAGAAAGAAAACATTCATCAGCATAAGTGCAAAGTGAAAAAGGATATTCCCAATGGGCCTGAGCTCTGGATGTTCAACCATTTTACTTTTGTGAGTCAGAAAATGGAAGTGACATTGTGAGATATCCTTTAACAGATTACCTATTAAAGTCAAGAATAGAATGTTTCCAAATGGGTTTGGCTATTCACAGAGCTAGCCTATGAGTGAGAGGTATGTGAATGGATAGAGAATGGAGCAAATAATGCCAAATGTCCCATGATTTATGTACTTGGAAAAAGCAAAGATGGCCTTTTGTAATGAGGGTGGAGAGTTGGTGGTTCTAAGGATGAGAATAAGGCATAGCACGGGCAGAAGCAACATAGCCAAAGATGTCATATAGAGAGATGATAATTCTTAGCTACTGTTCTGCATTGCTGGAGAAATCCGAGTCTAATATAGTAGAGCCAACTTTTTTTTTTAAGGCAAGTAGCTATCATGGACTTGAGAATGGAACATTTTAATTATTTGGATAATAGCCAAGAATAAAGTTTGAGAAAAATGACAGGAAACAAACAGGAAGAATGAGCCTGACACAAACCGCCTGAAGATATTTTGGACTTAATAATGACAGAACTCAGGCCAAAGTTCTCAAGGTACAGTAACCAAATTTGCATCCTATTCAAATGCCAAAACCAGCTATAAATGTGAGCAGCGATTTGGAAGGAAACGTGAACAGAGTGGAAAAATTATGAATGCTACAGTATTTCTTAGTTGGTAAAGCTGAGTCAAGGTCTCTAGGTTGTTTCAGTGGTTCAGAGGAGTTCAAGCTCTAGTGTGGAAAGAATTTTTACCCAAAGGACACATGAATACCTGGTTTACCTATCTAAGTGAACAATGTAATTGAGTTGATGGTTTAAATATCTTCCAGAATCCTGGCACTGTGCTGAAACATACCTGAAAGGTTGAGGTCTGCAAGGATGACATTGGTCAGGAACCCATGCATGTCAAAATGGATCCTGCCATTCTTCACACTGTCAGTAATGATGGATTTCACGGAGCCAAGGGCAAGCATACATGCCTCGTGTATCTTCCACCTGAGAAAGCAATACCACAGTCTGGTAAAACAAAGTACACTGCCAAAATGATAAACACCTGAGGGAAAGAGAAACATGAAAGGGCATTCCAGCACAATCTGACCCAAAAAGGCCATTTTCTGTCCTTTCAATCTAAATCGAGAGCTGAAAATAGTGACATTTTAGATAAACAGATTTCTCTAATTAAAAACAAAGTAAAAGTCCTTCCCTCCAAGGTTTATTAAATTAAGGGGTAAAATGAAAGCATCGTAACCAATTACTTTGAGGTTGGGAGGAACTGCTTTAAAACACATGATTCAAAGGAAGGATTTGATTGTCTCAGATCTGATGCCCAGAATATGTTCCTAAGTTAAGTATCTGCTGCTCACTCTTACCAGTGTTCGGCACCGCTGTTTTTGGTTTGCTCAGCTTCTTGTAAATGCCGAGTGGCTGCAGCAGCCAGGGCTGCTGCACTCTCATTCTGGAAATCAGTGGCCACAGCCTAGGGAGAGAGGGGAGGGGCTGATAAACCTGTTTGTGCAACTTAAACCCACTTTACTTTTTTTTTTAAAAAAGATTTTATTTATTTATTTGCTAGAGAGGGTGAGAGAGAGCATGTGTGCAAAAGCAGGGGGGAGTGGCAGGCAGAGGGAGAAACAGGCTCCTGGCTGAGCAAGGAGCCGATGTGGGACTCGATCCCAACACCCTGGGATCATGACCTGAGTGGAAGGCAGACACTTGACCAACTGAGCTGCTCAGGCATCCTGAATTAAACATATTTTAATTGCAAGCTGAAAACTCAATTGCAAACTCAGTTGTTCAAACTCTTTCACATATACATTCTAAACTCCGATCAGGTGTATTAAAAATACATCCCTCTTAGTTCAGGACCTTTAATGGAATTAGAGTAATACTTATATTTCTGCAGTGCCTAAGGCATTGGAAAGCTAACAAAATGTAAAGCTCCCTTTGGCTAGATTGAGTAGAGTTTAAGTGAGCTATAATAGACTCAGCTTCAGATGACAATGGGCCAGATTATTTATTCTCTGGGACTGTAACTGTAGAAATAAAAGTCTAATAGGGTGCCTGGGTGGCTCAATGGGTTAAAGCCTCTGCTTTCGGCTCAGGTCATGATCTCGGGATCCTGGGATTGAGCCCTGCATCAGGCTCTCTGCTCAGCGGGGAACCTGCTTCCCCCTCTCTCTCTGTCTCCCTTTCTGCCTGCTTGTGATCTCTCTTTCTCTGTCAAATAAAAAAATAAAAAAATAAAAAAAGAAAGAAAGAAAGAAAGAAAGGTTAATCTACAAATGGAAACTTAATGTGATCTTTCCCAGGTACCTTAGAAATACGGAAGGATAATGAGAAATGTTCACTAGTAATGAGAACAAACCTTCTACGCAACAGACAGCAAGAGGCAGCTTCTTCACAGAACTTCCGCCTAGAGACAATTCTATGCTCTAGTCAGAGCCAAAGAAAACAACAGATGTTTGGATGTTCTTCTCCCAGCAGTCTAATTTTTTTTTAAAGTTTGCCAACATCTGGTTTGTGCTACAAATTCTGGCTTAAGAGTGGATTAAACTGAGTGTTCCTGATTCAACTACCCTTACTCATTAGAACCCTTTATTCTTTGTACAATTTTTACATCTACTATTTCCTTGTAAACCCAAACCAGCAGCAATGACTTTGGAATTCCAGAGTCTCAGAGTTCATTTGAGATGCTCTCTTGTTATCCTCAAAGAAGGGTGAGATACAGTCATTCAGTAACACTGATCAACTTGGGTTGGATGCCTAGGAAGAAGAGGGAACACTCAAGTGACTGATTAGGGTTTTCTGGTTGAAGTATCAAGGGAACCCACTTACCAGCAATAGGTCTTGAGCTGCAATCCTGACTGTATAGGAGAAAGTGTCATCATCCTCATCTTCTACAAACTGCTGGGGGTTGGCTGTCCATACTTTGATCTGAAAGGATGATGAAGTTAGGTCTTTGTGAGGCTGCCGATCTGGCTCATATGTTCCCTTTTTCATCCACACACACAGGAAGATTTCAACCTTTTGTTTTTATCTTGAATGGAACTCTAGCCTCAAAGTCTGTTCTTTTTGATGTAGAGAAGCAAATCTTTTATCAAGGTAAGTAGCAAAAGTTATTCCTCTCTAGTAGACACTATTTTAGAATGTGTCTGATTATTAGTTCTCTACCTTTCATCAGCTGTTATTTCTGACAGATCAACTTTCTGAATATATTAGGTCTCATGGAATATTCAATGTAGAAATTATGTTGATTCTTGTACTGTTTATATAAGAGAGGAAACATTATCATATTTTTTTAATGCTCTTTTCTGGTCTAATGACCCATCAACCAAGCTAATGATCTCTGTCTATGTGTTAGTATTTACAGAAAAAGAGTAAGTACTTCTAGAAACCAGGGTCTTTGTTTAGTGGTACTATGGAGATAAAAGTATTCTCAGTCCAGATACCTAATACTGGAGTTAATAAAACCACAATACCCAGAAATTTTGGCAGTAAAATGGTATCAAAGCTTTCCTAGAACTTCACATAAAGTTACTCTTCTAGTGTCTATTTTTAGAAATAAAAATTGTTCACTTGACCTAGATTTCACATTCAAGTTGCACTTTCCCAAAACAAGCTGGTAATTGTCTCCCAAATATCATTTACCTGCTCCTCAGTGATCTGCATGTACAGGATTATATAGTAAATCAACTCAGGCAAGGCTTTCTTAACAGTGCTTTTGAATTTGCTATTTTCTAGGAGAGCATGGACAAACTCAAAAATGCTAAAGACGAGATTTTCAAAGCCCAGGACTTCACCTACAGGAAATACACAAGAGAAGATTTTAATGACAAGAAAGCAAAAGGAAATCAAGTCTGTTGGAAATGAACTACATTATCTTTGTAAATTAATAAATATTTAAAGTACTTGCTATTATTCCCAAGAGAACAGAAGAGGAGGAGCTAAGGAGTCAAAGAAAGGAACTTTGAGAATATTAAATATTCTTTGGTTTTTTAAGTAAAAGAATCAGAAACACTGAATATATTTTCTAGCATGTCTATTTTTTATTTGAAATATCTAAAAAATATTAAGACAAAAATGAAAATATCATCATCTGCCAGAAAGAAGTAGGCTGGATGAGATGGCCTTTGTGGTGGCTCTTTCAACTCAGAAATTCTATTTTATGAGATCTATGCAAATGCCTTTGAGGAACAGATTAAAGATTTTCAATGTCCCATTTCCCCACATCTAATACACTAAAAGGAAACTCAACTAGAAAACTCACTTAGGAGAGTGAAGCCTCTATGTTACAGTTTTTCTTTGTCTTTTTCCTTTCCTAGATCCCTTTCCTCCCTATCTGGTATATCTGTCAAGATCAGATAAACTACATACCATCAGAATCCACAGGATCTTCAACTTCCTCTGTGTAATTTACTTCTGTCCTCACATAAGTATGATGAAGAGTAAAGAAACAGAATTTGGAGTCTGCTTTACATATATTCTACAAGGGAATGTATAACATTCCAACCCTAAGAGCAGATACTTTAAAAAACTCATTTAAAAAAAATGGAACCACATGAATGTAAGACCTAATGCTAGATTCCCGACTACGGGTGGTAGCAGGTCCCTTAAGCTTTCTGAAAAGGATATAAAGCTGCACTCTCAGTTAGGGTGTTCCAAACAATAGGCAGAATCTGCTGCATGGAGGACACCATGTGCTTTGGGAAGTTTTTCACCAGGGCTGTCACTGCCTGAGAAATTACAAAGAAAAAGATCTAAGAGTTACACGTGATATAGGAGAAAAACCAAGGATTTCAGACCACCTTCTAAAACTCCAAGTATCTCAATGGTAGTAGATGTTTACCTTTAGGACTTCCATCTTAAACCCACTGTCAGATGTGGGGCCATCTGGTATCTGGAGAGCCTGAACAAAGGCCTCTGTGAACTGCTGCACCACAGGAAAGATCAGAACTTTGGCTGCACCCTGACAATAGAAACCTAAGTCAATATTGGACATACCACCAATCAATGGCTTTATTTATTAAAAGATTTTATTTATTTATTTATTTATTTATTTATTTAAGATTTTATTTATTTATTTGACAGATCACAAGTAGGGAGAGAGGCAGGCAGAGAGAGAGGGGGAAGCAGGCTCCCTGCTGAGCAGAGAGCCCAATGTAGGGCTTGATCCCAGGACCCTGAGATCATGACCCAAGCCAAAGGCAGAGAGGCTCAACCCACTGAGCCACCCAGGAGCCCAATCAATGGCTTTAATACACATATCAAACACCAAAACACAGAGTTGTGGCATCTAAAGATTTCTTCTGGCTCAGGTTCCAATCAGAATAGTGCAGCCATGAAGTCACTGGAGGTGTTACCCAAGATTTCAGGTTTCCTTCTCTAACACCTGCAGTTCCTCACTATGGCCTCCTTAAAAGCTATTATATGTAAGACCAACTTTTCAAAACTGCTTCTGAATGACAGAGGCTGGTGTTTTTTAGCTAGCTTCGTCTCATGTGAGAGGCGCATAAGAGAGTAGTGAAGTTGTGGGCAATGGCTTATATGAAAAGAGGCAGGATAAGGTAGTTGAAGAAATAAGGCTCACAGAAAAGGAAACTAGACTATATACAAATAAAAATGTAATCAAAATGCTAAGTGCATCCACAACTCTGATTACATCAGGGTGCGTTCTGGTTCTACTGAAATGAAGTCAGTCATTACTATGCCTCTGATGGAAGGCACAGAGATTTTTAAGCATGAAATCTGTTATTGACCCAAAGGCTTCCTTACCTTTTCCAGTTCCTCCATGTTACAGATCATATGGGCACAAGTGGTAAAAATCTCCACAGCTCGGGAACGGGTTCGAATACCATACACCTGTGAAAAGTTACAGTGTAGCCATGAGATAGGCGTGTCTGTCTGCATATCTGTGACTAGAAGAAAAACTATGACTTCTCAATGCTGACATGGGACTGGGTTCCCTAGAGAAGGGAAACACATCTACTCATATACAGGACAGACTTCTGTAACTCAGACAATAAAAGCCAGCAGAACGTTAGAACTCATGGCATTAGCCTTACATGTGGGCTTCTGTGGGCGGATTCGATTAAAAATATTTGAATGGGTGCTACTTGAAATCTCAAAAATGTATTTCTTTCCAAAGACAGACCCTTGGCTGGTGGCAGAAAGGGGTAGGAAGGTTAAGACATTACCTATTAGGTACTCAGAATTTACTTATACTGTATATATATTACAAGCCTATTATGGGCCATGCAGTGATCGATTGCTTGCAAACACTTAACTAAGGTGAACAAGCTTAGGTGGGCTGCCTCGATGAGAGGCTAGAGGTAACACAAAGCACTAGGTACTCAAGGGCTGCAGGATGCCAGGAGGTAGGAGATAGGTGAGGAAACAATGCAGATGCTATTTCATTCTCTCATCAAAGGCTGGCCCTCGCAGTTGTAAGTGAAAGATCTAAGGCTGATCCAGATTCAGACCTCTGTCAGTTCTGGTCTTCAGGTACGGGCTAGGCAGCAAACACAACAGTTTCCCACGTGAGATATGGAAGCTGACCAGAACCCGAACAGCTCTTATTCACTGTGATCCTGGAGCTGAGACTTCATACCTCGGCCATAGTGAAGATCTTATACATCTCCGGAAGAATGACTGGAGCAACAAGTGGCATCTGTGTGTCTGTTACTTCTCGAGTGAATTCTACAAAGGAAAAAGGAGTACTATAAAAAAAATAGTGCTTTATGAAGATATAAGTGGGAAAATCTTTGAATTGCTTCTGAGTGGCAGTTCCCAAGCAGAGAGCATACAGGTAAAGACATTGGCCTGGCAGTCTTATCCTGGGGAAGAAAAAGGTACAAATAACTATTATTTGTTATAAGGGGGAAGAGAACAGCACAAAGATAAAGGAAAATACATAAGAGCGAGAAAAAAAACTTTATATAAATACTGAAAGAAAGAAAAAAAACACACTGAAAGAAAATCCGTAAGAGCCGTGTCAAAGTCCTTGTAGGGAAATCCTGTATTAATATAATCCATGCCCGATCGTCAACATCCAGGTGCACTTTGAGATGCCTTACCTTTGGTTTCATTTACAATACTCTCCCTTGGTGAGTTGTTTTGATGCACATAATAAAATATATGCAGGCTTACTAGGCTCCAACTCCACTCTGTTTATGTTACTCTTCCCAGTGAAAGACATTTATTGACCCAGAAGTCAGAGGCTGCTGCTCATTGGAACAGAAGGGATTACCATATGAATGTAGCAAAAAGCAACCTATTCATGAAAGAGACTTGAAGGTGAGGTAAATAGCGGTTGTGTCTTTCTCTTCACTTTCCACACAAGGAACTAAGACAGCATGAAGAACCCTGGGGTTCATGGTACTAATCTGTGGAATATAAGCCCTTGAGTTCCAGTGTCTGTTCACCTCATCTGCTGCTTTTCCTGGCAATTCCACATTATCACTACAGAAATGGAGCTAATCACCCGGGACATTTTTCAGGAGGATCTACAACAAGAAATGCATGTTGGAAAAAAAAAAAAAAAGAAATGCATGTTGGCACTTTTAAGGTTAATATACCCAACAAATTTTGGGCAGTATCAATCACCAGAAGTCAAATGAAGACCATATATTCAAGACTGAGTCTTCTTTACTAGCTTGGGTTCCGGATTCTGAACTATGAATAACATAAGTGTTCTTATTTCATTCAGAAATCCAAAGAAATTAGTCCAAACAAATGTGATGAATAGCATATTAACGAAAACAAGTTTTATAAAAAATGTAGTTTAGCTTAATTCTACTAATAAAGTGCTTAATCACATTTTTTGCTCTCCTATAATCATTCCTAGTAGTCCTATTTTATTAACACTTTATAAGCTCAAGTCCAAAATAAGTTTTCTGAGGTCACTCAGCAAGTCAGAAAACGCATGGGGCACTAGAAATATCTCAATCTCCAAACTTTTTGAGACTAAAAAAAGCTATACCTGTAGTCAAATATTTCAGTCCTTAGCTGCTATGTCTGCATTTCCTTCACACCATTAGTGTTAGTTAGTTCTCATTTACAAATAAATAAGCTTTTTTTTTTTTTTTTAAAGATTTTATTTATTTGACAGAGAGAAACACAGTGAGAGAGGGAACACAAGCAGGGGGAATGGTAGCGGGAGAAGCAGGCTCCCTGCTGAGCAGAGAGCCCGATGCCGGGCTCGATCCCAGGATCCTGGGATCGTGTCCTGAGCCAAAGGCAGACTTAACGACTGAGCCACCCAGGCGCCCCAATAGATAAGCTTAATAGAAAGCTTACTAAAGGCTTAAAAAAGTATATAGTATCTTAAAAAAAAACCCAAAGACAATCAGTCCTATTCTCCAACTCGGCTCCCATCCATACACTGTGTCCTGCCATCTCCACACACACCCGAGTTGCCGTTGTGAGAGCACTGTCTATCCTTATCTGAAAATATGTGAAGCAGCTATCTGGGCACGGAGGCTGGCAGCTATCCATCCTGTGTCCGCTGGCTCCAATACAAACCAGTACCTACTTCCCCCATAGTTCTTTCCCTGTGCCTGACAGAAAAGTGATCTCACTGAACAGTGATTTCCTCAGTCAAGCACAATGAGGGTTCTACAGTATTCCAAGTATGATAAATGTACAACCGCCTTTCTCCTTGGTTTTTAAAAAAGGCAAACTTTGTGTTGGAAGACTGGAGGGGAACATGCTTCTTTTCCTTGGTAGAAAACACATCTGTTAACTGATCTTCTGGCACCATCAAGTTGTAACTAAAGAATCCTAGATGGCTGATTCCACAGGGAGGGGTATATGAAATCACCTGAATAATGAGTCATACAAGAGAAGCAAGGGAAGGAATAAGCAGGGAAGTGAAAATCTGAACAAGGAATGTCTGATCTTTTTGGTAAGTCTGCTCTATTCCCCAAGCACTTATCAAAGACAATCAATAGGAATAAAGCAGGTAGTTCAAAAAGGCTGCCAGGACATGGGAAGAAGAGGATGGAAACAAAAGGAGATGTGGAATTTGCTTTTGGACAGAGAATTGGTGTTATCTACCATCAATAGAACATGGACAAGTAAAACTGGGACCAGATGCCAAGTTCAATAAACTGAGAGTCAAAGAAAAAAAAAAAAAAAAAAAAAAAGAAAAGGCATTTGCGACTAGGTAGGAACACATTTCAGGTAAGCTAGCAGGGCACAGAGAAAGAGATAAGACACAGGAAGACATTTCACAAGTCTGTATGAACTGAGGGGAAATACAATTTCTAAAAGATCACTAGAAGGTGGCTAATATCCAGGTAAAGATTCCTTGAAGGCAAAATAGTAGTGACTTCAGTCACCTAACAGGAAATAAAACGGCACTAAATTCCTATCTGTCAATAGTTACCCTGAATGTAAATGGGCTAAATGCCCCTATCAAAAGACACAGAGTATCAGAATGGATAAAAAAACAAGACCCATCGATATGCTGTCTACAAGAAACTCATCTTAGACCCAAAGGCACCCCTAGATTTAAAGTGAGGGGGTGGAAAACAATTTACCATGCTAATGGACATCAAAAGAAAGCTGGGGTGGCAATCCTTATATCAGATAAATTAGATTTTAAGCCAAAGACTGTAATAAGAGATGAGGAAGGACACTATATCATACTTAAAGGGACTGTCCAACAAGAAGATCTAACAATT
>CM053618.1:22788901-22837111 GCA_028646535.1 Procyon lotor
CCATCAAGAGAAACGAAATCTGGCCATTTGCAACGACGTGAATGGAACTGGAGGGTATTATGCTAAGCGAAATAAGTCAATCAGAGAAAGACAATCATCACATGATCTCTCTGATATGAAGAATTTGAGAGGCAAGGTGAGAGTTTGGGGGGGTGGGGGAGAGAAATGAAACAGGAAGGGATGGGGAGGGAGACAAACCATAAGAGACTCCTAGACTCATCAAACGAACTAAGGGTGGCTGGGAGGCGGGGAGGGTAGGGATAGGGTGGCTGGGTTGTGGACATTGGGGAGGGTATGTGCTATGTTAAGTACTGTGAAATGTGTAAGCCTGACGATTCACGGACATGTACCCTGGGGCAAATAATACATTATATGTTAATAAAAATTTAAAAAAAAAATAATAGTGACTTCATCTAGGGGACTGGAAAGCAGGGCAAAACTTGCAAGACTGGGAAATTTGGGTTCTGGGTTCTCTGTTCTGTGAGGAATTAAAAGATTAATCAGGCTTAGATGAGATATCCACCAAATCTCCTTATTTTTCTGCAAATATTTTTATCATCTTCTTAGAAGAGAAAGAGAAGATACCAAATGTTACATTGTCTAAGCCAACCAAATGAAGGCAAGAATTACATAGTTACACTGTTTTTATCTTCTTTTATTCCTACAAAAATTTTATTTGACTGTTCTTAAATTTGCCTTGGTTAAACTAAGTAGAAAATTAATAATGGCTAAAATTTAAAGAGTGTTTACCTCATGTCAGTTATTATGCTAAACAATTTATGTAGACTTAGCTTATTTAAACTTACCAAAAGACCCTTTCAGGTAAACATTATCGTTATCTTTATTGTATATACAAGGAAACTCAAGCTCAAGAGATTAAGTAACTTGGGTTAAGGTAAAATCAGAATATGAATTGAAATCTGAGTCCTTAACTACTATGCGATTAGTCTATCCTGAAGTGGTTAAGGTTTCATACTAGTAGAAATACTATACCAACTTAATTCCCTGGATAGAGTCAATGGAGCGGGAGGATAGATGTGGAGATAAAAACTAGGGAGGAGGAGCATCAGAAAGAGCTATAAATTTCAATTCCTATCCGTCAGAGCCATTCCATCACATAGCCTCTCATAAGTGTCTTGGGATCCAAGTACCAACACCAGGGAAAAACTTCTGATACCTGTCAGCACTCGCATGGCTCCATGGACTGCATTTAAATCTCCGCTCACCAACATCTCCATGAGCAGGTTGAAGAGTTGGGGCCAGGCTTCAGGCCAGTCCCAGTGGGCAATGGCTGACACTGCATAGGCCACACTGGAGCGCACCTTACTTATTGATTCTCTCAACCCGTTGGGCAATAGCTCCCGGATAACAATTTTTGCCTGCAGAGGAGAAAAGCCCACCGGCCATTAGACCAGGTTGTAAGTGACTGGCAGAGTTCTATCCAATTTATGTGTTGGAAAAACAATGCGCATAGGATACTGCATATCTGTCAAAAAAACTCCAATACATAAATTTGACAAATCATTCATTCAGAGAGTTTATCTGTGATCCCTAAACTAATCTGTCCATTACAGCAACTACCTGTGGTACTTTAAATTTAAATTAATTAAAATAAGATAAAATAAAGTCAGTTTCATCAGCCATATTTTAAGTGCTCACCACCCATATGTAGCCTGTAGCCACTACACTAGACAGTACAGATATAGAATATTTCCATAGCTGCAGAAAGTTCCAATGGGTAGTGTTGCCCTAGACCTTATACCTCAAAATTTCTTGGGGGCCCAGAATGGTTGCACAGTGCTGTACTAAGTAGAAACATTATAGAAACATTATTTTATTTAATCCTCTTAAATAAACTCTTTAGAGTTGAAATTTTAATTCTAATTTTAGATATTTAGGAAATTGAAGCTTAGAAGTTAAAATATTTTTCTGGTATTTTCATAGCTAGTAGAAGGCAGAACTGGAATTTGAACACAGGTCAGCCTGATACTGGAGCTCTCTTACTTATAGCATGTTGCCCATAATGTCAGCTACCAATCGATCTTTTCTGCCTAGTCTTGAGTGCCCCATGTTGTCAAACAATGATGACAGCTCAATCTCTTAAGGTGTCCCCTCAAATCTGTATAAGAAGACTAATCAAATAATTCTCCTTACCCTTTCTGTAGTTTCAGGAGGCCTAAACTTTTCTGATTGGGCACACCAGTGAGTCTCCACATATTGCTTCAAAATGACTGATGCCAGCTGCAAAGAGAGTAAGCCAAGTAGTACAGCAAGAAAAAGACCGTTTTCATATATAAAAACCATATACATACACGTGGCTAATACATTCATTTGAAGTATATCTAAATCTAGTACAAAATCCTAGGTTATTTGTAAACTGGTGTTCTTTATTTTTCCAATAAGAAAGTTTCATTACCAAGTGAAAAGGGAAATTACTTATATATTGGGCCAATCAGTCTGGACTTACCTGACGGATTGCCAGTGCTCCCTGGGGATCAACGGTCAGCTCTGCCAGGTGAACACCAAATTCTGAAAGAGAAAATTTTATTATGAGTAAAAGCACCCAGGAAAGCCACAGGAATATACTGAGCTTTAACCCTGGTGCCAACAAGAAAAAATTCAGAAAAGAGATTGATTTATTGCTTTTAAAAGTGCTGACAGGGGCGCCTGGGTGGCTCAGTGGGTTAAGGCCTCTGCCTTCAGCTTGGGTCATGATCTCGGGGTCCTGGGATCGAGCCCTGCATAGGGCTCTCTGCTCAGCAGGGAGCTTGCTTCCCCCTCTCTCTGCCTGCCTTTCTGCCTGCTTGTGATCTCTCTCTCTGTGTCAAATAAATAAAAATCTTTTAAAAAAAAGTGCTGATAGCTGCTAAGATTGGTTCTTTTAAGTAAGAGAAACAGGTTGGCCTGCAGTACATGGCTGCTCACAGTGAATAGTTCCAGCGCTCTCATTTTCTCCAATCACTGCATAGCATCTTCCAGACATCTTCTCTCAAGAAGGCAACACCTTCCTCTTAGACCAATGAATGTAGTAGCTAACTGAAAACCAGTACTATCTAACCCCACAGAAAAATTAAAAGGTGAGATTTCAAGAGCTGCTCTGATATACACTACCAGATAAGAGATGATTAAGTCAAAGAAAATCTGGCTTTAACAGGTTTAGTCCTAAAAATATAACTGTTAGAAATAAACGGCTTCCAATAAGCAATGTGAACAGTGAACTTGAAATGCCTATTGAGAGACTTATAAACAACGCTTACTCCCACATTAAAATTTAGATACTTCAGTGGAGTCCATATAAAAATCTCAGTGGTGTTTCTTTGCAGCAACAGAAACTTATCCCAAAATTCATATGGAATCTCGAGGGACTGCAAAGAGCCAAGATAATTTTTTTTAAAGATTTTATTTACGTATTTGACAGAGAGAGTAAGCAGAAGCATTATTCACAAAAGACAAAAGATGGAAGCAACCCAAGTGTCCATCCACGGATGAGCAGATAAAATGTGGTATTACACATACATCTGAGTATCATTCAGCCTTCAAAAGGAAGGAAATTGTACAATATGCTACAACTGCTAAAACAGGTGAACCTTGAGGACATTATGTTAAACAAAATACATTAGTCACCAAAGGACAAATACTGTATGAGTCTATTGATAGTAGGTACTTAAAGTAGCCAAAGTCATAAATACAGAAAGTGTAATAGAAATTGGAAGGGGGTGAGGAAGGGGAAAATAGGAGTCATTGTTTAATGGGTTTACAGAGTTTCACTTTTTTTTTTTTTTTTTAAGATTTTATTTATTTATTGAAGGAGAGAGAGATCACAAGTAGGCAGAGAGGCAGGCAGAGAGAGAGGGGGAAGCAGGCTCCCTGCGATCATGACCTGAGCCGAAGGCAGAGGCTTTAACCCACTGAGCCACCCAGGCGCCCCCAGAGTTTCACTTTTACAAGATGAATAGAATTATGGGAATGGATGGTGGTGACAGTTATACAACAATGTGAATGTATTAAATGCCACTGAACTGTGTGCACTTGAAGATGATTAAAATGGAAATTCTATGTTAAGTGTATTTTACCACAAAAATTAAAAAAAAATTAGATCTAATTTACACTTGCAAAGGAGTCTATTGTCAAATGAGGAAGAAGAATGTAAGACCAGGAGTGCATAATTGTCACACTTCACATTCTAAGGCTGCACTATCCGACATGGTGGCCATTACCTCCAAGTGGCTACACGCTACCTGAAATGTGGCTAAAGAGGACTGATGTGTGCTATAAACATAAAATACACACCAAACTGCAAACTTAGTATGAAGACAAAATAATGCAACACTGAATACATATTGAAATACTTTACACACATCAGGTTAAATGAATGCAGTCTTAAAAATTATTTTTACCTGTTTCTCTTATCTTTTCAATACAGCTTTTAGAAAAATTAAAATTTCACCTGTGGCTCACATTATATTCCTATTGGACAGCACTGTTTGAGAGAACGAATGGTAGGTTTTCAAATATGTTTGGTTGAGGTAGGTGAACAGGTTACAAAAGGTGCATCATTCCCTTTTGGAGGGAGCTATAGATCAGTGAGGTTAAGAGCATGGGTTCTGGAATTAGGCAAGTTTAGGCTCAAATTCTGAAACGATTATGTCTGAATTAGGCAAGTTACATTTTTTAAACCACCGTTTCCTCATTTACAAAATAAGGATAATAGTATCAAGTTATCAAGCAATCCTCTGAGAACAATACATGGCACACAGTAAAAACTTAAAAAATCAGTTATTGTGGCAATCCCTATCAAAACTCCAATGGCATTTTTCACAGAAATACAACAAAGAATCCTTGAATTCATAACTACGAGAAACCCCAAACAGCCAAAGCAATACTGAGCAAGAAAAATGCAGGAGGCATCCCTGATTTCAAATTAATTTACAAAGTTATAGTAATCAAAATTATATGTAACTGGCATAAAGGTACGTAGATTAATGGAATAGAAGAGAGCCCAGAAATAAACCTATGGTCAATTAATTTATGACAAAGAAATCAAGAATATACAATGGAGAAAAGGACACTTCAATAAACGGTGTTCAGAAAACTGGACAGCTACTTGTAAAAGAACAAGACTGGTCCTCTATCTTATACCATATACAAAGACTAATTCAAAATAGCTTAAAAGACTTAAATATAAGACCTGAAACCATAAAACTTCTAGAAGAACACATAGGTGGTAGGTTCCCTGACGTCAGTCTTAGCAATGGTTTTCTGGATTTGACACCAAAAGCAAAGGCAACAAAAGCAAAAACAAATATGTGACTACAGGTTTACCTTGTTTTATTGCACCTTGCTTTGCTATACTTTGCAGATACTGAGGTTTTTGTTTTTTTGTTTTTTTTTTACAAATTGACGGTCTGGGGCCACCCTATGTTGAACAAGTTTACCATTGCCTTTTTTTCAATAGCATTTGTTCACTTTGTCTCTGTGTCACATTGTGGTAATTCTCACAATATTTTAAACTTTTTCATAATTATCACATTTGTTATAGTGATCTGTGATCAGTGATCTTTGATGTTACTATTGTAATTGTTTTGCAGCAATACAAACTGTGTCCATGTAAGACAGTGAACTTAATAATAAATGCTGTGTTATGACTGCTCTACTAACTGGCTGTTTCCCCTTCTTCCTTTCTTCGGGTGACCCTGAAACACAACGATGCTGAAATTAGGCTAATTAATAACCATACAATTACCCCTAAGTGTTCAAGTGAGAAAAACAGTCTTATTACAGATACAGAGAAAGTTTCAGTGGTCCGGACAGATCAAACCAGCCACAACACGCCCTAAAGCCAAAGCCTCATCCAGAGCCAGGCCCTAACTCCCCACAGTTCTATGAAGGCTGAGAGAAAGGAAGAAGCTGCAGGAGAAAAGTTGGAAGCAGCAGAGGTTAGGTCATGAGGTTTGAGGGAAGAAGCCGCCTCCATAATATAAAAGTGCAGGCCAAAGCCACAACTGCTGATGGAGAAGCTACACCAAGTGATCCAGAAGGTCTAGCTAAGATCACTCAGGAAGACAGCTACACTCAACAACAGATTTCCAATGTAGATAAAACAGCCTCATACTGGAAGATGGCATCTAGAACTCTCACATCTAGAGAGAAGTCAGGGCCTGGCTTGCTGACAGGACAGGCTGACTTGCTTATTAGGGGCTCATGTAGCTGGTGACTTTAAATTGAAGCCAGTGCTCATTTACTATTCTGAAAATCCTATAGCCCTTAAGAATGATGCTAAATCTACTTTGTTCTTGCTCTAAAAAGGGAACAACAAAACCTGGATGACAGCACATCTGTTTATAACTTGGTTTACTGAATATTTTAAGCACACAGTTGAGACCTATTGCTCAGAAAAAAAAAAAGATTCCTTTCAAAATAGGACTGCTCACTGACAATGCACGTGGTCACCCAAGAGCTCTCATGGACATGCCCAATGAGATTAAGGTTTCATGCCTGCTAACACAACATCTAGTCTGTAGCACAAAAATCTGAGAGTAATTTTGACTTTCAAATCTTATTTTTTGTACATTTTACATTTTGTAGGGGCACGTGGGTGGCTCAGTCAATTAAGTGTCTGCCTTCAGCTCCCAGAGTCCTGGGATCGAGCCCCACATTGGTCTCCCTGCTCAGTGGGGAGTCTGTTTCTCCTTCTGCCCCTCCTCCTGCTTATGCTTTCTCCCTCTCTCGCTAATAAATTAAAAAATCTATTAAAAAAAAGAAATAAAAAAAAATACATTTTGTAAAGCTATAGCTGCCATACATAGTGATTCCTGTGATAAATCTGGGTAAATTGCAAAGCTTCTGGAAAGGATTCACCATTCCAGAAATCATTAAGAACATCCATGATTCATGGGAAGAGATCAAAATATAACATTAACAGGGGTTTAAAAGAAGCTGATTCCAACTCTCACAGATGACTTTGAAGGGCTCAGGAAAGACTTCATGGGAGGAAGTAACTGCAGATGTGGTGAAAACAGTGAGAGAACTAGAATTCGAAGTGGACCTTAAAGATGTGACTGAACTGCTACAATCTCATGATAAACTTTAATGGATGCAGGGTTACTTCTTATGGATGAACAATGAATGTGGATTCTTTTTTTTTTTTTTTTAAAGATTTTATTTATTTATTTGACAGAGAGAGAGACAGTAAGAGAGAACACAAGCAGGGGGAGTGGGAAAGGGAGAAGCAAGCTTCCCACTGAGCAGGGAGCCCAATGTGAGGCTCGATCCCAGGACCCTGGGATCATGACCTGAGCCAAAGGCAGACACTTAATGACTGAGCCACCAAGGTGCCCCAGAAACTGGATTCTTCATGGAATCTACTGGTGAAGATGCTATAAAGATCTCTGAAACGACAACAAAGGATTTAGAATAATATACCGAGGTAATAAAGCAGTGGCAGGATTTGAGAGGATTGGCTCCAATTCTGAAAGAAGTTCTACTGTGGGTAAAATACTATCAGGCTGGGCACCTGGGTGGCTCAGTCATTAAGCGTCTGCCTTCGGGGCTCAGGTCATGATCCCAGGGTCCTGGGATCGAGCCTCACATTGGGCTCCCTGCTCAGTGGGAAGTCTGCTTCTCCCTCTCCCACTCCCCCTGCTTGTGTTCCCTCTCTCACTGTCTCTTTCTCTGTCAAATTAATAAAATCTTAAAAAAGAAAATACTATCAAGCAGCATCGTATGTTACAGTGAAATTTGGGAAAGGAGGAATCAACTGATGGGACACATTTCACTGTAGTCTTATTTTAAGAAATTGCCATGGCTGCCCCAAACTTCAGCAACCACTGCCCTGATCAGTCAGCAGCCATCAACATCAAGGCAAGACCCTCTATCGGCAAAAAGATTATGACTTGCTAAAGCTCAGATGATGATCAGCAATTTTTAGCAATAAAGTATTTTTAATTAAGATATATTCATTCTTTTTTAGACATAATGCTACTGTACACTTTAACAGAATACAGTGTAAATCTAACTTTTATATGCACTGGGAATCCAGAAAATTCATTTGATTTGCTTCACTGCACTACCTGCTTTACTGCTGTTGTCTAAAATCGTACTCACAATGTTTCCAGAGTATGTCTGTACATCTAAAAAGCTGATGCACAACAAAGGAAATCAACAAAATGAAAAGGCAACCTACTGAATAGGAGAAAATATTTGCAAATCCTGTGTCTGATAGGGGTTAATATCCAGTATATAAATAACACGTACAACTCAACAATAAAAGAACAATCCAATTAAAAACTGAGTGGAGCATCTGAATAGACATTTTTCCAAAGAAGACAAACAGACGACCCACAGGTACATGAAAAGATGCTCAACATCATTAATTATCAGGAAAATGCAAATCAAAACTACAATGAAGTATCACCTCACATCTGTTACGATACTGTTATATTATTAGAAAGACAAGCAATAAGAAGTGTTGGCGAGGATGTGGAGCAAAAGGAATCCTTGGGGGGGGGGGGCGCCTGGGTGGCTCAGTGGGTTAAAGTCTCTGCCTTCAGCTCAGGTTGTGATCTCAGAGTCCTGGGATGGAGCCCTGAGCTGGGCTCTCTGCTCGGCAGCGGGGCCTGCTTCCCCCTCTTTCTCTGCCTACTTGTGATCTCTCTGTCAAATAAGTAAATGGAATCTTAAAAAAAAAAAGAAAAGAAAAAAGGAACCCCTGGTGCACTGTTGGTGGGAATGTAAATTGGTACAGCCACCATGGAAGACAGTATGGAGGTTGGCTCCAAAATTAAAAATAAAACTACCATGGGGCGCCTGGGTGGCTCAGTGGGTTAAAGCCTCTGCCTTAGGCTCAGGTCATGATTTCAGGGTCCTGAGATCGAGCCCCGCATCAGGCTTTCTGCTCAGCAGGGAGCCTGCTTCCTCCTCTCTCTCTGCTGGCTGTGATCTCTCTCTGTCAAATAAATAAATAAAATCTTTAAAAAAAATAAAAAATAATAATAAAAAAATAAAACTACTACATGATCCAGCATTTCCACTTCTGGGTATTTATCCAAAGAAACAAGAACACTGACTTGAAAAGATATAAACATCCCCAAGTCCACTGCAGCATTATTTACAATAGTCAAAATATGAAAACAAACCAAATGTCCACTGACTAATGAATGGATAAAGAAAATGGTGTGTGTGTGTGTGTGTGTTTGTGGTTACAGAGATGATGGTAGGGAGGATACGGGTAGAGAGCAGAGGGCCAAAATGGATGGAATCAAAAGGAACAAACTTCCAGTTATACAATAAGTCATGGGGAAGTAAGGTACAATATGTCGCTATAGTTAATAATACTGTATTGTATATTTGAAAGTTGCTAAGAGAATAGATCTTAAAAGTTCTTTCCATAAGAAAGATAAAAATTCTTTTTTTAAGAATTTTAAGAGTCACCACACCTTGGTGGCTCAGCTGGTTAAGCAAATAAATAAAATCATGGTGCTATTCTTTTTATTGCCCACCATGAGTACATTGTAAAAAATCAGTTACAGTGCTGTTATTACTTTTATTGCTCATAATGAGTACATTGTTTGGCTTTCCTATCTCTTTAATAGTTATTTTCTTCTTTTTTAATTTAAAAATTTTTAAGTTTTATTTGTCAGAGAGAGAGAGCACAAGAGCTGGAAGCTTAATGGACTGAGCTACTTAGGCATCTCATCATCTATGCCTATCTATTTTTAAAATGTTCTATTTTGAAATAATTCCTACACTTAAAGAAAAAGTGACAAATAGTACATAGTATGTAGAGTTCATGGATATTCTTTACCCACTTTCCTCTGATATTAACAACTTACACAACTGTGGTTCAATGATCAAAACCAAGAAACTAACATGGTTATAACACTGTAAACTACAGACTTGATTAGAATTTCACCAGTTTTTTGCTCTTATTGTCCCTTTTCTGTTTCAGGATCCAATCCAAGATCCCACAATGTACTTGGTTGTCATGTCTCTTTAGTTTCCTCCAATACATAACATTCTCTCCTCGTCTTTTATGACCAGAACACTTTCAATGAGTAATGACGGTCACTGTAGAATGTGTCTCAATGTGCATTTGACCTTAGTTTCCTCTTGACTACACTGAGGTTACTCATTTTTGGCAAACATATCAGAGAAGTGGCACTGTGTCCTCAATACATCCTATCAGGGAATATATAATGCTGAAAAATTACTGGAAATGTTAACCATGATCACTTGGCAATGTGGGACCAACTGGGTTTCTTCACTGTACACGTACTACTTTTCCCTTTGTGAATGATAAAAATCTTGGGAGAGATACTTTGAAATTATGCTAATATCCTGTTTCTTTTTAAAATTTGACACTGATTCTAGTACCCACCTGTAGATTCTGTCTGCAATGATTATTAATGGTGTTTTCATATTTTATTCTCTTTACTGTTATTTATTGCAATTCTCTTCTAATGAAGAATTGTAATGGTCTCTTTCTTTATCCAGTTATTTCTTTATACCAGTGTAGACTCATGTTATTTTATTCTATAGTTTTAATCCAGTATCATTAATTTATTATTTATAATTTATTCCCAAATTGTTCTACTTTGGCCATTGACACTCCTTTCATTTGGCTCCTATGTACTTCTATATACTTCCATCCTTTTAACAACACTGTCTTTTTTCTGATATCACAAGATATTCCAGGCTTATCTTGTATTTTCTCTGCTAAGCCCTGGAATCAACTTTTTCTCCAAGGATCCCTGGTGCTTATTTTATTGGAGAATGTTATTTCAAAACCAGATCTGGATGCTAGATGTGCCCATTGTTACTGAGGTATCACTGCTCCTAAGTCCTCTCAGAGAATGGCACGAAGAAATATATGTATATATGTGAACGTACACCTATCCAACCATCCGTCCATCCATCCATCCATCCGTCCATACACTGACACCTCAGATGCCAATCCAATGCCTCACAGTTCATTCTACTTTTCTTCTTTCCCTGATGCAACTTTTTCTCTACCATTGATAAATCTGGGTCTCATTTTTTAAAAAAGATTTTTTCATTTGCTATCTTTCCAGTTACCTCCTCTAGAAGACCAACCCTCTTGAGTGCACAATTCAGAAAGATGGTTGGTGGGATCCAGCCAGTTCACTACAGAGGCCGACTCGCAGAGATACATGTATCATTTTATTTAAATACACATCTGTGATATACTAGGCCCCAACAGATCACATACCAAACACACTCCACAGACTCCAGATAAATAAGTTAGTTCATACTGTATGGGCCCAGGGATTTCTGGGGGCTGTCATACCTTGGGGCCTCTCAGGGAACCAGGGCTTCTCTGCCAGTCTGCCCAGAGGAGAAAGATCCAGTCCTCTCCCCAGAGAGAAGGGTGAGCATCAGCACCTTCTCCTGGCAGTGCCCTGAAGCAGCAACAGGGCAAAGGGCGAGGAAGAAGACTTCACCGAACACCCCCTCATCCCACATGACATCCCTGTACCAGTCTCAACAAGTCTTTTGCTTGTTGCTTCTTAACCACAGATGATGGCATAAAGGTCTTCCAGAGGGACTGGCATGGAGGTCTTTTAAGGACACCCCTTGACTCAATCTGTGGGGCATGGCCATCAGGAAGGGCAGGGACTCAAGGTATTTCAGGCTCCCTAAATGGATCCAGTTGAGCAGGACCTTGACCTTGTTCCAGGAGGAGAGATCCTACTTATGTCCCTGGAAGGATGGAAAGATGTAAGCCGGCTCTGCAAGGTCCTCTAACAGCCTGGGAGTGCTGGTACTAGGCACCTCTACCTTTACGGGTAGGAAGCTGTCTCCTGTGTATGGCTGAGCAGCCTGTGCACCTCACTGCCTGAGGCATGAGAAAGTGGAGATGAAGGGGCAGGGCTTCCCACTCCACTTCACAATCCCCTGGGGGGCCTCTGGGTCTGCAGCTGCAAGTAGAGCTGCTAGAGCCTTGCCATCTGCTCTAGCACTGGGCACAGGTATTCTAGGTATTGGAGACTCTGCCCTGGGAGATAGGCCTACTTTAGGCCCCGGGTACTGCACCACCTCTGCTTCTTCCATGGCTGCCTCTAGGTCAATTTCTGCTTCAGTGGCCTCCTGTTCCCTTGCTCCAAATAGAAGCACTTCACATTCAGGCTCACTTGGTGGCTTCAGGGAGCAGTAGTGTTGTGACATGCTGGCAGGGGAAGTTGGGAGCTGATGGGACTGCTCTAGCACCTGCTCCAGCTTACAGATGGCCAGGAGCCTGCCTAGGTGGGCAGGAGGTTCCACGGCAGGAAAGGTCAGGGGATCAGGGGGCTTCCCCAACCACCATCTCCACTCTGATCGAGAAGTGGTTCCTGCCTTCTGAGACCTCTCAGCTCGCCACCTCCCCCATTCCAGGAATCCAATGAACAACACTCAGCAGCATCCAGGATCTGTCTGTAGGTGCTGCCAACTCCAGGTACTATATAGCTGCATGGCAAGTCCTTGCCGACCCCATCTGCCATCTCTTAACACCTTGATTTTTCAGGCCAAGCCCTTCCTGGCTAGCCATAGGTTGTCTAGGTTGCTCCCTCCTAACCTCATCCCGCTAGACCACATCCCCACCCCATTTTCTTTCCCAGACAAAGACAGGGAAACACAGTCTTCAATTTTTTTTTCAGCACCTACAATTTTATAAGAGTTCTTTATATGTTAAGAATATTATCTTTTTGTCTGTGTATATGTTGTGAAACATTTCTCTCAGTTTTTCAGCTGTCTTTTGACTTTCTATATGGTGGTTTTTTGGTTTTTGTCATGCAAATGAAAACAATATTTTATGTAGTCAAATTTATCAATCTCTTATTGCCTCTGAATTCTGTGTCATAGTCAGAAAGCCTTTCCTTATGCCAAGGTTAAAGGAAAATTCATCCATATCTTCTTCTAGAACTTATACATCTTCATTTTTTAAATATTTAGATTCCTAATCCATTTTGAGTTTACTTTTTTGTATGGTATGAAATACTGACCTAATTCCAAATAGCTACCCAGTTGTCCCAGGACCCTTTATTTTTTTAAAATTTATTATTATTTTTTAAGATTTTAGTCATTTGACAGAGAGAGACAAAGTGAGAGAGGGAACACAAGCAGGGGGAGTGTGAGTGGGAGAAGCAGGCTTCCCGCCGAGCAGGGGGCCTGATGTGGGGCTCGATCCCAGGACCCTGGGATCATGCCCCCCCCAGTATCCTTTATTAAAAAGTCCATCTTGGGGCGCCTGGGTGGCTCAGTGGGTTGGAACCTCTGCCTTCGGCTCGGGTCATGATCCCGGGGTACTGGGATCGAGCCCCACGTAGGGCTCTCTGCTCATCGGGGAGCCTGCTTCCCCCTCTCTCTCTGCCTACTTGTGATCCCTCTGTGTCAAAATAAATAAATAAATAATCTTTTAAAAAGTCCATCTTAATGGATAAAGAAGATGTGGTATAGATATACAATGGAATACTATGCAGCCATTAAACCCCCCCCCCCGAAATCTTGTCATTTGCAATGACGTAGATGGAACTAGAGGGTATTATGCTAGGCGAAATAAGTCAATCAGAGAAAGACAATTATTACCTGATCTCTCTGATATGAGGAATTTGAGAGGCAGGGTGGGGGGTTGTCGGGGGAAGGGAGGGAAAAAAATGAAACAAGATGGGACTGGGGGGTGGGGCGCCTGGGTGGCTCAGTGGTTAAGCGTCTGCCTTTGGCTCCGGTCATGATCCCAGAGTCATGGGATCGAGTCCCGCATCGGGCTCCTTGCTCGGCAAGAATCCTGCTTCTCCCGCTACCATTCCCTCTGCTTGTGTTCCCTCTCTCGCTGTGTTTCTCTCTGTCAAATAAAGAAAATCTTAAAAAAAAAAAATTTTTTTTTAAAAAGATGGGACCGGGAAGGGAGAAAAACCATAAGAGACTCTTAATCTCAAGAAACAAATGGAGGGTTGCTGGAGGGTGGTGTGGGATATGGTGACTGGGTTACGGACATTGGGGAGGGTATGTGCTAGTGTGAGTGCTGTGAATTGTGTAAGACTGGGTTATGGACATTGGGGAGGGTATGTGCTACAGTGAGTGCTGTGAATTGTGTTAGACTGATGATACACAGACATGTACCCCTGAAGCAAATAATACATTATATGTTAATAAAAAAAAAAGTCCATCTTTACCCCAATGATTTGAGATGCCACCTTTATTCATACTAGATTTCTGTAGGTACTTGTGTCTATTTCTATTCTATTCCACAGTTCTATTTGTATATTCATGCACAAACAGATACTGTTTGTTTTAATTATAGAGGCTTTATATGATGTTTTAATGTCTGGTAGATCTAGTCCCTCCTCAAAGTTTTCCTTTTCAGTGTTTTTGGAGCTCTTCTTTCATGTTTGTTTTTCTGCGAAATTTAGAATCAATTTGTATACTCCTCTATAATGCTGAGTTGTTCTATCCAAGGATAGCATATGTCTTTCCATTTGTTAAGTCTACTTTTCCCCCCATTTTTCTATAAATACTTTAATACATATCTCTGAAAGATAATTTTTCAATTGAGGTAAAATTCATATAAAATTAAGCATTTTAAAATGAAAAATTCCGTGGCATTTAGTATCATTTACAATGTAGTGCAACCACCACCTCTACCAAATTCTAAAACATTTCCATCATCCTAAAATAAAATCCATACCCACAAAGCAGTTATGTCCAAGTCTACTTTTTTTTTTTAAGATTTTATTTGACAGAGAGAAACACAGTGAGAGAGGGAACACAAGCAGAGGGAATGGTAGCAGGAGAGGCAGGCCTCCCGCTGAGCAGGGAGCCCAATGCAGGGCTCGATCCCAGGACGCTGGGATCATGACCTGAGCCAAAGGCAGAAGCTTAATGACTGAGCCACCCAGGCACCCCCCAAGTCTACTTTTTAAAAAATATTATTTTGTTAAAGATTTTATTTGTTTATTGGAGGGAGAGAGAGATAGTGAGAGAGGACAAGAGCAGGGAGGAGAGGGAGAAGTATGCTACCTGCTGAGCAAGGAGCCCAGTGAGGGACTCGATCCCAGAACTCCAGGATCATGACCTGAGCCAAAGGCAGTCGCTTAACCAACTGAGCCACCTAGATGCTCTCAAGTCTACTCTTTAAATCTTTCAGGAATGTTTAAATAGTTTCCCCTAATAGGATCTTGTATATTTCCTGTTAATTTTATCCCTAAGTATTTAATCTTCTTTGTTGCTATTGTAAACGGACTTAAAAAAAACCACCATTATGTCCTCTAGCCTTTTATTGTTTGTTTATATGAAGGCTATTGATTTTTTGGATCTTATGCCCTGCCTCCTTACCGAATCCTTAGACTCTTAACTCATTCTTATTATATCCTTATTTTAAGCCACAGTTTGAAAAAAAAAATTTTTTTTTTTGTTAAAGATTTTATTTATTTATTTGACAGAGAGAGAGAGAGAGAGAGACAGCTAGAGCAGGAACACAAGCAGGGGAGAGGGAAATGCAGGCTTCCTGTGGAGCAGGGAGCCCAACGTGGGGCTTGATCCCAGGGTCCAGGGATCACGATCCCAGTTGAAGGCAGACGTCTAATGACTGAGCCACCCAGGCACTCAATTTTTAAATTTTTTTATTTTATTATTTATTTAGAGAGAAAGAGAAAGAGAGCAGGAGCGGGGAGGGGCAAAAGGAGAGGAAGAGAGAAAATCCCAGTAGACTGCCTGCTGAGCAGGGAGCCCCACATGAGGCTTGACTTCATAACCCATGAGATCATGAAATAAGACGAAATCAAGAGTTGGACACTTAACTGACTGAGCCACCCAAGGGCCTCTAAGCTGCAGTTTTTGATATAATCTTATGGTACCTATCTTTTCACCCAGGAAAGAGGAATTTTTGTAAGAGCACCCACAAAAGAACTCACACTCTTTCTAAAGTAGTTAAGGGATTAAATCATAAGCAAACACTTCCAACCTATATACAAATTACCTCTAAAAATACTGAAATCCATTCTAATTCTTAGGATTAGTTTGGCTAGTCCAGACTCTGGTTAAGTCTGTTATAAATTAACAGAAAAAACAGTAGGTGTCTACAACCCAAAGATATGGGAGTTAACTTTCAGAACGGACTAAAACACTTATGAGTAAGATATAATTCTGGAAGACCTCCTGGATACCAACCAGTGTTCAAGTTTAAGAAAAAAGCTCTCTAAAATATATGTGTGAAATTCAATTAAAGGAGAAAGAGCACTTGTAAAGGTACCCACCCCAACTTCCTTTAACCTCAGATACTTTGTGATGATAGATGTTAACTTTATAGCCCCAAGTCTGTTTAGAAGTCACTGTCCACCCAAGTTTAGCTTCCTTGGATACAGTCAATCAATTCTGTGACAATTACATGACATCTTTCAGGATGATCCATACATATTCATAAATTACATGGGTCATATGGTATTTTCTTTTAACGCCCTTATTTCAGTTTTTGCATGGACCACTGTGATATGGGTTGTAATGTTCCTGGCAAGAGCACAATTTATGGATTATTACAGGGACAAACTAAAATGGGATCAAGATGAACAAAATTTTTAACCATATGATTAAAAAATGTGATTAATCACACATGATGTGAAAAAGATACTGAGGTATAAAAATCAGAGTTTCTGAGGTTTGAAACTTGAGGCATGGCTATAAAGCTTAAACAAATCTGAATAATCACCTTTTCAATGAAAGCACAGATACTGTTACAGTTTAGGGTAACACTCAGGCTCACAGAGGGGAAAAGGAACCACCCGCTTTCCATCAGTCAACACTGGCATCAATTAGAAGAATCGTTAACAGCATGAAGACGCAATCCCTACACACAGGTTCTGCCACGTTCGGGGGTTCCTTTCTCATCAACTTGAGAACATCAAGTCTACTCTCTTTAAAGAAAAGCTTAGTGTGAATACATTTTTTTTTCATACCAGCGCTAGAGAAGGTAGTACTCTGGTAATGATCACAACAGCTGGGAGCTCTCTACTATAACACAAACTTTAAACTAATCTTGTCTAGTATTGAAATCATCAAAGATCACAACCCAATTTCCACTAATCACTTTGCTTCATATACTGCTGAGATTGCAAGGGATGGTGAGAGTAAGAGGCTATCAGAAGATTAAGATCCACATGGGACCAAGAAACCTGAGTCAAGTAGGGGGTCTGTACCTACAATAAACATTATAAGACAGATTTCTCTGCAAGTTTATTTCCTCCACATAGGAAAGAAGAGGCTTGAAAGTTCAAGTAATAGGACACTCTGCTCAAAAGCATTAATGGGAAAGAAAATCTACAGATAATATAATTACCATTAACTACAGACAAGTTTTAAAAACAGACCGGAAAAGCAATAGATTTTCTTTTCTGCAGGCTCCCAGAGTTTCAAAATGAGTGGCCACATGATCAGCTCTGGTTTTGGAAATCCCAAAATTTCAAAGACCAAGAATTTACTTGCATTATGTTATAAGGGGATATGAGGGAAAATCCAATTATTATTTATTCAATCCAATTTATTCTGCCTAGACTACATACCATTAGAAATACAGGGATATCAGGTACCACAGAAGAGTTTCATACCATAAAACTTTAGTTTATTTAGAAGCTATATGAAGAATTGTTTACAAGGAATGATAGTGGTGGTGTGGTGATGGGTGAACTCTTTAAAACTTTAAAACTAATGCACAGAAGGAAAAGCCAGAAAAAAATCCTCAAGTTCTCTGACTTGTTTTAAATCATCAATAATGCTGTTCCTATTCAGTGCTGATTTCTGCTAAGTAGTAAAAATTCTATTTATAGATACATACTTAACAGAGACCATACACTTTTTTGAAGAAATACAACTAAGTATATCTGTAAAGAAAAGGTACTTTTACTTGTATTTTTGTGTATTGGGGGATTACCTGTGTTGCTGATTGGTATCTTTAACATATTTTCTTCAGAAAGCATTAGAAAGAACAGCTGAATAACTTGCTTTGGAATGATTAAGGCAGAAAAGTACAAGAGACACAGACATACATAGCTGTTTTACTTTATTTTGCTTGGAAAGGACAATTCAGATTAAACTAAGATTCAATCTATAATCAATTAAGCCAAAGGGGGACCATTCAAATGGGTTGTATGAAGTTAGCTTTTTTTTTTTTGAAGTTAGCCTTCTAATGCCGTTTTTGTTAGATTTAATTTCTCTAGTTCCTTTTCCCAAGGTGAAGTAAGATAGGCCCATTCTGTCAATCTGGGTTTTCACCCTGACTGTAGATTCTTGAGTACTTTTATCCAGCCCAAAATGGTATCCTCTGACATCCTTTCTAAGAAAGCTTTTGCCCTCCTTCCTTAACTCATTCTTTGGTTTTAGACTTTTGCTCTGCTCTCTCATTATCCTTGTTCCCCTTTTACCCCACTAGGCAAAAACATTATCTGTCTAAAACTTGGCTTAGAAGGGAAGATCCAAAGGAGAGCATGGAGGAGAAAGGATAAGTTAAGAAATGTGCTATTGGTCTTAAGGGTCTACTAAAGAGACATGAGACTTGGTAGTGCTTTCATAGGGAAACTACTACTAGGAAGAACTGTGAATAGGGTTTGGTTGGAAAAGGAGGTAGTTCTCAGTAAAGCTCTGGAGAAGCCCCCCTTTTCTCATGGTAAGCACCACAAAACCACAGCTGAAAGGAAAAAGAAAACTCCACCACTGGCCTTTTTCCGAGCGTGGCCGCCTTCCGCTCGGCTCAGTGCCCGCCACATGCCCAGGAGTGCGTCTGGATCCTTGAGGGGCTCCCTTCGCAGGTGACAGTGCTTATGCTATACTGTAAGAGAGCCAGAAAAGTGCCCATGAGAACCAGAAAGCAAACTTCCAGCTAGCAGGAACATCTCTCTAGGCATCAAGATGGGGGAATCAACACAGATATCTGGGCAGCAACTGAATGCTAGGAAAAGTGAGGGAGAGGTAATTCCCCCCCTTCCCCAGTTCAATATAATGGTGATGGAAAAAAGTATTTTATGTGATGTATCTGCTGGGAGCAAGACAAAAAAGACTAAGTCAAAGGCAAATGGTGGGGGAAAATGTCTTCACTTCCAATAGATGGAAAGAAATAACTAAGAGAAGAAAATGATGTAGGGTCTAAATTTGGTTACATAAGAAAGTCTGCTATGTTGGCTTGGAGAAATAGAACTTATGAATAAAAGCAACTCATTCTACCACTTGGGTGATGCTGTTCTTAGAGGAAAGTAGAGACAGAAGGAAAACCTCCACTCTAAGATAAAGAAGAGTAAAGCATAATGACACCAAAAATAAAGAGCTGATATTCTCAGAAGTCATGATCTCATAAGTCAGACAAAAAAGAAAAGCTCAGTAGACAATATTAGACTTTGATGTAAGAGATCTCCAGCAGTTCACAATCTTTCTGATCTTTTTTAATTACTATGTTTACAAAATGCTTGATATGGCCCTGCCTATTAAATAAAACAAGAATTAGAAGAATGCTTTAACAGATCAAAAGTTTTATTTTCACTCTGTTGAGGCAGAACTCAATTCCTGCAAATTCTGCTGATCGAGCTCAAAATCTCAATCTTCCCAAGAAAAAAAAGAAAGGGTATCATTTATCTGCTGGAATACTGTAATAGCAGAGGCACTTCCAAACTTTCAAGTAATATGCTTCTCAATTCTGGATGGGAGTGTGTCTGAAGGTAGTTTGTGGCACCAGCTCCTTCTCTAATGAACCATTTTTAATAGGGTCTCTATTCAGAAAGGGTTTCTCCTTCTGAAACCCCTTGGGTTTCCCTCAGATTCCAAGTGACAGGGAAAATGGAAAGCACAGGAACTCAAGAAAATCATTCCAGGACACCAGGCTGACATTACCTTGATCCTTTTGAAATCAAGCCAGTATCAGAGATGGACCTCTCACATATACACACTTCCTTGGCTTAGACTTAAGAGAGAAGGCTCCCATTCTGGAAAACATGGTAACTAATTATTTCTTGGAAATAATTGGTTAATTATTGGAAATAATTGGAAAATTACTTGGAAAATATCAGTTGGCCGACTAAATGACCAGAATGTACTTTGGACTCCAGCAAACTCAATTTTCTAGGATAAAATGCTTTTTAAAATCTCATCTTCCAAAGAATCTGGTCAGAGGATGTCAACCTCCTTGTCTGTCCATTTAACAGAGAGGTAACAAATGATCTGTGTCCTTTCCCTCAAAATTAGAAATTCTTCCACTTAAGCTCCAGGACTAGGACCTGGCAACCAAGGATGGTGGTACACCTCTTTGTCAAAGGGAGAAGACTGGTTAATCTTAAAGATCAGCTGGGACCAGTCTTCCATGTGAGGCAATAATAAATGGCTCACAAAGACAGTGTGGTAATTTGAGGGGACAAAGGGACTAGAAACAACCAGATTTGGTTGTCACCTGACACTGGGCCCCAGGAACCAAAAAGATCAAAAGATTACCAGAACACAAATAATAAACACCAACTCTCAGTTTCTTATTAACTTCAAGTTTTAAGGAAGTGTGTTTCCATTAGGATAAAACTAAAATGTGAAGCAACTCCAAAGGAATGGAAAATGATTTGTTCATTCATTTACAAGAATGGTTCCTACCTTGGCCTGCAGGGTGTTCTAATATAATAGGAAGAGCAGTGTCCTACCAGTTTCATCAGGATAGATGGTTGACTAAATCCTGGCTGGAAAACCAGGTGCTATATTTTCATGTAAAGGAAGGTGATGGCTAGTGGGAAAGACATTAGTGACTATGTTAAGGAACCATTTGAGATTCAGACAGAATATAAGACAGGAGGTGCCCTGGACCCAATGGCAAAAAATAACTTGGTAAAGGTCATAAGAAAAGGAAACAAGGTACGATATCTGAGAAATGGAAATCATCACCCTCCATCTAAAAAGAGGTTACTGAAAAGAGGTCAATTTTTATCATTTTTAAATAAACATAAGGAATTGGATTATTTAAAAATGCAAATAGCCTCCAAAGGGTCCAAAGCACTGCAATCAATCTAGAGACCTGGTCCAACTCTGTACATCACAACCTAACTCTGAGTCATATGCCTTAGTACTAGACCATTGATAACAGGTCACTGTTTTATAGCCTTTTCATGTAGCACAGCACGCCTGACTGCACATTACCAGTAAGTTAAGATGTGTGTGTTTCAGTCTATTCCCATCAGTGGCCTAAATCAAAGGCAAAATTCTGCACTTCTGTTTAACTTTAGATTTTAAGACCCCAAAAGATGAAGAAAATGAGAGACCAGAATTTCAAAAAGATCTCGTGAAGTTTATACAATAATAGACCATGCCTAGATGAGACCATGGCATTGGCTAGAGAAGGGATCAGAGCCCAAGTGGAGCTGTTGTTGGGACAGTTAAAACATGCACCAAGGTTCACCTTTTGTAGGAAGGTGCCAGACATATATCTGGGCACCAGGAACATTGGGTATCATTCAGGGAAGACATGAGACTCTCAACTTTATTCAAGTAGTAACTTGAATGTGATGAGGTTCCTCTGCTTTGTCACTCTTCCTCCTTCATATCCAGGGGAGGCAGAGACAATGTGAATAAAATTTTTTTATCTAGGAGACTATAATAACTGCAATCAATCTACGCATGGCTCTCAAATAGCTTTCTCCTAACCAGTGGCTGCTCCTATTGTAGGGTCTGACATTTTATAGAACAATGACAAGTACAATTAGGCCTCCAAAATGGTCCTTAACCTATTATATCCCAAATCTCAATGTATTTTCAACAGAAGGAAATTCATTTTCAACAGAAATCTCATATTATCAGACAACATAAAATTAAAGGGAGATTTGTCTGAAGTTCTTTTTCAGTAAAAATCCTAAGCCCAGTTGGTGAGCAAACTTAAGGTTTTGAGCATTACTGGTTAGTCCACGGACAATTTCCCATATCTCAGAAGAGGTCTCTAAGAGGTGGCTGAGCTGGGGGAAATTCTAAAGATTTGCAGTTCTTCCAGTGAAGCCCTGACAGACCACATATATTTCTTACATAAAGACCAAGAGGATTTTCCTTCCTCCTGTTTCAGGATCAAATTGTTCTTGTAAAGTGGCTACACTGGGCCTGGTGAAAGGCCCACTCAGCAGGAAATTGACAGACAATCTCAAACCAATGATTTATTTTTTTTCTCCATCACTTTAAAGCATATAATAGGAGTACGGGAACAAAGAGTCAAAGACAAAGGATCAGTTCCTTCAAATGGAAAGACACACAGGGGTATCTGATAAGTGCAAATTATTCTGAAAATTAACGGGGAGCACGACCAGGAAGGTGAATCATCTACATATGCACTGCATTTGATTTCTGGAAAAACATTAAGAGGTAAAACGACCAGCTAGGCTTTATAACTCAGAGGCAGAAACTTGTTTGATATGTACTAAGCTTTGATGGCCGCGTTCTCAAGGCTCTGACCTCTCACCACTTCTAATAACTCCCCTTACTCTTATCCCAGTACAACCGAGCTAGCGAAGTGGACAGCAAAAGACCCTGGTCTAAACTCAAAAAATGTTTCCCAGAGCGCGCGACTTCCTTCAACAGCAGCAGGTCTAGCTCCATCTCTGTCCTCTGCAGATCCCGGGCTCCATCCAGCTTTTCTAGTCTCCACCCTCCCCCTCCCCTTCGAGGCTCCACCTCCCCCTACCCTCTCCTCCAGGCGCGCCTCCCCTCTCCCGGACTTTCACAGCCAAGGGGGACATCGTCCTCTGGCTTCCTAACCCACTCTTGCCTGCTGGGCCTCGACGACCAGATCTCCATTGGCTCGGGTCCCCCCTCACCCCCGGCCGGTCAGGAGCTGGGGCCAGCGGATAGTACGGCCGGCCCTGGTCCGACCCATCCTCGTGACGGTCCCGCCTTACTCACCCTCTGTCACTTCGAGCACCTTAATCTGTTCCTCGGCAGCCGCTCGCACCTCCTGCACTGGGGAGAGGATCCCGGTGAGCGTATCTACTAACGCCTCCTTCAATCCTTGTGCCACTGGACCCGGCAGCCCGGAGGCCGCACCACCCGCTGCCGCTGCCGCCATCTTTCTTCCCTTCAGCCCGCCAGCCCCGCGGCCGGGACCCGCCACTATATGACGGCTCCCGCGCGCGGCCAATCCGCGAAGCCGCGCCTGCGCGCCAGAGCCAGGCGGGAGCGGGAAGGGGGCGGGGAATGGGTTAAGCCTCCAGAGACAGCGCCTCCTGTCGAATGGACGAAAAGTGCACCTTTCCCCGCAAGAATCTCTTCGCATTTATATGAAAATTGGGGTTAGGGGCCTTTTCCAAAGCGGAACAGCAAGTTAGCAAACTCACTTGGAACAAACGCCATGATTTAAGACTTTAAATTCGTGGATCTCTCAGGTGTAAGAGACTTTGTTAGGAGAGAGGAGGTGAAATGGGAATGGGTGTAGAGGGCTTTAAGGGGAGAGGTCTGGGTCAGAAATAGCGATTTTTAAAACCAGTCTTTCCTCCCCCCTCAAACACTGAAAAAAAGCGTTGGTTCAAGCGAGCCTCTTCATCTCAGCCTCCAGAATTCAAAGGTAGGGGAAAAGAAACTGAAGTGGACTGGGCAGTGGGGAGTGGTCATCTGCAAAAGACCCAGTCCCTTGGTTTTCCAGCCTAGTTGAGCCCAACCTCAGAATTCTGGAGTGTCTGGTCAGGAGAGGGCATCTGCGGGGGGAGGGGTATTTCCTGCGGAGTAAGTACTTGAATGACTATTTGAGAATAAATCCTACTCACTGAGAACGTATAAATTTTTTTTCCCCAGAGAAATTGTGGCTGGACCTTTAAGGAGTGAGGGAGCGAGAGTAGTTTAATATAGATATCTTAGGGCTGGTTGTGGGAAATGGCTGAAGAAATAGAGATAATGCTAAATACTGGAGCAAGTGGAGAGGATTATCCAGAGGGGTTAAAAATGCAGGGCAGAATGTAAATAAAGCAATGCATTTCGAATTTTAAAAAATGCAGGGTGGGTTGGCAGCACGTAGTGGCAGAGGGATAGGATGGCATGTTGTTGGAGTGGGAGGCTCTAGAGCAAGAAGAACAGGTAATTTTTAGCAAGTTGTTGAGGTGAAGTGCCTTAAAATGGTTTCTAGGAACTCCCTCTCATTCCCAAGTGGCAGAGGAAACCAGATGGCAATTCCTAGCCTCGTTCTAAGAATATGACTGCTAAATTGATAGTGATGTGGGGTTGTCACTTCATCTGAGTATTCCTCTTAAAGGTTGACTCCTTGATTTGAGGACAGCTCTAAACACATTTGTCATTTCCCATGTTAGAGGACAGGTGGGTTGTGTTACCACATTTCATAGGAAAAAGATTGCTTCTTGGGCCTTGAAATTCCACAGTAGGGAATAGTAGGACTTCTTTTCCTTCTTTCCTTGTTCCATTAGAGCAGCTTCTTTTTTCCTGGGTTAATTCACTTTTACCCCTGGAAGAGAACAGGAAAGTCCAAAGGGTGGTAGATTTTCAAACACTGTGGCAGTGGATGGAGGACTCAAGAACCCTGAATTTGGGGCTGGTGAAGGATGCTATATCCACAGCGTGCAACTAGGGAACCCCCCAACTCCCCGCTTTCCCCAACCAAAGGGTTCCAGGGCTCCTGCTTAGGATTTGAGGATCAGACATTTCTAGGCAGATGAGGTTTACCTCTTGGTTAGGCAGATGACCACAAGCAGTTATCACTTTGCAGATCAAGGAATGGGCCACAAGATAAATGGAGACAGAAACCAGACAGAGAGGGAACTAGAGAGAACCAGTGGACAATACAGAAGATAACTTTATTGAAACGCAAATGGCATCGAACAGATGAATCTTGCTGGGAGGAGACATGCCTGATGGAACAGAGGGCCCAGATGAGAGGGGCCTCTGGCAGTGATGGAGGAAGGCCTCTTCAGCTGGCCTGGCATGGATTTAATCTTCAACCAATTTGTTAACTTAAAACAAATTACTGAGGGGACAGCTCAGCTCTCTTCATGATTGTTACCGCAACTATATACAATGGTTTGCTTTCCAGATTCAAATTTGCTTTCTCTACATTAGATATAAAAGAGGGTAGAATGAAAGAGAGGAGGGTCAAATGAGAAAAAAACATAAACACACAGACACACACATATCCTGGTTTGGGGCTTTATGTCCAATAAATTAAAAAAAAAAAACAACACACCAAACCTGGTGCAAAAATTCCTGCCCACTTTCCACCTGAGGATTGCCATGCATCTGAGAAACAGAGTCCATCACATAAACAGTGGTGCCTAAAACAGGATGGGAGTGTGTGGGGGAAGGAAAGGAATCTAGCAGGGGTTGGAATTCATTTAAAAAAAAAGATCATTCTGTTAAAAAAACAATAACAACACCACAAAAAACAACAGTAACAAAAGCCATTAAGTGGGAGGCTCTGCACAGCAGTAGCCCAGACGTTGGTAGGGATATGGGAGCTCTTGGGTTATTACCCAACATCTTCAGTCTCCGAGGAATGGCAGGGAAGCAGGAAGAGCCCACAGGAGATGACCAAAGGCCCGTCATTGGCCTTTGGGGGGACCGAAGGGGTGATATTAGTGCAATTTATTTTACACTTGCCTTTATCTAGCCTTTAGTTCCTCCCCAGATGCTTGGTCCTAGATTTCAAGGAGCCTAGTCCTAGGCGCATTACTTTGTCCTGTACCCATAAGCTCCCTCGCAGGGAAAACCGACAAACTTGAAATAAAAGCAGTTGTCAACAGCCTCATCTACCCCGAAGCCCCATCAGCTAGAATCTGAATCTGGAAAGATAAGAAGCTCCTCTCAGATTTTCGTTGTTGTTGAAGGATTTTATTTTATCACTGTGGCTGAGTCATTCTGTACCCTAGGCCTGGCATGGGGAAAGGGAAGGATGAGCCCAGGGATTTAGTTGGCCCTGTTTTGGATCTTCCTTGTGCTTCATGATGTCCCTCCTGTGAGCACGCAGAGCAGAGCGAAGGGGCCTTCCTGGGAGTACTGGAGCCCCCCAGCAGCCTTGGGGAAGGAGGTTCTGGCCAGATTTCTCAGATGCAGCACTGTCCTTTAGAACTCAGCTAAAGGAGGGGGGATGTTGCTAAGAGCACAAGTTGCCATGGAAATACAAATGAGATTTTCTGACTTTTCTCATCCTATTATATAATCGGGAAAATGCTCGGGGTAGACGCAATCCAGAAGAGCAATCTGGAAGAGACCTCCAACTACTTTCTTCTGCTACAGCCCTTTTGTTTCCCAGGGAAAAATTTCAGAGGCAGGAGATATTTCTCTAAAAATTGTGTTCCACTTGAAGAGATGCCACGACTCCCCCTCACGTCTGCCCAAAGGCACACGTACCTTTTCTTTCTGCGTTAAATAAAAGGAAAAACAGAAACGTAAGCATGGGAAAGGTAACTTTGAAATTAACGTAAAAGCCTTAACTGTAACCTAGGACCTTCTTATTTTTTGGTCCTAAAGCCCCTCAGTGTGGGGACTCTGCTACTTCCCTTTCCTTTAAAAAATAAAAAAAGTGACTTTCACACTGTAGTGTGCATCATAATTACCAAGAGGGTTTGTTAAAACACAAATGGCTGGGCCATCTCCCTAGTTTCTGATTTAGTAGGTCTGAGATGGGGGCCTGAGAATTTCATTTTTAACGAGTTCCCAGATGTTGCTGTTGCTGCTGGCTGGAAACATAGGTTGAAAACCAGTATTCTAAGAAATGAAAGAGATGAATCAAGGGACCAAAGTACACTTACTTCCCTGACCACTCTTGTCAACAGAAAATTCTTCATGGCATAATCATTCAGAAAAATAGCCAAAACATCAAACTGGGAGGATCCAGGATATGTAGGTTTAATTTTTAACTCTAATGGTCTCTGTGCAACCTCCAAATTTCTACCAGGGTCCTCATCTTCCAGTTTACTTCTGTTTCCCAGTCTCTGGCTGGCAGCGCTTGCTTCCAGGACTAGGCTGAGCACACATCCACACACACATGGATCCTCAGCAATGGGGAGAGCCCAGTTGGTGGCCCCATATATCCCTGATCAGGTTGATTGAGGACTCATGAATATATAAAGCTGATTCAAGTATAAAGGGCAGTATCTTCAGGCATTGGCCTTTGGGAACACAGTGTCCCTAAGACCATTTTATTACTTATGGCCTCTTTAGTGGAGCCATGAACCACTAGTAGCCAGAACTTGCTAGTAGTTTCTCGTCATCAAAAGAGTGTACCAGCATTAAATTAGTATATCCATTAGTAAACTTTCTGGAAAAACACATTTCATCCCATCAGTAGGGCTGACTTATAGTCTGCTTATTAGCATCAGCTTAGCTAAGGTCCAAGAAAAAGAAAAAAAAAGTATGATGAGGAGTTAGATTTGGTGATCTGGGTTACTTTAACACTCGAACCCTGGGTTAGACCTGTGATTAGGACAAGAACAGCTTCCTTTCCTAAACACCCTGCAATCAAGAATCCTTAAGAGTCTCCTAATGCTGGTTTGTAGGACCAAGTCCCACTCAGTCTGGCAAATTCCACCTTCTAAGCAGGGTTTCTGAATATGGGTGTCCTCACAGGCAATGATGAGAGGTGTTTGTGAGAAAGATCAGGTTGTTGTCTTCCTACTCTTTCGGAATCCCACAGGAACTAGTTACCTCTGAGACTGGAAGGGAATGTCCCTCTGAATAGTGTGACCCTTGTGTCAGGGAGCTAGGAGTGGAGACGTGGTGAGATTAGGTCCATTGGGAGTCTTGCAAACCAGTAAAACCCAAAAAGCCAGAAATGAAATGAAAAAAAAAATCACCGTTTCTTCTGAAATACTTAAGGAGTATGAGTAGATTAGTTAGAAAGCTGGTAATTCACCACCAAAATGTAGCATGCCAATCAATAAGGACTTCTTTGTAGGGTCTGTCCATGGACAGCTAATCTCTCTTCCCTGTTAGCCTCTAGCTTCCCAATGGTCAGATTATCTGAAAAAGATGTTTGTATAAGGATTCACACAAAGACACAGATAAGCACCGGAGAGCTGCCACAAAGCACAGATTTTTAAAAAATATTCTGAAGCCTCAGAAGTAGGGAAACAGCAACAGAAAAGTGCTCTTGAGAGAGAGAGAGCGAGCAAGAGAGAGGAGAGACACACACAGACATCAAATCCCGTATTAGCCTCCAATTACCTAGTATTTTATTTTTAATGCCTAGGCAGGGATTGAGAAACACATACACTGGACAAAATGTGTTGGTCGTCTTCATCCAGAAATGAGAGGGAGTCTGCGGAGGAACCTCTCCCGGAGTCGTGGCTCTCCCCAGAAGTTGATGTTGGGTATTGACCCATGTCATCTGCTAGCCCACTTTGGTGAGGAATGGAGTTGAGGGTCTGGAGAGGAAGGGGAGAGCACACATCCCAGTCCTACACAGGCTGGGTTCTTCTGAAGGTGCCCGGAGGCTGAGAAGTTAGCTATGGGACCCAGTTTTCATTTTCGGAGGGATCCCAGTAGTCTCAACTAAGAAGCAGGTGCGTAGGTAGGAGAGAATGCTGTGGATTTGCTCTTGCCATTAATTCTAGGGCAGTAAGGGGGAGCTCAGGTTTTCTGCTTCAGAGAAGTCTGGATGAGCACCCCAAGGGGTTATAGCACCATGAGGAGGCTCAACCTTCTGCAGTTGCCACATAAGCATGATTCCTTGGTGAGACGACAGATCCCCACAATGCGGGGCCCAAGTGTGCAACTGTAAACAGGGTCCCAGGCTCCAGAGGGAAAGCTGAGGCTGCAGTGCCACCTCATTAGATGGGAACGCACTTTTTGGAGGAAAGCAACTAGAGACCTGGGCTAAATGCAGCAGTCAACTCAGAGTAGAGGGTGGTGGGTCCCAGTAATAGAGAGTAAAATTCGTAACACGAGAGGCCTCCAGAATCAACCTTCTGAGGATCCAAGTAGAACTCATGGTGGTATCCATGGCTACTAGGGAGCCAAGAATCCCTTTGGAGGTCTGAGGCAGTTGGAATGGAGGACGGGGCTCTCCCCGTTCCTTTTTCTCAAGCAGCCAGTAACATCCATGATAGAAGGCACTGGCTGGGCAGCACCAGAAAGTAGAGAGTTAAGGGCTCAACCACCTGATCAAGATGGCATTTAAAGTCTGAGCCTTGCCATGGGACTGGAGCTAAGGACAGGGTTCAGAAGAGGCCTCGGTCCAAAGAAGGCCCATCCCGGTCTTTCCTTCCTTCCAAGTTAGATCACGCAGCTCTGAGGCCTCCTCATTCTGCACAGCAGAGCCCTTAAGGCAGTGATATCAGCACCATCCTTGAACAAACAGCCTCTTCCCACCACAGGATTGCATATTTTACAGCTGAGTTGGTTGGGGATCTTCACAGCTCATGGACTTAGCAGCAAAAGCAGTAACAGTCTCCAGCATAGAGGGCTCTGTCATCCCTGGGAGCAACCAGGTGAAGGCAGAAGCTTTCTCAGGGAGCAAACTGAACCATCTGTTGGACCTAAATGGAAAGATTCTGCTAGGAAGAGTCAGATGCATGTACTCCTTAGTTGGATGGGACAGAACAGTCCAAGGGGGTCCGCCTGTAGATTCGGAATAAGGTCTTGTGCTACATAGGAATCTGAAGAATGCACACTCGGGCCTGGGCTCACCCCGTGTCTTTGATCTGCGGAGCCCTAAAACTTCATCCTCGCGAGGCAGTTCAAGCTGGATCTCATCCCACAGGGGTTTCCAGAAATAGCAGGAGGACTTGTCCACTTGAGATAAGCAAGGTTCCATGGTCCTTCAGGGTCCAACTTAATGGATCCCAGATCTTCTGCCCCTCTGTATTAATCAAAGGCTTCTTTCTAGATGGCACCTTGGGTTTTGGCTACATTTCTTGGATGATCCTGAGGGTCTAGAGAAGCAGGGGGTGTGCACTTAATAGAGGTTAAGATTTCCTACTAGATTGTGAACACAATGGCTCAAGTCTTGCCTTTTTTTGTTTTTGTTTTTTTTTAAACCTGGTGACTGGTAGACAGTAAGTACTCAGTAAGTGTTTGCTGAGTGAAGGCATACAGACTGCCGGGCCTTCAGGGCAACTTCTGTTGAAGGTGGATCCCTTTAGAAGGCAGATCTTGGCCACCAAATCAAACTCCTTGAAACTTACATTCTGATGCAAGTATTTCCCATGGATGTCCGGTCTCCTGTAAGTTGAACATTTACTTGTCAAGAACAAACAGTAAAGGCAGGCTACGGATTTGGGGTTCAGTCGAGCAGAGCGGCCGCGATGAGAATAGCGCAGTGAGGGGCCCGACAGGCCACAAGACAAAGGAATATTCTCAGTTTCCTGGTTTCCCTCCAGTCCTGTGTGGAGCTCAGAGTAGATCTTCTACCAACATGAGAAGATACACACTTAGACCGGGGGCTGGCAGCTGAGCTCCAGGCAGAACGTGTGCTTTCTCAAAAGGGAAGTCAAGGTTCTTCTACTACTTTTGTCTGAGCCAATGCTTCCGGTCTCCTGTAAGTCCCAGGGATGCCAAAGATAGTGGTATGGCAGGCATCTAGCTAGTGCCAATGAGATGGCATCAGATTCTCTGCAGAAAACCCCCTTGGAAAAACCAAACTAGCCCCAGGAAAAGCAACCCAAGCATTTTGTGGACAGGAGAGGAAATGGAGGGGAAAAAATAAGAAAGAAGGACAAGGAAAATAAATAGGCACATGGGAGGGGGAAAAAAAAGAAACAAAACAAAAAGCAAAAATAAAAAATAAAAAAAAGTAGGGTTTATTGACTCTCATGCATGTTAAATTAGAGGGTGTAAGACAGAGCTAGCAGTCTTTCCCTGAAGGCTGGAATGCTATTGTTGTGGTCTGGTGACTTCCAAGATAGGCAACCATCTTGTCGTGGTCCCCTAGTCATCCAGGGATGGGCAGCACGCTCTCTACCTTGGCAACTGCTTCCTCTCTCTCCAGCATCATCTTTTTTCTTTCTTTTTTTTTAAAATATGTTTTACAGATTGACTTAAACATTTTTTTAAACCACATGCTTCTTTTTCTGGGCTCCAGCCAGATCTCTGGGAGAAGAGTTATTGGCAGTGGTGACGGAACTCGGAAGGGTCGGCGAGAAATCCTGGGGAGCTTCCGCCTCCCTCAGATTTCCCCGCACAGCGCTGTCTCTCCCAGAGCTATTCATGAGAATCAGTTAGGAACTGCTGCAGGTTTTTCTGATGTCTTCTGAACCCCTCCCCAGAAAGCCTAGGAGTTTATAATTGAGACACGAAATCAAGGAAAAAAGACCCAGAATCATCTTTTCCCCAAAGTCATAAGAGGAGGCCAGTAAATGTATCTAGGGGACACAAGTTTCCAAACTCCACCCCACCAGTCCTTACTGGGAAGCTCTCAAGGTGCAGCACCAAGAGCCCGCCCTCTTCCGTCACCTCCTCCTCCCCCTCCTGTTCTCTCGGCCGGAGACCCAGTGCTCTGGAAGAAGAGAGGGCAGAGGAGGAGAGAACGTCGCTGATGCCAGCATGCTGCTGTCCGGGGTGACAGTGACTGCTAGACCCTCAAAGCGTGGCCTGGAGGTTGGGGTCCAGGATGGTTTCTCGATCTGGAGATTCAATGTAATTGGCAGCTTCTTGAAGTTTCAGTAGCATGGCCATCTAAAGAGGGGCAAAAGAATAGATTCATGAGAGTCGGGACTCAGGGTCCTGCCCGCAGAAGGAAAACATAAGGCAATCTAGATCATGGGTCTGATCCTTGGTTTGGAAGTGACGAAGGGCCCAGAGAGTTTACAGGTGGCTCATTGGCTCATGACAAGGCAGCAAGGGTTATTTCATTCAGCCCCGTCTGTAAGCATGTGCATGTGCTGCTCGAGGGTGTCTCGTCTGTACGAGGTGCTGTGCTGTGATACGGGAAGGAAGCCCAAACAAGGCAGCCTCTGCCTCCAAGGTGTTCACACGCAGGAGAAGACAGAAGGCCTGGACATACCAGTTAATACTGGGAGGGATGTGTTAAGTGGCCATAAGAAGATATGCGTGGGGGGCGGGGGCGGGGGGGGGAGCTTCTTCCAAATAGATCACAACCAAACAGACTTAGTGTTATCACGAGCCGGTCCTGCCCCCACTCCCCGCCCCAACACACAGCCTAGTGCTTCGAGTCAGGTCTAAACGCTTTGGTGTATTCACCTCCTTCCTCCTGCACTCTTTACCTCTCTCCCGCTCCCAGGCTTCCTCAAACCTATGTATGACCCTCCATTTCAGCTAAGTACACCTGGCTGGTCCTCTCTTGAATCTGCTCTTCACCCTTTATTTACATGACTGTTCACAGTCCTCCAATTTGACTTTTTTTGTTGTTTATGCAGGTCACACCTGTTTTTAATAAAGTCAAAATTTAAATTAAAATGTATTATGACTGAAGTAGAAGAATTTCTTACTTCCAACGGAAAACTGCAAGGTCACAGGAGTGGTGCACGTTAACTTTTTTTTTTTTTTTAAAGATTTTATTTATTTGACAGAGAGAAACACAGCGAGAGAGGGAACACAAGCAGAGGGAATGGTAGCGGGAGAAGCAGGCTTCCTGCCGAGCAAGGAGCCCAATGCGGGGCTTGATCCCAGGACCCTGGGATCATGACCTGGGCTGAAGGCAGACGCTTAACAACTGAGCCACCCAGGCGCCCCTGCACGTTAACTTTTAATACAAACTTGCCAAGTTATCTTCCAAAATGGCTTTGCTAATGAACTCTCCCACTAGCCGCGTATGAAGTCTGCTTCCAGACCCACTATTTCTGCTGATGTGAAACGGTTTTCTCCTTGTTTTGATGTTGCATTTCCACAATTGTTTGGGAAGTTAAGGATCTTTTTATATTTTTATTAGCTATTTATTTGCCTTCGTCTAGTCAAATGCCCATTCATATCTTTTGTCCATTCTTCCAATTGGAAATTTTATGAGAAGTTTTATATATTCTAGGCACCAATCCTCTTTTGGTTACAAGCCTTGCAAATATTTGCCCCCAGTTGGTCACTTGTCTCAGATTACTTTTCACAGTGGTTCATGAAATCCACCGAACTGAGGCTATCCTCAGGATAATACCAGAGTATAGGGAGAGGTAGATGCAGACTGTACATGTGTCCCACTGCTCTCTTTTTTGGTTAATAGTCCTGCCTGGGATCTGCCTGAGACTTGGATCTTTACTGGAATACATCTTGCCTAGCATGCATTATTATTTAGCTGAAGCTAGGCTGTAGGCAGATGAGCTTTATAACCTAGGATTCTGTCGAGCTCCTCACCAACCTCATTCTCCTCCTAGCCTTGCTGATACCCTTGAGACTCCATCAGGGTATGCATGAAAAGTTCAATTCCAGGGACACCTGGTTGGCTCAGTCGGTTGAGCAACTGACTCTTGATTTTGGCTCTGGTGATGATCTCAGGATCGTGGGATCGAGCCCTGCAGTGGGCTCAGTGGGCAGCGCGGAGTTTACTTGTCCCTCTCCCTCTGCTCCTTCCCCGGCTCTCATGCATGTGCACCTGCTCTCTCTCTCAAATCAGTAAATAAAATCTTAAGAAAAAGAAGTTCAGTTCCATAATACTGGTACTCTCATGTTAGAATGGCTTCTACTCACCAGAGGGTCTGAGTCCAGAGAACTTGGGGTGCTGTCTTTGACCGTCCTGTCCTCGGGAGGTGAGGCAATGCTATGAGGGCCCACGGTGGGAGGGGGCAGGTGGTATAGCTTCGATTGGTCTTGTTGGGCTGATGGCCAGGGAAGAGTGTCCCGGACCCATTCCACTGGGTCCTCCCAAGCGGCTTTCTGTCCATGGACCTGAGTAGAAGGGGAAATGTGGTTACTGGCAGAGGGATCCAGAGATAGAGACTTGCTCACAGTGACTCCTGATGGCCGTATGCATTTCCTCCCATGGAAAACCTTGAGACTCAGATCCCCATGAGTTGAGACTCAACTCCTTTGAGTTTCCCCACAAAAGAAATCAGTTGGTGTAAACAGGTAAGACTATTCCAGAGGATAATTTGGCAGACCGTGTTAAAACTTAACACGTGCATGGGGTGCCTGGGTGGCTTGGTCAGTTCAGCGTCAGACTCTTAATTTTGGCTAGGTCATGATCTCAGGGTTGTGAGACGGAGCCTTGTGTCGGACTCTGCAAGGGGCGTAGAGCCTGCTTAAGATTCTCTCTCTCCCTCTGCCCATCCCCATCACTCCACTCTCTCTAAAAACAAAAACACCCCTCCCAAAAATTTTAGTAGGAAATTCTTCCACTTTAGTAATCATATCCTTTTTTTTTTTAAACTTTTTTTTTTTTTTAAAAGATTTTATTTATTTGACAGCGAGAAACACAGCGAGAGAGGGAACACAAGCAGAGGGAATGGTAGCGGGAGAAGCAGGCCTCCTGCAGAGCAGGGAGCCCGATGTGGGGCTCGATCCCATGACTCTGGGATCATGACCTGAGCCGAAGGCAGACGCTTAACGACTGAGCCACCCAGGCGCCCCTAAACTTTTTTTTTCTTTTTAAGTAGGCTCCATGCCCAACGTGGGGCGGTGCCTGGGTGGCTCAGATGGTTAAGCGTCTGCCTTCAACTCACATCGTGATCCCAGGGTCCTGGGATAGAGTCTCATACTGGGCTCACTGCTCAGCAGGGAGTCTGCTTTCCCCTCTGCCTCTGCCTCTCTACCCTGCTCATGCTCTCTCTCTCTCAAATAAATAAATAAAATCTTTAAAAACAAAGAAAAAAAGAAAACAGATATTATCTGTGTAAAAACACTTTGAAATTGGAAAACTTAATAATAATGCAAAATTCGGGGCACCTGAGTGGCTCACTTGGTCAGGTGTCTGACTTCAGCTCAGGTCATGATCTCAGGGTATTGGGATGGGATCAGGCCTGGGTAGGGCTCCCCGCTCAGCAGGGAGTCTGCTTGTCCCTCTGCCCCTCCCCCTGCTTGTGCTCTTTCTCTCTCAAATAAATAAATAAAAATAGTAAAATTAAATGAAAGAATAATTTTGGGCACCGGTTTGATAGAGAGCATCTCTAGAAACTTACCACATCAACAGGGGATATTTCCTGCAATGACTAATTACTTTTATGGAAAACACATAGCCGATAGTGCCCACCCACTATACTGCAGTCCACTAGTGCTGGAATGGGCATGAGTGATCATTATGCCCTAATTCACAGGTGAAAAAAAAACTGGGGAGGCTTTAGTAAAATGCCGTCTTCCTTTTGCGTAAAGTTCTTATTCTAGCTTCCAAAAGTCTTTTCACGTATTTCATGTCTTTAAAACAACCCAGTGATTTAGGCAGAGCAGATTTTATCTCCCTTCTTATATATAAGGATGTTAAAAAAAGATTATGTAACTTGGTCAAAGTAACGTTTTTATTAGTAGTTAGTAATTAGCTAAGGCTGTAATAGGGTTTTACTTAATTCTTTTTTTTTTTAAATATTTTATTTATTTATTTGACAGAAAGAGAGATTACAAGTAGGCAGAGAGGCGGAAGTAGGCTCCCTGCTGAGCAGAGAGCCGGATGCGGGGCTCGATCCCAGGACCCTGAGATCATTTCCTGAGCCGAAGGCAAAGGCTCAGAGACCTGAGCCACCCAGGCACCCCCGGGTTTTACTTAATTCTTAGGTGGAGGATTTCTCTATCAGCTCTGATTCCTAAGAGAGAGGACCGAGTTTGGCACAGGACCAGAAGGCCCAGGCCTGGAGACAGGCCCTAGAGACTGTGGTCCTGTAGCCATTTGCTGAATGGTGGCTGGACACCGGGCCTTACTTTACCACTTAGTAAAAGACCTTAACAAGTCTTAGTAGCCTCATGTCTAACATTGAAGTCACGTCTCCACTTTGTTAGGTGGGACAGCCTGACCTTGGGGAATGAGTAGAGTCAGAGGGTAGGACTCACCTTGATCCCGTCCTTCGCTCCTTCCTGTAGGTACGGAATGATAGAATTGTTCCACAGGTCAATGAACCAGGTCCGGAAGTCCTCAATGCCAATGGGGCAGGACAGAAAGAAGCAAGGGCCTACGGAAAAGGATGAGGCCAGTAAGATGGTTGAGCACCCAGGTCTCCCCAGTCATCTGTCTCTTTCACTCCTTAATACCAGGCAGAGGGGTCTGATAACCAAAGGGGTAAAGGAAATTGAGAGTGGGGTTGTCTGAGGTTGTTGTCAAGACCAGTGGGCGTGGCCACCTGGCTGCCAGCTCATCAACACTGCTTCTTCACAAGGTGGAAGTGAGGTGAGGGAGTGAGGGGAAGTCTTCCAATTCCCTCCTCAACACTTTCCTTTCTTTTCCCCATTAATTGTGGGAAAAATGAGGGAGCGGGGTTAGCTTTCTGATGTTTGAAGAGATTTGCCCAAATCATGGTGCTAACTGTGAGGGGAATGCTTGGTAAGCAATTAAGCAGTCCTGGGTCTGAAACCACGAGGCTCGCCACTCCTTCACATGCTGAAGACTCCAGAAAGAAATGGAACATCCCACTGGGTGGCAAAGTAGGAAAGGGAAGCCACCTTCTGACCCCAAGGGGGAAGCTGAACCCGAGTACCGATGAGGAAGTCTGAGGTGCTGTGCTTCTCAAGGAAGGTGTGGAGATGGTACCACAGCTTGGGCACCCAGTCGAGCACCCGAAGCAGCTCTTCCTTGTTGGCATTGATGTCGCTGTCCGACTCCACCAGCTTCCTCCTCAGGTAACGAACCAGGAAGCCATTGGCTGGCTCCACGTTGTTGGAGAAGGTCAGCATCCTGCAGCCAGGAATGGGGAGAGGGGTCACGGGGGCCACGTGGACACTGTTGGCGTCCATCCCCTGCCAGTCCGTCCCTGGCTGCCTCCCACTAACGCCCACCAGGTTTCTTCTCAAGTAATAGTAGAATTGACTGAACTCAGGGCAGCAGCCGTGGGCAGGCAGAGCTGATTCTCAAACCAGGGATGCTCTCCAGATAACCATCTGACCTCATTGACCCAGACGAGGGGGGTACGTGGGCAGAGAATGCAAACAACACCATCCAAGCTGCAGCTCTCTTAGTTTTGTAGTTCTTTCCTCTTCTTGAGGGTTCCCTTCCACCCTGTAACTGACATGGCAAATATCCCTCCTCTCTCTTCCCAGCCCAGAGGCCTAGTTCTCTTTCCTCCCGCCATCTACCACCCCTCTGGCTGGATCCTGGGATATAACCAGTTTACAGAACCTTAGGTAGGGCTGAAAGGTTTTTCCAGGGTCCCAGTTCTTACCTGAAGCTCAAGTGCAAGCCATGATTAGGTGTCATCTTTACAGGCTGGTTGGTGGTACCTATGATATAAGGACTGCGGGAAGAAAGAGGAAAAACATCTACTTAGACTTAACACTTGCGTTCTGCTACGTACGCCCAGTGGAAAGCCCACGGGTTAGACTGGATGCCCTTCTTCTCCCTGCGGTGAGTTGAGTCCTGACTCCAGCTTACCATTTGTGGTACTTGCAGGTGAGAGCCCCATTGACCAGCTCACTGATGGAGCCTGCTTCGCTCAGGTCATCCAGCAAGATCACTAGTGGGACATCCCCGATTCCGGTTTCCCGGTCTATCTGGTTGGCCAGGTTGGAGAGATACAGCTGCAGATCCTGAAACAAAAGAAGGAAGTGGTCAGCACTCAGGAGTCGTGAGCACTTGGATCAGCCTTGGGAAGAAGGGTTGTGGAGAAGGTACGCTAGTTCTGGAATCCCCTGGAGCCTTTGGTTCCTGTTTGATGCATCTGAACATTCAACTATAGAACCAGACTACTGTGGACTGATAAACGGTGGTCCCGAAGGCTCTAGGGGAACTTTTTTTTTTAAGATTTATTTATTTATTTGAGAGAGAGTGAGTGAGAGAGAGCATAAGCCAGGGGGAGAGGCAGAAGCAGACTCCCCACTGAGCAGGGAGCCCAATGAAGGGCTCAGTCCCAGGACCCTGGGATCACGACCTGAGCCGAATGCAGACGCTTAACCGTTTAGCCACCCGGGTGTCTTAAGCAGTGGCTCCTAAATCCCTGAAGGATGGGAACCATATCCTATTTCCTAAAGGGATTTTCACTGGGCTGGTACCATGAACCACTCCAATGGGTAAGCCTGTCTCTGCTGGGGCACCCCCAGAGTGTTAGGGTGTGCTCTAGAGACATCCAGATTTGGTAGAGGACAGTAGAATGTGCCACATATAGTTCTGAATTCTTCTCCCCAGAAAGCCCAAAGTCAGAGTCATGCTGAAAAGAAAGGTAAGGGAAAGGAAATAAACAAAGGGACAGGATTCTCAGGGTTGGCAGAAATTGAAGTGGAAACGAGGATGTCATTCAGTCAATGATCAGCAAAAGAAAAAGGCGTATATCAGAGGCAAGGGGAAGTGTGGAGAAAGAAGGGAAGGGAGAAGTCTGGGAACAATCTGGGGGCAGAGGAGGGACTGGAAAAGGGGAATGCAATGGGGAGGGGAGGAAAGGGAACAGAAGGAGGCGGGAAGGGGCCTGGGGAAGGCCTTGAGGGAGCTGAGGCCCGAGCCAGGGCTGGCGGGGGTGTCAGGAGGCAGCCACCTTGCAAGACTGCTGGTGCATGTTGAAGGTGCTGACGATGCCCTCGGTGACCTCACGGCCGGAGCGCTCCACCAAGTACTCGGCCAGCCGGTTGGTCAGGTAGGTCTTGCCCGTGCCGCTGGGGCCCGAGAGGACGAGGCGCCGGTGCTTGAGTAGAAGGCTTATGTAGTGCTGCATCATCGGCTTGGGGACCAGTGTCTCGAACACCAGGCTGTCGACGCACTTCTCCTTCAGACCTGAACCCCCAGCCCCAGAAAGCGTGAGCCACAACTGGGGCCCCGAGCATGGCGAGGGCCCCGAAGGGCACATCTTTCTTCACCTACGAGCCCACTGGAAGGACTCGGGGCCACCTGTCCTGTGGTTCCATAGGAATCCTCTAACCCCTAGTTTTGAAAACATCGATCTTTTTTTTTTTTTAAAAAGATTTTATTTATTTGACAGAGAGAAACACAGCGAGAGACAGAACCCAAGCATAGGGAATGGTAGTGGGAGAAGCAGGCTTCCTGCCGAGCAAGAAGCCCGATGCGGGGCTCAATCCCAGGACTCGGGGATCACGACCCGAGCCGAAGGCAGACGCTTAACGACTGAACCACTCAGGGGCCCCGAAAACATGGATCTTATTTCTAGGGATGCGTTTGGAGTTATAGGTGTGTGGGTGGAGTGAGAAACCCAGGCTTTCTAGAAATTTCCACGGCAATGAAATGGCCCTGGGAACAAAAGTTAGGACTGAGTCTTCCTCATCTCTTTACATCTCACGTTACTTAAGTACAGCGAGCTGCATGTCCTTGTTGAATGAATGCATGACAGACCATCTGATGTTCCTCTCCCTCCCTCACCCCATATCGCCGCACCCCAAGAGACAAAGACTGACCTTTGAGGGAGACTGATATGTTGTTGACACCTCGGCGGCAGGGAGGCAGCTCTGGGGGCTCCGCATCCAACACCCGCTTCACATGGCTGATGCTATAGCCGTGGATGGAGTCGGTGCTCAGTCCCAGGGTGGACGCTGGGTCCATCTTAGAAATGTAGTCCTGATAGAAGAGAAAGAAGGGGGGAAAAAAAAGGATAGAGAGGAATACCAAGGGGATGCAAATGCAGAGGTGCAAGCCACCGATTTCAGAGGGAACAGAAGTCAATGGAGAAAGGGAAGAACCTATGTTTCTCCTACTTAGCATTTCTCTAGGAAACATCAGAGGCCCCCAAGATCCCAATGCCTGGATCCACACCCCACGGGAGGATGAACCACCTTTGGGAGAACATGGATCCCTTTACCTTGAACACTTGGAAAACAGCTTCATCCAGCATCTTCCAGTCCACTTTTCCACTGACCTTGCTACATCCCAGGAAGAATTCCTGCTGTTTCAAGTCCTACATGGCCAGGCAGAAACAAGTGTGTGAGCCCCAGTGCGGTCCCTCCAAGGAAGGGGGTTGGTCCTAACAGGTCTTGGCAGTGGGATATTCTGATTTGGGGGGTATTCAGAGCCCAGATGTTCTTGGATGAAAGTAATAGTGTTGCCGGGCCAGCCTCAAGTTGCTTACCCCTTTGATGATGTGCTGGGGGGGCATCCGCACCACCACCCGAAGGGTCACTTCCTCCTTTGGTCCACACGTGCTGATGCCATCCATGGGTGACAGGTCTGTCGGCAGTGAAAACAGCTATTGGTTTTGGGGCACCCACAGTCTTTCCTAAACCTTCTAGTCATCATCCCTTCCAAATGACTATTGACTACCAAAAGGGAAACCGGAACTCCAAAACCGAAAAGCCCTTAGGGTTGAAGGACCAGACAATCCTGTGTGTTGCAACACCAGGGTACACTTGGTTTAGGCACCGTTAACCTCCGTGACCCGAGAGGGGTGCCCCCAGAGAGAGCGGAATGGTGTACCGGGGACCTGAACCAGCTTCCTCTCGCCACCCTTGCAGATTCTTCTCCCCAACGGGTACCTGTGTCGGTGAGACTTGGGCTGGAGGAATGGGTGAGGGCAAGGCCCAGGGAGCGGCGAGGGGAGGCTAACGCAGAAGATCCGGGGGCCTGCCCTGGAGTGGAGCCCGAGGAGGGGCCTGGGGCGACCTTCAGCCGGTCGTTCTCAGCTTTCAGCAGGTCCACCTCCAGCTGCGGTGAGAACAGACGGGGCAGGGCCGCAGAGTTGGACGGATCTCAAGTCTCGGTCTTCTGTCCGCTCAGCTCTCCGCCCAGATACCCACCTGCATATTGTGCATTGTCTCCCGAAGTTGGTCCAGCTGGTGGGCAGAGTTAAGGGCTTCCAAGCGGATGTCCGTAAGTTTCATCTCTTTCTCCCACAGTTCGGAGCGCAGTTCTGATACCTCCTTCTTCTCCGGTTCCTCTTCCTCGTTGCCATGGAACAGCCTAGTGTGAGGCACCGGGTGAGCGGGACCCCTGGAAGAAAGTGAGAGTGAAGCCAGGCTGCGTGGGGCAGCCTAGGGTTGCGGGGGGACACGGAGACCCTTGGTCACTGGTCTCAGAGACAATCAGTGGTGGGAGGGAAGGTCTCAGGCGCCCCAGGAGAGACCTGTAGCGTGGTGTGGTGCATCCAGGGCCAAAGAGCGGGCTTAACTGCCGCCTCCAGCCAGCAGTGTATACTAGTGCCAGGCTGGGCGGCTGGCACCCAGCACTTACTCGGTGACATCTATGCCCACAGAGGAGGAGTTGGAGGACTTGATGGAGGGCGAAGCAGTCTCTGTGGAGCCGTGCTGTAGTTTAGGGGACGACGGGGCGGAGGAGTCCGGTGTGGCGATCTCCTCAATGTCCGAGTACGAGGAAGCGGACTTGGGTCCCTTTTTTATGCTGAAGGCTTTGTTGAAGGAACTTCGAAGCTAGAAAAAAGCAGATCCAGGTAGAGAGACGTCAGGGCTCCACTCTGAGACTGGGGGAGGACTGGTTTGGGACTTCTGAGACGGACAGGTGTACGGGCAGGGTATCTGCTTGCTGTCATTAGGCCTCCGTCTTAAGGCTTCGCTTGATTCATGGACTATGGACAGAAGAGTTGCCTAGAAATTAGGGCTGAGAGAGTCACTGCTATGGCTTGCCATGGTTATAGGCTATGGGGACTTCTTGGGTCTGCTCTCTCCCACGGGGCAGGGGGGAATATGCCCCTGAGGGGGCATAGAGAAGCTCCCAGAGGTCACAGGGTGGCCAATCTCTCAATGATCCAATCCCACCTTCTCCAGCAGACCAATTACTGCTCAGTCTAGAGCGTTGCTCACTTTGGGTCTCAGGATCCACCCCAACCATGGCTCATCCGATCAAAATCCATTTACTTATTTACCTATTAACCAGAAACTGGCAATATGATTCTGTGGAAATCAACGCAAGGGAGTGGTATCAAGTTTCCTTTAGTGTCTCTTGTGCTCAGCACATCTCAGAATGGTGAAAACAATCAGATATAAGTGCTTTCTCCTGTTCCCGCTCAAATGTCCCAGAATACGGACTACTTCCCATCATCTCAGAATACATGGCTATGGGAGGCTATGATGTGACGGTAGGTTGTTTGACCTTAGGTGCCGATGAGCTCGGGTGTTAGGGCTGTGAGCTAGAGATGCAAACCAGGGTCCTGGCCCGCCCGTTCCCATGCATCCATATAGCATGCACACACACACAGGGACACAGATATGGAACGGCAGCAAGAGACAGAGAGTAAAGGAGGGGTCGAAGGCTGGAGGGGACAAAAGCAAACCAGATCTTTGGGACAGTGAGAGAAAAGAAAGGAAAATTTGAGGGTACTCGTTCCAAGAGTCTCTTCTGGAGCACAGGAAGGCCGTCGGGTAAATGAGGAGAGCTGATCGTGGTGTGTGTTGGGGTGTCTACCAGGTAGGACATAAGGGAGGACCAATCTGGCTGCGATGGGGACAGGAGAGAGAGTATGCGTGTGGGGGACAGATTATCATGGAGAAGGCAAGTCTCAAGAATCCCATGAAGCTCAGTTCTCTGTAGAGATGAGGAACCAAGGGTGAAAAGTTGATTTGGGATTGTAGAGTTCCAGTCCAGGCCTGGGACTGGAACTCAGGTTTCCTGATTTTCAACCCAGGGGTCTTCTCTGCACTGCTGCCTCACGGAAGCTGTGTGTATATGAGACAGACAAAGAGTGTGTGCGCACAGAAAGAGATCCTATGACCACAATTTGCCCGAAGCACAGATCCTATGAGATCACGAAGACGCTGAGTGAGAGACAGTAGTGTTCTCTGTGTCATTCACAGGCACAGAGAGGCACAGCTGTTGGCAGATGTTTGTTGGTGTTATGTGGTGAAGGATTCCCTGAGTTCGGGAAACAGAACCTTCCTATGTGGTTGTGCACCGTAGAAACGCAGGGCTTCTCAGATTTGAGGATGGCATCCCTGTTTTAAGGAGCATCGCGTGGACTCGTGCCCAACACATGCCGGGAATGCCAACCTGAAGAATCAAGTTTGAATAATTATCCCGGCATCACAAGCCCTTCCTATCTGCGCCCCTCCCCCATCCCCTAGTGCTCCAGCTACGCTGACTTCGTCCCTGCAGAAAGCATCCCTGCACGCTCTCCTAGCGCGCCCCCATCTCAGGTTAGCTTTCATGTCCCTTGTGGCTTTTCCTCGGCGTCCTGTTTCAACTACACGCTCCTCTAGCACTCATTGGCTGAAGTAGGCATTTTGGCACCACTGCGTTGTTACCAATTTCCTAGGTACAATATTGGTTTTTGTCTCCCCAGCAATTCTGCAGGCTTCTAGATGGTTCCGATTACAGACTCCACTTTTTACATCCTTCATAACACCTGGTGCAATGCTGGGCTAGGTTAGTGGACCTCAGATGTCTGGTTCATAACGGAAACTCGGGGTTCACTTTCTGCTTCTCTGAGACTCTACTCTAATCCCTGAAATGTCTTTGGAAACTCCATGGATGCTCAGAGGGCTTCGGGTTTTCGGGTGGTTTGAGGATGCCCTGGATGGGATTATAGCCTCTTCTTTTTCTGGTTCATCTCCCTAGAGAGCTAAATCTTCCGGCGAGACCCAAACTGAACTGGCCTTTGGGAACTGTGGTCGAAATAATGTTCATCCAGTGATTCTCTTCCATTTTGGGCTTCTAGGGTTTGAAGGAACAAAAAAAAATCAGAAAGCTCATTTTCTGGGTAGGAGGAGCTCCAATTGACTGCTTTTACAACAGGCTGATTTTGTAACAAGGGGAAGACAGGAGGGAATGGATCAGGATTTTGTTTAACTGTTTGGCCCCCAACCAGACCACTCCTCTGTCCTCGTGTGGGGGCAGCCGTGGATGGACCATGCAGTGGAGTGAGTTAGGAACTCTGGGGTGGTGGTTACGGTTAGTTTTATGAGTGGCCGCTCTTTCTTTAGGGGGAGGGAGTTGCTCTGCAAATGGGGGAGGTATGGCAGAAGGAAAGAGAAAACAAGGAGAGAGGAACTGGGTCTCTTACCTCATAGACCTGGAAAAAAATAGGGATTTGAAGTCAGCATTTTGAAGGGAAAAAAAAGAAGCAACACTTAATCACTCATTTCACACAGCTGGGGCCCATCTGGGCTACTATAAAGGTTTGGGGGCCAATCCTTTTGAACAGGGGACAGAGGAGCAAGAAGTCTCCATTTTGGGACCCTCTCCTTACCACAGGCACACAGGAGCTCAAAATGTTTTAAGTCTGCCTATGGGGGGGCGCCTGGGTGGCTCAGTGGGTTAAAGCCTCTGTCTTCGGCTCAGGTCATGATCTCAGGGTACCGGGATGGAGCCCCATATTGGGCTCTCTGCTCAGCGGGGAGCCTGTTTCCCCCTCTCTCTCTGCCTACTTGTGATCTCTCTCTCTCTCTCTCTGTCAAATAAATAAATAAAATCTTAAAAAAATAAAAATCTGCCTATGGAACTTCAGAAACGTCATCCAAAGTCAGTCTAGGGCTATCAGGAGCCAGCTGGTGGGGGAGTGAGGGGGGTACTCTTTCTGGACTAGTCAACGGTAACATAATGGTTCCTTCTGAAGTAATATGGAAAGTTCCACAAATACTTCTCCAAAAAAAATCCAAGAAATGACCTGCAGGAGCATCTAGAATGAATGGCTTTGTTCAGAAAAATCTTCTCTCCATAGTATAGAAGGGAATGGGGGTGGGGTGGGCAAAGGGCTTGATAGGACGTTCCCTTCTGGATATTTCCTTCTGTTGTCAAATATATTTGACCTAATCAAAGGCATGGGGAGCCCAAGGAAAGCTGTTGTGCACAGAGGTGGAGGGACGGCCTTGGTGGGGCAGGATGGGGATAACAGGAGAGTTTAGCAGACCTTGCTCTGAGCTGATGCCTGGGGCTTCATATCCGCCCCAAGGAACCCTATCTTGGTTAATTCTGGAAGGAGCCGGTCCCTCTGCGGAGGTGGAGGCGACCCACCATGGCTCTACATAGTTCCTGCCCCCCAAACTTTGGACCTACCCAGCTCTTTTTTTTCTTCTTTTTTGCATCAGCATCCTTGCTGCTGCCAATGCTGGAATGGCTGGTGATGCTGTTGAGGCTCGAGATGCTGTCCGAGGAGTTCTGTCTCTTGATCCGGAGTTCTAGGGGGTCAAGTACGAGTGGGAAGAACACACAGGGTAGATTTAAAGAAGACGTGGGACTTAGGGGGCAAGTGTAGCTGCAGGAAGTGGAGGAAATGGGCACCACCAACTCCTCCGTCCACATTATTAATTTTTTGGGATCATTCTTGCAACATTTATTGAAGGCCAGTCACATTTCAACATAAGAAAAAGAATGGCAATGGTAAAAAATAAGTAAAATGATCCCTGTTCTCAAGAAGCTTCCAGTCTAGTAGGATAAACAGCACTACACAAACTAATGAACCAGCCTAAATAGGTCTGAGAATGGCTTAATGAGTGCTGGCCCTCGATAGTTCGATGGAGACATCAACCTACTTTTTTTTTTTTTTTAAAGTAAACTCTACTCCCAGTATGGGACTCGAACTCACCATCCTGCGATCAAGAGCTGTGCACTCCACCAACTGAGCCAGCCAGGCACCCCTCCACCTACCATTTTTCATCATTTTCCCTAGCAGTACTTGGCTGCTTGGTGCTCCAAGGCCAAGTATAGCTAGCCACGTGTCCGGCATTTAGCCTGAATGAGCTTTTGTTGTTGCATCTGACAGGCAGAAGATCTTTTCAGCACTCTAAGAAGGTTTGGAATGGCACAAACGATGACCCACTTTTCCACCACAGGGAGGGAAGAAATTAACCAGGGAGGAGATGTTTCAGTCTTGACAGAACAGATAGGAACACTAGAAAAATGATCTAGGCTAAAGAAAAAGGATATGCAAAGGCCCTGTGCAGGGCTCCGGATTTGCTTTGGGAAACCTCAGGCAGAGTGGATGCAAGCAGTACAAGGAGCATAGCCCAAGAGGTGAGGGTGAGGATGATGGTAGAGGTTAGGCTCAGGCCACCTCAGGAGAGCCCTGAAGGCCTTTTAAAGGAAATCTGCCTTTGTGCCACAGGTAACGAGCAGGAGCAGCAACAGTCTGGAGCAAAGGCAGACTATAATCAGATTTTTTTTTTTTTAAGAGAGCGAGGGTGAGAGCAAGCAGTGAGGGGAAGGGCAGAGGGGGAGGGAGAGAGAAAATCCTCAGGCAGGATCCCCACCGGGTGCGGAGCCCAACTCGAGACTTGATCCTAGGACCCTGAGGTCATGACCTGAGCCGGAATCAAGAGTTGGATGCTTAACCGACTGAGACAATCCAGGTGCCCCAAAATATAATCAGATTTTTAAAACCTTTTTATTTTGAAATAATTACAGACTCACATAAAGTTACAAAGAAATATACAGGGAGGTCCTGTGTATTTCTAGTCTCCTCCAATGTTAGCATCTTGCCTAATCATAGGACAAAGTCAGAGGATTATTTTTTCCACAGGGCTCACTATGTTAACATGGAGAAAGAGGAAGTGGAGGGAAACCAGATGAGAGGTTGGGGCTATTTGCAATTGTCCTCCTAGAAACAAGATCTGTTCAGTAAAGATGTGGGTCATTCTTGGTTATTTTCTCATTCTCTCCATGACCAAGAAGGCATCGTTAAACTCTAATCTTCCTTTCATACTGTTGGGAAAACGAGATCCTAGGATCTACCAAAGTTCACAGAGCACATGGAAAAAACCCTTTGTTCAAAGATTATCAAACCAAGTTTATAATAGTACAGAGTACTTCCAGTTATTTTAAAGGTGTGGAAAATTCTCAAGAGAACATGCTGACTTGAAGTAAAGAAATTTCCATTCGTATAAAAATGGATATGCGTGCACACGCGCACAACACACACACACACACACACACATTTGTATATGCAGAAAATTATTTCTGGAAAGATTCACAAGAAACTATTAACAGTAGTTATCTCAGGGGAGCGAGATTTGGAGGGGGGGTGGTTCGGGGAGAGAGATTTTTATATTTTGCCAATACCCTTTTGTATAGTTTACATCAGGAGCTGACACATTGTCACTATAAAGGGCCAGACAGTAAATATTTCAGGCTTTGCAGCCATATTGTCTCTGTTCTACTATGTCAGCAATGCTGATGTTGCATTAAAGCAGCCATAGACAATATGTACATAATGAGTGTGGCTGTGTTCTAGTAAAACTTTATTTAAAAAACAGGTGGTGAGTGCCACTTGGATGGCTCACTTGGTTAAGCTTCCGACTCTTGATTTCAGCTCAGGTCATGATCTCAGGGTTGTGAGATCAAGCCCTGCGTCTGGCTCTGTGCCCAGCGCAGAGTCTGCTTGAGAATTTCCCTCTACCTCTGCCCCTCCCCCACCCCATCTGTCTTTCTCTCTCAAATAAAACATAAATCTTTAGAAAACAAAACAAAAGAGGTGGTGAGGCAGATTTGGGCCATGGCTTGCTAACCTCTAATTCACATTTCCCCCCAGGACATGTATTGCTTTTATGATAAAAATAAATTTAATTAAAAATTAGTTAATTAAAAATAAAATGAAGGGCAACAAAATAAATGCCCGCATCTGTCTACTCAGAGGTTCAAGTAGTTGTGAGTCTATCAATTAAATTTTAAAAATACGCTGTATAATACTTTTAGAAGCAAAGGATGTTCTAGAATCAAATAATCTTCAAAAAATTAGGAACTCTTTTGTGCATTTTTAGTTTTGTGCCACATACATTTACCACTTTTTCATAAATAAAATAAGGGTAGGTATCATTGCTTTGAGCATTAGCTTGTTGAATGGTCCTAGAAATCCTCTTGACCAAGTTGAGTCTAGGTCGCCCTGAGTTTTGTGATGCAAACTCATCGCAAAAGACAGAATTCATTTATTCACTTAACAAATCCATATCCTAAGAGTAGCGTGCACTTGGGAAACCAGAAATAGCTTAATATTCTAGATTTATCACTTATGAGCTGTGTTTGTCCAAGTGACTTATTTTCTCTGATCTTATTCTCAACTATAAAACATACTTTACGGTGCTGTTACTTAGAATAAATGAATCAATACAGGTACGATCCTTAGAAAAGTACCTAGCATATGCCACGTGCTCAATAAGTAAGTTTTTTACTAGTGCCATAGTTGGGATGAAGAGAGCAAGAGGGGGAGGGGGTGGAAGATGAAGCTAGAGAGAAATGTTTATTTTGGATCGGGAAGAGGACAGTATGCCATACTAAAGGGTTTGGAGCATATTCCCTTTCCCTTTAACTTGCTTTTCTGAAATGTTTCAAACACACAGAAATACTTAAAAGCGTAGTACAATGGACACCCATATGCCCCCTCAACCTAATTTAACAGTTGT
>CM053618.1:22837211-22928052 GCA_028646535.1 Procyon lotor
GGGGGGCAGTACATGAAGGAAGGCCTGTAGCGATCCAAGACTAATTAGGAGATTATTATAATAATCCAGAAGAGTGATGAAAACCAGAGCCAGGGTAATGACAAGACAGAGGATAGAGAAAACTGAGTATCTATCTGCATGAATTATATATATAACTTGATGGCTTTATATAGCGAACCACTGAGACATAAAAGATGACTTTTATATTAGTGGTTTGGGTGACCAGGCAGATAATAATACCTGCAATGGGCCAAACAACAGAAGGGAAAGTGTTGGTTTGTGTATTTGTAAGGGAGGTGGAGGGAATGCCTTTTAACGATGGACATGTTGAGTTAGGGACACCCATCAGGTGATCTAAGTGGGAACGTCCAAAAGTATTCGGAAATAGAGGTACAAAATTCAGGACAGGGATACATGTTAAGAAGACAGAGATACATATTAAGAGGAGGTTGTAAAACTCATTGAGCTGATAAATTACAAGTTTGCAGGATACAACATCAATATATAAAAAATATCTACTGTGTTTCCATATACCAGTAATGAATAATCTGAAAAGGAAATTAAAAACAGTTCTATTTACAATAGTATAAAAAAACAAATTTAATAAAAGAAATGCAAGACTTATATACTGAAAATAGCAAAATACCCCTGAAAGAAATTAAAGAATAAATAAATGGAAAGGCATGCCACCCTTGCCTTCTAACTCAAAAGAGACCTTGACCTAGGGGCACCTGGGTGGATCAGTCAGTTAAGCGCCCGACTTCTGATTTTGGCTCAGGTTGTGGGATCAAGCCCGGCGCTGGGCTCCGGGCTGAACGTGGAGCCTGCTTAAGATTCTCTCTCTCCCTCTCCCACGGCCCCTCCCCTCATCTCTCTCTCTCTCACTCTCCAAAAAATAAACAAAAAAGCTGTGGCTGGAGCTCTGGGAACCCAGTCCCTGAAGATGAAGTGGAAGGAAGGAATGGGTTCTGTGAAGGAGTTAGAGGCGGTAGGACAAGGCCAACACGGGAATGATGACTCAGAAGCTACAGGGAGAATTCAAGGAAGAAAAGAGAACAGGGCCAAATCTTGGAAATCTTGGGATATTGTGTGTGTGTGTAGGAGAGGTTATTTTGAGCCCCTACCAAATGCTTGGCACCATGGTGAATGCTCACATAGGTCTTCTGATTTGACACCACAAACTTCTGGTTAGGTAGTCTGTCTATTTCACGTAAGCCAAGTAAAGTAAGTACTAACAATTATTAGTTATGTTTTGGGAAAATGGGGGTTCCTGGTGATTTCAGTGAAAGCAGTTTTGGTAGGGTGACAGCAATGGAAGCAAATTATGGTGGGGTTAGGTGGGTAAGGGAAGTAGAAGGTAAGTTAGTGAAGGAAGGCAAGAGATAAGATTATAATTAGAAAGGATAGAGTGGAGGGGCGCCTGGGTGGCTCAGGAAGTTAAACATCTGCCTTCAGCTCAGGTCATGATCCCAGAGTCCTGGGATCAAGTCCCACATCAGCCTCCCTGCCCTCAGCCTCTGCGTCTCTCTCTCTCTCTCTCTCTCTCTCTCTGCTTCTCATGAATAAATAAATAAAATCTTAAAAAAAAAAGAAAGGATGTAATGGATACACCTTTTGTCTTCTTTAAAGATAAAAGAGCCTTTAGCAGCATTATAAGGAGAAGGGACGGAGTGAATGGAGAGTAAGAGGTCAAAGATGTAGGCGTGTATGTTTGTGTGTGTGTGTGTGTGTGTGTGCGTGCGCGCACACACACACACACACACACACAATGGGTATCAACGCCAGAGGGAGCATCCCAAAGCATTAGATGAGGGATCACTCTTGGCCAGAAAGGACAGCCTCTTCCAACAAAATGCGAGAAAAACAAGTAAGGATCAGATGAACATTAATTGATGGAGTGTGGAAGTCAATGGAGTTCTTGAAAATGTTTATTTTCTTGATTAAGGAGGAGACAAGGTTCTATGTTCAGATTTAGGCAGGTCAGTGGTGGAGGAAGGGGCTAGAGAACAATGACAAATGTTGGGGATCACTGCTAGTGGAATAAAAAGGAAAACAGACTATAGACAAGTGAGAGGACCAACCACCCAGGATGCCTGCCTCGAGTCAGAGATTGCAGGGTTCAGGGGCATCGGACCACGATTCATCTTGACGTTCTCTAGCAAAGCCCGACCGCTTGGTTGTTAAATGCTGAGGCTAACTTGTCATTTGAGCCCCACGCAACCCCCACGATCTTTGCCTCATTTGAAGAGTAGATTGCACCCCCTTGGAGAACTGACATGAAGATCAAATAATTATGATTATAGGTGTATGCGGGTGTATAAAAATGTAAAGTGCTAATTTTTTAGACTTTATCTTGTAGAGCAGTTTTGGGTTCTCAGCCAAAACTCGAAGGAAGGTAAAGAGAATTCCCATATCCTCCTGTCGCCCCTACACGCACAGCCTCCCCCACTATCAGGACCCTCCCCCAGAGGGGCACATGTGTTAACATCTGATGATTCTGCGCCGACACGCCATTATTAGCCAGAGCCCATAACTGACATTAGGGTTCGCTCTTGGTGTTATAGTCATCCTAGGGCTTTGAACACATGTATAATAGGTATTTACCATTATAGTATCATACAGAGTACTTCTGCTGCCCTAAAAACCCTTTGTGCTCTGCCTATTCAGCACCCCCCACCCCACTCAGCAAACACTGATCCTTTTAGGGTCTCCATAGCTTTGTCTTTTCCAGAATGTCATACAGTTAGAATCATATAACATGTAGCCTTTTCTCATTGGCTGTTTCCACTTAGTTATGTGCATTCGAGTTTGTTCGGTATCTTTTCAGTTTGATAGCCCATTTCCTTTTAATGCTGAATAGTGTTTCATCAACTGGCCACAGCACAGTTCCTTCATCCAAACACCCACTGAAGGACATCTCTCGGTTACGTGCAAGTTTTGGCGATGATGAATGGAACTGCTATAAACATCCAGGCTTTTCTGAAGACATAAAATTTTAACTCTGGGTAAATACCAAGGATTGCGACTGCTGGATCAAATGGTAAGAATACCTTTGTGGGTTTTTTTTTTGTGTTTTTTTTTTAGAATAATGTGCTGTTTTAATGATGGCTTTTGACATCATTAAATGTCAAAAGGGTTGACATTTGGGTCAACATTGGGTTGACATTGGGTTCTGCCCTCAAGGTTCAAGAGAGGACCCATGGGGATGACAGGTCTGCACTACTCTCCCTCATCCCCAGGAGAGTGGGATCATGTCCCTGGCCCTGACCTGTCCAGAGCATCACATTGAAGGGCATCAAAGGGCCCTCACCTTCTAAAAATCTGGTATGGGGTATGGGACTGGCACATCATCGGCATAGATAAAAATCTCCAGTAATCCCACTCCTGTTCTCCTTCGATCTGTGGCTGGAGAGCTTACCTTTGGGTGTGGTTTCTGAGGCATTAAGGGCTCCCTGAATGACGGCCTGTGCCTCAGAGTTCTTTTTCTTCAGAAAGTCTATGGTTTCTCGTAAGTCCAGCAGCTCAGTGTCCTAGGAGACATGACCACAGTGTCATCAGTTGGGATTCGGAGCACCAACTCTGTGCCAGGCAGTGGGCTAGGCACTGGAAGTCTTCTCTATCTTCCTTGATAGAGAAGGCAGGGAATTCTCCGAGGGGAGGATTCAGGGTGACGGGAGGGGAGGGAGAAAGCAGCGCTCAGGAGAGAAGCGGGGAGGCTAGCCCTGGTCTGTGCGGGAGGAGAACCTTCTCCCTCGTACCTTCTCCTCTGCTGTCTCCGCCAGGTGTCGGAGGCGGGATGTCATATTCACCAGGCTCTGCTCAAAAGCTGCCACTAGATTAGCCTGAAATAAACATGGAAGGAGGTTCCTAAGTTGCCTGAGGCTTGGGGAAAAGAAAAGACTGTTACGGGAAGTACTTTATGTGATTTTCTGTGTCTTAGCACCGACCAATGCCAACAACCCTTGTGGTGATTTTTGAATATTGACTTCCCTGAGCAGAGAAGGTGGAATCAAACACCTTTCTGGGGGCGCCTGGGTGGCTCAGTGGGTTAAAGCCTCTGCCTTCGACCCAGGTCATGAACTCAGGGTCCCGGGATCGAGCCCCGCATCGGGCTCTCTGCTCAGCAGGGAGCCTGCTTCCCCCCTCCCCCCACCTGCCTCTCTGCCTACTTGTCATCTCTCTCTGTCAAATACATAAAAATAAAACCTTTAAAAAACACCTTTCTGGCCCGAGGAGATCTTCTGGCGGGGACCAACTTTGTGAATGATGAAGTGGTACAGGCGGCAATAGGGCTGGGAGGGTAGGCTTCTGGAGGCTCTTGGACACTTGGGATCCGGCCCCTATCATGACGAGAAGTGGGACTGTCCCTCCTCTTCAGGACCCATAGCCTCTGGGTCATTCCTATTATCTTGATTTAACTCCTACATCATCTGGTGGGCTGGCCCCCACGGGTCCCACTAGAAACCATTTGGTGCTTCTGTCCATCTCTGCTCTCAAGCACCCAACTTCATCCCGCTTCTCCTAGTTCCTGGTTTCTCCCGGCCGCCTTTGCTGGGCAGGAGGGAAATGGCTCAGGAAAATTGCAGGGGCCTTCCAGAGTTTGGCCACTAGATGTCACGTGTGTTTCATGAGGAGGAGGCCGGTCGGGGAGGGTGGAGCTGAGGCCACTCTGAGCAGGGCTAGCCCACTAAGCTGCTCACCTGGCAGCAAGATGTATAGGAAAGGGAAGGGGCTGAAGCATGGGGCTAGAAAGGGGAACACGAGGGGGTGGAGAAACAGCCATCGCTGGAGGGCATCTGAGCAAGTCAGTGACCCTAGCGAGAAGTGACAGGCATATTTGGGGCAGATCTTTTATCCAGAGCTCAAGGACATAGGTCTGTGACATCTGTCACTGCTTCCTATGGGCCAGTGATTCTCTCTCCCAGTTGGGCCAACTCTAGACTCAGCCTCTGCCCTTGAAACATACCTGGAGGCTACTTGCATTTGACAGTGGCTGGGGGCAAGCCGTTTGGGCCAACGGCCTCGTCCACATGCACGCACTGTGAACCCGTCAAGGCCTGGGCCCTCCTCGGTAGACCTGTGTCATGGCCCTGAGCTGCTGACTTTCACCTGCTGTACAGGGAACCCCTGTTTTCTTGGCCTTGGGATGTCTCTTATTTACTTCTCTACATCCCTGCCTAGGTCCGTAAACAGCCTACTTGGAGTCCCTGGACATCTCCTCGAGAGGGACCCCCAACAATGGCTGACTTCCCTTCTCCCTGGGGGCTCCCTCTGCTCCGGATGGGCCTTCTTCCCATCTGCTATACATCCTCTCCCTCCTCTGAACCTTCCCGAACCCTCAGCCTCACCAGGGTGCCTCAGGACCTCAGGGCTGAGCGGCGGTGCCAGAGAGAGGCTGGCACTTGGGAGAAGTGACATGGCTTGCAGCCCCTCCCTGTCTGGGATGTGCCCTCCGCGTGGGCAGCTGGAAGTTCCACGGAATGTGATAAAAGCTCTGTCAGCAATCAGGGGATCCCAGAGAGTTCTGGGATCACGTCTCCTGCTTGAGGGCAAGGCTCCGACCCCCAGCAGGAACCTGCCTCTACGATTCAGAACCCGTCATGTCTGGATGTTTGGTTTGTTCTCTCTTAGCCAAAGGGAACTTCCTGTTCAAAGAAAAATCACCCTCTAAATTCATTTTCTTGGCCTTCGCCCAGGCTTGACAGCATGATGGCTGACAGATCCAGTGTCAATGAATCAGACACACTAATGTTCTCTGCCTCCCTGGCGCCTCTCCCCTCCCGCCCCCCACGTCTCCCAGATGTGAATTTCCTGGCATGTGCAGGACGCGACCCAGGCCACCAGCCGTGGCGGGTGTGGTACCACGGAGGAGAGGGATGGTTCTTGTTTATATTATAATTTTTAGGGGTCCCCAAGAGTGGAAGATGGTGAGTGGCGTGAGCTTCCAACAAACTGGTGAGTGTACAACTTATGAGTGGAGGGTCTGGGAAAAGAGAAATAGGGAATAACCAGCATGGTGAGGGAACTGCTGTTGAAAGAGACAGAACCGCGCGAAATCTTGGTGGAGAGTCTTCTACCTGATCCTAAGGGAAGACCCCTGGGCCTGACAGCTGGGTTCCCCGGAAAGGAAGGGACAAGGAAAAAACCCAAAAACTCCTGCGGAAACTGCAGACATGGTTACTTTTGTGTGAACACTTGGAAGGCTCCTGCAAATCCGGCTCAGCTGTTGTTTACGGCGTTGGGGGAAAATGGCTCTTATGTTCTCTGTTTGCAACTCGGTCACAGGGGAGAAACTACCACAGCCTAGTGAGAGGAGGCGGCCTCATTTCCCCCCATTCACAGGGTCGAAAAACCAAGGCCGACACAAAGAAACTCATTCTACTGGGATGGACCGAGGGCAGGTTGAGGGTAGAAACAAAGAATTCCAACTCCCGAGCTAAAGCTCAGGTAGTTTCCGCCACCTGCCCAAGGAGAAGGCTAAGCAAAGGCAGTTGTGAGTGAGGCAGCTGGATTAGAACCAGAGTGTGTTTCTAAGTCGAGTCACACTCGCCAGGCAGAACGGTAATAGCTAGTTCTGTGGCTACCCAGTTATGTGGCCTGAACAAAGACAGGGACATACCCCAGGGCAACAGCAGAGCGTTCTAAGGGTTCTACAGTATGTGACTACTTGTGTCCATGGCCAATGGCAAGGTTGTTCCCACCTCCATGCAGAACCACTGATAATCCTCGTCCCTCTGCTAGGGAGTTCAAAGACCACGGGGCATGAACTCATCCCCACCTATTGATTAGGGTGGGGTAAAAACAGTTCTCTATAAAAATTGAGACTCAGAGAAGGCCAATCCCCCAATCCTCTGTCGTAAAGCTGTGAACAGGACCCGCTCCCTTGGAATCTAAGCCCAGTGGATACCTTATGAGAGAATTCTCCTCCTCTGGCTGAACTTATCTGACTTGGGGCCAAAGTAACTGCCTCGGTCTTCCCCTACTTTATGGCACTCACATTGGCAGAAAGTTGAGACGTCAGGGTGGCCACTTTTTCCTGGGATGATTCCAGTTCCCTACGAAGCTTCCGGATTTGCTGTGAAGGGAAGAGAAATACAAACTTATGGCAGCAGCAGAAGTGGGAGACCTGGCAGCAGAATGGGGTGCAGTGGTGTTAACGAGCAGAGACAAAGGCTTTGCACCCTACCTCAGATTGCATCCTCTCCTCAGCCTGAAGAAGGAGCACAGAAGGGGAGAAAGAGAGAAGGAGGCAGTTACTACGGAGGTGAGGAAGCCAGGCCCCAGTGGCAGGGCGGAGAACTTGAAGAAGCGTGACTCAGAGGCACGGAGAGACTGAAACTCGGTGTCTTGGCCCCGGCCCCTCGCAAGATGGGCTGAGACCCTATCCTTGGGTTCCAATAAAAGATTTCTCTGGAACTCGTCTCCAGCTAACTTGGTTATTGCCAAGAAGGCTAGGAAATGAAACTCCGGTTGATCTGAAGACTAATCCTTACTGCCACTAACTTGAAGGAATGAAGAATTAGGGGCAAAACAAATCTGAGAACCGAGGTATGCCTAATGGCCAAACACAGTGTGTCCATTCCCCCCGCAGGGAACACTTGGTAAATTCTGTACACTGTTAGCATGCTGGAGTCCTGTAAACCTCAACATTCCTAGCCCACCTTGCCAGGAATGCTTCCCACTTACCGTGGCACAGAATGGGCTCTATCACAAGGGGATTATCAATTTTTCAAAGGAGGGGAACCAAAGGCACCAGAGTTTGCTCAGGAATCGGTGGTGAGGCCAGAAAGACCACTGAGGAACCGATGCACTCAACCGAGTGCTCCAAGTCCCAGGTGCCGTCTCCCATCCCCACCCCAGATCCACAGGGCCTCATGAACAGCAGCGGCCCCCCTCCCCCACCCAGTTCCCCAGCCAACCCAGGTTCCGGGGAGCAGGGCACCGGTACGCGGGAGGGGACGAGGGAGCAAGAGAAGTAGCGCTCTTACTGAGGAGTAAGTGGAGGAGGCGCTGGAGGCCAGGGACAGCACTGAGCCATGAACTGAAAGAGAAGCAGAACACAGAGTTAACAGAGGGTTCCGGGGACAATGGGTTCCTGGGCAGAGCCTGAAGGCAGGAGTTTGGATTCTGACTCTGGAGGGCATCTGGAGCCAACAGGAAGAACACCACCGGGGGACCCAACTGGCATCACCCCCGCCCCGAGCAGGCAGGTGTCTGCTGACGAGGCAAGGTCCTGAGCAGAGCTAGCCTCCTCCTTCAGTCTACATTCTCGGGCGGCCTGGGATGGCGGGCCCTCGCTCAGCCTGCTCCTGCTCCGCGGGGCACGAGGGTTCAGGGAGAGGGAAAGGAGATGCTCGTGGACAGGCGTCATCTTCTCTTCCCAGGCAGGAAAGGACTTAAGCTGCGGGAGAGGGGAGGTTCTCATCAGAGCTGCTCACAACAAATCCTGCCATTCGGCCTGTGCCTCCTCTTCTCAGCTCTGGGGGCCATGCGGATGGCCAACGGCCCAAAGTGGAAAAGCCTTGTTCTGATGCTTCACTAGCCCGACTGACAGAACCTCAGCGCCCTGCAAGGTTGCCTCCAGGCGCGGCGGCCTGAAAACACCAGCGGGAAGTCAGCTCTCTGGTGAAGCCCAGTCTGCCTGGCTCCCGCCATTAACACCCACGTCACCACAGACCACCACAGGGCCCTCCCTGAAGCTAACCCCTAGAACATTCTTGCAAGAGGAATGAGATGCCTAATTCTTTCCCAGGGTTTAAGAGCCACCCTTGCGTCCCTGGATCTTTTCACATTTGCTGAGAGACTGCGGAGAGGAGAGGCTGCTGCCAGAATGGGGAGGGGAGGAGCCGCAGTTTTGGGAACACTCCGAGGGGTTCCGTGTAACCCTTCCACGCTCCATTTCCCTCCCCCGGCCCCGATGGCAGGTGCTCCAGCCCAAAGCCCCAGGGCCAGATGGTGCCACCCGAAGGCTTCTGGGCCCCCAGACCCTTCAAAGGGATGGGAAGAGAACTGAAATGGCCCCGACTCGATGTTCTGTGAATCATATACGTGTGTGTGGTGGCGGTGGCGGCGGTGGTGGCGGGTGAGGGGACCCAGCAGAGCTGGAATGAGCGTGAACCGCGCTGGCATGAAGTCTCACCGTCGTCCGTGGGGTCTCGGAAGGATCCTGACCGAATCATCCCCTTGGGTCTCTCGGCCAGGGACAGGGTGCTCCCCATTTGGGAGCCGCTGTACAGCTCGAAGGCGGCCTCGTGGGTGGGGATGCTGTTGGAGCGGGTGATTCTTGGCGTGGTGGCCGCAGTGGGACTCACTGGAAGGACAGAGGGGAGGGGGACAGGAGAGGCAGGGGGAGGGCAGGAGAAGAGGCAGGGTCATCAGCTCTCTGGGTCCCTTGGGGAACGGAGCACCAGGAGCATGGGCGGCAAATGGTTGGGGGTGGGGGCAGGAGAGGAAGGGGTGGGGGGGGCGGTGGGAGTGTGCAGGCAGCTGTTGGTTAGGAGTGGGGTCTCTCCCGGGGAGATCGAGCCCTAATGGAGAAGGACCCTGCTGTGGGGAGTAATGGGGGAACGGCGTTTCCTATCTTAAAAGACCTTCCCTCAGCCCTGCCTGCCCGGGGACTGTCCCTTTTGAAGGTCAGGCTGGGGGCCTGGTAGCTTTTCTGAAACCTTCACATCACTTGAATGTGCCAATGAAATGGGATGTTGTGGTTCCGTAGAATACAACCGGCAGCCTGGGAGGGCTAAGAACTCAGACCAAGACTCGGATCTGAACGATGACAAAGAGGCAACTAGAGAAGGGGGCCAGGCTCTGGGCTCTGACGGGCTCGCACTGCGGGAGGGACTGGGGCTCTCCTCACCAGTGGTGTCACTCTAAGGCCACTGGCCGGTTCTGACGCAGCAAGAAACACAGCCCTCCCTGCCCGGCGTTCCCCTGGCTGGAAGGTCAGACGGATGCAGCAGGTGAGAGTGTCTGGTGAAGTGTCTGCCTGCCCTAGAATCTGCTTTGATGCTGGGCTCTGCTGAATCCGGGCGGACCGGCAGCCCCTGCTCCCCTCCGCCCCTCCCCCTGCAGGGGTTACAGCCTCTCAGGGTTCACACCCAGAGCTCCCCTTGCCTATTCTGCCTCCACAGAGCAGGCGGATGTCTAGTCCCTCCATAAGGACCTGTGCAGAAAATTGTACACCTCCCTCGGCCCTTTCGAACACGTAAGGTGATCCCAGTTTAGCCCAGCGCCTTCGGTCTGCAGCATCCATGCCTTTCCTCTGGTTTGGTCCCCGGTGCAGATGGAGGAAGAGCTGGCCCCGTCCCCTACCTAACGGCCTTCCAGCGAGCAGATGGCCTTTCCTTACGAATCACTCCCTTCTCTAGGCAAAACGATCCTGAGTCCTAGTTTTTCCTCAAATTCCCCACAGCCGTCCCACAGCCTGTCCTTGTGTTCCCTTAGCACTTTCCTTCACTCAGCTCAACGAGGAGGTGGATCTAGAAAGACACAGCAAACCACATGCCCGTCCCAGGCTCTGTCCTACAGGGGATCCCCCGGGGGCCCGTGATGGCCTGCTGCTCCCTGGGGCCAGGCCTCCACCTAAAGCTTCTTCCCCTCCCTGCCTCTGAATCAGCTGTGTCTTCCTGTTTCCCTCCTCACCAGCCTTTCTCCGCAGGCTTTCGGAGAGGGTGTGGCCAGGACAAGTCTTCGGCTGCGCTGCCTCTAGGGCGAGGCTGGTCCTGGCCCCGCCACTGGGGAAGCCGCACTTTGCTGGGTTTGGAGGCAGATTCCATGGTCTGCCATCAATCAACAACTGTTCCCTCCTTCCTCTCTGCCGGCCCAGCCATTCAGTGTTGCTGCCCTGAGCCTGGCGGTTCCTTTCTGGCACTGACTGCTGGCTCCCTGCACTAATCTGATCTCCAGGTCTCGCCTGATGGCTTTCCTGTGCCATCGCTCAGACTCTCCAATGCTACAAGCACGCTACCCCTTGTGCCCGGGGGTGACTTTTTAGCTGAGGACCTTGGAGCACTTTGCCTTCAATCTGAGTTTGGATGGATAAACTCAGGCACTGTGAAACGACCCAATATAGCGGGAGTCAGAGAGGAGATGGAACCTGGCGTCCAGCTGCCTTGCCCCACACGGCGCGGTGAGCCCTGCTTCATCCCGTGCCACAGCGAGTGACCCGAAGCACTGACCTATGTTGGTAAGTTGGCCCTTTGCGCTCAAGGACATGGAGAGTGCAGGGGGGGAAGGCAGCTCTGACTGGTCGTCGGATTCGGGCAGCCCACCAATGGTATGGGAGTGTCGCCTCTCCTTGGTCTCCTCCTGGGACTGAAGCTGGTACCTGTAGGACATAGCAGAAGGACTCAGTCCGAGCAGCTACGAAGTGCAAGCAGAGGTCTGGCGGGTGTGGAGGTTTGGAACGCAAGACGAGGAAAAGGGGGAGCGGACAGAACTGTCTAAGGAGGAAGAGAGACATGTGCAGACTCAGCATCTTCCCCCCACCATCAAGAGAGTCCTGAAGGACCGGCAGGTATCTCTATGGGCTGGCCTCACATGGGGACTGAAACGACAGAGGGGGCAGGAGAGCCTCCACCCGGAAGCTCGGGACAGAGCTTTATGGCTCCATGTGTGGCCTCCCCGATGGCAGGAGTGCTTGACCTCGCTGAAGAACTCAGTGCCGCAGTCCCGTGGAGGACTAGGGTGTTCTGCTGTTGCCCTGAGTGACCCCCCAAGGCAGCCTGTTCTCCCTCTGACTTTGAGGGAGGAAAATTATAGAGAGGACGTTCGATCAGGACTGGGCTAGCACGGGCTGGGACCGGCAGGTGGAGGATTCCCACGTGCCGACTTGTTTCTCCTCAGTCACCATGGAGGAACATGGGCCCTAAGGCCGCCTCACACATCACCACAAGCCTGGGTAGGGCGTAGGAGGACTATGTACACGCACAGGAGCCACAGGCAAGTAACTTGGCTAGAGGGGACCCTGGATTCATGACTGGGACTCAGGACAGGTCAAGTCACGGTTTTTCAGACAGACCAGGAGCCCCAGATATGGGGAAGGGCAAACACATTGAAGGGTTACCTGAGCCCTTTCTTGGGAAGAGTATTCCGATCCCGCTGATTACTGTGCAGACAGGAAAAAAAAAAAAAGAGAGAGAGAGAGAGAGAGAAGCACGTGAGTCCATCTCAGAAACTAGAGTTTGGGACTAGGTTTGTGGGACACAACACCTAACACAGGACAGCAAACTGTGAGCCCCTTTATCTCTGCAAACGAAATAGGAAGATCGCGGCAGTGCACCTCTGGGCTTACAACTTGAGAGATTCACTTGAAACGCTAAATGTCTTTCTCTGTTGGGAATCACGATGTGGCTAGCTATTTAAAAGATCCCATTAAGATGCGATCTAATAGAAACAACAGGTGAAACTAATTATGACATCTTGGCTACGTCACTTAATGTCTGTGTACCGGTGCTCCCCCGTGTACAGTCATCACAGTGATAACACTAATGCATAAACACAGTCATTTAAAATTCCTACTTATCTCAAGGAGCTGCTGGGAAGCAAATGAAATTACTTACCATGCGTGAAAAAAATGTTCAAAGCCACAATGTGACAATCAAATATGGGATCGTGTTAACAGATGGCGAAAGGAGCCCGAGGCGCAGGGAGGGACCCAGGCTCAGAGGTGTCTCTCTTCACCCACCTGTCCAACTGCCCAGCTCTGGGGCTTCCACTCCAAGCTAGCTCTTCCGTCTCTTCCTCTGGGGGTGCAGCGGCAGGCGCCGGTGGGGTGGGACCAGGAGCACTGCTGGGGAAGGCACTGGGCAGGCTCATTGGCATCTGGAGGGACTCCATGCTCCTGTGCAGGCCTGAGAGTTTGGGGTACATGCGGGTCTCTTTGGGGACACTGAAACCACTCATCAGCTCCAGGCCCTGAGAGAAGCTGGCTGAGTTAATATTGAGAATGGGTGCTGGGCTGGGGGTGAAGCACGAAGGAAGGGGGCTCCCGCTGGCGGAACTTGTGGGGTGCAGGTCTGGGACCTTGGAAGCGTGGGCATCACTCGATGATGGCAGATCCAGACTGTTGGAGTTGACCTTGTCTAGGTTGGCTAGTGAGGGTGGCTTGACAAAGCTCTTAGCTGTGGCCCTGAGGGAAGTGAAAATTAAAGTATTTAGAACCAGAGAGTTCCAGAAGCAAGAGGCCAATGGGAGCTCAGAGTCCTAGTCTAGCTTCCCCGTGTCTGGTGGTTTGAGCACAGAGGCTTATCCCAATGCTGTCGTGAAATACACTGGAAGGAAATCTGCTTATCTGACTTGGGGTCCGTCGAATCTTAGTGAGGGGGATGGCACATGCATGTGGGAGACACAGGTGGATTTATATACAAATGGATACACGTGTGTCAGTAGACAATAGCAAAACCACGAGTACAAGTGCTGAAGACAGGTTAAGGGTTGATTGGGGAATAAAGGCGGTGAGTTTTGAAAGAGGGAGAAGGGACCTGGCTTACAGGGGAGGGAGTGGGGGAGCGGGGGGAAGAGCCGTGCAAAGGCCCAGAGGCAACAGTGGCTAGGCCATGGCTTGCTTAGTCTCAGGAGTACACAGGTATGGAAAAGAAAGAGCAGACAGACGAGGAAGAAGCTGCCCAGTTAGGGTACCTGAGAGGGGTTGGTGGCAGCTCTGCCAACTTGGTGGCCGGAGGGTGGCTGGCTTGGTTCTTAGGAGTACTCTCTGGGGAGCCAATGCTCTTCAGGGAGATGTTGTCCGAGTCCAAGGCCACTGCCTTGGCTTTGGCTTTCTCCTTTTCCCGATCTGTCTGATTGACAGGGGCTGGAGTGGTCCGCCCACTGGCCACCTTGGAAGGTTCCTTCAGTCTGGAGGGGGTAAGGCCCCCCTGCTTTGTGCTGAGGAGGCTGGGGTCAATGCTGCTGCTAACAGGGCGAGGTCCGCCCCGGCCGCCGGTCACGCTCATAGAACTGGACTTGGCTGGCCGGGGCAGGCTTCGGTACTGGATGTTGGAACGGGCGCCAGGAGCCAGGAACCCGGGCTCCGCACTGTTGGACACATCTAGGCTGGTCTTGCGTCCATTCACGGGCTTGACAGGGATGCCTGAGGACTTCTGGATCTTGCTGAGAGTGGCTGAACCACCCGTCTGCATGACGGTGGCTGTGCCTGTGGCAGGGGGCGGCTTCTTGTAGCCAAAAGATCCCGAGGTGGAGGGGCGGGCAATGCCGGAGGGAGGCTTCTTAGCATCGCTCAGGCGGTCCCGGCCAGCGTCCGAAGAGGAGCGCTGCAGCCCCGTGTTCTTCACTGCAAGTTTGCCCTTGTCGGTAGCTTTGCCTTCAGGTTTGCCTACAAGAGGGCAGGAAGGGAAGTGAGGGTAGCCGAAGCTGGCCAATATCCTTGGCAATACCCCTTTTCTTTCCCTCCACGGGAGAAGGAAACGTCGTCAGGGTACTTTGGGACACAGGTAAGTGGGTACGAAAGCTGATGACATTTCTTGCCCGAGGAAGGAGACTGGGTAGGAGTGGCCTCGGGGTTTTGTTTGTTTTGCTTTTTGTTATTTTCTCCTTCTGCAGCGGGATACCCCATTCTCGTTCAAATGACAGAGGCAACCATAAACGTTATTAAGAAAGAAGTGCATCGGGGCGCCTGGGTGGCTCAGTGGGTTAGAGCCTCTGCCTTCAGCCCAGGTCATGATCTCAGGGTCCTGGGATCAAGCCCCCCATCGGGCTCTCTGCTCAGCAGGGAGTCTGCTTCCCCCCGCCCTGCCTCCTTCTCTGCCTACCTATGATCGCTCTCTGTCAAATAAATAAATAAAATCTTATAAAAAAAAAAAAGAAAGAAGTGCATCAAACAACTGGTCTAAGGAAGGAAAAAAAGGAGGGATGCAGACAGAGTAAGGTCGTACCTCCTGTAAGTAGAGACTGGAGGGAAATGTGGACAAAGGCGAGAAGTTACCCAAGGTGCCCACTCTGGGAGCAACACAGTTCTGGTTTATTGTTTTCTTGGGGCCTCCCTGGGAGGTCAAGCAAGTACCTTGTGAAGACAAATACACCAGCCAGTGGTCTTGGGGAGTGTTGGAAGGCAGGTCAAACTAGTCTCTGAACGTAACATGCTCCCTGCTCTACCTCTTCTGGGCTGTATGATTTTGGCTTTGCCACTTAATCCTTTCCAATCTTTATTTCTAAAGTTGTCAAGTGGAGATAGGAATACCCAGGTTCCCTAACTCACAGGACTTAGGAAGACCAGATCATACCCATTAAAGACCAGATTATACCCATTAAAGCTTCTGTACACATCTGCTATCATCCTGTGTGTTAAGGACCCTTAAGAAGAGGAGTAACCCAAAAAAGGTCTTCACCCTTGTCCCTTTCTTTCCTCGGGGCTCACCTGCGACCTTGAGGGCACTTTGGGCTGTGTGAGTGATGGGGGACGTGACGGCCACTGGTGGGGTCTTGCCCTTCTTCAGGGAACCGGGGTGTCCCAGGCTCACAGGCTTTTTCAGTTCTCCAACCTTGGAGGAATCGTCACAGCTCTCGGGCCGCTCTCTCCGCCACTTCGAAGTCCCGGGTTCCATCTTCAGGCTACCGCTGTCGTACTCCAGTTTTTTGGGGGTCTTCTCCTCTGACTCACTGAACCAGCTCAGCCCACTTTCGGCCAGTGAGCGCTTCTCTGAGTCTGTGCGGAGCTGAGGAAAAGAAGAGAAAAAGCAGAGCGAGATGCTCACCTGGGGACGGAAAAAAGGAGGCAGAGGGGACTGATTCTGGTGGGTGGGTGGCCCCGCTCTTTCCTGAGTGTTATGTCAACCCAGGGTTTCTACCTACTTCTCTAGGGGGCCGCAGAAAAGGCACCCTATGTATCTCAGGCTTTTATTGTTTTCTTCTCTGGTTGGAATAGCTCTTACATGCATCGCTTTAAGTCACCTTGGGCGCTAAATACAGGGGTTCCCAAGACAAAGCTAATGTCTTAGGTGACTGCTTGGTAGCCTCAGGTTTCTTTGGGCCAGCTCTGAAAGGACCTGGCCATAGGCACAAGGGAACCAATCCCAGGGAGTGGGTGGATAGTATATGTGCAAACCCATCTGGCCCACGGTTCATCTTGAGAGGGTGGCCTAGGTATTTGCAAACTCATGTACCACTATTGTAGAGTTCCTGCGAGAAGCAGTGGGAGTTGTCGGGAGGGAGTTGAGGGATGAGCTGGCATTGAACTCTTCTGAGCTGAGGTTGTCCGAGGCATCGCTGAGCCCGCTGCTGATGGAGCTGCTTTCATCCCAGCTGTAGGACAGGAGATAAAGGTTAGCAGTTAACACAGAAGCCAAGGCAAGGAATAAAATTGTCCATGTGGATGGAAGAATGGCTGTATTCCAGTATACAGACTGGCCGAGAAGAGAAAGCTTGGTTAGTCCCGACTTTGCCAGTAACTTGAAGTATAATCTGGCGGCGTTCTTTTTTTTTTTTTTTTTTTTTAAAGATTTTATTTATTTGACAGCGAGAAACACAGCGAGAGAGGGGACACAAGCAGAGGGAATGGTAGCGGGAGAAGCAGGCTTCCCGCAGAGCAGGGAGCCCGATGCGGGGCTCGATCCCAGGACCCTGGGATCATGACCTGAGCCGAAGGCAGACGCTTAACGACTGAGCCACCCAGGCGCCCCAGGCGGCGTTCTTTTATAAGAGGAAGAGACTCTGTCTTTATCTGACAAAGGAAGACGTTACATCTCCTTAACAGAAAGGGCTAGCGTAAAGACGAGGGAATTCTTGGATCCGTCTAACTATACCATTTCCTCTCCCGATCGACGGTCTCCATCCTGAAAGTTTCCATGTATTTGTTCATTTCTGGATGTGTTCTCCAGGTCCTTTCCCTCTCTTTTCCAGATTTTTCCATACTTGGTAACAAGGGCCAGAAAAAAGATTGATCTTTTCTAGGACCCCTTAGACCCGTCGTTTCTCATCGCTCCCCTGCTTATACAATTCCCTGACCCTGGGATCAGGCTTTGCTTCCAAGCGGCATTACTGCTCTGCTGATAAATGAACCACACTTTAGGAGCTGTGGCCAAGCAGAAGCACCAAATTTGTGCTGAATGGTTTCCTTTTCCCACCGATTACTTGGAATATCAGATCTGTGGCATCTGGAAGAGATGTTGTTGTGCACCTTTATGTGCAAATCTTCCTATAAAGAACCCTCGTCAGTACACTAAGTGAGATTAAAGCGGCCTCCATCACTTTGGAGCTTGGACTCTACAATATTCCCGCTGCCGTTCATCTTTGTGTTTAACAACTTCTGCAGTGAGAAGGTTACTTCTTACCATCTGACCTAAATAGCCTCTTCTGCCATTGATACTAACTTCTTTTGTCTTCTCCTTATTGGCTGTTTGCAAGGGTCTTCTTCACATTATTTTCTGAGTTCAAAATCTGTCTCCCAGAACCTTTCTTCAGAGGTCCTGTGTTCTATGCCTTCCACTGTTTCTACTACTTCCTCCTGGACCCAAAAATGTCCTTCAGATCTCACTCAAGTTTTAGAGCCCAAAACTCAAACATGCTCTTCAGGAAGACTACACTGTGAGAGCATTTGTTTGTGCCTGTAGGAATCTATTTTCTAAATCCTTGCATCTGTGTTCACAGGTTTGTTTATCAGCTTTGCGTGTGTGAAGGATTAAGAGGCTGAAGATGTTTTTTGTGAATTAGCTGGTATCTGGAAAATTTTTCCTTTTTATTTTGAGTTTCAGATCATGGAACAAAAGTCAGACATACAAGCCATCTAAGTTCTTGGCCCAGATTTCATCTGGCCTCCCTTTAATTTATTTGCTGGGAAGAGGAAAGTGGGTGGTTTGGACATTTGGCTTGGTTGCTCTGGAGTGATTAATCCAAATACATTGAGAAAGAGCAAAGAAAGCATGGGGATTAGAACACACTACAGAGTGATTTCAGTTTTATTACTAAGCAATACAGCCCTTATTAAAACAAGCAACCTCTTTTTTCCTCCACCCGTGACATCTATTAATCCTGCATTTATCTTGGGCTAAAATATCACAGCCCCTATTTTGTAGAGAAAGAATACTGAGGAGGAAAGATCAATTCTGGCTTTATGATTCTATTAGCTCTTCTGGATCCAGATAAGATCTCTGGCAAGCAAACAAACAAACTATTCACAACATGTTCTCTTGGGTCAAAGACAGAAGAAGCCTGTAGCACTGAACCTTCCATCTGAGATTAATTATTGGTAATGAAGGTCTTGGAGTGGAGCAAAGTCTTATGAAAGGGCTCTTGCAAAAAAAAAAAAAAAAAAAAAAAGAAGGGGTTCTGCAGCAGACCCTTAGCAGACTAAGGGAAACCCTTCCTTTGCCCTACATTTACGGAAAGCCTCGTAGTGAAATAAAGGAGGAGAGTGCATCTTCTCAGAGAGGGTTCCAGTCCTCCTTGCCCAAAAGACATTCCTCCCAACTCACAGACTCTTTCCCTAAGGTAAGAGAGTAGCAGCCTAAAATTCTTGGGCAAGGTTGGCTAGAGGATTTAAAGATTCCCTAGGAAAATTCCTTTGCAGATTCTGGACAAAAGAAAGATTCTGTTCTCATTACCCAATGGTTAAGCTCGTCCACTGGAGATGCTCCACGGGAGGGAGCCTATTTTCCTTCTTTAAGACAAATATTAGGAAAGTAATGGATGCTATAATTAAGACTCAAGCATTACATGAAATTATAATGGGAAAAAGGAACAGTGTCCCCTCCCTGCCCTCCCGCTTTTACTTTTAAAGTAACCACTGTTAACAGTTTCTTGTGCTTCCTTCAAGAATATCCCAGCGCTTCTGTGTTCTAGCTGTCTGCTCTCTGGTTCTCCTTACCAGGCTCTAAGTGAGAGCTGAGGCTCTCTCTCTAACTCAAAGAGGCTCTCTTCCTCTTTGTTGGTTTCCTTTCTTGTTTCCGTTTCTGAAAAAAGAACCTTGGGAAGCAAACTTGGTAAGATCTGACACATTATAGAATGTCTTTATTCTGTTTTTACATGTGAAGTTTTGGCTAGCCATAGAATTCTAAACTGAAAGTAATCTCCTCTCAGAACTTAAAGGCATCGCTCCATTGTCGGCTCTCCACTGTGGCTACTCTGCGTCCTTGTCCTTAACATGTGACCTGTTTCTTTCTCTCTGGGAAGTTTTAGCATCTTCTCTGGTATTCTAAAGTTTATCATTAATGCCTTGGTGTGGGCTGATTTTTATCCATTGAGTTGGATACCTTCCTGGGCCCTTTTAATCTAGAAATCTCCATGCATTATTTCTTTGATGAATTTCGCCTCTCCATTTTTCAGTTCTCTCTTCTAGAATGTCTATTATTCAGATGATAGATTTTGAGGCTGATACTGATGGTCTTTCTTATTGTCCAGCATTACATATATTTATTTTTGAACTCCATTTTTGGGGCAGTGGCCTCAATTTTACCTTCAGTTGCCTCCATTAAAATTTTCATTTCTGCTCTCATATTTAAAAATTTAAGGGTACTTTAAAAATAGTATATTGTTCTTTCCTTCAAGGATGCAATCTCCTAACTCTCAACGGTATTCATTCACTCCTTTGTTTGGAGGGGCAGATTTACAATCTCTTTGTACAGTTTCTGGCTCCAAGGAACTTTTCTCTGTATTTCTGAGACTTTCAGGGGACAGACCCTTCTTCCTTGTCGGGTGATCCTTGGCTGTTTGCACATAGTTAAGACTGGAACACCCATTACAGGTTATCTAGAAGCTTCGTGTAATTGATGGGACTTGTCAATTATGGTTTCGGTACAGGGAGATGTGATTGGACTTATTCATTTAAGCTTTTTTCTCGTGGGGGTTTCAGATTTCCTGGAGATGAATCTTCCAAACTCCTGACTAGAGTTGCCTTTCGAGAAGTAGCAAAAGAGAGGATATAGAGCCTAAGTGTTTCTTACATAAATTTTAAACCAACCCTCCTGTTTTTAGTTTCATCTTTTCCCCCACTAAGGGCACCTGGTATCACCAATTACCAAGCTTTTTGAGGGTTCAGGGCTGCAGACACAGCACTGTGCAGCTCTCCCCACTACTGGCTTAGGGTTCGGCTTTAAGTTGTTTCAGTGGGTTCACACGTGCCATTCTGATTTCCAGCTTCCCTAAGTTTTGTGGCTGTTCTCTCCTCCTCCTCCTATTTTTTGTCCTTGGGGTGTTAAGACTTAAGGAACAAAGAACCTCGCCTCCCTCTGTCTTCTCTGCACCGGGATCGGCGTCCCCTGAAAACGGACACATGTGCCGTTCGCGACTCCACCCCCTTCTTGATCCAGAGCGCCTCTCAGCTGTTGATCGGATCACTGACTGCAGTGGTGCTAAAATCACCGGAGACACTGACAGATGAGAGCCTCACTCAGCAGCTTGGCAGCCCCTGGTTCCCTGACCTCACTTACTTCCCACCTGCAGCTTCCTATCCAAGCGCCATTTCAAGGGACATCTACACAGCAGTCAAGTTCACTGGGGCTGGGGCTGGGGCTACCATGGTAGGGGTGTCTGGCTCTCGGGCTGGAATTGGGAGCCTCATCATGGTTATGCCAAGAACCCCGGTCTGAAGCAAAAGCTGTTTGCCTACACGTTCTGGACCTGGCCCTCTTTGAGGCCCTGCAGCTCTTTTGCCTGATGGTGGCCTTTCTCAGCCTCTTTGCCATGGGAAGAAGCCATCTCTACCTCCCATAGGTCCTTCCCCCGTATCTTATCTGTCCTGCATGTTCTTTTTCCTATACCACCCCAGGCAGCCTGGGGAAAGTGGGTGGCTTTGGGTTGGACAGAGGGAAGACAAATAAATATTGTATTAAGAAAAGGAAAAAAAAAAAAGAAAAGAAAAAAGAAACCTCAAACCCTTTATGATCATTTTACTCTTGGGGTAGTTGTGAAATATATTAAACTAATGCTACCAGCAGCAAAACACTTCTAAATGACACTTACAAGAACTTGCTCTTTCGGATTAGATGTTTTCATGGGTGGACTTTGAGTAGAGTGAGGAGAGGACACATTAACTTTGCAGTTCTGTCACCAAATCAGGAAGAGCCGGAAGGAACCATCTAGATGATGTTTTGAAGCATCAAGACCCTGGTAGAAAAGAGGCTGGATGGACACTGCCCCACCTGAACCATGACTGCCTAAGGGCTAACAACGGAAAGTCTTCAGAAGAGTTTGCAGACTCTATCAGCTAACGAGTCAGAATTACTACAGAGTAACTGCCTGGTCATTCAAGATAAGAGGGAGAAAGACAAGGAGCTTAAACATGGCACCAAGGGGCTCCTGAAAGGCTCAGTTGGTTGAGCCTCTGCCTTTGGCCCCAGTTAGTCGTGATCTCTGGATCCCGGGAACTAGCCCTGCATCGGGCTCCCTGCTCAGCGGGGAGTCTGCTTCTCCCTCTCCCTCCGCCCTTCTCCTGCTTGTGCGCTGCAGGGCTACTGCATCTGTGCTTTGGCATAAAGAATCTCTCTCGGCTGGCTCTAAGCTGGGTTTTGTGATCTCCTTTCTGTTTCTCTTTAAATTTGCTTCTCACAAAGACCTCAGGGGAGAAAAGAGGGTTGGGCAGCAACAAGCTAGGTCTAAATTTATGAGAAAAACAGAATGCAGAGAAAGTTAACATTCGTTTGTAATCCAGCCTACTTATAAATCCAGACCACCATCAGCAACGGGCAATTCCTGGAAAAGAGAAATGTTCTCTTGTACTTTTGTACCATTTACTTTGCATGGTGTGGAAGTGTTCATTCTGGGAAGGCTGTTAGAAGAATAATGACACTTTACCATTTTCACCCACCCTTGGAAGAGAAGAAAAAATAAGTCAGAATAAACACACGAGAGATTAAGTCAGCTATAAACAAGATGATGAAAATGACTCTTGTCGAGGGATATTTCTAAAGTACTGGAACAGGTTATAGCAGTAAATTAAAGATTTTTTCTCAGCAGGATATTCATTTTCTCAGTTACTGATCACCTCATATCCTTTAATCCTCTCTCCAAATCTCAAATTTCTCATTTCCTGTTTCCCTGAAAAGTATCACAGCTTGTTTGTTTTTTCCCTGTCACTTTACCAATAACGGCAGTATGGCTTGAACTCTTTTTTCTTTACTTCTGTCCTCAAGATGTCTGCTGATTGTGTGACCACTTGCCTCTCCAATCTTTTTCCTCTACCTTTTCCCTGCTTCTGCTCTGGTTCAAAGCTAATATCTGATCACTCAAACCACTATAAAAGCCTTCTTACTGACCCCACTGTCTATAAATTCTCCCTCCTTCCAACACATGCTGAATATAATCAGAAGCCTAATCGCCCCAAAGTGTAGCACTTACCTACCAAACCTTCATTAGCCCCTCACTGCTGATACCATAAAAATCAAAATTCTAAGGCCTACTGTTCAAGACTATCCACGAGCCATCATTAACATAGGGTGGTGATTAAGAGCCCAGATGTTGTAGCCAGACTATCTGAATTCAAGTCCTATATACTCTGCCTAGGGTTAAATCAAATTTCAATTTGGCAAACATTCACTGACCTCCTAGTATTTACATAACAATCTCAGTTGCATGGGCATTTAAAATGAATGACTATCAGAACGAGCTCACAATCGAAGGGTGGAAGAAGACATATATATGAAATGAGTACCATGTATGAAGTATAGACACAACATACATAAGAGGATTCAAAGAAAGGAGTGATTTGATTTTCCAACAAAACCCAGAAATATGACTTTACCCTGTGGGGATACAGATAAACACAACGCTCATCTCCCTTTCCCTAGTCCAACCCTGCTCCAAATTCTCACGTCCTCTAGGATTCCTATTCGGTGACCAGCTGTCTCAACTAACTTCTTTTTGGAAGTATAGGCCTGTCTTATCATCACTTTGCAATCATCTGTGTCCCGCAGAAGATTCTGGAGTCCTGGCAATATTATGGGGACTTGACAATAATGTACATAAACCCTACCTACTCTTCATGGGTTTCTCCCTAGCTCTGCATTTTGAAATCTTAGCTTTCTTCAATGCCCGGATCAAACCAATTTTTCTACGAGGCTTTCCATGATCCTCCTTGTCAGAAGAAATCTCATTCTCTTTTATGTACACTAGACTGTATTTCCCTGAGGGGCATGACTGAGTCTCCTATGTACCACTATGTACCTCTCATACAGTATCTTGTACATTGTGGGCTTGTATACACTTGCAGACTTGAACTCCTGGCTTCTGTGAAAGTAGGAATGCATAAACTGAGGGAAGGGGTTAGGATTTTGGAATTGCTTCTTACGTATTCTCCAAGAAAGATTAGTAGTTTGTTTCTAAGAAATTCTTGTTTCAGAGAGAATCTATAAACATTTTTTTTAACTTCTAGTTATCTGCTTAAATTCTCCATCTATGCAAGAATATAATCCACCTTTTCTACTAGATCTTTAAAAATATTTATAGGAAGCATTTTACAATGTTGTCTGTTAATTCCAACATCTGGGTCATCTGCAGGTCTGCTTCTATTGACTATTTTTTCTCTCAGTTATATTTCCTTCCTCTTCATGAGTCATAACTTATTATCATACACCAGATATATGTCAACAGAGAACAGCAATACATATACCAAGAAAAGGAAGTATATCCTTTAGAAAAACAGTAGTCATGCATTTTTTTCTCCTAGGAAGGGCTCTTTCCCTTCTGGAATTTAGTTCAATTTGAATACTTTGCATTCTTAGATATTTAATTGTTTGTTTTCTAAGTTATTTTTGTTATTTGTCCAGCTTATTCTTGTTATTTGAGTGGAAGTGCCTGTATTGTGACACTATACCATTCCTTTCTGACAGAAGGATATACTTCTGTCAAGTATATGACAGGCTGTTGGATTGAGAGCTGAATTGGTCTCATGTGTAGCAGAACTAGGTCTGGGCTTTGTTGTCTCTTCGGTTAAAGTCAGTGCACCACTGGTTTCAAATGTTTTGAGGGTAGGATCAAGATTGTCTCAGTAGCACTTGGGATCTGACCACAGAGAGACTCTAGATAGCTCTCTCTATGCTTTATAGCCCAGCCACCAACTTTTGGGGCTGCTGTGGAGTTCTCTTTACTCTTGGTGGGCCACTTCTATATACTCAGTGAAGGGCCGTTGTGCTCTGAAGGAGTCTATTTCTATCCTCCTGCCTGGCTCTCAAATTTCTCTGTAGTGTGTTACTGCTAGGTACTCAATGAAGGCTCTCTGTACACTGGATAGGGATAGGGGTGTCTTTCTCATATTTCTGTCCTGCCCTCTGTTGTTGACTTGCTGCCACTGTGTATATTAAGCAAAGTCCTCATGGGAAAGAATGAGGGGTTGGTGGGTACAATATTTGCTCTGGGATTTAGTTTCCTTATACCAGCCAATACGTAGCCTTCAAAAGTTCTGTATGAAGCTGAGCTACTTTCTCCTTATTCTTACCTATGGTAGGTATGTATATTAATCCTGCTGCTGAGCTTCTAGAATGACAGTGGTCATACATTTTTTCTCTCCTAGGAAAGGCTCGTTCCCTTATGGAATTTAGTTCAATTTTAATACTTTGCATTCTTAGATATTTAATTGTTTGTTTTCTAAGTTATTTTTGTTATTTGTCCAGCTTATTCTTGTTATTTGGGTGGAAGTGCCTGTATTGTGACACTATACCATTCCTTTCAATAAATTAGCTTCTTGAGTGCTGATTCATCAAACCCCCCATCTAGGCTATAAGAATAGCAACAGATTCTTCCTTCTGTCTTCATGCCCACTTCCTAGCACTGATACCACAGTCTTAGGAATATTCTAGTGCACCCCATCTCCTCTGTAGGATGAAAAGAAGGACTGTGAGGAGGCCAGCTCAACTGAACACTGTTCTGTTTGTGTCTGTGCTGACACATGGCAATGCACAGGGCAGGGAACACTCCTCCCCTCTGGGAAAAGCACCAACACTAACGTAGTTCTTGGCTAGGACTGGCCACCCCTCCCAGACTTCTCTCACACAGTCTGCTCCCCATATTTCAGGTCCAGCCATTCCACAGAACTTGAATAGCCAAGGGAGCCTGCAGGCAGCCAGAGGGCCAAGGGTGTGGGCTAGCTAGTGGGAAGGGTGGACTAGCTTGTGACTACATAGGAAAAAATCCTCATTGCTTCTCTAGCACGGCATGGTTCTTAAAAGTCAGACTTGAATACTGGATCGTTTCTCCATTTGCCCAGAATATATATGCCCGGTGAGTCAGTAACCAAATTTCCCAGATTATTTACCACTTAATGGATAAGAGCTCTGTACACAAATGCTGACTTTCTCCTCTGAAAGTGGAGAAATATCTATAATAGGCTGGTTTTAAGAAATGGGATTTAGGGGTGATTATTTTTACTCGCAGGCAGAGTCTGTGGAATTGGAAGCCTAAGATTACATCCCAAAGAGATACTTAGGACTTCTTGCTCTCCCATTAGGAAAAAAGAGCAATACACTACCACTTAAACTAGAAACAGGTACCAAGATAGTAGGAAGCTGTTTGACTACACAGTATACCCAATTTCTGAGAACTAAATCCCCAACTACTTACAAAAAGAAGCCAGAGTGAGACTTGGGAGGCTTTTCAGTCCCCATCACTGTACCAACAAGGGTGACTATATTCTATGAGACACACAAATATCAAATGGGGCAGAAGGGGAAAGGTCACCAACAGTCACAACTCTTGATATTGTCTCACTTGCTGGAGTTGATGGACAGTGGCCTAGGTCAGGCAGTTAAATAGGAAACAGTGACTAATGGTAAGACAAAATGTAGATTAGACTTGAGGTCTGATGGCATTCTGACAGCCAAGATGGGTGGCAGGCTAGCAAATGTGATGACCCTGACTCTAGGTTCCCAAAGAGCCAGGATGGCTATGGATCAACACAAAAGGAATATTTTGAGAATATAAGTGCTTTAGATAATGCTATCATTGGATGGTTTGGCAGCCAAAAGTGTTTCATGACATCTGCCCTTGGTACTGAAATTGCTCTTGGTACTTCAAGGGGACAGGGAAAAGAGTACATAAAGTTTGATCTAGGACCAGTTCAAGATAGAGTTAAATACATAAAGAGACTCCAGATGAATCTGTCCTCCTGGGGAGGTTAACTTTATGGCTAGAAATGGACCAGGCTGACTTCAAAGAGTATATACTTCTATGGACGAGAACACATTCCTGATACTTGCTCTCATCTTTATTATTATTATTTTAAAAGATTTATTTATTTATTTGAGAGACAGAGACAGAGAGAGAAAGTGGGGGGAGGGGCAGAGGGAGAGGAAGAGAATCTCAAGCAGACTGTCCTCCCCCATCCTCCCCACCTAGCCCCGCCGGGTGTGGAGCCTGTAAGTGCGGACCCTGACGTGGGGCTGGGTCCCACAACCCAGGAGATCGTGACCTGCTTGCTCTCATCTTAAAAATTTCCATAACTTCCTTGGACTAAACCAGCAACCAGGTTAGAGTTTAAATACAGGTTTCCTTGCTGACAACCTCAAAAATACTCTTGCCTTCTAGGATGAAAAGTAATAGGCTAAACCACATGAAAGTGTCCATTTTGTAGGTAAAAAGGGGTTCAACATAGTTTGGCCTAGGTTTCAGCACTTGTCTGCTACAGAAGTGTCGTAGTGGATTCTAAACTCTTAATAGGAGGAAAACCTAACAGGAAGAAATGGAGTCAAATGACAGAGATGACAATCTGTCCTGATCTAAGCCTCGCCTGGTACATCTGAACGAGGAAACATGTTCTGAACTCCGCTCAAGTCAAAGTTCCCAAGATATCCCATTCTTCATTTGTCTTCTATACTTTCTTCAGGCCCATTCACGGAGGCGAGCTACTCAATGGATGGCCAGCTCAGGCTTCCCCACAGGTCACTCAGTCAGCCACGGAGATGACAGTTCCTACTGAGAGAATTAGTTAGTGATGTTCCATCTCTGGTCCCTACAGCAAGTGGACTCACTTGTTCTCCTTTGTTAACAAGGTGGTAATCTTCTAGGTCTGTGTAATATGGTAGCTTCTGGCCTTACGTGGCTCCTGAGCACTTGAAACATGGCTGGCCCAAATTGAGATGGATAGTAGGACTTCAAAAGATTTAGTCCCAGATTTTAAATACTTAGTATGAAAAAAAGATTGTAATGCATCTTACTAATAACTTTGTATTACATACTAAAATAACATTTTAGATATATTGGGTTAAGTAAGACCTGTAATTGATTTCACCTGTTTTACTTTCAAAAATGTCTCTACTAGAAAATTTTAAATTGCATACGTGACTTGCATCTTTGGAAAGCGCTGTCCTAAACAGGAAACTTTTGGTCAATGAAATGTCAGCTTGGAAGAGCTGGAGTTCATTAGTCGCTACAGTGATTACAGTTGATCCGTGACCTGGGAAGCTATGGTGTGCACTTCAACTCCAGCTTATCCACCCCTTGACGGCACCAAATGTGGTAGACTTGTTGGATGCATGAACTGAATTATCAGCCACAGTCCTCAGAGAGCCTTTGAGAGGTTAAGGAGGATAAGTGATTAAAAAAAAAAGAAGATAATGAAAGAGTCAGAATGTAATTGGGCGATTTTGTGATGTTCAGTTTTGCAAATGAATCAAGGCCATGGAGAGAAACCAACATTCTACTCAAGTACCGCCAAAGTTCTCAAAGTCGGGAACCTCTCCCGCTCCCTACCCCCATGCGGCCTCAGAGCGCTCCAAGAGCAAGGGGGAGTTCAGCGTCTGCTCATTACATGTCTGTGGTTTGGCAGAGACCACGGCAAGCTAGCCTGATCTGGCCAACAGGGCCAGGCAATGGCAGGAAAGGATGAATTGCATAGAGAGAGAGATTTAGAGGAAGAGGGGAGGCGGGGGAGAAGAAGCCAATGAAAATTTTTTGAGCTAAGCATTTGCCAAGTCAAGGGTAAAGATCACCTAGAAGACAGGATGCTAAAGAACAAGGTAACCAGAGTCTGATACGAAACTGGAGGATACATACAATTAAGAAAATTTACTTGGCTTCCTTGATATTTTGGCAGTAAGCTCACACCAGGATCCCAGTACGTGAGAAAACTAATGGTTTCAGCGACTTATTAAAGACACTTCCTAAATTCCAGGTTGAATCATAAAACACTCTGACTGATTGTGTTCAACTCTCAGACACCAAAGCTAATTCTGTCAATGACTAGAGGCTGGGGACCCCAAATTCAGATTTAATTCCTATAGTTCCGCTTACATGGTACTATTGGCACCATTGAAAAATCAGGAACCAGCACAACTTGGGAGCCTTAATACCACAAAGTTTGAAGATCTTGGAGATCAAAGCCGGCTGATATAAAAGCCAAAGAAATTAGGCCCCAATGCCCTACTGTACCTTGGCCATTCTGTAAAATTCAGAAATCACAGATTTCCACTGTTGTCATTTTCTTTTAAGTCACTCAGCTCATAATTTCTACAGTGACTGCCAATGCTCTCTGTGGCATCTAGAAAGGGGATACTATAAATAAGCACAAGGCTGCTATCCCACCAAGCACATGAAACGTCACCCCAATGTGCTCAGTGAGAGAGGACTCCTGCTATTTCTGATGATGCCTGATGACAGAGAAGTGAGGAAACTTCTGTCCGCTCAGCCCCAGGGTTAGCCCACCTCAACGCCTGCTCAAGTTGTAGCCGCCATCGGCACATCTGCCTGAGCTCACTCTTCTTTCCCACAAGGCCTGAGGTTTTTGAGTGGTGGCAATAGGATCACAGGCCCAGTCCTAAGCAGGACCCCCATTTTAGTCAAAATCAAGCCATGTTTTTCTTTCATACCCTCTGCCCAAATCTGTACAGATGCCATCTCACCAGGGGCAAGAAGGCTTTGAGAGAGAACTCGCCTGCTAGCAGAGTCCTTAACTGGTCTGGAGAACTGGATGCCCTTGCAGTTACATACAAAATTCTGTGCCTATGTATAATTTTCTGGACTTGGATCATACTCTCAGATTCTCAAATGTCTATGGCCTAGAAAAAATTTTTTAAAAATTATCATCTTGCCTCAAAAAAAAAAAATTATCATCTTGCCTCATAACACTATGCTTCGAGCACTGCCTTCTTGATTCTAGCATTTAATCTTTGCTCTAAAGTTAAGAGTTTCAGGGCGCCTGGGTGGCTCAGTGGGTTAAAGCGTCTGCCTTCGGCTCTGGTCATGGTCTCAGGGTTTGAGACCTGCTCTCTGCTCAGCGGGGTTTCCTGCTCCCCCCCCACCTACTTGTGATCTTTCTTTGTCAAATAAATAAATAAAATCTTAAGAAATAAAGTTAAGAGAGTTTCTTAAGCCTAGACCATTGTTACAGACGGAATTATGCGTGTCCCCCGCCCCAAATCTTTAAAGGGAAGCCATAACTCCCAATGACTACATTTGGAGATAGAGACTTTAGGGAGGTCATTAAGGTCAGATGACATCCTTAGGGTGGAGACTTCATCTGACAGGACTGGTATCCTGAGAGCTCTTCCCGTGTGTGCGCACAGAGGAAAGATCACGCAGAGATACTGAAGGTGATGGCTGTCTACAGGGCACAGAGAAAGGTCTGATGAGAAACCAAACCTGACAGCATCTCAGAGTTGTAATTTTAGCCTTCAGAACTGGGAGAAAATAAGTTTCTATCGTCCAAGTCTCCCAGTCTTCGGTATTTTGTTAAAGCAGCCTGGGCAGACTAATATAACCATCAAGGGATGAAAACTAGCTTATTTTTTACTAATACATCAATACCCCCCCCCCCAACGTAGGCTATACGGGGCGCTGACCACGTCCATCATTCAGACGGGTTTCCAGTTCAGAGATTTACTAACATTAAGCTTTTGATCACAAGACCACAGGTCACTACAGCTGAAATAAAATTCCCAAATCCATCAGCTGGGCTCAGGAGAAGCTACGGACTGAGAAAATCAAGGAGTCAAGCAGAGTGGAAGGAATCATTGCTTTGACTTTGGCAGCAAAATAGTCCTGGAGAAAATCCACCTTTTTATGATGCAATCAGGTTCTATGTGTGCTCCTCTAATGGCACAACGCACAGCTACTCAGCCCCGCAAGCAGCTTTCATAGCCCTCCGTGGAACAAAATGGATGCAACCGGATCAGTGGTATCAATGTGTCTTATTGGGATCTTAATGCGGCAAAGGGTAAATTGCAGGGTAGTGGGCGAGAGACAGAAGTGAGACTAGAAGGGGAAGACATGAGAGACTGTTTCCGAGGTGTGGTTTAGCTAAAGCTCTGCCATGTCAGCTGGCAGGGCCAGAGCAAAAGGAAAAAAGAAAAGGAGCAGAAAGTTGAGCTGTTTAACGGGAGTCTCCTTAATTAGGACCAACTGTGGGTGAGGAATGCTGAGTCGGCTGGCCACAACTTGTTTGCGTTTTCTCTGGTTTCAGAGATTTCCCTTTTTGCCTGCCTTCAGCCTTTCCCCTCCTCGGCTGTTTTCACAGGGATAGGAGTGAAAACACAAGGCACCTTCCTCTCTTTTTCAGATGTGTCCAAATGAGGAAATTTAAATCCTCCACTGAGTGAAAGGTACTGGGAATCTCTCTCAAGAAAAGGGGAATGTTCTCAGGGGTGGCATCAAATTCACCTTCAAAGAAGAAGGGCAACCTTTCGGGGGAAGGCTCTGGATACTGAGTATGTGCCTTTATCTCCACTGCTCTGCATCACCAGAGTTCAACTAGTTTATCTTAGCCTCCATTTCCCCAAGGATAGACCAGTGGATCAGCACCTACGAAGCAAAATGTTTGGAAAGCTGAGCATCGGGGAAAATAATTTTGATTCTTAACTTGGGCAAAAACCTAGCTTGACAAAAACTAAAAAGTCATGAAATTCAGGTGCCATTGGATAAAAGCGATCTTTTAAAAAAAAAAATTATTTATTTGAGAGAGCACGCACACAAGCAGAGGTGAGAGAGAGAAGCAGGCTCCCCAAAGAGCAGGGAGTCCGACATGGACTCCCAGGACACTGGGATCATGACCTGAGCCAAAGGCAAATGCTTAACCCACTGAGCCACCCAGGTGCCCCCGGATAAAAGCGATCTTAATTCGAGTTTCTGCGTTTTTATCAGAGTCTGAAGGAGGCTCTAAGAATAATCGGTTGGGTACTATCTGGAACCAACGTTTCCTTTTCTTCCCCAAACCCTCAGAGACGTCCCGTCTTACAGATTTTTGGAAAAGGATGAAAATTATATTTGACTTAAAATTTCATAAGATCTTCCTGCTTCCTCCCCACTTCTCACCCATATTCTTCCTGAGGCCTTTCTTAGGAGTCACACAATTCCCAAATCCCTGGCTAACTGAAAGGAAATGATACCATGGTGTCTGCATTTCTGCATTTTCTTGAAAGCAGTAAGGAATTAAGAGCTAACGGACAATATTCTGAAAAGCTGGAAAGGTTCACGTGCAATGCCTGGAGCAGGACTTGGTGAGTTTTTCCTGTAAAGGACCAGATAGTAAATACTTTAGGCTTTGAAAGCCATATGGTGTGTGTTGCAATGGCTCATCTCTGCCCCAGTAGCAGGAAACAGCCAGGGACGGTATGTGAACAAAGGCAGCTACGTCCCACAATAACTATTTATGGACAATGAATACTGAATTTCACGTAATTTTCATGTGTCACAAAATATTACTCTTCTTTTGATTTTTCCCCCCAATTACTTGAAAATATGAAAACCATTCTCAGCTTTTTGGGCCAGGCAAAAACAAGCAGTGGACCAGATCTAGCCCAAAAGGCCAAAGTCTGCCAACTGCTGGGCTAGACCAAGCCAAAGATGAAACAGTGAAAAGGAAAAGAAATAAGAATTCCTCAACTAACAAGTCCCAGACCAAAAAGCAATTTTGGACAAGAAGGCCCTCCACTTTTATTCCCTCCTTCTGATCTAACCTGCTCAATTTACAAGTCAAAACCAGACTTTTCTACCAGCAATACTACTGGCTAGGTCTTGACTCAGGACATAAAAAGGGGTGAGGAGTAGGTGGGGCCAGGAAGGCAGGAAGGGAAAATAAAAGGAAAAAGAAGAGACACTAGTACCGTCTGCACCTTTTTGCCAATCCTCCCCTGGAATCAGGTGAGGCACCTTAAAGGAAGATGGGATTCAAACGTATTTGCAGCTTTTACAGTGATTTATGAAGGGCTGACAGAAGCAAAAGCGTTTTGTAGTTAGAAACGCAAATCCTGCTACACAGACAGGTTGGAAGAAGTGCTATAGCTACCTGTGTCCGGTGGGGGGCTCAATTACCATAGCAACCACAGAGCAACGCCCCTGATATTAACAAGCTGCCACTCAACTTCAGATCTCAATCGCCCTGCTAGGTCACAGTGAGGATCAAAAGAGGTGAAAAAAGAAAGGACTCAGGCCCTAAATTCAGATTCCCTAGGCTAACGCATCTGTGCAACCCTGAGCAGTTTCTGGCAGCTCCGTAAGATTCAGGCCAGGCTGCTGGTGTGAAATGCTGAGCTGGCAATAAACACCTCCAGCCTGTAAGCTACTCTCTCTTCGCGGAATGAGGCTTCCCACCACAAACCAAATGAACTGCCAGGCCTTCCCTCTGAACACATCACTCCCCCCCTTTTCTTCTGACTTCTTTGTATCACGTTCAATCTTCGCACTCCATTCCCTGGCCTTCCATTATCACTTTTTTTTTTCTTTTACTCTATTAAATAAAAAGTCCACTTTCTAACTTCTGCCTTAGAGTTCCACAGAAACTGAGATCATCTTTTTTTCTATTCACCGAGCCTGGGTCAAAAATCCTGACTCAAAATCGACTAATGAGCCACCCAAATGTTCTGCCTGTAATTACTCTAATACCGTTCACATTTGATCTATACAAGAAAAACAAAACAAGGAACATTAAAAAGAAAAGCTAGCAACACAAATAAAAACACATACCAAATCTTAAAACCGAGAGAGAAAAGTATTGGACCCTGACCTCCTCATGTCTGCCTGCTTACATACACTCGTGTTGAGCTAGCACGCTGCTTAGAGAAACAATGTGCTTGCTATACATTAGATTCAGAGAGTGAGCTTCTAGAAGGATCTATCTAGTCAGGATAAATACAAGAGTATGTGACAGTAAGACAATGAGTTGACACACATCAAGGCGATGACGTCCAAATCCATGTATGCACCGTAACACTCTTATTTTGTTTTCCATGTCCAAAGTAACACCAAGAAACCAACCCATCAAAACTACTCCTCTCAGCAACTCACACCTTCTTGAGATCCCTCAGGAGAAACTCAGAGAACAACCCTGGATGATGAAGAAGGTTACTCTCATACAAGTCAAATGCAGGGTCACGCAAAAATAGTTGCTATTCCTTCATTAAAACTAAAGGAAGAGAAGTACCCAAGGCCGCTTGGAGAGTTGCAAATGCAAGACAAAGCTGTTTTCCAAGTTATAGAAACTTCTTAAAATCACTTTCAAGTTCGGCCTGACTTTGGCTAGATTTCTTCATTCCCACAACTTTTGCAACTCCTCTTGATGTCCCATCCTCATTTAAATTCCAAACTGAAAATAATCATCATCTTCAACGGCGGGAGTGCAGGGCGATCACAACTTTCTTTTTACCTGCCCACCAGGAAGCTCCTTGTAGGAGCTTCAGTGTGTTGCCAGGGAGGCTTACGAATTTGTTACTGGGGGAGCTTGTCCAGTGCCTCCAGGGGCACCGTGGGATCAGTGTTTCCTGAGAAACCATGAGAGGGTAGAACCTACGGACACGCTTTGTAAGTGACCATTTCTCAGTCCATGTGGATTTAATGGTAAAGATTTCCGTGGTACACAAGCCACACATGGAAGCCTCTAGGCCTGCCTCGGGAAAAGCTGCTGTTCACTTAGTCAGCCTGGGGTCTGACTCGACACTAGCTGTTCCCTAGACCCACCCAGTCAAGCGTAACCACTATAAGCTCCAGGCTGTGAACAAACGTATAGCAATGTCCCGTGCTTAAGCAGAGGAAAGTCTGAAGTTTTACTAGACTCACGGCTTTCTGGAAGACAACTAATTTAGGAACCGGAGGGGCCAACCAAATGATCCTAATGAACACTCACGGTCTTCGCATCATACCCTCCACCTTCGGATATATTGAAAGCCAGGGGATGGCCTCCACTCTGTGGAATTGGCCCAGCTCTCTAGCTCATTCCTTTGTTACCTGCCCATAAGCAGGCATCAAATCAAAGCACTGTCTCCACTTTTCTACTACCGAATGCACTATGGAAATCTAAAGAGTGTTTCTTCCTTTTTTTGTTTTTAAGTAGGCTCCACACCCAGCATGAACCCAATGTGGGGCTTGAACTCATGACCCTGAGATCAAGACCTGAGCTGCGATGGAGAGCTTAATAGACTGAGCCACCCAGGTACCCCTGAAACAATGTTTCTTTTTTTTTTAAAAGATTTATTTATTTATTTATTTGACAGAGAGAGAGAGAGAGAGAGAGAGAGGGAGTTAGTTCACAAGTAGGCCGGCAGAGAGAGAGGGGGAAGCAGGCTCCCCGCCGAGCAGAAAGCCCAACACGGGGCTCGATCCCAGGACCCCAAGATCATGACCAGAGCCAAAAGCAGAGGCTTTAACCCAGAGCCACCCAGGCGCCCCTGAAACAATGTTTCTTAAAAAGGCGTCTTTAATATGCTGCCTTTTATACTGATCCCATGGCACCTGCTTTTGTTAGAAGGGCATGCATTCTGTATTACTGTCTGCTGGAGATGCCAGATTTCTGCTGATCCACGCACACTCTAATCTTATGTTTCCTTGTGAATATCACCAAATCATGAGGCAAACAACAGTCGCTATGTGCCCAATACTTAAATATGTATACCAAGCACTTTGCTGGCATTTAATTTTCATTTACTCTTCATATTAACCCTGAGTTAGACATTATTTCCATCTGACCTCTAGGAGAGCTAAAACTTAAGACAGGTAAAGTTACATGCCCAAGGTCCCACAGGAAGTGAAGAAACAGAGCCAGTTTAATATCAGGATCTGTGTGACTCTAAAAACTATTTTTTTAAAAAGATTTTATTTATTCGTCAGAGAGTGAGAGAGAGCACAAGCAGGGGGAGCAGCAGGCAGAGCAGGCAGAGGGAGGAGCAGGCTCCCCGCTGAGCAAGGAACCCAATGTGGGACTCGATCCCAGGGCCCTGGGATCATGACCCGAGCTGAAAGCGGACGCTTAACGGACTGAGCCACCCACATGTCCCTAAAGACTCTGTTTTTACCTGCTACATATGCTATAAATACTCCCATCACGAGAGAGATAACTGAAGTTCGGGGTGATCACAGAATAGCAAAACTATTAATTAGGCATTTACTCAGCTCATGAGGGAACCCTTTGGCATTACATCTGCAGTGCATTATTTGGCAGCTTTCCAAATGGTGTTGCACTGGAGGGCGAGGATCATTTATGCATCTCGAGGGGCTCTTTGCACAGAAAGGTGGTCGCCGGTCACGTTTAATTTGTGTCTGCTCCACCCCTTCTACATGGCGTCTCAGCAGTTACTAAAGTTGGGGGCTGAGAATGGTAAAAAAGAAATGGGTGGGTTCACCAAAGCCTACAACCCAAAACAGAATCCACATGAAGGAGTGACAGGATCCTGGTTCACTGAAGGGGGGGCTTTCGCAAAAAGAACGTAGGATGGTCTAACTTGACGGAAATCTTTCATACTTGTCCAAGCTGACTCCTACTGATTGCAAAGGCAAAATTCCTTAACACGAGCACCACCAAATAAAATCTCAATGCCGCAAGGCTGCAATAGAAAGGGTAAAAATGGATCGTGGTTGAGGTGGCAGCAGAATGGGAGGAAAAGCCAGTGGCGAATGATAACTGACTTAGCATTTGGTGGGTAGGGTGCTCTTTTTGGGCCACCTCATCTAGAAAAACTCAGCCAGGAATCTACCTGGCCCTTAAAAATGAAGTTCAATCTTCTGGACGTTGTTTTGCAAAGAAAGTCTTTGTAACCCATGGGTAGGAATCAAAGGAGGGGGGAAATGCTGAATGGACCCTCCAAATGGGGCCACTCTGCTCTACAGAGTCTTTGGATCCCAGAGGGCACCCTGTGGGCCGGGGTGGTGGGGGAAAAGGGGAGCCACAGGGGCTGCCCTACACATGGCGCAGCCCAGGGGCTTCCACAGGGCCACAGAATTGGTTGCGGGGGCCCTAGAACTCCTTTTGCACCCTCTCACCTCATGGCTAGGCTCGCCAGGTGGTACTATGATGCTTCCTCTTCAGACAGCTTTGTCTTCCATCTGGGGCATGGGCTAGTCTTCAGAGTCGAAGTTGTCAATGCCATGGCCCCTCACAGCTTAGCCTTTGGGGTCAACAGTATCAACTGAATGGCTCCTCGATTTCACCCCAGCAGAGGGAGTCCTGCCCACCGGCTCCCTCTCCCCTTGTCTATCAACATCCAGTGACTCCAATGGGTCTTTTCGGCACTGAGGTCTGTGCCCCACCTGGCTGTTTTCCTTCAGATGCTCATCTTAGATGCTGACGGGAAGTCCAGAGGCGTATTTAGGGAGTGGCCCTGTTTGGGTAGGTTGGTCTGTGCTAAAAAGTAGACAGCAATGGGGGGAGCCTGGCTGGCTCCGTTGGTGGAATGTGGGACTCTTTACCTGGGGGTTGTGCGTTTCAGCCCTACGTTGGGTGTAGAGCTTGTCTGAAAATAAAATCTTTAAAGAAAAGTAAGTAGATAACGATGGAGCAGGGCCCAGGCTAGACTTGAATATGAGGGTGTTTAGCGACCCCTTCCTTATGCAGAAGAGTTTGGTCACCCAATCTTGTCAAAACCACAGACCTGCAAGCTCTGGACATCTCCAAATTCAAGAGGACATGTTCCTCTCTCATGTTTTTTGCTAGATGAAAATGAGTTCAGAAGTGTTTCCTAGGTTAAAGGCAGATGTCTTGGGTCAGCAGCTGACTTTGGAGAACGTCATATGATTAAGCATTGAAGATGGAGTCTATACTATGAGCCAGAGTTGTGTAGTCTCTATCCCAAGACAGAGGATCAAATCTAGAAACTGAAAGAAACATCTAAAAACTCTTCCCCTTTAGAGATCTTGAGGAGGAACTGCTTTTTCAGGTGTTCAGTGTACTGTATGACATGGAAGTCAAGCCCGCAGGCGGGTGAAGAGAGAGGTAATGGGAATTGCTTTTTTGCTGAGAACACCCAGGTGGTTAATAACTAACAGTGTTGCATTGGTCAGTGTAACAGCGGTGATTTTATGGAGAGTTCACTCTAACATCCTCTTATGCTACACCGAAGACTATGATTGTAACTATGGAACGTTTAGGGGTCAAGCAAGAATCATTTACTGATTGCTGAAGTAGAAAAGAAAAAAAAGGAACGAATTTTTCATTAGTGCCATGCTGTTTTCAACTCCCTGGGGAAGTATTAAATATTTAAAAATAAATACCGGATGTGTTAGAAGAGAAACCAATTATTACATTATGTTATTATATTATGTTATGTTATTACTATTCTGTCTGAAGCATTTTTCTTCAGGATGAAAATGCAGAGAATTTCTACATATTCATTCAGGTGAACACAAACTACTGACTGAAAAATGAAGCAGCAGGAGGTGGGGATTCTGAGGCATTACAAATCAGAACGTTTTAGAGAGTTGGCCACATTTGGCAGCCACCCAGGACAACATTAGCCAGGGAGATCAATGTTTAGTTATCAAACATAGAGGCCCTCGAGGTACTTCTTGGGCCCTGTGTGGACATCTTGAGGAGAGAGATGAAATAATATGAAGAGCAGATAAAACGGTTTTGTTTCAGAATAAACAAGGAAGTATGAGGTGTTTGGAGAACTAGGCTTTTTAAATGTGTGAAAATATGATTACAGTGCTTTAATTTCGTTAAACTCTATAAAATCACACGAAAACTGAAGATTAAATACTTTAATGCAGGCTCTGCAGTATACCCCTATTTGTGCATTTTCCCTTTTGTTTTCAGCCTGTTCCTTGGAATATCTTAACCTTTAGAGTCCATGTTTAGCTCCTCTGAGGCTACATTTTCACGGGGGACCTATTCTGCCCACTCTTAACAATTAAAAAACAAAACCCTAAAACTTTCCTTCTGGAGACTCTTCCCCATTTCAGGCATCAGGAGTGAGCTCCCTTTAATGATGTCACCGGCCACACAGAGGCACTCAGGGGTCTAGTACATTAGTGGCCAAATCTCACCATGCACACCACCATGGCTCTTGTGTTACAGCCTCTGAAGAAAATCAAACTAAGAATTAAATAATTGCTGAGCCTGCATTTGACCACAGAAACCACAACCGATAGCCAATCATTACTGTCCCTTAAAAAATTATGACGAAAACTAAGCTAAAAAAGAAGTATCTCCTTCCTCCATCTTAAGTTTTTTTTTTAATGTTTTTATGCAAAAGATTGAATTTTTATTTTACTAGGGTAAGAGGGTTTTTTTCTCTCTTTCTGCGTGTATGTCACTTCTTTCTAGTATTGCTGGAAACAACTGAAGCATGCTATGTGCAAAATGTCAACTGGGCACGGTTAAGCCGCCAACTCTTGATCTTAGCTCAGGTCTTGATCTCATGGTTGTAAGTTCAAGCCCTGCATTAGGCTCCATGCTGGGAATGGAGCCTATTAAAAAAAAAAAAGGCAACTAGGCAATATGTAAGCAAGGTACTAAATTACGGTTGTCTTTACTTTGAATTCTTATTACCAGTGTCTAAAGGCATTAATTTCTCTACGAAAGTTTTATCTTTAAGTACCTAATGTTATTCCTCTGTTCCTGATTGCATTTTGTTCACATTATACCTGAAACTATATTTTCTTTAACCTTTTGGTAAAATGACACTGTATGAGATACTATTCGTAAAGGTCATATTGCTAATTTTATTTTGAGAGCCAATTATACATGTTGAATAAAATGAATTATCTCCTGATTTAAAACAGTGATCAAGGGGCGCCTGGGTGGCTCAGTCGTTAAGCATGTGCCTTCAGCTCAGGTCATGACCCCAGGGTCCTGGGATCGAGCCCTGCATCGGGCTGTCTGCTCGAGGGGAAGCCTGCTTCTCCCTCTCCCACTTCCCCTGCTTGTGTTCCCTCTCTCGCTGTGTCTCTCTCTGTCAAATAAATAAATAAAATCTTAAAAAAAAACAAACCGGCAGTCAAGTTCATGATGTTGTGATGTATAGGAAGAAATATATATATAATATTTGGGTTTTGTCCCTGTTTCTGGCACAGAGCTCCCCAAATCCTAGGAATTTCTTAAGTGCTGAAAGCAATACAGGTGCTTTTACTTATGTCAGTGTGATGACTTTTGGACCCCAGCTAAGGATGGGGGCTGGTGGTCAGGGGAACTAACCACGTGATTAGAGGGTTGGAGCTTTCAGTCCCTGTAGGCTGAATCAATTGGCCAAGGTCGATGATTTAATCCATCAGGCCTACACGATGAAGCCTCCATAAAAACTCCATAAAAACAGTGTTTGGAGAGTATCCAGGGTTGACAAACACGGGGAGATACTGGGGCAGCCCACTCAGAGAGCAGGGACGCATCACGCTCCTTCCCACATACCTTATCCTACGTGTCTCTTCCATCTGGCCATTCGTGAGTTGTACCCTTTTGTAATAAACTGGCACTCAAGCAAGGAGATGTTTTTCTGAATTCTGTGACCTACTTTAGCACTTTAATCCAAGCCAAGGAAGGGATGTGGGAGGGAACCTCGAGTTTATAGCCAGAAAGTCAGAAGGCGAGGTGAACGCCTGGACTTGTGACTGGCATCTGAAGTGGGTGGGGTCAGTCTCGAAGAGCAGAGCCCTTCACCTGTGGGATCTGATGTTCTCCCCAGCTAGAGATGTCAGAGTCCCGATGGACCACAGGAGGCCCAGCTGCTGTCGGAGAGTCAGCATCAGCACTGGAAGTGGATGTGACAGGACAAAACAAAATTGTATCCTGTGGTACAGGTAACACAAAAATTCTAGCACAGACAATAGGATTGAAAGAGTAAAAGCAGATCCAGCAGGAGAGGGTTATCTCTGGTTTGATGCTGGCTCAGGAGCCACATGGGGAGAGCCTGCATTTGTAGGCTACCATTGTCCTTTAGACTACCTACACTCACCATCCCTGCCTTCCCTCGAGTTTACTCCTCCACTCACTGGAACTTGGACCGCATCTCTGCTGCTTCACTAAGATCTCTCGGGTCAGCGCTATCAAGGCTCTCTACATTGCTAAATCCAATTAAGGCTTTTTAGTCTTATTTTTCCCGCCCCTCGGTGGTATTTACCAATGTTTGTCACTCCTTGAAATTCTTCCCTTTGTCTGCCTCAGCGACAGCACTCTCTTCTTGGACCCCCTTATCCAGACTCTCTCTTTCTCTGCCAACCCTTTAAATGTTGGTCTTTCATTGTAAGTGGCCCTTGCCTGACTGGTGTTCTCCTTCTACCCATTTTCCTGGGAGTTTTGAGCCTGGCACAGATGACAGCAAAGCATCTTCCTCTACAGGGTGAGAGGGGCTGAATGGCGCGGTCTGGCACAGAGTAGATTCTCAATAAAAACCATGTTGAAGGAACGAATCAAGGGGTCTTATTAACATGTTTTTAAGGATTTGGGTGAGAATCCTACCAGGGTCTGTGGTAGGAAAAAAGGCCAGACTGGGAAAATGCCTATTACTAAATGTTTTCTTCAAAGCAATTTTATTCTTCTGGGAGTTCCCAGGTTTTGGCTTTCCTTCCCTTTCCCCTTCCTTGGACTTTCATCTCCATCAAACTGGTAACGTACCTACTTTTGGCAAAGAGTGTATGTAACAGCTTCAGATTGGGCTCCTACGGTCGGGGAGGTTACACCAGGACCTTATTTATCCCATCTTTAGGTTAACAACAAGCATCCCGTACATTTACCCACCAGCGGCCAACACTTTCTATTTCTGGAAAACCCTTCTATGCAGAGTTTGCGCAGAACGGCTTAGAAATGCAAGAAGGAAGCAGAACTTACTGTGAAGTTGTTTGTGTGTAAAATTGTCTGACTTCTCATAAAGAGAGCTCCCCGAGAACCCAAAGCCTGGTCATCTCTGTGGAAAACACATCCTATCCTGGCCGATGCCAAATGCACAGCATCTGAGTTGAGCTTTGTCATTCCGAAGGAATCACTAGAGAAGCAGTGATTAAACGTCACCCCAATCTAATGAAGACATTTGAGAGATACATTCTCACACCGACTTTAACTGCTCTCCAATTCCAGACAGTCGTCCAACATGAGGTCACCAACTTTTCCGGTCAAACACTGGATGGTAGAATTTAATAAATTAGAGGTTTTCTCCAGTTACCCAATTATGGGCTGAAACGTAAATATAGCACAATTGCTTCTGCTTTTCCCATTTATGAGATACACTACGTAGCTTCTACAGGGGCTCATCAGTTCTGTCTTCTAGGATGAATTGCAGTCCTTACACCACTGCCCAAAAGTGCCCAAAGAGACAACTTAAAAAAATATTTACATTAAAAAAAAAGTATTTGCATTATCTGCCCCCCTCCCACTGCCCCCAAATAGCCACTTCTTAGATAAGTGAATGCTCTTCACTTGGGAAAACAGTTAAAGTCCGACCAAGAGAACTTTCTTTGCTTGGGGGGATGTGGGTTCCCAATCGATTCTCAGATCCCAGGCAGATCTGAGATACTATACAAGGTAACCTTTAATCAGAGCCTCCCTTCCCCCTCCCCCCCAAAAACCCATACATTCTTTCCTAATGTAAAGATTTCCAACAACAGCACAAAACAAGCTGTTAATAATAGGTCCCAACATGTAAATTACAACGGTCTCCAAAAATAAAGCTTCATGGGGGAAAAATATGCAAGTTACCACGGTGAAGTAGATGCAGGGAAAGAACAGTTTCCTCACACCACGGACATCTGGATGTCCTCGCTCAACTGGTAGACAAGTATGCCGAACACAGTCCTTGGAAGCGATTTTTTTTGTGTGTAAACCACACCATGACTTTTCCCTACCTCGCCTCTCCATCTCCCGCTCCTTGACCAACCTTACAATTAAACACCCAAGGCTTGTTCCGGAGTCTCAGTCTTTCTAGAGAGCGGTGGGGGGGAGGGGGTGGGGGTGGGGTCAATGATGTAGTTACCTTCTCAGCGCTTTGTCTGAGGTAATGACTGGCCCGCACATTACTTGTTAAGTTTTCTTTACTGCCAACCAGCCCATGAATGCTTATAGCCTTGAGGCCCTTAGAATGAGAGTACTTGTTAAGGATTCCCAAAACAATGCTCCTAAGAGGTTCCCCTAGATCCCTGCATTCTGAATAGCTTCCTCCCCCACTAAGATGCTCTATTCTTCTTTGATGAATTCTACCAAGGAACACTGGGCAGGTCTGTCCAAAGAAATCCTAGCATTATAAAAGTCTCATTGAATGGAAAGTTTCCTCGTTACTTTAATCTACGTCTTAAGAAAGGTTGTGGTGCGCCCCCCCCCCACCGTGGGGGAGGGCACTGATCTGGCCTCAGTGGGCACTGTCATTTTTACAGCCCTCTTGCCTTCATCTTTATCTCAAAATTAACCCGCATTCTTATCTTGAGTCATTGGGTTCATGGCCTGCTTACTCTTGGTGAAATATCTTTGTTGAGAGCTCTGAAGGTTTTTCACTTCAGAGAACAGGACAGCTGAATACCACATTGTGCCTGGGGGTCAGAGGTCAGCATCACAGAGAAAACCCAGCTAATGCGTTGTGAAAGACCTTCATTTTTGCAGGCGAGTCTTCCATGCATGTGAAAGTAAGCACATCTCTCACCTAGCACAAAGCCTTGAACAAAAAGAATGAAAAGAAAAAGGAATCTTAATTCTTTACCAGTAAGTGGATGAAGGAAAGATCTCATTCCAGAGAAACAAAACTATATGCAGGTGTTCAGGCAAGGTAAAAAGCCGCTCGTTCCATGCCCCAGGCATGACATTCTGCCCACTGAAGGATGAAGGATAAACGGAGGAAAAAATAACAGGGAACTGAAAAGGTTTAAACTTCTCAAACCCTCACCTGCAGATGCCAGATCTACCAAACATTTCTGTGAGGCAGATGTCCTGCCCAGTTTTTACAGAATGGGGTATTGAAGTGTCCAGAGTACTTGACAGACGTAAATACCTGGCCACGTATTTGTAACTGGTGATTGCTTTTGACACCCTGCGGGCCTGGATGGCCACATCTCCGCAGCAAATGCTTCCCCAAGCACTTCCCATTCCGAATACATTCCATACCCTCCAAGCTGTCTCGTGCCCACTGTGCAGTGTGTGCTTCTCCCAGGAGGGGAACCTGAGGCTGGAAATTTTCTCCGGGTGCTTCACCTCTTTCCTGTGGCACCGAACACGTACTCCAGTGCCGGCTGGGTACAAAGCCCATACTCAGCACACGAACTTTCCCCCCCTGGTTTCTCTCACACGCCCTTTACTTCTGCTTTCCTCAAAATGCCTCCTGCCACATCACCTCCCCGGGTCAGAGGGAGAAAAGTTTTTGTTATCTAAAGATACATATCATAGGGGAAAAAATAACAATTGGGGGAACACAGGAAATGACTGGCTAGGAAAGTGCTTTTGGGATTCACATGCTTTTCTTGGGCAACTGAGTTGAAATCTCTGCTCTGAGGCTTTATGATCGGTCTGGGGCTTTGGCATAATCCTTAAAGAAGTCAGAAGAAGGAAGACTGAAATGAAAAGAAGAGAAAGCTAATCAAAATCAAACGGGGTTTTGTTTCTGGGAAAGGTGCCTTCAGGCAACAGACAGGAACAAAAACATCCTGTCCTTTCTTCCATTTTGTTCTGAGGCGGGACGGATCCAGGGCTGCGTCTCGTCTTGGCTTAGAAAAGGGGTCCCTACAGTTCCACCTCACCCTCTGGTCTTTCTCACTGTTGAAAGAACGAAGCCCTAAAGGGGCACCTCTCGTGGGTGCCAGCCTTCTGGGCACCAACCAAGTGCTGACTTGGAGCAAATACAAGATTCACCCATTATCGCTCCAAAGGAGTCGACAGCGAATGAATTTAAGATATGACTTGGGCACTTAAATTCTGTCCTCTGGTCTCTGCTGGGGAGATCATAGTTTGGTCTCATATACATTTGGAGAAAGACACAACAATGACCTAATCGAATAGTTTGCAAGCCCCCCTTTAAGAAGAGGAACCCTCTCTATGAACATTTTCACCCGAAATCCCCAGTGTATAAAACAGGTAAAAACAAAGCTGTTCTGGTTGAAAGGAAGGCAGCCGCTCTCGGGGTCCACTTGCCCTGCTCCACCCAGGTCCCCTCCAGCTGTGAGCGGTTTCATTTCAGCCCCTTCCTCCCCCATTACGTGTCCGTACAAGTCATCCGGGCAGATGGTGGTTTTTCTACGTTTAAAGGCTTCCCGAGAAGGCCCTTCCACACCTTCCTTAGGGCACTCATTTCATGTCAAGTCCTCGTTACAGAGAATTACAGACAGGCGCCAGTCAACCCGTGAGGTTCAAAGTCCTAGAACCAGTGGGGTTTTCCCTGACACACTTCTGCTTTCCCACCTCCTCTCTGCACCCCTACACCCACAGTGCATTATTATTTGCAGTGTCAGCTTCTTGAAGGTTTTCATGATGCGGACCAATATCCTTCTGGAGTTTTATAATGTCCCCCTAGGACCTTTTAGGCCCTACAGTTATCTCAACAACCGTTCTACTGACAACTTGCCTTTTCAAGCTCCCCCAAGTCTCCAATAATGTAGTTTTTACAGAAACGATTTTTTCTTTTTACACTCTTATTTCATCCGCTTACGTAACGAGCGAGTGAAACAATGTCAACTGGCGGAAACAGGTTTGGGAACAAACAACTCTTGGTAGGCGTTCAGCCCGACTGGTGGGAGCAGAAGGGTGCAGGCGCAGCCAAGAGCAGAAGGAGTGTTGGGTGTGTGGAGGGCACAGAGAGCAAGTCCGGGGAGAGGGCTCTGCTCTGTGCAATGCCTGGAAGCCCCACAGGAAGACAAGGGTGAAATTCACAAGGCTGAAGACACTATCACACCTCTGCTTCAGACCTTTCCTGCTTCTTATATATTCCTCCTCGCTCCACCCCTGGATTTCTTTGTTAAAGGTGAAGACCAGAGGTGAGGGTGGGGATAAGGAAGCGAAGTGGATCGAAATAAAAAATTCAGGATATTTCTGAATCCTTGGGCTCACATCACACGACTCGCATTATTTTACTTGGATGGCATTGTTTTACCGGTAGAATCATTCTAGGTTAGAGAGGGTCTCAGTTCAACTTTAGAAGAGAGACAAAGAGTGGCTAAGAGACTTGCCAGAGCAGACCGTTATGTGAATCCCAGAACCAACCCCAGGAGTCCTGACTTCTTGGGGGGTCTCCTATAGGTAGCAGTGCCTCCCTGGCGCAGCGAAGAGTTTTTTTCCCAAGGGCTGGGAAGCCAAACTGCTTTCACAATGAACAGCTCTGTGCGAATTTCCAGAATTCGTTTCTCAGATAGCAGGAAAGCTCCTGAACCAGGCTTTGCAGGAGTAACGCAGTGACTTCCTCCCTCCGCAGGAGGCATGGTTAGCTTCTGTGACCTGGGACCCGGATTGGCCCTTTTCCCACTAGGGGTTGGAGGACAGCATAGAGGTTGGTGGAAGCTCCCCCCAGAGGGAACTGAAATGGAGCAGTCTTGATCCACCTCCCCTCCGAAACACCCCATACATGCCGACCCTCTGGGCCCCCAGATTTGCCAGAGGTTTCCATACGGGGACTCCAGAAGAAAAACAAACACTTAACCAATAACAGCCAATACGAGGTTCATCTCTAGGAGAACAAAGCAATTTCTATAAACCACAGGAGAACACTGGTATTATTCCATATACTCCCCCTTCACATTTAATTTATAAGAGTGGAGGGAGGAGGACCCTGTTAATTGAACAAGGACAGGAGAGGAAAATTAATAAGTTAACATACTGCTCATCAGATTTCAAAGGTAATTCTAAAATGTATTATAAGCATGGAGAATAGTGGTCTCTATGGATTTTCCTCATTCAGAGAGTCACCTTTTTAGGAAAAGGTGATTTGTAAGTCCTTTGCAAGATTAGCTCAAGGCTAGCCTAAAAGGCATCTGCAAAGTTGTTAAACATGAATCCCATATATCAGAGGACCCACTCCTGTGAAATTGCTGTGGGGAGCTCTGGGTTCTGGAAGAATGCGCCAAGAATAAGCACTTAGTAGCAACAGGTATGGAAATGCGGGTTGCAAATCCAGGCCTGGAAATTACAAGGACGTTCAGCTAGAATTTATGAGAGCTAAATGGGGGAGAAACAGTATAAATTATGGGAACTGAATACATAACTAGCAGGAAAAAACAGGAAGAAATGGCACACGTTTCCAGAACATGGAAATTCACCACAACGTAAACAAGGATTTCACTAGGGAACTCTCTCCGGACAAGAGGCATCCATTTCCAGGGATCTCATTAACCAAAGAAGTGCTGCTTCCCAACTGCGTGTCAGACAGAGTGAAGGAGCGAGGTCTCGGATTTGTGCCACGGAACACTGCTGTCATCTCAGCCACCGTGTCTGGGGGCTCAAATTCCAGAAACCCTGACACCCAAGAATAATTCCCAAGGATTTATTTTCCCTGAGGGCCTTTGAGCCACAACTCCACTCACTGGAAGAAATACTAGTTCTGTTTAGAGCTGTTAAAAATCTATTTTTAAAATCACAATTGGCAGATCATCAGGACCAAAACCTGGTAATCGAGGATAGTCTTATAGAAGATCGAAAATAATCCAGGGGGAAGTGTCCCAAGCTGGAGCAACACCACTTTCATGCATGTGTGCGTGCACACACTCTCTCTCTCTCAGAGCATGTGTGCATGCACCGGACAACTGCCAAAAGAATGAGGAGCCAGTGGGACATTAAAGATGACGGAGCAGGATGTGCCTTCTGTTCCAGTTTCCAACATACTACCCATTGATCCCATGGTCTCGTAAATTCTCTTCAAGAGAATTCACCTTGGGCCCAGAGCCCTCTCTCCCTCTCCTTTCTTTCTCCCTTTCTATTTTTTTAAAATATTTTATTTATTTATTTGACAGAGAGAGAGAGATCACAAGTAGGCAGAGAAGCAGGCAGAGAAGGGGAAGCAGGCTCCCCGCTGAGCAGAGGGCCTGATGCAGGGGCTCAGTCCCAAGACCCTGAGATCATAACCTGAGCCGGAAGTAGAGGCTTTAACCCACTGAGCGACCCAGGTGCCCACTCCCTGTCCTTTCATACCTGAAAACGCTCCTCCTTCCTGAATACCCTCTCCAGAATTCCCCGCAGTCTACACTTGAACTTTTCATGCCTGCCATGCTCACTGTCCTCTTAATGCAGTGCTCCTTGATCTGGCTATATAATCTGTATATTTTCGACGTGCTTGCTCCCTGTTTCTACCTCCCACTATTCTCAGCGTCAGGAATCAACATCCAGCTGTTATAGGTTAATCATACCATCACGGGGACTGAAATAAGTTGTCTTTTTCTCTCTTTGTAGTGATGAGCACGATTCTTGGCACACAGCAGGCGATTAATAAATGCTCACTGGCGTATGGCTGATCGGCTGCTATTTTTCGTAGCTGTTCTATTTTAGGAGATGGGATTTGAGTCAATCTAAAGAGCTCTAAGTGTGACAGGGCACAGGCTAACGGTAGTATATGTAAGTCTGGACTGTTCTCTTAAGCTCTTATGATGGAATCTTGTTAGTTATGTGTTGTCATTACATTTCACACAGACGCCACTTGACTAAGAGTCCCTGGCCCCTAGGAACTTACGATTAGACAAAAATACCACCATATAACAAATGAATATGGGGAAAACTATAAGCTGGAAAGCAGCTTCCCTGGAGGTTGAAGAAGCTCATTAACAACTCTCTGTTTTAAAAAAAAAAAATGACCATCTCGGAAGGCAGCCTAGGCATTCTCAAGGTTGCAGAAAGTGCTGAGCTCCCCAGACTCACATTCAGTCCACAGCAGAACGGGCTGCAGGGCGAGCCAGAGCTGTGTTTGCATTTCTGCCCCACCGCGTACTGGCTGTGACTTTGGGACAGGCATTTTTCCTCCCTGAATGTGTGCCCACATCACAAAAATGGCCGTATCGCCATCGGCTCTTCCCGGTTGCTGGGATAAACACGGGAAAAAAATAAAGCAGCCAGCTTAGCTCCCAGCGAGTAGGTAGGTACCCAACTTCCCTCTGCTCTCCTCTCTGGAATAACCCACCTACTACTCAGATGCCACCTGTAGCCATCATTAACTAGGATGACCAGTTTAGAAGGGAAACTCATATGTGCCATGCCTTCTCTAAGTCTACGGGTGACATCAAGCATCTCTTGACTGTAAAGAGGACAGTGGCCAGGCTGTTGGGCGTGGGTACACAAACATGTGGGCAGGGGCTTTGATGTTCTTTCCTGCAATGTCAGAGTCTTCATGGGAGAGAGGCTTCCTAAGATTTTAATGTCTAATAACATGTCTAATGTCCAAGAATTTAGTATTTCTAGAAAATTCCTGAAGGCTCCCAAGAAAGGGAGGATGAGGATGAATCCTCGCATCTGACACGTTCTGCCCACGGGGAGCAGTACCAGACTCTGCTTTTGTGGCAAAGGCAAGGGCAGGCCATCATTCTGGCCATGAACTCCGCCTGAGTTGAAACGGAGACCAGGCTCTGGAGGAAAGAAGCCCGCTGCGTTATCAAAGGCTTCCGGACAGGATTCCTGGGGGTGCTGAGCAGCGGCACTTTGATCCAGCTGTCTGTTTCAGGGCTCTGTCTTCGACAAGGGGTGTCTGTGATCAACGAAGCCACAGTGAGGGTGGGTCTGGGCAACGAAACTGGAAGATGACATACGGCCTCTCAACTGAGGAAAACGCCCTCTCTCCTCAAAGGAGCTCTGATCCCGCTGGAAAACGCCTATTTTTGCTCTCAGGCCAATGGAAATGCCATCTTCCCATGAAGTCCTCCCTGACCTCTCAAACTCCGGCCCCTCCCTGCTTGCTTCTGCTTCCTACACATTCCATCGGGTGCATTCTCTTGCATTATTCCCCTTCCAATCACGTGTGTATACTCTCCTTGACTTAGATTTATCTGTTTTCACTGAAAGACGATAAGCTTCCTGAGGGCAGAGACTCTTATGTCTGTCTTACTGATCACTATTGTATCCCGGTTCCCAGCACTGTGCTCGGCCTCTGCCAGGTGCTCGCTACAGTCTGTTGAATAAATGAACAAACAAATGTTGGCTCTGTGAAGGGTCAGCTCAGTGTTTCCAGGACCCAGCATAATGGCTGACACAAAGTATCACATGGCAGAGGCTGAAGAAATAAGGTGGTTTTTTTAAACGATTAAGTTTCTCGAAGGGGCCGATTTTTATGTAAATCGACATTAAGGTAGGATGTATAAATACGGCAGGGTAGTTGGCATAGAATTTGGACTGAACAGAAATCTGAAGACGAGTAATTGAGAATTAGAGAACAAAATCAAAAATATAGTCGAAGCCGGGAAGGTATTTAGTCTATTATTCCGACCGGCACCCTCATGAGGGTCCTAGCAAAACGGAAGGAAAAAATGAAGGGGGAAAAGCAAACTTGAAGAATCTGCGCGGGACCTCAACTAATAACTATCACTTGTAGGCGCTCCCATGTTGAAAGCACTTTGCTCTTCCTATCAGCTCACTGTCATGACTATGTCCAGGGGGGATAGACTGGTCAGGAGTTAGGCCCATTTTATGGAGGAGGACACTGAGGCTGGAGGCTGTGCATCCTTTGTAAGCTCACGAGGCTAACTGCAAGGCAGCCCTAGTCCCGAATCGGGTCCGCAGGCTCCCCAAGTCCAGACTTGGACTTCCAGGCCGACTGCAGGCCTTCGTGGAGACCTCGAATACCTTCAACTTGTGCATCCTCAGCATCTGCTGTGCCCTGGGCCTAGATCAGTGTCAGGGAGAATGAGCTCCTTAGAGTAGCGCTTAGGGGTTGGCTTTAGAGTCAGACAGATTTAGGGGTGAGAACAAATCCCACCACTGTGATCTTAGATATGATTGCTTAACCTCCCTGTGCCTCAGTTTCTTCATTTGTGAAATGGGATGATAAAAAACTGTAGCTCATATGGTTGCTGTAGGGCTTAAAGAAGTGCAGGTTTATAAAGCTTAACATAGGTAGTGTTCTAGAGCATCCTGTGACGGGGAAAGTCATTGGCTCAGATGCTGGCCACAGACAGGACACTTATTAATGAGTCTTCCTTATTATAATGCTTGCCGCCTGGCAACTCGCTCCTCCCTGCCTCTCAAGCAGAGCGCAGGGGCTTTGCAGGAAGAGGTTAAGCCGGCAAGTGTGGTTTGCCTTCGTCGTGCGTGCCTAGCCCCATAAAACCCCAACAAGAAGCAGCTCGTTGGCGCTGCTGTCCCTCGGCGTTTTGTCCTCTTGCAGAGGCTGGGTCTGTGCCAAGCTGAAGTCCCACGCCCCAGGGGGTCTCTGTGGGTTGAGTGAGGCAAGTGCCGTGAGGAGATCTTGTTGCCACTGGTCCCCGCGCTCTAGCTAAGGGCCCCTTCTAGGAGGGAATCTAGGAAGGCTGAATGGCATAGATGCCTGCACCCCGGGTTTCCTGCTTAGAGGAATCTGAAGGATTCTTTCTGGAGCAGGAAAGAGAGGGGCTTCCAGGAGAGACGGGCAAGAACAGAGCTTATGGAGACAGCCTGCCATGATGGATACAGTAAAGCCAAGCATCGGCTTGGAGGCGAGTGGGGCAGCCAATGGCTGATCACAGTTCAACTCATCAAAAGCTGGGTATGGAGATACTGCAGGCCGATTAAGCCATTCACCCTCATACTTCACATCCTTTCCATGCTGCCTCCTTTGGAGCTTAAGGGGAACCTGCACCTGAAGGGCACGCATCTCTTTGATCCCTATTGGCCCTAATCAAACATCATCTACAGGGAAGGTTTCAAGCTGTCTCCAGCGCAAAGGCTTGGGTTAAGCTGCCCCCCTGTGGATTGCAGCCAGGGTAGTTAAATTTTACATTTGAACTCTGGTGATATGAGGACTGACCTCCACTTTATAAAACCCCCTCTCTTCTTGCCTGCCATACAATCGGCTTGAAAGTCTTGGGCTTAGGCGGAAAGGAAACTGCAGCCCAACCTCGCCCCACCCTAGCAGGCAGGCAGGCTGAGTGCGTGCAATGGGACTGCTCCTCTCCCTGGGCCGTGGCAGACAGCTCCCCGCCCTGGCACACCTGCCCAGAAGTCAGTTTCTGGTAAGGAGCTAGGTGAGCACTCGGCAGCTATAGCCCCAGGATAGGCAGGAAGCTCACAGACTGCGAGGCCTAGGTTTCCCAGGGTGGGGTGGGAAGGGGAGGGGCAGTGCAAGGGGGCAGGGAGAAGAGCCATTCAAAAGAAATGACAGCGGAGCCTAGAAAAGGCCCTGTGTAGGAAGGAAGGAGTGATGTGCTCAGGGAAAGGGAGCCAACTAAAGGGCTTTCACGTTTTCCAGTGGTGAGGGAGGCAAAGAACAGAAGTGCAGAATCAGTGCAAATCTGGGTTCAGTGACCATTACAACCCTGCGTGGGCACTCCCATGTGGATCTCAAGTAGGTTCTGAACTGGGGTGGCGGCGATGGAAGTGGAGAAGAAGGTCAGGGACAGCCCCTTCCTTCTACCTTCTCCAGGGCTCAGAGACTCAGGACTCACCCCCAGGATCTCACCAGAAAAAAAAAAATCCCAGAGGTCCCCATTCTTTGTTCAAAACTGATTCCTCTTAAAGATATATCCCACCAGTCATAATAGCAAAGGCAGTCTGAGGGTCCCAGTCCCATCCCACAGGGGCTGCAGCCTGTCCCACTGTGGTGAGGGACAAGAAGCTGGGGGCCAGCAGGACTCTGGCCTCCAAGGGCACCCAGTACTGCAGATGCCTCTCCCTTGCCAGGCCTTGCCTGGTTCTGTTGCTCTTACCCTAGGTCCTCGTGTGCTTGGGGCTCTCCCCAAGGAACCCTGGGGAAGCAGAGCATGTTCCAGGGTGCAAGGCTGGGCTCTTGGGTTGAAAGCCCTGAGGAGGAGGTTTGGCGGTGGGGGTGGTCTCAGCATCAGGCATCTGGCCTAACCTCCAACTTCCTTCAGCCAGCCGAGTCAAAGGGAGGCTGAGGGGAGGGAGTGTGTGTATTGGGGTGGGAAGCTCCCAGAAAAACCAGAAAGCATCAGCTCTCTTTCTCCGGCTGCTGGAATTTCCTAATCCTCTCTTGGAAGTGTAGTTTCCAAGTCAGCTCTGAGGATCCCTGGCTGGCTGTGCTCACACTCACTTCCCCTTAGTGGGGAGCTTCTATGCACGGCGCCCCTCACAACCGCACCACCCCCCCAACCACACAGGACTAGTCTGTGGTCCCCCACGGTGCATCTTCCAAATTCCTCTGCGGCTCACCCCTTCCCAGAGTACAGTCCCAGGCTTCACTCTTTCTCAGAGGAACCCAACCAGCTGTGGGGTCACAAATTCACCCCCACCACGCCACCTTAGGTCTCATCTCTCTACCTCCTTACACCCCAGAGCTTCTGGGTCAGGGAGACCTTCCCGCTGAAGGCTCTCCCCTTCCACTCTCCAGCTCCCTAAGAACCCCAACACCCCCCCCCCAGCTGGGGGCGGGAACCCCCCTAATACACTGCAGTGGCAACCATCCAAGTTCAATCAAGTTGTGCCATTGTCTCAGCTTTGTTCCGGTCTCTGGGGAACCCAAGCGCCTTGCCTTGCCTTCCCTCTTCTTTCCCCAGACCCCTCTATACACCCACCCTCCAACTCCCAATGCCAACAAGCCCAGGGCTCCGGCAGCCCAGAGCCAGAGGACTCCGGCAGTGAGGCGCCGGCACTCCTCCCTCACTCTATCAGAGAAGCAGGGAGGCCAAGACCCTCCTTCTTGCAGACCCCACACCCACTGCTGCGGTAGTGTAGCCAGGGGCTGGGGCCGGGGCTGGGGCCGGGGAGCTCCCAACCCGACCCCAGCACTGCGGCAGCCGGGCGCTTACCTGCGGGGGAAATTCACTGTCCTTCCCGACCTGGGCAGGGGCAGATGAAGCATCTTCCCTGGCTCAGGCGGCCATTCGCCGGGTGGGCACCCAGCGTCCTCCCCGGCACCGCGGACACCCGACGAGGTCTGAGTCCGGGCCACGCGGAGGGCCAGACACCGAGCGCTCGCCGGCCCTCCGCTCCCTTTTCTCCCCACCGCCCGGGCTCGCACTTACGGCTCCAGCTGTACTTAAAGCGACAGAGCCCCATTTCGCCGCCGCTGACTTCTGTCCCGAGCCCCGGAGATGCAGGCTGCGAGCGGTCTCTTTAACGCCCAGAGCAGGTAGACAAAGAGCCACCGCAGCCTCAGCCTTCCGGTGGCCTCCGAAGCCCGGGAGGTGCAGAAGTGGGCTGGGGGCCTCCACCTCCACCTGGGCTGCTCCGGAGTTAACCCCCGGGCTGCCAGCTGCGGTCCCCTGGGCGCCCTTACTCGCGCTACAGAGGCAGAAGGGGGTGTGGGCGGCGAGCCAGGAAACGAACCGGTGTGTACCGGTGGGCAGGGGTGGGGGAGGCCTGAGCTGAACCTTACCCTGGCAGGGCTTCCTCCCGGCCCCTGTACAGGCTCTAAAAATTAGTCAGAATAAGAGCAGGGGATCAGTACATCACTTAAAATGAGGAGCGTGGTGGGGGATGAAGGTCAGACCACGGGCACAAATTACCAGGGGCTGGCTCAGAGACCTGGGGTGGGGAGGGGAGACTAGGAAGAAGTGCCCTCCAGTAGTGCTGACAAGGGGGTGGGGGGTGGGGGTGGAGGGCTAACGTTTTTTCCAGCTTAGGGAAATAGATTAGGTGAAAGGTGTGCATGTTGGAGGAAGGCTGCCAGGGAAAAAGAACAGTTCACACCTTGCAAGGATCTGTGCTTTCATCCAGGAAGCATTTTCAGCTGACTAAGAAGAAAACAATCTCAAGGAGGGAAGATTTTAGTTGTAAAGTAAGAAGAAAAAGAAATGGGATCCAGTTGCAGCACTGCCCCCCACCCCCCACTGCTTCCCTGGGGCACTTTCCTTGCTCCCGGAGGGGGCTGTGTAAGGTTGGGTCCCCATGTCAATGTGATCTGGGCAAACAGGGGAGACCACGTTTTAGAAAGGGCAGATGATGATGTCTGCCATTTCTTGAAGTAACAAAAACCACAGTGATCTTTTTAAAAAGCCCTCCCCTCAGCCCCCAGTAGTGACCTAAGAGGCCAGTGTGCCAACGAGCAGAGCAGCCGTTGTTTCTGGTGCTGGGAAGCTTGGGGTGATCCAGCTGCACACAGAGAACCTAGGGGTTCTCCTAGGCCTGTCACCTCAGTTTCCTGAGCTTCCTGGGCCAGTTTTCACAGAAGTTAAGGCAGAGGAGATTCACACTCCTGAGCTCCCCACTCCCCAGCCTTTAAGGCAATCTGGATAGTCCCTTGACTATCCCCCTTTTAGGGAGAAGGGATGGCCCTTCTCTCTAAAAGCCCATCTGGCTCTGGTCCTCTGATTGCCCAGGGCCCCTGACCTGGGGCTGCACCTCTAGAGGGGGGAACTATCATTCCTGGAGGGAGGGAAACCTTACAGAGGGAACTATATCTCTGGATCCCTGAGCAGTCTGAGTTGGAGAGGGGTCTGTTTCTTTCTTTCTTTTTTTTTAAAGATTTTATTTATTTGACAGAGAGAAACACAAGCAGAGGGAATGGTATCCGAGCAGGGAGCCCGATGCAGGGCTCGATCCCAGGACCCTGGGATCATGACCTGAACTGAAGGCAGAGGCTTTAACCACTGAGCCACCTAGACGCCCCGAGGGGTATGTTTCTAAGGTTGTGTACTGTGGTCAAGTTTTCCAAAAATGCTTGGAGATCAAAGGGGAGTAAAGAGCTGCGGTGATCCCAGGTGATCCCAGTGCCTATCCCTCGGGCTCCCCTCAGCATGGGGCGGGGGAGTCGGATTTTTATTCTCTTTACTCTATGCTGGGTGCTTTGGGTGGTAGGACTTAGGAAAGGTGCACCAGGTCTCAAGCAGACCAACTTTGAGGGGAATCGGAGCAAGGAAGGGGGTTTTCTCCAGGGTTTTCACCCATCTCAGGCCCTAGACCAAACCCCTATCCTGGTCACATCCACAGCCAGGCCATCCTCACCACCACCCCAACTGGAGGGTGAGTGGAATTAGTTTCCTCAGGAGAGTCTGCCTGTGCAGCTGTGTTGGGTTGGCCTGGGTCATCTGGGGAACAGCTTACGGTGACACGCACCATACCATAAGGGATTCTCTTTAGCCTCAGCCAGCATCCTGAGTAAAATGACTTTGTCAGATCCAAAGGAATGTCACCAGCAGGGGATGTTTTCCCCCAGATCTAGCTGTGCGTTTTCCATAAGGTTTCCTCCTTTGCTGGCTTTCTGGGCAGAGCCTGGAGGGAGGGGAGACCGACAGAGGTGAGGCACAGTGGCTTTACTTGGAGGGGCAGGCATCTTTGGAGTGGGGACTGAGCTGACCCAGAACATTCCTTCACAGCTTTGCAGAGCCCTGTGTGGCCCTATCCCTCTTCTTCACACAAGGCAGCCTGCCCATCCTCCCTCCAGCCCTCCCCCTCTGCCTGCACCGCACCCCCCAACAGCAGGGACTAGGAATAGGGAGCAGGCAGTAAAGAAAACACCTCTCAGTGGGCAGCTGGGCACAGAAGAGGAGCTCTCGGCTCCTGAGTCCTCCCACCTCCACCCAAGGGCATTCTGGGCCAGAGGATCTCTAAACCCCCTCCTCTTTGGGTCTGATTCTTGAACTGCTAATAGGAACTGAGGTTTCCCTCTACATGTTCCTCTTCCCTTGTGGATGAGGAAGGTGGGCTATAGGGCTGTGTCTACCTTCTACTTACCCTTCTGCTTGGGGGCGGTTCCAGGGGCTTTTACAAGGGAAGGAGCAGGGGCCCAGAGACTTAAAGAAATAGCATGCAAATTAGCACCTGCTATTTTCAGCCAACAGGTCAAAGCACTTTGGGTAATTGGACAGCAGCACTGAAGGGAAGTGCTGTCTGGGGGCTTCTGCGAAGACAGTAAAACACAACCTCCCCCATCAGCAGACCCAGCTCAGGGGGCTTGAAGAGGCCCTGACCCTGCCCATCATGGGGGTGTGGCAGAGCTGGGGGGGGGGTGGTGGCCTCCGTTGCCTTGACTACAACAGGAGGGGGGCATGCAGGGGGTGACTCTGAGCTCTTCTTTCCGGATCCCAGGCTGCACAGTTGTAGACTGGGGCAGAAGGAGTGGGGGAACAGCTACAGCTGAGGCCTGTGGTGGAGGGGGCAGACACCTGCTGATAGGGAGCGGGGAGTCAGGCACTTTTCCAGAAAGAAAACCCAGCCAAAGAGGGAAAGAGGAAAAAGGCCCATCTATCTTAGATAGGCCTCCCCTGTGCTCCTCTGGCTTCTCTTCAAAGAGCCCTTGGGAGCCATGATCTCATTTGTCTCCCATGCCAGCGCCATCAGAGTGGCTCTTACAAGGGGGAAACTGAGGCATGGAAAGACCAGGAAACATTTAAAGCAGAGGGCAGAGACCAGATTAATACACGTGAGGTCTTTTACCCAGGTTCCTGGGCGGGGTGATACCCTCCCCACAACCTCTCCACCTCCTCTACCCACACCTCAAAGGACCTCTGGAGTCACCCCAACTCAGGCCCAAGGTCCTCCAGACCAACGTTCCATCTCCAGCAGGAACATCCAGAGACAGTTAGCGAGAAGGCTCTGGTTGTGTCCTTGACCATAATCTCAAAGATTAATGGGGTCGATGAGAGTGAGGCACAAAAAAGAGCAAGACTTGCCAGGAAGGTCCATGTGGTCCAAGTTCCAGTGTCCCCTGTTGGGGGGACTACACACCTGATTCCCTGATGAGCCCCAGAAGTGAGACCCTTGAGATGCTAGAATCCCAGGGTAAGGATCCACCACTCTGTCCCTTGACCTAACCTCACTTCCCCGATTTCCTATCAAAAATGAAGCTATTTACTTCCTTTGCTGGAAAAGGCCCTGCCCCTTCACAAGTCTGGGCCAATCACAGAAGCTTCCTTGGGGTCCGTGGGGGCAAGCTGAGCCCTGAGACCCCTCCATGTCCTGGCCAGGCTGGGCTGGCAGCATCCTGGCAGAGGCAGAACAAAGAGCATTTTACCATGCCGAGAGGGGTGATGAGAAAGAGGAAGAATTAAACCAGAATGCAGGGACAGGGCAAAGGACTTGGGGTAGGACCCTGGTGAGTTAGCCCTGGGGCCGTACTGAGGTGGGATCCCTATGCTCTCCATGGAGAATGACCTGCCTTCTCCTCTGACTCCAGCTTTTCAAACCTGCTCCCAGATCCCCCAAGGACCCTCGTGACTCCTGGGGAAACCATCTGTCCGCACCTTGATAGAACCATCTATAAAAATCATTCCCGGCTTCAGTGGTAACACTGTTGCAACTCTGATTTCCAAACAACCAAGTGCTCGAAGGAGAGGCAGGTGTTACTGTACTTGCTTTAGAACATCAAAGATTAAGAGAGTGGTGTGGCCACAGGTAGGAAAGCCATGATGACATCAGTCCCAGGCTGGGGATCATTCTCTATCAGAAATGGAATTTTATCCAGTGGATTTCTTGTCTTCTCAGGGAGGCCTGAGTTTTCAAGAGCTCCTGGCGAGCTTCTCTCTGCTCTTGACCTACTAAGGCATACCTTCCCTCACCAACTTCCAGGCCCTTCCTGGAGGATATGCCAGTTAGCCTGGGACAGATCCACTTCTCCTGGTCAGATACTCCGGAATGTCAGAGCTGAAAAAATATGTACAGCTCCTCTGGTTCAAGTCCAGGGCTCAGAAAGGGTAAGTGACTTCCCCAAGGTCATCCTCCCACAGCACCTGGGCTCCCTGGTTCCCAGTGCGGTGTCCTTTCTGTGGTCAGCGTTCCCACTTCTTACCAACTCCCTGCCCAGGGTCAGCACAAGGCTCAGACAGAAAGGCTCTGAGGGTAGGTGGGGGAGTTTGGATCGGGGGGCACGGGAGTCACTAGACGCACAGCGGAGTGTCCCAAAGTCTAGCACTGATCCCAGCTGAGAATTCTCTGGAACAAGAAATGAGCCAGCTAGAGGAGTGGGTCTTGCGCCCAGCTGTGTTACTGCTCCACAAATATTTACATGACCTCCGAGGAGACCTGCCTTTCTCCCCACCCCTCAGCTGGGACAGGCAGCAGAGAGGAAGCACCCCCACCAGATCTTATATAGTGAGCTACTGTGGCGGCAGGCCTAGCTTAGTATCCTCCTGCCATCATCCTGAACCTCAGAGTCTCTGTGTGCTTCTGAGCACACAGGACAGAGAGGATGATGGGGGGGAGCAGGGGACAGGATAGAAGCTGTCTCTCCCACAGGATGCGGTGGACCCTCAGCCCATCTCCTTGGGCAGATATGTGTGTGTGCGTGTGTGTGTGTGTGCGCGCGCGCATGCGTGCACACATCCATATGACTTCAGAACAACCACAGCACCCCCTGCCCCAGGTTCTCCATTACTGAGTTGAAGCTCTAATCTCTGGAGAAAAATAGGAATAAAATCGCATATGATTTGAGAACGCACTGTAAATGTGTCATCCCTTTTATCCTCAAAACCCTGCTCACCTTGTCCCTATCCATCACACCCCCTCTTCCTGGTCCAAGCCATCACCTTCCTTTGCCTAGATTATTATAGTACTTTCCTTTCCAGGCTAGGTTCTCCCTGGTTTCCCTGTGGCCATTCTCCTCAAAGTAGTCTCGCAGGCCCTTTACCAAACATGTCAGACCTCGTCACCTTTCCCTGAAACCTTTTTGGGTTTGGCTAGAAGAAAAGCCAAAGTCCTCACCCTGATATGAAAGACCCTTTATTACCTGGCCCCTGACTACCTCCTGATCTCATTTTCTGACTACTCTCCCCCTTGTTTACGCTGTGTCAGCCACATTGACATCCTTGTGGTTCCTTGAACACGTGCCCATTCTTGCCTCTGGGCCTTTGCACATGCTCTTCTGTGCATGGTTTGCCAGAGAAGCCTTCCCTGACCACCGGAGCTCAAACAGCCCCCTCTCTGTCACTCTCTGCCCCTTACCCTGATTTATTTTCCTCATGGCACACAGTGCCACATAATCTACTAGGTATCTATTTGTCATTCCTTTTTCGTATACGAGTTTAAGAAAGTCTATTTTTGTCCTCTTGCTGTATCCCCAAATGTCTTATATAGTAGGTGCTCTATTTATATTTATTATTAAATATATGAAAAAATATTACGAAGTGGGTATTATCACCTATTATCACCTTTCAGACAATGCGATAAAGCACAAAGAAGCTAAGTAACTTATTCAAGGTTATGCAGGTGGTGAGTGGCAAACATAAAAATTAAACCCAGGTCATCTGGACTCCAGAATGTTCTATCAACATTGCCAACCTGCCTCTGAAGAGCAGAAAACTCACCACAGGGACCGGTAGACATAAGAGCCCATATAGCTGCTGCCTCCCAGATGTCAGGGGCACCTCTCCAGAGCTGGGAATTGCAAGCTCTCTTAGCTGGAGCATCACACAAGGAGCTTTTTGCCCCTGCTACATCCAGAAAACAGGGATCCTCTGCAGAAAGTTCACTCCAGCAAGGGCATGGGGCAGCTGGCTCAGGAAGGGATGGCGACAGGCAGATGATAAGCTCCGTCCCTCCTCTTCTATTAACACTCGGCAGAATGTCAGCAGCCCCCGGGAGCCCCTACTGCTAGAAGTCCTACTACCCGAGCCCGGCCAAGAGCTTGGCCACATGGCTGGGTACATGTAGATGGTGTCACTCCCGAACGGTCCCTTGTCATCAACCCCACAGGAGCCGAGACGGAAGCCAGACACTGACGTGAAGGATGCCTGAGACACTGAGAAAGGTGACCAAGGAGAAGCGGGCCAGAAAAGGAACCGTAAGAGAGTGGGCAGTCAGGAAAAGAGGCAGGATCGAGGCTGGGGACATGTCCCTGTCTCCCAGGCTGCAGATGCCCTCCCTGCTTGCCCCAAGAAAGAAAGAACAAGGCACAAGACAGACCCCTTTTAATACCAGCTGTCCAAGGGGAGCGGGAAGGGTGGGCTGGTGAGAATGGCTTGCTCTGCTCTGGGTCAGGCCCCCAGGCTGAGCGTATGGTCACTCACTCCTCTCTAGAAGAGTCCTTCCACCTCCCAGACACCCTCTGTGCCTGTCTGGTTGCTAAACATCCCCCTGCCCATCGGCAGCCTTGCGTCCCCCACCCCCTGCCACGAGCATTTGTGCGCACACAGCCTCTTTGTACCCAGCCACCTCACACACGTGTTCAGATGGATCGCGCACAGTGTCCGTCTGTCTCTCGTCCCTCTCCTTGGCGTGCACATCACGGACGTGCTGGCTCTGTTGGTCTATGGCACATACCCCAGCATCGGCCTCTCCTACCTTGTCTCCCCATGATGCTGTCTCGCACAGTCAGTGAATGTTGAGCTGTCTCTTCTGTAGCTACGTGTCTTGGGTCTCTCTGGGCCTGACTCTTTCTTTCTGCCAGTTTTTCAAAATCCAGACTTTTATACATCTGCCTGTGCCTGTCCCATCGCCGCCCCAACGTACAGGCAAGAACAATCCAGTCCTGCAGACTCTCTGGAGCACCCCCATGCGAGCTCAGTGGGCAGTCCTGGCCTGTTGGCCTTGCTTAGCTGTAGTGAATGGTCTTTTGCTGACTGGCCAGAGACATTTGATAGCCCGGAGGCCAGAGCTCTCCCCTCGTGGACATCCTGGGACAGTTCAGCCTCTGAGCCGGAGTCAACAAGGACTTGTATTCACAGAGGCTTTTGGGCTGCCTTCTGCCTCTTCTGCCTGTGGTCCTGAGTTCCTGGCTGTGGCTACTTTGTGGCTCTCCAAAGAAGATCCTATCCTGGAAGACAGAGAGGTCACTTAGGGGCATCCCATGTGGGGGTCTCTAACAATGATTCACTAGTCAGTCAATAGCAGGACCTGAGAATATACTCTGCTGGCTGCTGAGAAAAAATAGAAAATAGGGTCTCTGTCCTTGGGGAGCTCCTACTCCAGTGGAAGGCATGTGATCCCTGCGCCAGAAATTCTCTCAGGCTTAGGGGGCACAAGGGCTGCACACAGAGGGGAAAGGCTTCTTGGTATACCAAAAAGAGCACAGGACGTGGGAGTCAGAAGGCCTGGGTTTTGCTTGGTGCGGCCACTTTTAAGTACTGTGATCCCAGCAAGCCAAGTTCCAATGTCTTCACTTGCAAATTAGGCGAAAGAATATCTAATTTACTGTTAGGATTAAATAAAATAATGAGATATTAGTTTTTTATAAACCACACGTGCTCTGCACAAGTGACTGCAGTATAAGCTATATGCACAAGTTCCAAGACAATCCAGAGTCAGAGAGCAATCATAGTGCAATGGGATGGATTAGAGAAGGCTTCTTAGAAGGAGGGGATGTGGCAGACCAGTGGGCAACCGGGTATCACCACCCCAGTGGAGAAGTTCCATTCTGCAGATGGTCTTTAGGACCTTTATTGCTTTAATTTACTAGAAGCCAACCAAGAGAAGGGAGGGAGGTAACATTCACCGAGCCTCTGGCTGCAGACCTAGTATATTAATGAAACATATTCCATAACATTCTTATAGGAATCCAATTCCCATATAAGTATTCCCACTAGAATGGGTTCACAGCTTTCCCAAAGCTTCAGAGCTGGGATCCGAACCCAGGCCTATCCAACTTCCAGACTTACGCGCTCCCTGTAGTATTAGATTGCATGGAATTTCCAGGCATTCTGGAAGCCCAGCTGGCTTATCACAGAACATAAGGTTGGTGGGAAAAAGAGGACAGAGCTGACAATTCAAGAGGAGAGACAAGTGGACAAGCAGGTGGGCAGGGCTGTGGGGGGAATGCCAAACCCTCTCGACTGCTTCTTCAACCCCTTATCCATCCTGACTGTCGACCAAATTGTATGTCATCAAACTCAGTGAAAAGCCCAGCAGCTCAATTGTAGGTTAGTAGGACACATCAGAGGAGGGGCCGCGCCTCGGGCTGCACCAGTTGCCAGGGCAACGAGCACACATCCTGCTGCCCCTCTGGGATACCTGGCTCACTCCCATCTTCCATCAGCCCTTTGGGTGTGAGCGGAGTTAAGCGCACACAGCCCACACAGTGCTACCGCTGTTCTAAGAATTAGGGGGTGTCTCAAGAGCCAGGGGCTCTCTGAAGCCATCCCCTCCTTCCCTTCCTTTTCTCTCAACTTCCCTCTTTATGTTCAATGCTGCACCACTCTGCAGTCACCATTCCCGTAGATGTTAATAGAAAACCAGGGCGCTGGGGAGGTGGGGGCTCAATTGGTTAAGCGGCTCCCTTCAACTCAGGTCATGGTCCTAGGGTCCTGGGATCGAGTCCCACATGGGGCTCCCCGCTCGGCAGGAAGCCTGCTTCTCCCTCTCCCTCTGCCTGCCACTCCCCCTGCTTGTGCTCTCTCTCTCTCTCTCAGTAAAATCTTTAAAAATCTTAAAAAAAAAAAAAAAAAGAACACTGCTGCCCCTGTGCCTCACAGCTCCTGTCCTCTCACCCTGAGAGATTTCTCTCAGCCTGTATGGAACATGCTAGAAAAACCAGGATGCAAAAACCAGGAGTTGCTTGCAGCCCATCATACCTGGCAGTCGAAAGGTAAGCATCCATACTTCTGTGCCCACTACATGGGACTGCTCTGAGCAGCATTCCACGTAATCTCCCAGAAATCCCTAAGGGCCCGTTGCCCATGGCGGTGACCTGCACATAAACATATCCTGCACTGGCTTCTTTTCACTTCCCTGGCTCACTTCCCCACTCCCCATCAGTGTTTTCTAGAATCATCTCCCCAATAAACCACTGCACTCGAATAAACCACTTGTCTCAAGGTCTCTTTCTGGGGACTCCAGCACAAGACACTCTTCCTAGACAATAAACCTGTGTTCGGGTGCGGGAGACAGCCAGTTAGCGGGCCGTGACGGGAAAGGGGCCACGTCCACTTGTGTGGGCACGTTTGCAACCTGCTTAGCTTTGCTGAGTAACCACCTGTGGCCCAGATCTCCCACTCACGGAGGGGTGCCATTTGCCACGGGGCAACACTGTGCGAGCAGGCATCACTGGGTCAGGACACATCCACCTGGCTTGGCGAGCCACTTAGTGTGTCAGCCTTGAGTAAGGCTCAGAAACAACCTTTGAAGCATAGAGGTTAACAAACACTTTTCCAAATACTGTATTACCATTTCAATGTGCATGCGACGGCTTGGGCCTGTCCATTTGTGAGGGGCTGCCATCAAAAGGCTGACATACAAGGGCTGGCATTCGTTGGAAGACTTATTATATATAAACATATTAACAAATTTAATCCTCACATCAATCTACCAAGTAGGTCCCATGACTGCCCATGTTTTCCAGCAAAGGAAACGGGCTGAGGGAAGGTAAGCACTCACTCAAACCCAAATGGCTAATAAGAAGAGCCAGGACTCAGACGCAGGAGCTGCAAGCCTTCCCTCTAAGCCACTCGACTACACGGCCCCAGTGCGGTGGTATGCCTGTTCTCAGAGGTCCGTTGGTTTAACTGCATGCCACAGGACTAAAAAATTATCAAGATGGCATCGAAAGGCAAAACAAGATCATCCTTTGCCAAAGAGGTCCAAAGCCTAAACTCAGAAAGCTCATCTGCCAAGCCGAAGAAATCTTACCTGGGTACTCTCACAGCTTCTAATTAAGACAGAGGCCATCAGCTAAATGAACAGAGCAGTAAGTTGAGATCAGAATAATATATCTCAAACCAACAGCTCTTAATACGTTTCAACGCACCCCGACTTGCTCTTTTTCACCTGATCCTCACAAGGCAAAAATGGTTACCTTTTTACAAATAAACAAACTAAGAGTCAGAGAGGCTAGGTGACTTGTTCAGGGCCACACAGCAAGCTAGAGTGGAGCTTTGGACGGAAGTCCAGATTTCCAGGTGCTCCTCTCCCAGCACCACAGAGAAGTACCAATCAAGAAGTATCTGGTATCGGGCGCCTGGGTGGCTCAGTCGTTAGGCGTCTGCCTTTGGCTTGGGTCATGATCCCAGAGTCCAGGGATCGAGGCCTGCATCGGGCTCCCTGCTCGGCAGGAAGCCTGCTTCTCCCGCTACCATTCCTTCTGCTCGTGTTCCCGCTCTCGCTATGTTTCTCTCTGTCAAATAAATAAAGTCTTAAAAAAAAAAAAAAAAAGAAGTATCTAGTATCAAGATACTAGAAGGATCTAGTATGAATCTGTGGGTCAACACTGTAATTGTTACATGTTAACCCCCAAATGGCAACAACCACGGTCTACTTCAACTACATAGCATTTCTTTTGCCATTGACCCAGGAGGCATCCTACCTCCTTTTAGATTTAAAGCCCTTCAGGGACAGAAACTAGAGCTTCCTTCTTGAGCTCGAAGGTTGGGTATCCCCCTGAATGATCCCCAACTGCCCTCTACCCTAATCCTTGTGTTCCATGGGCAAAAGCCAGGCCTGGGCCAGCTGCCCACTAGGTGGGATACCTCAAAGACTTCCAGGAAACAGGGGAGATAAAGGGAGCAGACCTCCCCCCCCACCTCCACTGTCCATTCAAATTAAAAAAGATTCTCTTGTCTTTGTACAAACCCTATGAACCCAGTGCCCACTCCCAGAGAATTCTTGTCACTGAAGGTGGTTGGGTTGGGCATTTGGAGTTTACCAGTCAGATATCAGCCGAACTGGAAAGCAGCGAATGAGGCCCCTTCTCAGGCAGGTGGCTGCAGACTGAGGCTGAGCCCAGCTTCGCAAGGCTGGGAGGTGTCCCTTTAAGGCTTGGGCTCACTGCCTCTGGGAGCACAGAGCCAGCCTGGGAGAAGGCAGGGGCCTACAGTTTATTTTAGCTGACATTTTTCAATGTCAGGACACTTCAGAGCCAAGAAGGAAACGAATCCCATCTGTTCCTGAGCCCCCAAGCACAGTTCAAGAGGACAGGCTGGGGAAGGGAGGGGAGGCGAGGAGGGAACATCCAGCCACACACATGGAGCAGGAAACCACCTGAGGAGAGACACAGGGCACAGCAGACAGTCACCAAGGAATCCCGCTGTCCCTCCGACACACACCCGCAGAGCTCGTTCAAGGTGGGGCCTGCTGGCTCTGTGGCCTTCGGCAGGCACAGGTCGGTGGACAGCAGTCTGCCAGGGCCGCTGATGACACAGCTCGATACCATGGGAATGGCGCCCACTGGAGGTGTGCAACACGGCCGTAGGGCTGCCCACTCGGCCCGGGGTCCTGCTCCTTATAGCCGCACAGCGCAGACACAGCCCAGCCAAGTCGCCATTCCCATGGGCAGAAACGGACACACGGAGGGGGGCAATCCAAGTTCAAGTAGGGAGGGAATGGAGGGCCTGCTGACCCCCTTGCCCTCTGGGCACGCCTGCTCCCCTGCCCAGGGCCTCTATTTACCTCTGCACGGGAGCCCATCCTCGACTTCCCCTCCTGCTCCAACCGTGGGTGCCAGGCACGGGAAGGCCAGATGGCCGTGGGACTTATCTTCTTACTTAGATTAAATTCCAGACCTTCCTATTTTTAGAAAAAACAAATTCCTATTCTCTTTTCAAGAGGTAAAAATGTCTCTCAGACTGTCATCTAGGACAGTTCCACAGCCAACTTGAAGTAGTCTACAGTGTCACGCTTTGGGATCACGCTGGCAGGACGAGCGTCGGGCGGTGATTGGTCTAGGTGCCAAATTTTAAGAGGATCATTGACAACTTGAGGGCTTCTGGGCGAGGGTGGCCAGGATAATCGGGATCTGGAAAACTGGGTCATTTAAGAAAGTATTGAAATAAGCTGTGGACTTTTTGGGTTTTTTTTTTTTTGGTCTAGAGAAGAGACTATCTGAGTCATCATTAAGAACATGTTGAAATATTTGAATGAAGACTTACGCTTATTCTATTTTTCTTGGATGGCAGCATTTGAATCAATAGGCAGAAGGGAAGCAGATTTCAGGTGAATATTTAGAAACTTTTTAGAACATTTAGAAACTTTCTCATAATTTTGTTCTATTTGAACTAGAATAAGTTCACTGTGTCTATGCAAGGCAACACTGAAAGAACAGCTGTCAGGGTTGCTATAAAGAAAATTCTTGTCCTTTAGGGGAAGATAGACTAGTCCAAAATCACTGAGAAGCTTTAGAAAAATATGGTTTCCTGAGTAGCAGGGAATCTGCCTTGGTAAGTCTGGAAGATTTGGAAACTGTATTTTTAAAAAGACCCCATTAGCTATAAAACTCTTAGAAGAAAACACGGGGGCAAAGGTTCATGACATTGGATTTGGCAGTGACTTCTTAGATACAACACCTAAAGCGCAGGCAACAAAAGAAACATTAGATAAATAGGAGTTCGTCAAAATGAAACACTTTTGTGCTCAGAGGACACTAATAACAGAATGAAAAGGCAACCCACAGGACGGGAGAAAATATTTGCAAATCATGTGTCTGATAAGAGATTAATAACCAGAATATATAAAGAACTCCTACAACTCAACAACAACACAACCCAATTAAAAATGGGCAAAGGGCTTGACTAGACATTTTTCCAAAGAAGACATACAAATGGCCAATAAACACATGAAAAGATGTTCAACGTTGCTCCTCATCGGGGAAACACAAATCAAAACCACAAATGAGCTACCACTTGGTACTCATTAGGATGGCTGTTGTTAAAAACCCCAACAAACAGAAAATTATAAGTGTTGGGAAGGAGGTGGAGAAATTGTACCCCTCATGCATTGCTGGTGGGAACATAAAATGGTATGGCCCTGCGGAAAACAGTATAGAGGTGCCTCAAAAAATTAAAAATAGAGTAACTGTATGCATTCATACGTAACTATATGTGAGCCAATAATTCTACTTGTCGGTACATGCCCCCAAAGAACCGAAAGCAAGGGCTTGAACAGATATGTGTTCACTAATGTTCACAGCTGGATTATTTACAATAGTCAAAAAGTGGAAACAACCCACCAACAGCTGAATGGATAAAGAAAATGTGGTATATCCCTACATTAGAATATTACTCAGCCTTAAAAAGGAAGGAAAGTCTGGTACATGCTACACATAGATGAACCTTGAGGATATTATGCTGGGTGCAACCAACCAGTCCCAGCAGGATTCATACTGTATGATCCTGGAGCAGTCAAGTTCACAAAGACAGACAGTAGAATGGTGGTTACCAGGGGCTAGGGGGAGGGGAAAAGGATGAGTTAGCCTTCCACGAGACAGAGTTTCAATTTGGGAAGATGGAAGAAGTTCTAGAGATGGATGGATGGTTACACAACCATGTGAATGTGCTCCGGGCCACCGAGCTGTGGTCTAAAAAACGGTTGACTTATTAACTATACATAAAAAAACATGCATTGTACTATAATTTTTAAAAAACTGTAATTTTTAAAAAGAGGATTCTTTTGACAGCAAATGCACCTTCCTCTTTCTACTTTGCTGAGCTTCCGCTTGAAGAATTTGCCTTCTCTGAGCCCCCACAGACTGGGAACCCAGGGAAGGCCTGGTGTTTGGATGGAGTGCAGAGAGCGGATGTGCGACTAGGGAAAACACCCAAGGGGCTGCTCCCCCCAGCAGATAACTGAGAGCACTGGGAATCACTGTCATCTTGCACGGCTCACTGGGATGGCTTGTGACTGATCGTGTCGCCCACCCAATGGGGAAGCAGAGGCTTCACCTCTCCTGCTGGCCTAGGACTGGGAGCCCCTGGGAGGCAGGACAGTGAATGGCGGGGTGGCTCATGGGGGTCAAGGAGGTGTCACTGTGGGGGTCCGAAGGGAAGGCCACCCGTGCAGGGAACAGCCCTACCCGTTTCATGAATAGGGAAAGCAGTTTTCTTAGAAACAGGACATTTTCTAAATTATAAAGCCAGCACGGAAACCACAGTGGGGATGGGAGGGCCATGAGGGGGGCTGAGCAGGGCCCATTCAGGACCGCATGGTCTCTTGCTGGAATCGAGAGGATGCCCAGGCTCTAATGAAAAAGTGCAACACTTACCGGGGAAAACATAATTGGGGAGTGAATGTTTACATTAAAATTACTGGGATTGTAAGTGGGTCCCCTCAGCTCTGACTTCCTTGGCGCACCACAGGGTGGGTGTGTTTCCAGTCCTGGCAGGGAAATCAAAAATGGAGAAACCTGAGCACTCTCAAGGGTTTTGAGATGTGTGTGCTAATTGCACACGGCCCGTGAACGACACACATGAAATCATCAATCTCAGTTTAGTCAGGTCCACTTCATGGGCACGGAGAGTCAACACTTTCTTCCCCCTAGGAACTGCAGACTTCCCTGGACTTGCACGTTCTCATTCATGCTAGCCTCAGTGAAGTCTGCCTTTTTTTACTGATTCAGGAGCACACACCCTGTCCGGAGGGAAGGGGATTAAGGAAGGGTGCTAGAGGGTGGGTTAAGGGCATCCTTCCTAGCTCCCCTCTGCCTAGCATTTCATACCTTCACACCCCCATAATCAATGTTCCCAGGATTGGCCAGCTGCCCCTATCTCTGTCCCAGCTGCTGATTACCGAGTGGCATTCGGGTGGGACTGCACACAGTCCCTGGGGGCAAGTCTGGGACTCTCAGATGGCAGGAGTCCTTCGTCCTCCTTCAGAATGGCATTTTAACAATAATGATAATGACCAGTAACAGAAGAAAAAAAAAAAAAAAGCTAACATTTATTGAACATTTACAATGAGCCAGGGATTATTCCAAGTACCTTCTATGTATTTATCTATTTAATCCTTATAATCATCCTGAAATAGGTTCATTATCTGCCTTTAGCAGACAGACAAACTAAAGCCCAGAGAGGTTTCCTAACTTCCCCAAGCTCACACAGCTAGGAAGTCCTGCCACCTGCATCAGACTGGGATCTCTCCAAAGGCAGGAGTACTGTGCCTTCCAGTGTTTGGGAAATTTTCTGCCATGGCCTTTGCGTGCAGTATGGGGGATGGCTCTCACCTCCCTCTGGGAGCTCCCTGAGGGCTGGGGCTCCAGGCCTTCCAACACATGAGTTACGGTCAGAGCTCTCTGCCTCACAGGCATTGTGTTTCCCTTTGCCCTATCCAACTGGGAGCTCACAGAGGGACTGGACGCTTCCTCAGAGAAGCAGCCTCCCAGTCCAGGGGCTGTCCAGAGCAGCCCATCAGACACCCTGGCTCTCCTTCCTGCCTGGCAAAGCCCTCCGAGCACAGGAGGAGCCAGATGGCTTTTCTCCAGTCCAAGCTCCAGGCTGGTGGATCTGAGTGTGAGGCCGGGCCAGCCCCTGGGATTTCAGAGGCAGTAAACAATCCCACTCATGAGTCAGTTGTTTTGTTCCAGAAGAGCCTCATCAGCTGGACAGGCCCTACCCAGTCCCTCCAAGTTCGTCCCCAGGGGTAGGGAACAGTGATGGCCTGGAGCTCAGCTCTTAGTCCTTTCCTAGGTGGGACTACTTTTCATTCTATTGAAGCTTGGGGTTCTTCTGGGGAAGAGGTAGTCCCTGAGAGGGGTTTGGGGAAGGGGTGTTGTTACTACTTGTGTGGTCCCTTGGAAAGTCCCAACAAACCAAGAAGGAAGACAGGAAGTAGCAGTGAGCTGAAAGATGCCCTGGAGAAGGTTCCAGAAACACTACAGCTCTTGAGTCCCACGGCTTGGAACAGCTGGGCCAGGACCCCTCCCACTCCCAAACTTCTTTCTTCCTATCTTCTCCTTCACTTCCCAGACTGCCGCCTGTGTCCTGGTTGTACCACAAACCCAACCTTGCCAACTGGGAGCAGAAAAGAGAAGATGAGGGTCCCCGTGGGGAAGATGAGGGTCCCCGTGGGGAAAAGCACAGGAAGGAAGGGTTTAACAGAAGGATAGGGGCTAAGAATTACTGGTAGAAGGTCTGCAGAGGAAAAAACCAGAGCAGCACAAATGGAGTGCCACAGGGGAGGGCACGGGACAGAGGGGTCGGGAACCCCAGCGAGGGAAGGGGAGCCACCAGTATCACTTTTCTGTTTCAGTAGTGCTTTCATTTTCTCTTTGAATTAGACTCAGAGGTGCACAGATGTAGCACTGCCATCCTCTTTTTACAAATGGGATAGCAGATGAGGTTGTCCAAGGCTCACATGAACTTAGCAGAACTAACACCATTTTCCAGAGCCCTTCCCGCCGCCAGCCTTTGGAGGGCAAAGGACTGGGGAAGAGGGCGGGGCATACCTTAGAATGACAGCCTTCAGGGCCAATGAGAGGGAGATCCCTTCATTGACCAATCAGCTCCTCCAATGGGGGCCCCACCCACCACGCCAAAGCCTGTAATATACCACATCCAATTTCAGGGGCAGCCACAACCAGCGTACAAGGGCCCCAGCACAGCTGTCTCTGGTCACAGCACAGCAATCCCGCTCCACCGGTCTTTGCCCTGCCCTCCCTAGCCCCCTTGCCCCGCGGTGCAAGGGGCCTTACCCGGTAGTGATGTCGTCGTCCTCCGTCATGGTCTTGCCCATGAGATCGCTGTCACTCATGTAGCCGGACTTGAGGTCCACCTCGTCCGAGTCCAGGGACTCGACCAGCTCCAGGCGGGAGATGTGGCTGAGCTTGCTGGGGCTGCGCATGGGCATGGTGTGCGAGTAGTGGGCCCGTTCCCCGTGCATGTACCAGGCGGGCGGTCCCTCCGAGCGGCAGCCCCCGCCTACCGAGGGCGCGTCCCCAGCCTGCAGCCGCGGGCTGGACTGGCCATAGCGCCAGGAGAGGGGGGATGAGCGGCTGGAGAGGCTGGACACGCTGCGAGGGTTGGCGTCATCACTGTCGTAGCACGTCGTCTCCAGGGAGCTGGGCAGAGGGCAGAAGGGCACTGGTTTTCACTCTGGCAGGGCCGCTCTGGGCCCTGTCCCGGCGGACTGCACTCCAGCGATCTTCCCCCTTCCAGGCCCTCCCGCCTTCTCTGCACCTGCCCACGTGGGCTCCACCCCCTCCAGGGGCACTTCTGTCCCTGTAAGGCACCACTGTGACATTACCTGAGCTTGTCAGAGGAAAAGCATTCTAAGTGCGAGGGATCCAGTCCCATCTACTGTCTAAGGGCATAGATTTTATAATATGAGCTGGCTATTAACCCTTATCTGCCATTTACTTGTGAGAGGGAGGTGAACTAGTCAACCTTGCTAAGCCTCCACTTCTTCATCTGTAAAATGGGGATAACAGCATATCAGCTACTTCACAAAGTTGTTAAGGATCATGTATGTAAATGTCTCACACAGTGCCTGGTATATACAAGCTGCTCAATAAATGGGAAGAGTCCATCGAGATCTCTTGGGGGAAGTGGGTAGACTGGTCACCTAAGCTTCAAAGACCTTGATCACTCATTTGTTCAGGTGTGTCTATCACCTCTTTTCTATCAATGAGCTGAGAACTAGTTGATTCCCAAACCAGAGATGGCAGAGTCTGGTGTGGGTTACAGAGGGTATAGGCAAAGCTCTGGGAAACTGAGATGTGTGGCCGGTTCCCAGTAAGACTAGGCCCAGTGAGATTAGCAAAAAGGCCCAGGCTGTCAGAAGAAAGAAGCAGAACCTCACCAGAGAACAGAAGCAGCCTTAACTGGAAGAGGAGAGAACACGGGGAAACGGACAAGATGGTGAAGACGGGATGTGCAGGGCCCCAGGCCTCAGGTCTTGCTAGGCCAAGTGAGGAAAGCAGGCCCAGGTTTGTGCTGGATGACCCAACACAGAGGGGGTCTGGGAGCTTGGAGGAGGAGACGCCTTTCTCCTTCAGGGACCCCCTGCAGGTGGCTGCAGAGAGAAAGGATCGTTGGGATCTGCTTGGAGAGGCAGCCTGGATGTGGGTTCAGACAGAGCCTGATCAGCCTCCTCGGCCCGGCAGTGTTGTCAGCCCCAGTCCTCCACGGGGAGGGTCTCAGTGGCCCAGCCTAACTGAAGCCAGGCAGGGGTGAGTGACTGAAATAGGATCCGTAGGCCTAGAAAGCTGATTGGCTAAGGCATTCTGCGGCTGCACAGGAATCACACAAGCAAGGGAACCCTCGCTCTGTGAACACATCCATTTCCAATCACTTTGGGGGTTACCATATGAGTGGGATACCGATTTTTCTATTCTTGTTTTGGTAATGCTCCTTAAAAAAAAGAAAATCCTACCAAACTATCTCTACCAACCCTGAGAAAACAAGGGTTGGTGTTTTTTTTTAAGTTTTTACTTATTTGAGATAGAGTGAGAGAGAGAGAGAGTGAGCACAAGCAGGGAGGAGGGCCAGGCAGAGAGGGAAAAGCAGGCCCCCTCAGATGTGGGACTGGATCCCAGGACCCCGAGATCATGACCCCGGCTGAAGGCAGATACCTAATGGACTGAGTCACCTAAGTGTCCCCAAGGTTGATTTTTATTTTGATCAATAGAACTCCCCCTCTTTGGAGGAGCCCAAAGACCCTTGAACCTGAGCACGTGGGTGGTCCCTACAGAAGTCCTGTGCACAAGATGGGCATGCCCTGGCTGGGCAGGGCAATTTGTGACCGCTGCCTCTGACCCTCTGGGGGGCTTCCTGACCTGGCTCGCTTCCAGTGTCTCCCCTCCAGGCTCCCCTTTGGCGATCGGCGTGCGCTTCGTCACACGCGGTGTTACTTCTGTTTCTAATTACCGTGGACCTCAGAGCCAGTGGAAGTGCCCTGAAGGAGACTGTGGGCCTGTATGACTCTGGCCGCCTCGCTCACCCCTGTATGTCAGCACTTTGCACAGAGCTTGGCATATTCTTGGGTCCAGGTTCAAAAACTAATCACCGAGGAGCAGACCCACGACAAACACGCTGAGCTGAAGAGCAGGGAAGTTCTCGTCGTCAGACTCAGTCCAGGGACGCTCACAGTAAAGGTTTAATAAAAACAAGCTGACTGTGACAATGAGATGAGGACAGGAAAGGAAAGGATGATGATGACCATGGTGACAGGACGCTGGGGAGTTCCAGGACAGCTCCGTCTACACCGCGGCAATAAAATTAGCACGCAGTGTGGGTTGTGTGGAGCAACCAGATTCCTCAGTTCTATTCTTGGCTACTCCTGTTTAGCTCTCTGCACTTACAAGTGCCTCTTCCTCGGCTCTGCTGCTCTTTTTTATCCCCCGCATCCCAACACATCTCCAGACATCTCTAAGTCAGCGGGGGAAGATTCTAGCTTAAAACATCAGCTCTTGCCTTCCAGCCCTGCATCTGGCCCTTCAGTCTTGCCTCTGTGTCTTTCTGTCTCTGTCTCTCGCTCGCTCGCTCTAGGGGTGGGGAGAGCGGAGGACCTGGAGCAGAGGGAGGCTCTCATTTCCTCTCTAGCCCCAGCCCCCCAACCGAGACGCTCTCCTTGCTGGGGAGACGAGCCAGTAGAAATAGAGGAAGCAGGACAGAAATAAAGATTTCTGAAAAAGGAATTGAATCTAGAGCTAGCCTCTAAGTTCCAGAGTGAAAATAACCTGGCTGGAAGCACTCACTGGACAGGAAGCTCCCCCTCACGGAGGAAGCCCGTCGTTATTCTGGGGTATGGTGCCCAGCACCGCACCGGCCATGGCTTCTCAGCTTGAGGGACACGGAACCCACCCTCATCAGCCCCTGTGACAAGGGACCCCCTCGCCCCAGCCTCGGCTGCTGCTTCTCTAACCCAGCAGAAGGAACACAGCCTGCCTCCTCCCAGGGCTGAGGGAAGGGCTGATGGACGCAAAGCACTTTGAAAAGTCAAAGGGCCCTAAAAACTCAGGGAATCGTTTTGGTTGTCGAAGTGTGGGCGAGGAGTAACATAAACCAAAGGCTAAGAGAGGAAGTAGCTCCGGGTCCACAGTAGGCGGCAAAACCGGCTCAGAGCTCTTGGTTCCTTTTCCACAAAGGGAGACAGAAGCCAGAGGTCTGAGGCTCTCGCCCTCCCACCAGCCGGCTCTAAGCAAAAGGTTTTCAGCCTCCCTCTTCTCCACCCCGGACCGAAAGCCGAAAGGGGTCAGGCTGCCCTGCTTTGCGGGCTGTGCGCAGTCAGTGGCCCTAGGACACGGAAGCTGCTGCTTCTACCCTTCCCCTGTGGGTGAGTCACTTGGGGTGTGACGCCCTCAGCCACTAAGCGCTTTCTGCCTTCTTTGGCATGGAGCTGGCATGTGATTTGGTGCTAAGAGAGCGGTTCCAACAACTTCCCTGGATGCGGGAAGGACGATGTTCAAGATGTCACCCACTGAGTCCCTGAACTGGCGAGCCGAGCTGAGCCAGGTCCCTGTCTCACCTGGGTCCTGCCCGGGGCTGTGAGGGATGGAGGTCAGGGACAGATGTAAGGCGGCCTGAGCTCCAGGGCCTCCAGGAGACTCCCCCATGCACTCTTTCCCTCAGGTGTCCCCCGTGCACATCCCTTTCAGTAGTCTGGTCCTGCTAACCCTACAGAATAGAGGTTTTGACTCAGCACTAAAAATGTTCCAGCCATCTGGGAGCAAAGGGCTGAGTGTCCAATATGGAGGACGGGACAGGACTAGGCGGGGTGGTGGGAGGATCGGGTGGGCTGTTCTTAAGCAGAAGAAGAACTAGAGCCGATGGGTGAAAGCTAGGAAGCCTGATTTCTAGTCCTCTTCCTGGCCATGGCTACCCCACGGTGCCCGGAGATGACTGACGGAGCTCTCTGAGCCACACTTGGGCTCAGCAAAGCCCCTATCCTTTTGTCCTTGTGTCCCAACTTTGCTCTCATTTTCCAACCCCAGGAGATGGGGAGGAACCGATCTCCAGGCCAACTGGACAGGCCACCTAATCGCTCTTAGCCTTCCTGCTCCACACCCCCCATGATTTCCCAATCCTGGCTGTCTTCTGCTCCCTCTCCTTCTACCCCCTGCCCGGCCCTCTATCCCCCTTGGAGCTGACAGCATGAGCTCATCTGGGCAGCCCGAGGAGCCAGTGGGGGAAATTCTGAGTCATGGCAGAGGCTGTGGCCAGTGTGCTGCTCCAGGGAGAGGGGCCCTGGGAGGGCAGAATGGCCCACACCGCTGGAGGCAACAGGGTCTCTGCAGGCTGGGGCGAGGGGGCACACCCCCATGGCGTGGATCTGGGCCAGCCGCTGGCTGAAGAGGCCAGAGGACACCTAGCTGACAGAAGAGGAAAAGATGGTGGGTGTTGGGATGGGCCCCATTCTAGAATCCTCTAACGGCAGAAACTTCAGGACAGAAGGACAGCATCCGTAACACATGAGGAGACTGGCATCGAAGGAGGGGAAATGGACACGGAAGGTCACACCCTGAGTCATGGTGGGGGGCTTCCCATGCCCCACTCTAGTGCTTTTCAAATTCATTTGCTCAAAATGAAATCTCGTGCCCAAGAGCAGACAGATCACAGGTAAAGCCAAGGTTCTTTTGCCGAGATGACCAATTCTCCTGTCCCTGCAGTGGTGGCCCATGGGGCTTTGAAGCCCCGCTCGCCAGCTCGGGAGAGAGAAAGAGCAGCGGAGGGTGTGGTCCCCTCGGCGGCTCAGACCTACCTGTGAGTCACCTGGGATCCTCGCAGACTGGACATGGTCTCTTCCAGGTTCTGTCGAAGATCCAGAACATTCTGTACCGTCCTCTTTCTCTGGGACTCTGGGTCTGGAGGGAGGAAAAAGCAGCTGGGTGAGTGGAGAACTCTCTGCTGAGAGCTGAGGGCCTCAGGGAGTGGGGACTGACCACTCCCCAGGACACTGCTCCCCGGGCTGTACTGGTCACCCTAGACACATGCCCTCGAACCGCCTGATGTTTCGACGCTGGAAGGCGGTCTGTGTTGTGCATGCCGCCCAGACCCCCCGGAGGAACCGCTTCTTCTGGCTTTCCTTTTTGGGAGGACTTGCGTCTCAGAGCAGAGGTCTCCGGCAAGATTCCCGTGGTTGAGGTCAACCGGAATGTCTGCCCCAAACCCCATCTCCAGTGATATGCTGGTAAATGTTTAACAACCGGCCTTCAGAAGTGGGGACGCTCTGATCTGGAGCATCTGCCAATTTCTATGGTGTCAACACTCCTCCCGTGGCTCTTTTAAGCTACTAGCGTGACGTCACCAACCGCAGGGTTAGGAAGAGATGCTATCAACCGGCTCTGGGAAGCTGGTGGGAGCCGGCCCCAGCATATCGCACTCCCTGAGCCCCAAACAGACTGGGAATGTCTGGAGCCGCAGTATGGGGTCAAGGGCGGATTGGGCGGATAGAGCCCCCAACAGTGAGGTGGCTGGCAGGGAGGTGGAGGGCGTGAGCAGTTATTTTTGGGAGCAGGGACTGAGCTCTGGGCAACAGTACGACCCCAAGTGAGGAAGACGTATGGGTAGGGCCGCTGCCCTCAGAATCCTAAGTGATCGGGGTCATTTTATTCCCTTGGTTTCCAGGCAGAATATTAACATGGTCAAATGAGAAGAATCTACAACAGCAAAAAGCAAACAGAATTTATCCCATCTCCTTCCCACGGTGAAAATGACATTCAAAAGAGGAAGGGGTTCTGAGCATGAAGAACTCTGAGAACTTTCTCCATCCTTTTTCTATCAACTCATCCAGTAAACCTTATCAAACACGTGCTTTATCCCAGGTCTCAGGAGGCCCTGAGGACACTAAAATGAAGACGACCTGTCCCTGTCCCGTGCTTTAACTTTGACTTCGGGGTCCAAGGTCACTGAACAGAATCAAATCCCCCAATGCCTCCCTGAAAGGTGGTGCACAGAGAGTCAGGGGCCTACAGAGAGATGATGGCAAAGCAATGGAGAAATCCCAGGAATCCTGACTCTCAGGCTACTTCCCTTTTCTCTCTATCCTGAAACCCTCTGCAGTCCTCCCCTGGTCAAAGTGCCCTCTTGGTCCCTCCCTGACCCACAGACTCGGCAAAGTTTGAGGTTCTTTTCGCTGCCAAAGGGAACATTTCTGAATCCCTTCAGAGGCACTGGTTCCCCCAAGAATATATCAGACTAACTGGCAGGCGGCTGCTCTGTCTTGTCGACCGTGGGGGTGCTGGGGAGGGTGGGTCAGAAGCCGGATGGCACCTTTGCTGAGAACCAGCTCCACACTCAGACCCAGGTACCTCTTCTCTCCTGCCCCCTCCTCCCCTCTTCTCTCCCTGGGGGAGCCTACGGGAGGCTGCGGCCACCGGTGGGTTCACTCATGGCCAGCACCATGTGGCCGACTTCCACGCTCGTGGCAAGCCTCCATGCCAGGGGCCTGAGCTCTGGCCCACAGAAATGTCGTCACTTCTGTGGCTGCCAGTGCCTATTTATCCTGGCAAATGTCACCTTATGAGTCTCTCAGTGGCTTGAACTGATGGCTTGACATGGAATACAGACAGGATCAGAAAATATATACATATATATTTTTAAGGCTTGGTTCCCAAATGCCCGTGGGGGGACTATAAACATTGTGCCAAGACGTGGGTTCCTGGGCCAAGGCAATTCTTTTATGGGTTTGATCGTGATGAGGGAAAGGCGTGCATAACTCTAAGGGGTGTGCAGTCCCGAAGAGGAAGGTGACCAAGAGTTACTCAGAGACTTGAGTGCACGCCAACTCTGTGCATGTATGAGCTAGATGAATCCTCACCACGTTTACGGGAGATCTGTGATCTTGTCACCATTTTACAGATGGGAAAACTAAGACTCAGGAAGATGAAACAAATTGCCCAAGGCCACACATCTAGCATGCAGCACAGAGCCGAGTCGAGCCCGGGGAAGAAACTCGTATTTCTGGTGATACATCACAGGGCATGTCTACACCATCACTATCAAGTACAGTGATAGCACACAGTAGGTGCTCAACGAACATTTCAACAATAGATGGATGCTACACAAAAAAATTGTCAAGAAACACATTAAAAAAAAAAGGATTGGAGGGACACCTGGGTGGCTCAGTTGGTTAAGCGTCTGCCTTCGGCTTGGGTCATGATCCCAGGGTCCTGAGATCAAGTCCCGCATCAGGCCCCTTGCTCAGCGGGGAGCCTGTTTCTCTCTCTGCCTGCTTGTCTCTCTCTCTGACACATGGATAAATAAAATCTTTAAAAAAAATTAAAAAAGCAATGGATGGGGTGTGTGTGTGTCTCCACTTTGTTTTGGCTTGGGTCATGGTCTTGGGCTCCGCGTCGGGCATGGAATCGGCTTGGGATTCTCTCCCTCGCCTTCTGCCCCTCCCCCCACTCGAGCATGCACAAGTGCACACTCTCTCCCTGTCTCAAATAAAGTCAAAAAGAAAGAAAGAAAGAAAGAAAGAAAGAAAGAAAGAAAGAAAGAAAGAAAGAAAGAAAGAAAGAAAGAAAGAAAGAAAGAAAGAAATGATGGATAGATGTCTCTTTAGGAAGATGTCATTTTTTTTTAAGGAAAATATTTAATCCACATGGTGGGCAGCCCCAGGAGGGTCCCCCTGTATTCTCTAGTGCTCCCAGCCCGGAGGCATGAGGGTGTGGGTGTGAGAACCTCGATCTTAATGCTCGAGTAATGACAGAAAAAGAGACACTTTCCTACTCACTGCACTGATCACAGTGCCCTATATCTCTTCCCTCCAAGACCACTCTAGCCCCCTACCTCATTTGTATGTCGGTAGAGTGGGGAGGGAATACCCCCAAAGTCTTATAGACTTGCCAAAAATTAGCCAGAGTCCTTGGAAGTGACCTGGTCCAACCTGGTCATAGGAAGGATGGGAGGCTGAGGTCCAGTGAGAGGGTGACGAGCTTGAGGTTAATGGAATGACGTCTGATGCTAGGCCTCCTGGCTGTGTAGGCTAGAGGCACACACAGGAGGAGTTTGGGTTAGACCCTGATTTGCTGGAGGGTGACCTGGATTCGTCCTGCAGAGGCTGCCCCCTGAACTCCCTCTGTGCCCCAGCACTGACCCCTGGTGGTCATCCTGGGCATGCCAGCCGGCTTCTCAAAGGCTCAGCTCAGGGTGGTGGCTCCTGAGAATCCGGCTGTGCTCCACATTTGTGGGTGACGGACACCTTCCTCGGGGCACAGCGGTAGCCCCACGGTGAGAGGACTGACATTCACATACAGGGAAGGCCCTGGAGCTCCAGAGACTTCAGAAACTCTGGCTAGGTTGGGGGGCAATTCGATGTTCCCATCCATGACCCCAAGGCCAACCTTCACGTATTTAACTAGAAAATGTGAATCAAGTTGCATTTGCAAAAGAATTCACCCCACCCCTCACCCTTGCCCACTCGTGACCTTCACACTATCCACCTATGACTCCCAACTCATACCTAGGCTTCACCCCTTTCTCATCATCTCCCATGAAGACCAGAGATGGGGTGAAGGTTTGTGAGGCACACACCACTTTGCAATGATGACCCCAAAGCTTGATAATGTGTTTTACTGGATAAGTCATGGTGCCTCGGAGGTCACCTCCACCTGTCTAAATGTGTCAGCGTTTAGTCTGGGCATGGGGTGGAGGCCTAGGGGACACGGCAGCGTACAGACACAGCAGAGAGGGAGGGCCTGGTAGTCCCCTCTGCCCTCAGCACCCTTCCGTGTAGGGTGCACTCTGGACTCCCAGCCTATGGGGCATCTTTGTGCAGATGAGAAAAAGGCGCTCTCCAGGCCAGCTCAGCTGGGGTTTTGCTCCGGCTATAGGGCCCACGCTGTGGCCTGGAGAGCACACGTGTCCCCTCCATCGGATGCTCTGATCCGAACACCCACTCTGAGGTTCCAGGTATGCTCCCTCTTAACTCCTACAGAATTGGGTCCAGCTGCAAGGGTGGTGGGTGTATTTGTGCGTGAGCATGCATATGTGTGTGTGTGTGTGTGTGTGTGTGTGTGTGTGTGTGTGTGAGAAGCAGGGTTGGATAAAGGCCAGCTCTGGCTGACAAGGAGGTCTACAGGGGGAGCTTGTGAGGTTTCCCTGAGCTGCTGCTCCAAGCCTTTCCCTGCAAAAGGAGCAACCAGGGCGGGTGGTGTGCGCTCCTCTGGCTCAGAAGAGGCCGAGAGTCTCCCCAACCCAGCCATCACCATGGTAACTCGCAGCTGCCGCAAACAACATCACCCTCCCGGCATGCCCTGGGCAAGGTCGGATGGTGCTTCCGCACACTGTTGCCTCACACAGGACCACAGAGAGTATACTGCTTGTCATGAGTCTTGGGGTTTAAAGGACTGGCAGTCAAACAAACCACACACACACACACACACAAATGCGAACAACGTCCACTACTGAAAGCTCACCACATGGCGGGCGTGACCCGCAGCACTTTCCTCGTCTATGGATTCCAAAGTTCCTGTTCTTTCCACTACAACAGAGTGCCCCGAAATACACGTGCCTCTGGACACCTACTTATGGTCCGGCCGGTAGTTTGTGGAAACCATTCGAATCACACGTGTGGGCGCTTGGGGGCTCAGCCAGTTAAATGTCTGCCTTTGGTTCAGGTCATGGCCTTAGGGTCCCAGGATCCAGCCTCGCATGAGGCTCCCTGCTGAGCAGGGAGTCTGCTTCTCCCTCTGCTCCTCATCCCGCTCGTGCCCTCTCCCTCTCTCTTGCTTGCTCTCTCTCAAATAAATAAAAATCTTAAAAAAAAAAAAAAAAAAAGAACCACACGTGTGCAAGTCTGCAGTTCTGCAGACATGTGCCCCGAGAGGTGTATGTGGACCCGTCCTCCACCGCCGGTGAAGAAGGAAAAAGATGGACACAGTGGCATAGGGATCATTTAATCAGGAAAAGGGCTAGTTCATCAGGAGGAAGCCATGTGTAACTGGTGGCAAATCAGGAAAACAAGCTTCCCTAGGAAGGCAAGACTCTGAACTTGAACTAGACTTGGAACTAACCAAGAAATGGAGATGCGGGGGCAAGAACGGACGGCGCAGTGTAGTAGCAAGAACACAGGTCTTCGAGTCGGAAAGACCTGAGTTCAGATCCTGCACTGTCCTTTTCTGCAGTTTTCCCCTCTGCAAAACGGGGAGCATAATGGTGCCTCCCCCACCCCAGGAGGGTTGTGGTGAGGAAGACAGTGCTCATTCACATAAAATGCTCTGCATGGTGCTTGGCACACAGTAGGTGCTCTATAAAGGGTAGCTCTTGTTTGTCAGAAGGTACAAGGGGCTGGATGAGCCAAGGGTGCACACTGGCACCAGGGCTGGACTGGCTTCTGGGTTCTTTCATTTTCAGGTGGGTGGGCAGCTCGGGAGGACTCTCCATCCTCCTCTGGGCCCTTGCTCGGGCTGGGGAAGCCCTCGTCCTTGGAGGCACGGAGCAGATTAGGTGCAAACAGAACTTCATCTCCGAGTCATCAGGGCTGATGACAGCCCTGCACCGTAGCGACGTTCCATCTTCAACCCCGCTCCCCGGGACCTCGGCTCTGCTGTGGGAGAGACTGGGCTTCGGGGGCCTTCCTGGCCAGCAGTCTGATATCTGACATAGTAAGGAATGGAGGGCCTCCAATGCAGGGTAATAACCCCACCAGATTTAGGAAGGTGCGGGCAGGAGGGGGGACTCCAGGGGATTCATCACCCAGCAGTCAAATCTACCCAAGTTCTGTACAATTTTAATTATTAGCTGACAATTAAGTAAACTGCAATAACTGACTGCTGAAAATCTTAATTACTTCCACCAATGTTTCAGAAACCACATTAGTAGTTTAGCCCAGGGCAGAGGCCACAGAGGACTGGGTTCTCGGCTGACTTCTACACTGGCTTCTGCTGGGAGCCGCTGGGCTTCGTGAGAAGCAACAGGAGAAATGGAAGTGACTCAAGGGCATTTTCAAGTCATGGCATTTCAGAGCTCGGAAGAATCATCTGCCCTCTCGTTTCACAGATGGGGGAAAAACAGCACCTCACTCAGGCCCAGAGAGGGGAAAGGCGTGCCCGATGTCTTCCAGGTGGTGAATAGCTGAGCAGGTGTGCCCCTGGCCCAGGGCTCCTTGCACCCGAGCACTGTGTCTCCTTGCTGGGTTGTGGGCTGGGGATGAGAGGCACTGAGATGTGTCCCCAAAGGGGGTGACCAAAATGTAAGTTACGGTGGAGCACCTGGGTGCCTCAGTCAGTTAGATATCTGAGTCCTGACTTCCACTCAGGTCATGATCTCAGGGTCATGAGATCAAATGGGGAGTCTGCTTGAGATTCTCTCTCCCTCTTCCTCTGCCCCTTCCCCTTCTCTCTCTCTCTCTCTCAAACATAATATATAAATCTTTAAAAACAAACAATATAAGTAACTGTTTGAAATGGTCTGGTAGTAGATACCCTTAGATATCCAGGCTAGACCAAATGACTTGGGGAAGGAAGAATCAAGCATCTCTCTCCCCCTCTCTCAACCACTCCCAAGAAGAAAACAAAAAAATCTCTCCTGACCCTCTTATATCGCAAGGGAGGCGTCCAAGTCTTCTCTAAACTCAAGAATCTGGCAGCATGGGCTCCTAGCACACGTGGGTCAAATACCACTATAATAATAGCCATTACAAACTCAAGTATTCCAGCCCTGGCCAGTGGGCCGCCTTCCCCAAAGGGCCACAAAGGATGCTTGGGAGTTGACCACATTACAACTAGTACCTGTCGCTGACATTTTGTGTTTCCCATGAGTCAGATGGCTTTGGCATCACTTTTATCTCTGTCCTCTACTCAAGGACACACGCCTTCAAGGTCCAGCCAGAGGAGACGCCGAGGGCCCACCTCCGGGGAGTCCTCAGCCCTCCAGGTCTCCACCGCCTGCTCAGAGGTTGTGCTCGGTGGGTCCTGCAGGTTCTTGCGGCCAGCGGCCTTGCACCAGATGGGCTCCTAATCTTGAGTCTCGGAAGGCTCAGTCCCTCAGTGTGGCTGGAGCAGGCATGGAAACTGACTTTGAGCCAGCCCACCAATCTCCCCCGAGCTCAGGCAGAGCAGGAGATGTCTCCCTACAATTCCACCTCCTCCCTCCATCCTGGCCTCACCATCTGATGAGCCGGAGGCCCTAGAGGAAGCACTGGGTGGGCCTCCATGCAGGAGGCACCCCCCCATCCATGGAGCACGCAGGCGGGGGACGTTTCATTTTGTTCCCGATTCTGTCATTTCACTCATCCCCCCACGTAAGTCACAATATTGTCAGAGGCGGTTGTCACAGAACCCTGCGGCATGACAAATCACACACTTCTAGTTATTGAGTGCTCCTGCTCCCCGGAGGAGCTCCCGGGGAGTCTCATCCCTTCCCCCAGAGAATCCGGAATCCTCCCAACTAGTGTGTGAACCAAACTGGAGCCCAGTGTTTGTGGCCCTCCTACTGGGTGCTTCATGGAGCAAAATACCTAGAAAGAGCCAGAACTCAGGAAATAACACACTGGCTGCATGGATGGGAGGCAAGGCAAACCAGGAGACAGAAGAGAAATCTGGGGCCAGAGAGGAGGGCAAGCGTGGTCCATACCTGGCCTGGGATTGCCAAGCCGGTGTCTCTCCAGATCACCTAGAGTTCTGATTTTGATCAAGTCAGAAGGCTGGGATCAGACAGCCTCCTCAATGTGTCTCTACTGGGCACTGGGCTAAAAGGAGGGGGGAGGCAAGGGGATGGGGGAGGAAATCAGTGGGGCCAGACTTGCTCTTTCCAAAGGCACACAGATCAGCTGTGGGGTCTTAGATAAATGACTTCCCCTCTCTGGGCCTCAGTTTCCCTATCTATAAAATAACGGAGTTGGGGGGGCTCCTGGGAGGCTCGGTCGGTTAAGCATCTGACTCTTGACTTTGGCTCAGGTCATGATGTTGGGGTTCTGAAATCAAGCCCCACGTCAGCTCTGCTCTGTGTCAGAGCACAGCTACACTCTGCTCAGGTGTAAAGCCTGCTAAGATTCTCTCTCTCCCTCTGCCTCTCCTCACCCTGCCTCTCTGAAAAATAATAAAAATAATAATAAGGGAGTAGAGGTAAGGGATACCCAAGGCCTGTGGGTACGAATTTGTATGGGTACAAATATCTTTTCTCCCAGCATGTGTTATAAAGATGTGAGAGTGTCATCCCCAGTGATTGTGACTCAAAAGGCTGAGTTGGGGCCGGGAATCTGCATCTTTGCCAGCCCCCAATAAGGATGATACAGAAGGCCACAGTTTTTTTAAAAAATATTTTATTTATTGGGGCACCTGGGTGGCTCAATCAGTTGGGTGTGTGCTTTCAGCTCAGATCATGCTCCCGGGGTCCTAAGATCAAGCCCCATATCAGGCTCCTTACTCAGCGGGGAGTCTGCTTCTCCCTCTGCCTCTGTCCCCTGCCTCAAATAATAATCTTTAGAAATATGTATTTATACATATGAGAGACAGAGAGAGCATAGGCAGGGGAGACGGGTGGAGGGGAGGGGAGGGTGGGGGAGAGAGAGAATGTGTATAAGGCGGGGAGGAGCAGAGGGAGAGGGAGGGAGAGAATCTCGAGCTGACTTCCTGCAGAGCGTGGAGCCCAACACAGAGCTCCATCCCATGACCCTGAGATCATGACCTGAGCTGAAATCAAGAGTCGGGCACTTAGCTGATGAGCCACCCAGGTGCCCCTGGAAGGTCACAATTTGAGCAATTCTGACATCTTGTTGCACACCACCAGAATATTATGTCCATCACAGAATGGAGCTGATTTCCTGATGCCAGGCCCCTGGGCTGTGTCCTGGGCCTTCAGACCAGGTCTATTCCCTGAGCACACATGCTCTGTTTTCTGGGAAAGCCCACTCCTCTCCTCCGTCTCCAGGCTCCATTTACGAGGAGCCAACTACATCCCGCTGTTCGGAGGATGCCAGCTCCCCACTCCCCCAGTGTCAGCCAGGGTCGCTGCTGTGGAGAAGGACCACAAGGGGGCGTTGCCAGCCCTCAGCCAGCTGTGGGCTTGCGGGCTGCCGCAGTGCTGCAGAAAGGCAGCTGTCTCGCTCTCAGGCTTAGAAGCGGCTGCCAGAAGGGTCTTTTTCCCTCTGCATTCTGCTTAGCACACCTCCTTTCCTCCCAGGCTCTGCCGGCATCCTTCCCCCGACCCCAGGCCTTAGTGCATGGGTTGTACTATCATTCTCAGAGAAGAGCCAAAAGTTTGTAGCATCTACTTTGGGGAGGCTGTCCTACTCATGGGGAGAGGGAGCAGTGCCTGGCTTCTGGGGTGAGCCAATCAGACCTGGGCGTGCAGAGGGTTGGGGGGGTGTTTCCAGGGACCTGTGGGCTCCACTTGGCAAGCTCAGATCCAGAGCCGCAGTCTGAGAGACTCCAATGGGCCTTTCTGCTCCAATGCCCAGCAGACTAAGGGTTGCCCATGGGGAGTGGATGAGGGTTCAGATCTGTGCTTTAGAGGTCCCCCTCCACTCCTCTGCAATGTCCCTGAGGCGGGAAGCTTGCCTGATGAGGCGGGAGGAGAGTCACCTCTGCCACACCCCTACCATGCCAGGCCTGGCCCTTTCTGGAGGTGGGGGGGTGGGGGGGAGTGGCAGCCTCTCTCTGCTGTGAGCAGAAGGGAGGAAGGGAGCCAGAGGGCAGCTCCATAAGGCTGCAGGGGTCAGGCCAGCTCAGCCTTGCTCAGCCGGTGAGCAAGAGCAGCCTTTGGAGGGGAACATGGAGAGTGAGCATTAAAGCTCCAGGGAAAAGCGACGCCTCACAGCCACTTCCTAATGTCTCGCCCTGATACTGCTAGGTAAGGACCGATGGAGGGGAGTCAATGCCGGGGGCCAGGGACCAAGGAGGGGACGCCTGCCTGCACCCCTGGAGGGAAGGGGTGCTGGTTGGCTAATCCCGTCCTCTTCTCTTCCCCACCCCACGTCCCTCCAATGTTAGGCTATAGGGTCAGAGAGAAGATTCACGAACATATTCAATCTTCTCTCCTTTAAAGACCTGGACGCTGGGCTCAGCTCAGGAGGGCAGGCCTCCTGCAGAAAATGAGCTGCCTGCCTCAGCAGGAGATGCCTGCCTCTCCTGCCCGGTGGACCTCAAGGTTTACTGGCAATGTTTTCCGGCAGTGATGCTGCCCAGACCCTACATGGGACACCCGGCTCCAGTGACGCAGCTGCTGGGAGCTGGGAGTGGTTCTTAGAGCCGCAGTTTACAGTTTATGCAGCAGAGAGATCAGCTGCAGGCAAAGCGGGGAGGGGAGAGGAATCAAGGGAAAGGCCTGGGAAAGGGCTGGGGGCTGGGCCCGGGTGTGGACAGTGATTTCTGACTGTGAACTAGTAATATCAGTATCAGCTGACTCCTCCATAGCACCGTGTGCCACACACTGGTCTAGAAGCTTCATGAGCATCAGCCCATGTCATCTCCATGACAGCCCCAGACGGGGAGTCCTGTTAGTAACCCAGTTTTGCCCTTGAGAAGCCTGAAGCCCAGAGAGGTTAAGTAAGCGGCCTAAGGTAATACAGCAGTGAATGGTGAAGCCAGAACTGGACCCAGATAATCGGACTCTAGAGCTGCATTGTCCATTATTGCAGCCACTCGCCACAAATGCACGTCAAAATACACAGATATGTAGACAGAGATATAATTCACAGGACAGTCACCTTTTTAACAATTCAGGGACGCCTGGGTGGCTCAGCGGGTTGAGCGTCTGCCTTGATTTTGGCTCAGGTGATAATCTCGGGGTCCTGGGATCGAGCCCCATGTTGGGCTCCGTGCTCAGTGCAGAGTCTGTTTAAGATTCTCTCCTCCCTCTGGCCCTTCCCCCACAGGTGTGTGCTCTCGCTCTCGCATAAAGGGATAAAATATTTAAAAACATAAACTAAAAAATAAAATACAGTTCAATGGTTCTCACTTAGCACACTTGCAAAGTTGTGCAACCATCACTATCACCTAATTCCAGAATATTTTTATCACCCACCCCACAAAGATCCTCCATGCCCATTAGCAATTACTCACCACTGCCTCCCTGCCCCAGCCTCTGGCAACTACCGATCTCTACTTTCTGTCGCTACAGATTTGCCAATTCTGGACATCTTATAGAAACGTAAGCACGAACATTGGCCTTTTGTGATTGGCTTCTTGGCCCGATGCTTTCAACGCTCATCCATGTTGTCTTATGTATCACTATGTCATTCCTTTTCACGGCTGAATAACTTTCCACTGCTTGGATATACCATATTTTATTTACACAGTCATCATTTAATGGGCATTTGGGTCATTTCAACGTTCGGCCTATTTTATGAATAAAGCTACTATGAACATTCATATGCGAGTCTTTATATGGACATACATTTTCACTTCTCTTGGATATGTGCCCAGGAATGCAACACTGGGTCACACGGTAACTCTGTGTTTAACATTCAGAGGATCTGCCAGACTGTTTTCCAAAGTAACTGCCTTTGGGGCGCCTGGCTGGTTCACCCTGAGATTCTCGGTCTCGGGCTGTGGGTTTGAGCCCCACATTGGGTGCAGAGATTACTTAAAAATAAAAATCTTAAAAAACCCACAAAAACCCCCAAAAAACCCAAGCGGCTGCCCCACTGCACATTCCTACCAGCTGTGTGTGATGATTCTGATCTCTCCGCATACTCTCCAACACGTGTTATTGTCTTTTTTGTATTATTATGGTCATCCAAATGGGTGTGAAGTGTATATCACCATAGATTTAATTTGCATTTCCCTAATGACTAATGAAGTTGAGCATCTTCTATATTTAAATTAGTTAAAATTAAATAAAATTTAAAATTCAGTTCATCATTTGCCCTAGCCACATTTCAAGTACTTGACGGCCACATCATCACATTGGCTCGTAAGTGCTAGAGATAGAGATCATCTCCATCGCCTAGAAAGTTCTATAGGACGGCACTGCTAGAGCCCAGGGGGCTTGGTCTAATGTCACTGGCTGTTTCTAAGAGGTGTTTGCCCTTGATGAACTTTCTAGTTTGGCATCTCCACTGTACAGATGGGGCCCATCTTGGGTTCATGGGGCCTTGTGGCTGAAGACCACAGTGGGTCAGGCAGAGACTTGCCAGAGCACAGGATCTGAGTTAGTGGCAGAAGAGAATCAGCAGCAAAGGGGAAGGTGTGCTTAGCTCCTCCAAATCCTTGACATCCCTTCCTTTCCCAGGACCTACCAATGGCCAAGTGACGAGAGGCACTGTCTCTGAAGATACTGCTCTTTTGATGGGAGGCCTGCCCCCTCTGCCGACACCAGAACTCCAGGCCGGGACTGTTCCCCCACCTAGACCTTGCCGCCCTCTCTGCTGACTCCTCTGGAAGTAGCTGGACTTCAGCGAGGGGACAGGTTGAATGGATAGACTACTATGGCTTTTGACACAGCTACTGACCCTGGGAAGCCGCTGGCCTCCACCTTAGCCATCCACGCAGGGCCCGTCCTCCGGGAGCCCGAAGCTAGGAGGCTGGCGTGCACATGCGGGGGTCGGGTGTTGTCAGCAGTGCCCAGGGGACTTTGCTGTTTGCTGGGGACGGATCAGAAGACGGTGGAGAGGGGGTGGGCCTAGGAAGCAGGGAGGGAGGGGCTCCTGGAGGAGGTGGCCAATGATCTGAAATCAAAGGAAGGGAAGGGGTGAGTCTGACCACAGGCAACAGAGAAAGCACCCTGCTCGGGAGTGCTGTGACCTAAGCCAAGGCGGAGCCACGAGACAGAAAGGACTGCCTCTGGCTGTTGGATGGCAGGAGGCTGAGGGCCGAGGGCCGCACAGCCAGCTTTATCCCCAACCAGCCTGTGACCTGGGGCAAGGTACTTAATCCTTGGGCCTCAGTACTCTTACCTATGAAGTGATACAATGGCACATCCCACCCAGAGCTCCTGTTCAGGTTTCCTGTCGCTTCCCCCACTAGACTGTGACATCTGGGAAGGCAGAGACGTGGCACATTCATCCCTATCTGCACACGACCCCTCAGACACAGGCCACGCTCCCCTCACTGTTTTAAATGATACGACGGGAGAGGGGGTGTGGGTTTGGGGTGGCATGTGGTGTGAGACAGAGCAGATGTGCAGGGCACCTGGTCTGGCCAGCCTCTGTGTGCGCCTGTGTAGACAGCCCCGGCCGCCAGCCTACAAGACGGCTGGCGCGAACGCTGCTCAAACATCCAGGCAGGCATGAGCCTTAGAGGTCGCTGAACAGAAGAAACTGAGGCCCAGTGGAGCGGCAATGACTCAGTGACGACGACACACAGCTTGCTGATTTCAGAGCCAGGCTGGGGCTGGAGGAGGTAGAGGTTGGGCTTTAAGGAAATTCTTGGCTCGGAGAAGGTTCGGGACAGTGTGTGGGTGATGCAGGGCTGCCCAGACAGGGGAGGTCTCTGTCTAAGGGGGCTGCTCACACCTCCCTCTTCCCCGGCCCCAGCTCTGCCTGAGAGCATCTGCTCCCACATCAAAGAGCGGTCCTCTGCCCCGCCTGGCTGCCTCCCTGGAGGAGTCCCATTTCTGGAAGAGCCTTCTATGTCACTGATGCCCTCAACCCTCTGCTGCCTCCCACTGGGGACCCTCGGGCTCAGGCCATCTGCCGTTAGCGCGTCTCCCCACCTTCAGGATGGTCCTACTACCCACCAGAAGGACTAGGCTTGGACAGAGGCCACAGCACTGCCCCCATGGTTTGGGTGCAAAGTGAAGCAAGAAGAAATAAGGCTAACTTTAAGGCCTTCCAATTTAGAAGGCAGAGAAATCCCACGGTGAAACTTAATAAGGTTTGGGGAAGAGTTATTAAAAAGCAGGCAATGCTCTCTGAGGCAGGAGGCAGAGGGGACAATATTTACTCGGTATTTTCTACATACCGACCATGATGCTACGCACGGATCCACGGTTTCAGCTACCCATGGTCCTGAAGCCAGGGACCCTCTCGAGTACGTGAGAAGGTCAAGAGCAACCTCACACTAGGTCACCGTGCCCATGTCATTCCCTGCCCTTCACCTCAGCACGGGGGCATTTTATCATCTCGAATCATCACAAGAGGTGTGAGATGATGTTATTTTTTTTTTTTAAAGATTTTATTTATTTATTCAAGGGAGAGGAAGAAAGCGTGCCCAAGCAGGGGGGAGCAGCAGGCAGGGGGTGGGGGGAAGCAGGCTCCCTGCTGAGCAGAGAGCCGGATGCGGGGCTCGATCCCAGGACCCTGAGATCATGACCTGAGCTGAAGGCAGAGGCTTTGCCGACTGAGCCACCCAGGTGCCCCAGTGAAATGAGTCTCATTCACATAACCTTCACTACAGTATATACTTGTAATTGTTCTATTTTACTAGAAGTTAGTGCTGTTCATCTCTCACTGCACCCAACCGAGAAATGGAGCTTCATCAGAGGTACATACGTACCGGAAAAAACCCAGTGGATACAGGGTCGGTACTGTCCGAGTGACAGGCATCACTGGGGGTCCCGGATCATGTCCCCTGTGGACAGCCATGAGGGGTAAATATAATCACCCCCGTTTGATAGATGTTTGGCTCAAAGAGGCCAGCTAACTTCCTGAGGTCCACAGCTTGTGTGAGAGGTACAGTTAAGAATGTGAATCCATGTCTGACTCTGAAGTCCGTGCTCTTCCCAGACCCCAGGAGGCCCCTCCTGACTGACACACTGGACCCACACTACTCATGCTCGCAGGAAGAGGCCTGTCCTCCGAGCCTCGGAATGAATGAACGGCAGGACAGCCAGGAGACGGGAGTGACAGGCGGCAGGCCAGGTCAGCGCTCCTCCGCCTCCAAGCCTCAGGGCTGCCAGCCAGGCCGGGCCTTGCCCGCAGTCACTGCTCCTGCCCGACACTTCCTCGAGGGAGCTCTTTCTCCCCACTGGGCTTTGTCCCAGCTCTGGAACCTGCAGATCTTCTGGCCTCAGAAGAACCTTCCTAGAGCATCTGGCAGGCCGGTTGTGCGGCCCACTTGCCAAGACCAATGGGCTCTGCTCGGCCGCTATATCTATCACTCAGAACCCTCCCCGGGCCTGTCCAATTCCAGCGCAGAGGCCTGGGAACCAGCTGTGGCCACAAGCAGGGCTCCGGCACCACCCCTCCTCCTGCCCTCCCACCCTCTCCCCTTCATGGGAAACAGATGTGGGGGACTGGAGGCTCCCACCCCACCTCCTCCCGACCCTGTCCTGCCCCTGCTAGCTGGCCTCGCACTGGAGAAGCCAAGGGTCCCTCACACATCTGGAAGGGAAAGGCCTTCAGAGCCCGAGCACCAGG
>CM053618.1:22928152-22941586 GCA_028646535.1 Procyon lotor
CCTCAGTTTCCCCTTCTGAGAGTAAAAACAAAATCAACCTCATTCCCACACTCGTGAAAGTGGGAGAAAGGATATGAAAAGAGAAAGGAAGTGAGCAAGAGCTTAGGTACTGGGCATTTTTCTCCAGAAGGTCCAGTGGGGTGGGGTGCAAGGGCTGGGGTCACTCTGGAGAGCCTGGGACCCATACCGAAGTGAAGCCCAGAGAGGGGCAGGAAGAAGCACACGGGCTCAGCCCTCACCCAAGCCCAGCAGGACCTGCAAACAGCCCACGGCAGCCCAGGCCCTGCGTGGCAGCCACCAAGGGACTAAGGACTGGTCACTGTTGGAATGGAGCCGAATTCCCGGGGGAAAAAAATCTCCCTTGGAGATTTCCAAGTTTGACAAGCGGCAAAGCCACATCTAAGTTCAGTGACAACAAATCCTCAGAGTGTGGAGCCCCTCCCCCACAATCCTGGCTGGCCAGTGCGCTAGGTTCCTTGGAGGAACCCAGCACTCCTGCTCCTTTCTGCAGGAGCCCTCCAAAAGAAGGGCAGAGAAGGCATGAAAGGGATGCTGAGTGAGGTCCAGCTCGGACCAGGAGCCACACACAAGGCTGGAAGGGGTGACGAGGGGGAGGGCCGGCCTGCTTGCAAGAAGTTCTCGGGGCTGGAGGCAAGGCCTGGGGAGGACGTAGGCCCGGGCAGAGAGCCGCCCGCACTCTGGGCACAGGGGCAGTGGGGGCCTGTGTGTGTGGGCCCCAGGGAAGGAGTGCTACATGCGTGTCCCAGGGGCGCATGGGACAGCCAGCCACCCTTTGCTGGTCATCTTTCTCCCCAAGGATATGCTCAGTACCCATGGAGGGAGGCTGGGGGGAGGAGACTGGCCTGGGGGTAAATTTAGAACTGGGACTCGGCCAGGCTTCTAGGGAAAGTGGACAAGAAAAATGAGTACTTAGGGCCTGTCCAGAGGCAAGAAGGCAAATGAACATTTATTAAATGCCTACTGTGTGCCAGACCCTTTACATTCCTATGTCATTTAAGCCCCGTAATACCCAGGCACTTTGAGAGCCCATTTTGCAGCTGTAGTGACTCTGAGCAATTTGCCCTTGGCCTCAGCCAGGAAGCAGCAGGGCTGCGACAAGAACCCATGTTCTCTGATTCCATTTCCACCGCTCATCCCCATGAGTCACTCCGGCGACTGAGGTCTCACTCATCACAGATTTTCAATGAGAAGGCAATCTAACAGAGCAGAACCCAGAGATAAATAGCCTAGCCATTCATGGCTCCCCTGATCCACTTCTAATATTTGTCCATGGGATGTACCTGTTCTTAGGGACATACTGCCGACCGAGGCGATCGTCCCGAGACACTGAGGCCCAGCTCTTCCTGCCACACCTATCACCAGGGCCGGGGATCCAAGAGGCGCTTTCCCTGCAAATGATCCCCGGCCCCTCTCGGGGCAAGACGCCTGGGCAGCTGGTGACCCCTGCCCCCAACCGTCCCAGGGGTCATCCATCTTTCATGAGATAGAGGACGCCGAGGGGGCACCCCAGCCTCAGAAGAAGGGTCAGAGAGAGATGGGGACTCAGCTGCACATGCCCAGCTCCAGAGCCCCTTAACAGCCAGAGGGAGTCCTCTGGCCTTCGAGGTGATTTGGCCACTGCTCCCACTCCCCCTTACAGGGTGCAGCTGCCCTGGACACCTAGTCCTAACTGGGTGCGCCCTCAGGGATGATTCGGGGGCTGCTGCTCTCCTCTGGCTCAGTGCTCATCGCTGAGGCCGGTTGCCATGGGAACAGCTTGCCCAGGCTGCGCTTGCTCCCGGGGACCTCGATGGGTGCGCCTGGGGACAGGGGGAAGCAGACGTGACTGAACTGATGTCTGTGCGTGTTCCCTCCCCCACCAGGAAGCCAAACCGGGGGTCATGCTGGGAAGAGAATTTTATCCGGGAGTGCCAAGCTGTGGCTGGGGGCTGGGAGATGGCTCAGGTGGCTTCCCACAGACCCTTCCCCCATCCCTCAGTCCAAGGAGTCCCAGAGCGTGCCGTCCATACCACTGTGGGCCTCTGCAACATGAGACTTGAGTATCCCTCAGATGACATCCCTGGTCTGGCCTTCAAGGCCCTCTACCGTAATTGTTCAGTCTGATCTGCATTATTTCCCTCCAGATTTCGTTGCCTTGTTCAGGCGGATCTCTGTTGCCTCCAGTCACTGCACCTTTGCTTGCTCCATCCCTCCAACTGCTTCCATCCAGAGGGCCTTCCCTATGGGAGTGACTTCTACCCATGCCTCAATGTCCACTTCAAGGGACGCCTGGGTGGCTCAGTGGGTTAAAGCCTCTGCCTTCAGCTCAGGTCATGATCTCAGGGTCCTGGGATCGAGCCCCGCATCGGGCTCTCTGCTCGGCAGGGAGCCTGCTTCCTCCTCTCTCTCTGCCTGCCTCTCTGCCTACTTGTGATCTCTCTCTGCCAAATAAATAAATAAAATCTTAAAAAAAAAAATGTCCACTTCAAGTCCTACCTCCTCCAAGAAGCCTCCCCAGGCCACCCCAGTGATGACTTCTTCCAGTAACAGATCATGTGGTGTCTGAGCCACTCCCGCCACGACACGTCCTACTTTTGCAATAACAACTCCCAGGACATGCTGGTCCTGTCTCTCCCACTAGACCTGACACTTCGTAGGTAACCCCACCTCAATCCCAAGGGTGCTGGACAGCACACATCTGGTGCCCAGGAAATGTCTGGCTGAGCAACTGTGTCCCCTGGAGAAGGTGCACTTGCCTACAGCCTGGCTCCCTCCCCTCAGGTAGGAATCATTAGTCCTGTCTTAGGTCCCTGCTGGATCCTGCCACAGGCTTCTAGCACAGCCTCCGTATCCCACTACTGCCCACGCCTATCTGCCTCCAGGGAGAACGCAGTGCCTGGGATGGAGTAGGTTCTCCAGAAAAGCCGGCCCCACAAATTCATCCCCTGGCCCCGCAGTCAGACCGCAGCACATCCTCTGTTCCACCCACCTGCCACACCTATCCTGTCTCCTGGGCCTCTCGGGTTCCCAGACGGGCAGGGAAGCAACCTCACCTCCCACGCTAGAGCCTCCCCACTCCTGCACTGCCACCTGAGGCCATGCCGCGGCCATCAGATCTCTCCACTCACTCCCTGCAGGAAACTTTCAGACCATCCTTTGCACCCCAGCTCCCCAACCTACTGGCCCAAGTCTTGCCTTGTGCCTTTCAAACACCAGCAGCGCCTATCTCTGCCAGCCCCTCCTGGTTCTGTGAGTCTCTGGCTTGCCCCTCTGCATTCTTATTTCTGCAGGCACCAATCCAGGGCTCTGAGCCTGCCTCTCCTTACAGGTGGCCTTTCAGAGAGCCCGTTCCTCACGGTGTGCCCGGTTTACGGACTTGTCCAGTCCCACATATGGGCCTCTGTCTTCCTCCCTGACATCTCAGCCTTGGTTCTCCCTCATCAGGCACAAATCAGAGAGAAACAGCTCCCCTGACACCATAAACGCTTTTAATGGAGATCAGAAACTCACTCTAAAGGTTTTCCTGTATTTTCTAGGCCATTACAAACTCCCATTACCAGGGAGCCTCGGTGATTTTTCCCTGGGCAGGCAGACATATATATTTTACTGGACACAGAACTCTTTAACACACATTGAAAAAACTATAATAAAATTCACCATCCCAGACTCGTAAAGCTGGCTCTTTCTGTCACCTCACTCCAGCGCTCGGCTTACACAGATCCTTTTCCTAGAAGGGTGCCAACAAGTCTCACTCAGCCAGCCCTTAGGCGAGGTTCCTCTGGGCTCCCAGGGCACCCTGTGGCCCCCAACATAGGACACGGCACTCACCATACCGTAATGTAGTTGCCTGGCTGCTTGTCCACATCCTCCCTAGACGAGCATCTGCGTCCTCTGCTAAGCGCACATAAACCGGGCTGATGCAATTTTTGTGAATGAATGAATAAATGATCAAATGGCAGGAAGAAGAGAAGAGGCCATCGCAGAGCAGCTCTGGGCTGAGAAAAAGTCAGGCGGAGTAGAGGGAAAGGAGACACAGCCCTGGAGTGTAAGTGTAAGTGATACACAAGTGGGATTCACGGCCAAGAGGAGTTAGTGTGCTCCCTTCTGGGCTGGCTTCGGGCAGAACACCATTCATTCCCCAGTCCTGACATAAGGCCCCTGGACCACAGCCAGGGAGGGAAGAAAACAGGTGACATCTGGCGCTCCAACTCCAAAGGATGGTAGTAACTTTTAGAGGGTTGTACCCAGATATATTCCACAGTCAAGTCCAAGTTTACCAGGAAGGGGTGCTGAGATCAATTAGCAGAGGTTTTATAATCCACAGGCAGAACTGTATTTACAGCTGGCTTACCCACTTCTTTTCTTAAGGATCTCCAGGAAAGGGGATTCCACAGTTTCCTACAGCAGAGGTGCACAAGGCCGAGTCCTGTTCCTTAGCCAGGAAATAGGGGCTGGGCTGCCTGCAATTCTTTCCACCCCTGTGCCTTTGCTCCACGCTCGTCCTTAAGCCTGAAACACCATGTGCCCTCCCCAACCTCTGCGTGCTCCACCCTTCCTCATTCACCATTCGGTGAGCATGCTCTGAGCATCTTCTTTTACCCAACATCGGGCTAGGCTCTAGGGATAAAAAGCTGGGGGGCAGGAAGGTTTGGTCCCCAAATCTTGTTCTCAAGGAACCTTCTCTGATGCCCCCACTCAGACTGAATGACTTTCCACTGGAGCCGAGCCAGTGCTTGTGGCTGTACCACAGAGGTTCTCAACCGGGGGTGACGGTGCCCACCAGAACACAATACGGAAACGTCTGGAGACATTTTTCACTGTCATGACCTGGGATCCAGTACTACCGGCAGAGAGGCTAGGGACGAAACTCGAGACGCGGCGATGAATAGGACAGCCCCCAGCAATAAGGAATGATCCAAAGTGGCAACAATGCCAAGGTTGATCCCACTATATGCCAACCCTTTTCTGGTGTATAGTATCATTTAAGATTTAATTTATTTATTTGAGAGAGAGAAAGCACGTGAGCACGTGCATGGGGGTCAAGGCTGGGGGTCAGAGTGGGAAAGAACCTCTAGCAGACTCCAGACTTTTGCTGAGCGTGGAGCCCCACACAAGGCTCCATCTCACAACCTGAGATCATGACCTGAGCTAAAACCAAGAGGCCGACCCTTAACTGTGTGAGCTGCCCAGGTGCCCCTAACAGTACAGAATTATTAACTACTGTCAGTGCTGATGACTCCCTTCCCTGTTCCCCATTCCCTAGATTTCAAGTTCCTTGATGGCACAGTCATGCATTGTAATATCTGGAGCTGTTCATGTGAGGCTCCAGAGGGTCCTGGAACTCCTTGCAATTACATGCAGGACCTTGTACCCATGTGTGATGTTCATTTTTCTGGGGAGGGGGTCTGAGGGCAGAATAGCTAAGCAGCACTGAGCTGGAGCCCACACTGCGACATGAAGGGGCACAGACCCTGGGGGCAGGACCCCCACCCGGTTGTTCTGAGCTTCCAGCACCCTCCCCTATGACCACTCGTACCTCCCTCCAAATTTGGGTTGGGATTCTGATCAGAAGGTTAAGTTCGGGGGCACCTGGGTGGCTCAGTCGGTTAAGCATCTACCTTCGGCTCCTGGGGTCCTGGGATCGAGCCTCACTCAGGTCAGGCTCCCTGCTCAGCAGGGAGTCTGCTTCTCTCCATCCCTCTGCCATGCACCCAACCCCAGTCGTGCTCTCTCTCAAATAAATAAACACAATCTTAAAAAAGAAGGAAGGAAGGAAGGAAGGAAGGAAGGAAGGAAGGAAGGAAGGAAGGAAGGAAGGAAGGAAGGAAGGAAGGGAAAGGAAAGGGAAAGGAAGGGAAGGAGGGAGGGAGGGAGGGTACGTTCAGCAGGCCGAGCTCCCCTCCCAGGGCTCCACTGTGGAGCCTCACCATCAGCCGCCCTCCACTTAGTGAGTTCAAGACACTAAATTAAGTAAAGTCAATTCCCACAAAAAGGAGGGGGACTTTTGCCTTAGAACTCCTTGAGAATGCTTTTGCAGAGAAGGGCCCGTTCTTTCAGTGGGTGTGTTGGGATTAACTGCTTCTGGGAAGCCCATGAAGAGATCCGGTGAATCCGCCAGTTGATCGCATAACTGGGACTTGATTCTCCCTATGTTCCCACTGGGTAAACTGAGGCTTTCAACTCAAGGTCACGGGTAAGGTGGGGATTCATCTAGCACCCCGGGTCCCAGCCTCTGCTACTTCCCTAACCAGCCTCCTTGTTAATGGACGTAGAATTTATCAAAGTGAGAGCCACTTTCATTCCATCGTGTCAGGGACAGGCAAGAGAGATAAAAGAGCATTTGACTCCCTGCTGTCAGCCGGAGACGCTAATGAATCCTTTGCTTCCGAAGACGATTATCGGACAGAATAATTCATCGCTAGAGATTAATTGGACTAATTACGTTGGCTCTCAGAATCCCCTGAATAATTATTTTCTATTGGGGCGGGTGTCAGTGATAATTGTGTGATATCTGAGCCTCTTCCCCTGAGTGAAAAGCCCACAGAAAGGGATCCCTGGTTTTGAACAGTGGGCGCAATGGAAATAGCGCAGATGGCTAAGTTTTACCCCTGCCTGGTTCCACGGCGCTCCTATTTCACGTGGAAATCCTTTATCTGGGAAATATTATCATGTCTAAGACCCCACGCCCAATATCTAATGTTATCACTTTTTTTTTTTTAATTTTATTTATTTGACAGAGAGAAACACAGCGAGAGAGGGAACACAAGCAGAGGGAATGGTAGCGGGAGAAGCAGGCTTCCTGCCGAGCAGAGAGCCCGATGCAGGGCTCGATCCCAGGACCCTGGGATCTCGACCTGAGCTGAAGGCAGACGCTTAATGACTGAGCCACCCAGGCGCCCCTAACGTTATCACTTCTGATAACCTTCCTCACACTCTCATTCAGCATATTCCTCAAAACACCTCATTTTTCCCAGAAGTCCTTGATGCCATGGGAGTAGGGAGACCACAGGCTGTGTGAATTATCCCTCCTGGGAGGAAGGGGTCCCTCTCCCCCATCCCTCACTTGCCCAGTCTCCCCCAGGGCCCCCGCTCAGAAGTATGGGGAAGGGGCAGGCAGAGAGGGAGACAAAGCCCTCCCTCTTACCATTCCTCCACCTCAATGGGGGGAATTGGCTGGGGGACAGAACACTCCTTTCCACTCTCTCCACCTGAGGCAGGATACACAGAAGTATACTAGGCTGAATGGTGGGGTGATTTAAGATTAGACATATCCTGTCCCACCTTCTACCCAACTCCCCCTGGGGGAGAAAAGGCAATCTATAAAACCTCCCTCTGGGGACTCCCTGGATTCAATCAGTGAAATATATTTAGACTCAGTGGTAAGAGCCTCAGAACAAGGGTCATTGGTTAGTCATTCCCCGGTGTAAATTATGTAATATTGTATACACTGGCAAAGGAGACCTTCCTAAATACAGCTTATAAATATTTCTGAAGGTGTGTGTCAACTACACTCAAATTAAAAAATTAAGCTAAAAAAAAAAGACTCCTGAAGGGAGAAAGGAAAAGGCACTTAGGATGAAGTGGCAAGGAGCTAAATAAAAGGTTTCTGTTAATGGCTAACCACGCATATTCGCAAAATTCCTCTCACACCAGGAAGGAGCTCCGGAATTGAGTGACAAAGCAGCTGCTATGAAGCTTCTGCAAGGGCAGCAAAATCGGGCCGCCTCCAACCTGCAGTTCTCCCTGCAGGGCACAGGAGGGGAAGGGAGTGCAGTCCCAAGCTGGCAGAGGAGAGGGAAGGCTGCTAGGGTTTGGGCTACTCTCCCAAAACAAAAGGATAGATTGCTGCCCGGAAGGCAATTTAAGGGCTCTTTCGGAGGCAAAGGTGGCAAGATCAGCAGCAAGAGAAAAGGCTACCTAAAGAAGCTACTGAAATAAGCAAATGAACTGCGTTGGGGTCCAAGGGAGGATGGAATGGGAGGCAGATGCAGATAAACGCAACCTTGCAATAAATTCACAAGATGTTCAGTTCAGCATAAAGAAACGTGCTTAGGTCCCAGGAAATGCCTGGGACCCACCAAAGACAAAGTATCAGGTGCAGTTAACAAGTGGGCTTGTGGATTAACAAATCTCGAAATGTTGAAAGCATCCTGTCCTAGTTTTATCAGACTGCTTTCCAAACACCTTGATTAAAGAAATGAGTGTTTTGGGGCGCCTGGTGGCTCAGTGGGTTAAAGCCTTTGCCTTGGGCTCAGGTCATGATCTCAGGGTCCTGGGATCCAGCCCCGCATCGGGCTCTCTGCTTGGCAAGGAGCCTGCTTCCCCCTCTCTCTGCCTGCTTCTCTGCCTATTTGTGATCTCTCTCTGTCAACTAAATAAATAAAATCTTAAAAAAAAAACAAACAACTTAAAAAGAAATGAGTGTTTTGATGGGAACTATGGGAGGGATTGATCCAGAGGATACTGATGGGGAGGGATAAAGACAGCAAGGAGTGAGGGCCTGAGAGTAGGGAGTTTCGGGGGGAGTAAGAAGAGGGGCAGGCGAAGGGATGGGGGAGGGGTCAAGGTGATAAGGACAAGCACCTTGATTTTACTTAGGACTAACAGGACTCCCTGCCCTCTGGGAGTACAGGGAGCTTGGCTGTACCTTTCCACACTCCCTTCTCTGGTGCTGGAGCCTCAGGTGAGTGTGGAATAAAATCAGTGAGCTGAGGACATCATGTCCTGTTGATCTGCATTAAAGTCTCAGGCACTCTTTACAGGGACGTTTGGCAGAAAGCAAGCCTAGAGTGTTCAGTGGTATTTTATTTATTTTTTTAAAGATTTATTTTAGAGAGAGAGTTCGTGTTTGAAGTGCTCAGAAGTATGGGGAAGGGGCAGGCAGAGAGGGAGACAAAGCAGACACCGGCTGAGCACGTAACCTCATTGGGTGGGGGCCCCATCCCAGGACCCTGAGATCAGGACCTGAGCTGAAGTCAAGACGCTCAACCGACAGCCATCGGGCTCCCCAAGTTCAGGAGTATTTTAGTTCACAGTGGCCTTAAAGACGTGTAGCTGAGGTCTTCCCCACGTGTCAGGTATCATGACTCCAGCCCAGGACGTTCAAAAGGATGGACTGGGGGCAGAAAAGCACAGAAGGCTTGGATTCTACTTCTGTAGCTAATTGGCTATTTCCTAGACCTGTTCCTCTTTTGTAAAATGATTCATCAGCCATTTCAAGCTGATGGGCTCTGTTTGGAGACATATCCACGTCTTGATCGTCACTGCAGGGAAAGGAAAGTGCTGGCTGCTGGGCCAAGGGGACAGGCAGGGCTGTCACTGAAGATTCTGCTGCAGGCAGTAAGGGATCCCAGACAGTCTGGCCTCGCAGTAGGAAGTATCAGGTGTTCGGGGAGCCAGATACAGGAGGAAATGAACAGAAACACCCAAACATGGGGTAATGGACACCTCGGCAAGGACCACAGGCTGTTTCCTATAGAGCATCACCTCTGGGGAAGGTGAGAGCTCATTTGCCTCATAGCCCCAGGGATAAGAGATACACAAGTCTGGAAATGCTGCACATCTGTGCTGGGGCAGGCCCGGGTTCTTCTAAGCTCAGTTAGACTTAACTAACATTTGTGTGCTTGCAATACTTTTTCTCAATCTTTGGAGTATAGTCTTTGGCTCAGAGACTGTGATTCAGAAATGGGGTCTTAAAAAGCCATGTAAAGGAAGGAAGGTTAGAATGAACCATGCGGAACTAGATTGGAGTTTGAAATATCAGTATTAACTAATGTTTATCATGTTAATTGTAATTATAGCCACGTGTGTACACACATGTTAATATTTCCTAGCTCTGTCCGCTGAGAGGGTCTACAAGCAATGACACTCCAGTAGCAATGAGCACACACAGCACCCAAATCTTGGTGTCTAATACCATCCTCCGATTAAAGGAACAGCGGCTCCCTGGAGAAACAGCTGTTTCTTGGACTGAGACAGGGAATGTGCAAGATGAGTCTTGAGCGTCTTGTAGGGCCAAAAGCAAGGGGGTGGGGGAAGATCAGGGTATGTCAAGGTGTCACAAGTATCCACTGAAAGAGGATATACCCAATAGCCAACCTCATTGGGTGGGGGCCCCATCCCAGGACCCTGAGATCAGGACCTGAGCTGAAGTCAAGACGCTCAAAAGAGGATATACCCAATAGCCAACACTGAAATAATTAAATAATATTTATTTTATATTATTTATTATATTATATTATATATATAATTAATTAATAATAAATTAAATAATTAAAATTAAAAACGTAGATCATAACTCTGAGTATAAAACTAGTATTAGATCATAACTCAGAGTAGAGACCATCCTGAGGACATGCTGATCTAAATAAATAAATGGAGAATATACAAATCTCCCACTCAAAAGAATTTAAGTACATATTTACCACTACCTTTTTTTTTTTTTTTAAAAGTAGGCTCCATGCCCACGGAGCCAATGCAGGCTTGAACTCACGACCCTGAGTTCAAGAGATCAGACACTTAACCGACTGATCCACCCAGGTGTCCTTCACCCCTACTTTTTGCATGCGGACTGTCCATAGTCACTTCCTTCTAAAGAGTATACTATGGCAAAAGGAAGAAAAGAGTAACTTTATGGGTGGCCACACCTGGGTGGCTCAGTCGGTTGGGTGTCTGCCTTCAGCCCAGGTTGTGATCCCAGAGTCCCGGGATCCAGGCCCGTAGCAGGCTCCCTGCTCAATGGGGAGTCTGCTTCTCCTTCCCTGGCTCCCCCTACTTGCGCTCTCTCTGTCCAATAAATGAATAAAATCTTGAAAAAAAAAAAGTAACTTTACAAACACTACTTTAGTCACCTGATCAAGGTCAACACCAAAAATGATAAGCCATGTTTGTAGTACATACCCTTCATATGATGCGATGAGAATGACCCTTGACCTCTGTGGTCTTCATCCCCAAAACCCATAAAGCCCATCTAACCATGAAAAACACATCAGACAAATCCATACTGAAGGATATTCTACAAAATACCTGATCAGCACAATTCGAAACTGTCCACGTTATCAAAAACAAGGAAAGCCTGAGAAATTGACATAGTCTAGCGGAGCCTAATGAGATCTGATGAGTGAACAGAATGTGGTATTCAGGATCTCATCCACAATAGGACATTCGGTAAAGACTAAGGAAATCCAAATAAAGCATGGATCTGAGTTAGCAACGACCAGCATCGGCTCATCAGTTGTGACAAACATGCCGTAGTAACGTCACGGGCCAGCAGAAGGGGAAACTGGTTGGGAGGAATATGACCACTGTCCTTGCAACTTGTCATGTCATCTACAGCTGTTCTCAAATGTAAGAGTTTCTTACAAAATAAAAAGATTCCGAGGTACAGCATCTATTACGTAGAAGATACTGAAGAGAAGTCAAGAATGAGTGACACAGTCCTTGCCATCAAGGTGCCCAGGGTCTGAGCAGGGACAGAATGGGGTGGCTGCCACCAGACAAGGACACAGAAGAGCAGAAATAAATAGTTGCAACCGATGCATGCCGTCAGAAGTATTGCTACGGGGGTTCAAAAGACCCCAGAAGAGGTTCAAGGCTGGGGTGGGGGTGCAGTCAAGAAAAATATTTTTAAAGGATGGGTAAGATTTTTACAGGTGAAGACAGAGAAAGTAGATATTTTCAGCCTCAGGATATGGGTTAATGCAAGATACAGAGGCCAGAATATTGGGAGCAGACTCTGGGAACCGCAAGGAGCCCACCTTGTCCAAAGGCTGAGCAGTGTTCCACCTACAGTTCCACGGGCCACTGGCCCACAGAATACTGTGCCACAACAGGGCAGCTTCTGCACGGTGTTAACCCATTCCTGGGGAGACACAAAGTCCAAGGGTAAAGATGTGGTGAGGTCCTCCAATAAAGAAACCTGTTTAATCTTGTCAATTCAGAGCTTCCTAGATTTATTCGACCACAGGTCTTTTTTTTTTTTTAAGGAATGTTAATTAACAGGTTTCACACAACTCCCTGGGGGAAATGCTAGCAGGCCAGCAGGTCATCTAGGTCAGGAAGAGAACTACAGAAGCTAGAAAGGTAGGAATGTGCACCTGCAGGGCCTTGAATGTTGGCATAAGAAATCCAAATGTCCTATGGTGGGGAGCCACTGAAGGCCACCATCCTGGGGAGTGACAGGGTCTTAGTTGTGCATCAGGAAGGCACCCCCAGAGGCGCCTGGGTGGCTCAGTGGGTTAAGCCTCTGCCTTTGGCTCGGGTCATGATCTCAGGGTCCTGAGATCGAGCCCCATGTAGGGCTCTCTGCTCAGCGGGGAGCCTGCTTCCCCCTCTCTCTCTGCCTGCCTCTCTGCCTACTTGTGATCTCTCTCTCTGTTGAATAAATAAATAAAATCTTTGTAAAAATACTAAAATAAAAAGGAAGGCACCCCCACAGCAATGTGTGCGGATGAACTAGAAACAGAGGAGACAGGATTTCCCAATGGAATGATGGTATGAATTAAGATGATGGCTGGGGGGAGAAAAGGTAAAAGAATTTCAGAGGTAGAAGCAAAGAGACTTGAGGAGTGAATGGAGTGGATTGAGGAGGGGAGTCAGGTGCACGAGAGGGAGGGATGAAGAGGAATGGGGAGAACCACAGCGGGGACATCGTAGGGACACCACAGCTGAGGAGACAGGCCAGCCCATGGTCTACAAAACAGAGCCCTCGCCACCCTTCTCCTTTCTTTCTTTCTTTCTTTTTTTTTTTTTAAGATTTTTTTATTTATTTGACAGAGAGAAACACAGCGAGAGAGGGAACACAAGCACCGGGAATGGTAGCGGGAGAAGCAGGCTTCCCGCAGAGCAGGGAGCCCGATGCGGGGCTCGATCCCAGGACCCCGGGATCATGACCTGAGCCGAAGGCAGACGCTTAACGACTGAGCCACCCAGGCGCCCCTCTTTCTTTTTTTTTTAAAGATTTTATTTATTTATCTGACAGAGAGAGATCACAAGTAGGCAGAGAGGCAAGCAGAGAGAGAGGGGGAAGTAGGCTCCCCGCTGAGCAGAGAGCCCGATGGGAGGCTCGATCCCAGGACCCCGGGATTATGACCCGAGCCAAAGGCGGAGACTTTAACCCACTGAGCCACCCAGGCGCCCCTCCTTTCTTCACCCCAAACCACATTGACACCTCCACACCCTCACAGGCAAAGGGCACAAAATTTTTTTTAAAATTAGTGTTGGATTATAACTCAGAGTATAAAACACACTTCCATGAGTACATACCGATATAAATCAATGACTGAATAAATAAAGGGGAGGAAAGACCAACCTCCCCTACAGAATTGCAAATCATTCCACTGATGATGGTCTGTAGAACAGTGTGCCCGGTGGGCGCCCCCCCCCCCCCCCCCCCCCCCCCCCCCCCCCCCCCCCCCCCCCCCCCCCCCCCCCCCC
>CM053618.1:22948562-22962991 GCA_028646535.1 Procyon lotor
AAGTAATGGGCCAGCATCAAGCCCACCCACCTGTTCTCCCCTGAGATAAGGGAAGGAGCCGGGATGTCTTGGCTTCTTCCCCCACCACCAGATGTCCTCCCAGCTGTATGCTAACCAGCCACTGGGGTGGATTTCATGCCTCAGCCCTGGAAGGACTTTTCAAGGACCACCAGTGGAGTTGTGAACCAATGCAGGGACCAGGGCCGGGGCAGGACAGTTTCTAAGGACCTGGGACGGAGAGGGGACGTACACACCCAGGGTAAAGCTATGGGTCAGATCCGAGTCCCCTTCCCCACCCAGAGGTGAGGACGTTGTCAGGGTCGCCCCACTCTAATTGGGATCCAGGCTCTGAGTTAAGGACTGGGGTGGTTAATAAACTTGAACAACCTTTGACCACCTTCTTCACATCTGCTTCCAGTTCAACCACTTATCTCACCGTGTTTCGATTTTCTTTTTGTCAAAGTCCAAACAACCACCAGGCTGATGTATTACCGTAGAAACTTTGGACAAAGCCAGTGTGCTTCTCCTCTCTCTTTGGGATGGGTCAGTCAGAGCCGCCCGCCCCCATGCCCCCAAGGGGAGACAGGCTGACGTCTTGGACAGGGGCAAGCACGCTGCCATGGGCATCCACGTGCCGCCACGGGGGGGGGGGGGTAGAAATGGCGGCCCGTGGTACAAAAGGAGCTGAATCAGATGTGTGAAGCGGAGCAGAGTGGAGAGAGCAAGAATGCAGAGCGGGGGAAAGGTGCTTGGTAAAGCCAGTTTCCTTTACCCGGGAAACCTGGCTGATCCCCGCAAGCCAGCTCTGTGTCCCTGGCCTATAATCAACTCCCCCTTTAGCTTAAGCCGCCTCCAGGGGGCTTCCACAGGTATAGCCGAGAGTCTGAATGAAAATATCAGAGCTGAACTGAAACGGGGTCAATAACGAGCCAATCTGTGAATGAAGCCACTGGAAGCCTTGGGTGATATTGGAGTCTGCAGAGCCTGAGTGATTAGGATGAAGAGGGCCAGGGGATCCGGAGGCCTGCAGGGGAGGGGGCAAGAGTGCCAAGCCTACTGCTCATCTGTGGTGTGCCAGGCTCCCTACTCTCTTCTATTTAATCTTCACAGTCACCCCCACGCAGCGGGTCACAAGCCCCATTCTACAGACAAGGAACAGGCTCAAAGGGTGCTAAGGACAGCCAGCCAGTAGGCATCGGAGTTCAACTGACCCCTCCCAGGCAGGCAAGGTCCCAGAGATACACAGGGCTCCAGGCCAGGCCGCCAGTCTTGATGCGCATCCGTCCCCTGTCACATGACGTGCCAGTCATTCTGGACTGTCAGGACAGGTGCACAGGATGGAGGAATGAACACAGAAGGAGGTGAAGGCAGAGAAAGCGTATCAACCACAGACTCCACCCACTGTCCCCAACCTGGCAGCGAGGTCCCAAGATGGTCCAGGGAATGTGCTTGGCTCCCAGCTCCCCGCGCCACCACTCTTCTAGAGGAGACAGCAGAATGGAGAGCACTCTGGAATAAAGGACCTGGGCACCTGCCCAGGGGGGTTCGCCGGGCCTGTGGGCTCTCCAGGCCAGTGTTCTCCACTGGTGAGAGGCCCTGGAGGACTGTGCTTAAGAAGGCAGATGCATGGGCGCCTGGGTGGCTCAGTCATTAAGCGTCTGCCTTTGGCTCAGGTCATGATCCCAGGGTCCTGGGATCAAGCCCCACATCGTGCTCCCTGCTCTGCAGGAAGCCTGCTTTTCCCGCTACCATTCCCTCTACTTGTGCTCCCTCTCTTGCTGTGTTTCTCTCTGTCAAATAAATAAAATCTTTAAAAAAAAAAAAGAAGGCTGATGCATGAGCTACACTGCTGAGGGGGTCATACCCAGGCTCCCCTACTTCCTGGTTCTGTGACCCTGGGGAAGTTACTTAACCTCTCAGTTTCCTCACCAGTAAAATGGGACTAAAAATAGCACCTAACTCCGCAGGTTGTTCTAGGTGAAGCAATGAATTAATATACACAAAGTGCTTAGAACAGTGCCTGATACATAACATATAATAAATGGTAGATGTTATTACTAGGTAGATATGATAGACACATAATAAGTGATAGATATTATAACACAAATAAATGATAGAGTCCTTAGGTCTTCCATGTAACTAAGTCCCCACCCCCAAGAGGCAGCACTCTGGAAAATCGAATCTAGAAATCAGGGGCTAGGGGCCAAAGGGGAACAAGAGAGGGAAGGAGCAGTCCTGAGATGCAGACAGGGCTGAATCTGTCAAGAGCAGCCATGGAGCGGCCCTTTCCTATCCGTGCAGCCCTCCAGGCACCCTCCCAGATCTGGGAGCTGTGAGTTCGAGCCCTGTGTTACCACCGGAGCCTGAGGTTGAGGCCTTGAGTGGTTTATTCAAGATCCACAGTTAAGAGTGACTGATCCAGGGCGCCTGGGTGGCTCGGTCGGTTAATAAGCATCTGCCTTCGGCTGGGGTCATGACCCCAGGGCCCTGGGGTCGAGCCCCCACGTCGGGCTCCCTGCTCAGCAGGCACTCTGCTTCTCCCTCTCCCTCTGCCCCTCCCCCTGCTTATGCTCACACTGCCTCTCTCTCTCTTTCAAACAAATAAATGACATCTTTAAAAAAAGAGTGACAGATCCAGGATTCACAGTGGGAGGGACCAGAGGAAGAGCTTACCCTGGGCTGACATTCTGAGGCCCTGATTCTTCCCGACCATTCTAGTCAACCTTAGCATGGCCATCTCAGCCCTGATCCTTCACACCCTGTCGGGGAGCCCTCTCCCTGCAGCTCCTGGCCACACGCTGTATTACCATTGCCCATCTGTGGTCTGCTTCCTGGACTAGACAGCGAGAGCCTTGGGCAACCCGGGCTGGCAAACAGGTGGCACCTGAGGAACGTTTGCTGAGGCTGGAAAGAACGCACTCTTACAGACTTGGGCTCTCAGGACCACTGCAAGACGGGTTCAGCCTAAAGGTTCTAGAATGTCTGGAGGGCATGGGAAGCAAAAAAGATGCTACTTCCTGTGCAAGAGGCAGTGGAGTCTATGGTGAAATGGATGAGTCTGAATCAAACCTCATTGGACTCTTAGCTTTACCATGAACTTGCCAAGTGACCTCGGACAAGCCGTGTGGCCTCCCTTGGCTCCTCTGAGTTTCCGCATACTTCAGTCTTGTGCAAGAGTCGGGGTGGTCAGTCTACAGAAATGCACCAGGAGGGGCATCGGACACTGGCTGGTACAAAACACAAAACGCTCCCACATGAGTAGGCAAAGTAAGTGCTCCCTTGGGCCCCCACGTGCTCCTCCAGCCACCCTGGCCACGTGGGCCCTTCCTCTGGGACTCCCACATTCGGCATCCACAGAGTTAACATCTGGCATGGCGGAGGGCCCCCGGGATTCCTCCAGTTCTGTAGCCTGCAAGAGTTGTGAAATATTTTGCATGTGACCCTTGATTAATAACTCATTGTGAGGATGAAATGGGTTTATACAAGCAAAGCCCTCAGTGGAGCTGGCCAACAGTGAGTGCTCAATAGATGCTAGTCACGACTTTGCTAATCTCCAGTGACTTGTGTCTGTGAGTGTTCAACAGTCCGCCACAGATCCTCAGGATGAAGGTTTCTGACCTACCTGCAGAGTCCAAAGCCTCGACGAAAGTCTCGAGCACTGAGAACTCCCTTCTAGGAAGCCCAAACTCTGAGGCCAGACCCTTGGTGGTCCCAGAGCCACGAGCTCAGCTGAGGATGCCTGGCAGGGCGGCCTTGCCCCGGCACTCCTGGGCTTCGGAGTAGCAGCAAGGGCAGGGGCAGCCTCTCCACCCTGCCTGCTGTGAGCAAACCCCACTGGGTGGGCAGGGTGTCAGGCGGCTCAGGGACTGAGCCTTGCCCCTGTGCCCAAGAAGGCCACCCCTCATGGTGGCTGCTGTCCTTCACGCAGCACTGGCCTGTCTCCCTGCCCCAGGTGGCCACTGCTGCCTTCTCTGCTGTAACCCCTCCTGGGTGCTGCGACCAGGGGCAGGATGACAGGGAGGCCAAGCGGTGAGCGTGGCGACAAACCCTGGATGCCACGTCACCATCAAAGCCGTCCATGTAGGACAGCATGTACATACACACTCAGGCACCCCCGATTTCTAGGGCCACACCTCCTGGGGATGCCCAGATTCCAAGACAAAATCAAGTCCTCTACGACAAAACACCCTAGCTCCTCCAACAACAGAAACCCACGGCGATGTCCTGCACATGGCAACTGGAACAGTCTGGTGGCATCGTGAAGAACAGAGGAAGGTGACGATCTGAGTGTAGGATAAGGTTCCTAACCCTTCACCAGGGCACCCTCACTCCCTGGGGGCCCTGCTACCCTGGGGTGGGGGGCTGTTCCCTTTACTCCCCGAAGAACCATCTGCTCCAAGGGCCCCTAAGCCAGTAGTCCTAACGCAGTCCTCCCACTCCATCCAAGCAAGGCGGGATGACGGGAAAGCATCTCCCCTTGTGCCAAGCGTTTCTGATTCCTTTAATAGCTCCCCGACTTCCAACTCCTTCAGGAAGGCATCCTGGATGGAACAAGTGAGCTAGACGCTGGAATGTGGCCCCCACACTACGTATGCCCACTCTCAGGGTGGGCTGTGCATTGGTCCTACCGTGTAGTCTGGTTCAGGCCTTGCTGTGGGCACTCCCCAGGGCTGGGGGGTGCAGGACCAATCCCGGGGCAGGGCAGAGAGCTGTACCTCGGGCCTCACCAGAGCTGCTGCTAATCCAAGGGACCACCTCTGGGCAACGAGACACCCTCTCTCTCTACAGGGGGAGCAAGGGCAATCTTTACTCAAGCAAACAGATTCAGAACTGGAGAGGCCCCTGGGCTGGCTCATCAGTCAGCAACCTCTCCAAAGCACCAGTGGGCAATGGATTCCCTTGGGGATCCTTTGGGGCAAACCCTGATTGCTCCCCTCTGTTCAAATGTTGCCCAGAGCTTACAGTCGAGCCCCAGTGCCCCCCCAACTCAGGCCCGTCGTGCCCCTGCTCCTGCCCACCCAGGCTCGTTCCCGCTCTCACTTCCTGTGCCACCTCTCCTCCAGCAGACAGGATCTCATGATCATGCCCCTCATTCACCTCCTCCTTCTATTTTCTCATCTCTCCCATCTCTGCCGCTGGGATCCCAACCTCTGAAACTACATCACTTCTCAGGGCTTCCCCTCCTCGCCCGCTGCCCGCATGCGCACCCTCGCCCCACGCACCGACTCTTGCTCCCCTTAGCCCTTCTGAACTTTGTCACAGCACCTGCCACAACTGCCTGGCATGGGAATGAGCGTGGTCCTTCTCGCCTCCTCATCTAGCCTGTCAGAAGCCAGCAGGCAGCGCCCAGAGCCTCAATCTCAGGGGCACAGAGCTTCGCCCACAGGGAACGCTTGTGAGGTTAATTCTGAACTCAGTGGAATCAAATTCAGCTGCAGGGGGGCTAAGTGGGGGCTAGGGGTGGGGGTCTTGAGGCTCCCAGAAACAGCAATGTCATAGGGGTTAAGTTCAAATCCTGGCCGGTCACTTGCTCCATTAGCTTTGGGCAGATTCCCTATAGCTCAGTGCCTCAGTTTCCCCATTTGTAAGTACCAGGATCGTGGGATAACTGTGAGCACTGACTTACCGCACATGAGGAACGAGAACAATGCCTCTTATAGACCAAGTGATGGATACGTGTTCACTATTACCGTTCGACCACTGTACTCACTGGCCTCTTTGCTCCCCCGGCAGAGTCAGGTCCCAGAACTCCCAGGAGGCAGCTCCTCAGCCTGGGATGGTGGGAGTCCTAGGCCCCGTGGCAGCTCCCGGAGCCTGCAGAGAAAAGCCAAGGCCTCCTGGGTGGCTGCCAGCTTCCCCAAAAGGGAAGGCCCTGTTTAGCGAGTCACCAAGGGCAAAGGGAGCCTGTGTCCTCAGAGTCTGAGGAGTAACCAGCACTCACAGTGCTTTCCTGGGAGAGAAGCCAAGGAGACCGAACCCTGCAGCCTCTGCCCGGGGGTCTCTTGGAGGGAAATCGTTCGCCTTGGTCATGTTTCAGACTCTATCAAACCTGTCCAATTCCCGCATACACACAACACAGGCGCGCAAATGTACCTTTGGTCTGTGCGCATTCACCGGAGGCCAGTGAGGGTTACACGTGACCCCCACTAACCCCTGCGCATCCAGCGTTCACACCCCGCCTCCCAACCTCACCTACATTCTTAGGGTTAATGCACACTCTGCACACTCACCCAAGCCTTGCTCTTTCAGCACTCACTACCCTTCTTCCCAGCCCGACATCCCTGTTTACAGCTGGCTTTTCATCGAAACACCTGAGACTTAGGACATTACTCCGCCTCTCAGACCAGATCACACCCAACGACGACACCCCAACTGGATACCTGCGAGACTACCCTGGGTTCCCTGGGGACCAACACGGGGAACACGGTCGGCATCCCTTGGGTCTGCCGGACTGTGCTTGCTTTTGGTTTCCACCTCCCTAGGGCACAAGCGTGAGCACCCCAAGTCCAGAGCGAGAGCTCCGGCCCAGAAATTAGAGGGCTGCGGAGAACGCGCCCACTCCAGTGGCCCTGAAGTGTGTCATTGAGATGTCTAAAATAGACTCGACCACGGCCCAGGCCCAGATCCCGCCCTGTGGAGCCCTGGCCGCCTTGCTGAGGTCTGGCTGGAGCTGGCTTGGAGAACTCTGTCAGACACACGAAGAACAACGGTGCTGGCAGCCAGAGCCTGGGACCTGCTGGAGCCAAAGCTTTCGGGGGTGAACCTGCAGCCTGTGGCTGGGCTGGGCTCCGTGCTCTCCCAGCCACTCCCTCCCCCGACCACAGCACTGCAACACACCTGAGGAGTCTGGGGGCTCCGGCTAGGTCCCCATTCTCCTCCACTTCGCTTCCCACCCCTGCAATTTGCCTCTCCTCCTGCCAGAGGTATAGGTCCTGATAAAAGATGAGAAGCCCTGACCCACCCGTCTTCTTCCAGCCACACGTGCTAGGCCCACACTTGGCCCACGGCAGTGACCGTGCTGGGCACACCCTTGGCAAAAAGCTACTCTTCCCTCGGCCACCAGCCAGGACACAGAAACAACTCCGGGGCGCCTTCCCCGTCTGCACCTTGATCTCTGCTGGTCAGAGGGCAGCAGAGACCTGTGTGCACCGAACAAGGCAGAACAGAACCCGGGGGCTCTGGTTTTGTCTCAGGAGGTCCAGTGCCCAGAGGCAACGTGAGGGAAGGCGTGGGAGGTGGTGTCCACTTTGAGGGCTGACCCAGCGTTCCAAGGGCTTCTATGGACAGAGTGTGCCCACGCAGGGCCAGTGAGCTGCGCCTGGCCCCCCGGCCCTTCCTGTGCACGAGAGGGAAGGCTGCAGGCTCCAGGGACTTCAAACGCATCTGGGTAATCCAAACAGGGTGTGGGAGGAGGTCAGCCAGTGCAAATCAGAACCAGGTGCCGTCCGCTTCCCCTCTGCTGGCTGGCTGGCTAGTGCAGGGTTTCCGGGCAGCGAGAGGCGGCTGTGGGGAGGAGGCCAGGCTGGACCCGGAGAACACTCCACCAGGTGCTGAGATGCAGACATTAGGAGCAGGCGGTGGGGGGTGGGGAGCTGCGGTCCAGGTGGGGAGCAAGACTCTACTAGGCCCAGCACTCAGGGTGAAGGGGTCGGCTCCTCTTCCTATCAAGTCTTATTGCAAAAGGAAAGACAAATGGAAGGAAAATTAAAGTAGGTAACAAAAGGAGAAAAGATGCAGTGGAATATAGCTAGGTGGGCGGGGGGGGCGGGGGGGGCTCAGTCGGTTAAGCATCTGCCTTTGGATCGGATCATGATCTCTGGGTCCTGGTATCAAGCCCGGCATCGGGCTTTGCTTTTGGGGGAGTTTGCTTCTCTCTCTCTCTCCCACCACTCGTCCTTTCTCTTTCTCTCTCAAATAAATAAATAAATAAAATCTTTAAAAAAAAAAAAAAAGACTACGGCTAGGTGTCTGACCTCAAATATTAGAAGGGGCCTCTGAAAAGCAGGCTAGCTTCACCTAGGTTAAGCTAGGTTAATTTAGGTTAATCCTTAACCTAAGGATCCAAATGGCAGGTTTGGACCCATGGGTGGAAATTCACAGAAAGAAGACTCTTAGCTCAACAGGCTCTCCAACAATGAGCACTTTCCAGGAAAATAAGGTAGTGAGCCCTCTGTCACTAGGAGTATGTAAACAGAACACCCACCTGCCTCTGATGCTATAGGGGGATTAATTTCAGCTTTAGGTGTGGGTGGCTCAACTAGACATTTCTGTTCTGTGGTTCTGTCAGATCCTAGGGAAGGGTGGGGGAGGAGGGGGCTTTTCTCTCCCTGGCCGTTCAAGGAGACACTGCAGTGAGCTGCAGAGATGGATCGGCAGCAGGGTGCTCGGCGGCCGTTATGGACCCTGGGGCCTCTGCTCCCCCCTGCTCAATGCAGGACTGGCTCTCCCTTGAGCCCCAAGGAGCAACCTGCACCTTCAGCACTTGGGCTCTGAGGCTGTGAGGAGTGGGGGGGTGGGGGTTGCGGAGGGAAGTTCCAGAGAGGAGAAAGACTGGAAGTTAGTAGGAGAAAATATCTAGCATTGGCAGCCTAGGTTTGGGGACAGGTCGTGGCGGGGAGGGGCAGCTATAGCCACAGTAGCAGATTATGTGTGTGTGGTGGGGTAGGGGGTGTAGAATAAGAGGGAAATATGGGGAAAACCCCCAGGATTCCAGGTGACTTACTCCTGTTACCCATTCAATCCACATCTAGAAGGGGCCTATGGCCTGGGGTTGGAGCCACCACTGATGAGGAAGGGCATCTCCCTGGGCAGGTGTAGGCTTCAGGGAAGCAGAGAAGTTTCAGGCACTTGGGCTCCATCTGCTTCTCCCCAGAGCAGAGGAACTGCCCCCAAGACCGACTCATGCATCCGTCCGTCACTCTCAGAAGCAGCGCTGTGGCTGTCGTATGAAGAGAGCAGCTTTGCTATGGCAATCTGAACAATGCAATGCCCAAACGATAGGACCAGGACCTGGATGGGGTCCCTGGAGAGCTCTAAGCCTGGACAGAGAAGATAAAGTTCTGAGCAAGTAGGAAATGTTCTCCTTGGTGCGAACCTTGAGGAAGGCAGGAGGCCTTGCAGATGGAAGGTTCTAGGCCAGTTTCTCCACATGCATGCTCATCTTCAGACCCCCACACCTTGCCACAGCCCATCCTTCTGCCTGTGACCTGCAAGCATCCTCCAGAGAACTGCTGGGTCCAGGGGAAGGCTAGAGGCGAGCTTTGTCCTCCTGCTCTTGCTAGGCCTCCAGGTAACCCCTGGGAAGGCCTCAGGAGTGGCTCTGGGCGTGCAGCCTCAGAGCTGAGGGTGCTAGGCGAGCCTGCACGTATCACCCGTCTCCTCTGGGCAGCAGCTTTCTGGGGAGAACTCACCATAACTCCTCTACCCACCCAGACCCCTCAGTGCATTGAAGAAAAAGGAAGCAATTTCTTCTCTTCCCCTATTCAAACCACCCCAGAACACATCCTCACCACCACCCTAAAACCAACATCAACCAATTGGCTTAGAAATGGATGACTTCCGGCTTCCTTCTGTTTGCCCTGAGGCTCCGAGAGCCTAACTGTTGTCATGGCAACCCCTCATTGGTCCAGACACCTTGAAGAATCAGGACCCAGGAATTCCAGCCACCTGGGTTCCTTTACACCCTGACCTTGGGCTGCCTTAGTTGTTCCACTCTGTCCCTTTGCCTAGAGGGTTGAAGAAAGGAAAACTGAACGTGTGGGGAGTCAACAAACTGATTTTCATCTGAGAGCCTGAGGTCCAGGGCTGAGGAGGCAGGAAGAGTGTGGTCTGTGTTGGTATTATGTATTCAAATGGACTGGGACATTTTCAAGGTTTAACCACCTTCATCTGCAGCCCCCTTCCCATCACTATAGGTAGGGAAGAGCCACGAGAAGGTCTCTTCCATTTACAAATGGGGAAACTGGGTTCCAGAGGCAGTCACAGAGCTTAGAACTTCCACTTAGGGAAGTCAGGATTGCAGCCTCCGACCCTGCCCAGGCCCAGGTCTGGTGACATTTCCTCTCAGAGCCAAACTGCCTGACGTGGACCATCGGCCAGGGTTCAAAGACATCTGATTCCTGGAATTGGCCCATTTTCCCCTGGGCACTCTCCCCTCAGCCTTCTAAGTTTCCAGGGTTCCCCAGTGGGACCCTAGTTATTTGGCAGCTTTCAAGGCAAGGGAAGGGGCACAGAGTCTGCCTAGACCATCTGGGTCCCAGCTGATTTCTAGGAAGGGAGTGATCGAATTTCAGCTCCTCTCTTTAATTCCAGAAAAGCTCTTATTTGGGACTGCCTCACCCCCTTTCCCCAGAGATTGGGTCTTGGCAGCTTCTTGGGTCTGGGATGGTACCAAGAAGTGTGTAAACTTTGACCCTCAGCCTCCCAGGTAGGGAACAAATATTCTGCGTTTTCAGCCACATCTTGAGGCATCAAGGCCGCCATTCTTCTCAGAGGCCACCCTGCTCTCCAGAGAAGGTTGGTCCTGACACCGGGAACACCTTCGTGGGTTCGGAGAGACTGAGCAACTCTATTGTCCCCTGGCCCCCGGACGGGTCTGTCTACCCTCTACCCCAACTCTCACCTTCACACAAAAGAGAGATTTCCTCTGAGGGCACCAGGTCCCACCCCCTTCCCTCCCCACCACCCCGTGATGCCAAGCACTGTCCCCCCAGAACCTACCCACATGCCCCACCCCCACCTGGGTCCTCACAGCCCCAAACAGTCCAGGATGTCTGCCAGACTTTCTACCCTCTCCCCCCTCCCCTGGCAGAGATGTTAGCCCCTGAGCCCCTCTGTGGGGTCAGTGGGGCAGGTCAACTTGCCTTGGTCAGGCCCCTCTTGACCTGCGTCAGCAGCGACTTAGGAACACAAGCAGAACCTGCCCTCCATCACTAACTCAGAGATGGCTCTAATAAAGCTCTTGGTGCTTTTGACCCTGCATTTCCCCAACTGGGAAGTGGGGTAGGGGGATGTTTTCCCCTTATCTCCAAGGTTCCTGAGAGGCGGCGGCACCAGTGTGCTTTGAGAATGACAATCACTGACCAGGAGTAAGGGACCCCAGCTCATCTACCCCCCCCAACTCCTGCCCTCTACTCCCACCCCCAGCCAGCTCTAAGACTATCTGTCAGGGTTTCTGAGGTTACTGTCTCTTGAAGAACAACTAAGGAGGCGGCCAGGTCCTGGGGCGGTGCTGAGTCCTGCCGGTCTGGGGACAGCCCAAACAAGTGAAACCCTGACCTTGAAAAGGGGGCTGTGCCCTCTACTTTTTTGAGTCCCTGACACTGCCTTCCCCTCCCCAGGACACAGTCAGACACTCAATTCCTCTCCTCTAGTACCATCCACACCCCATCCATATCCGTTCCTAAGTGCCTGGGGAATGTTCTTCCTGCAGCCAGCCTGCCCAGCCCTGCCCTGTGCCTCCTCTTGCCTTGGACACAATTCAATTATCACCTCCTTAAGCTTAAAGACCTCTCCTTTCCAGTTCTCTTCTATCACAGGGTTCCCTTCCATTTTCTCCATGGCCCTCCTGATGTCTGGATGACTTTATTTCTTCACCGTCTGGCTCACCTCATTAGACTGTAAGCTCCTTGAGGGCCTCGGCTGGCACTCTCCCTTTGCAGGGGGAGGTTGCCCTGTCAGCTTCTGCACCGCCGACCCCCAATCCTGGCTTGTCCCTAGCGAGGCCAGGGCCTTCAAGAGGGGCTCTCCTAGGGAAAATGCTGCTCTTCCCCTCTGCCCTTGTCGGGTCTCCTGACTGCCCCTGCAAAGCCCAAATGTGGCCTGCCAGGAGAAGCTCCCAATCCAAAGCTCAGTGGTTCCCGATACTGGCCGCACCGGGGTCTGGGGGTCCGGGGATGACAGCAGCAGGTCCAACCAGTCTTCTCCAGCTCTGCGTTCTCCAGGGCTGCCAGTCCAACACCCCCACGCTCCATCCACCCCACCCGCCCCAGCTCCTCCCGGCGGGTCCAGGGACCGCAGCCCGCGTCGGCCCCGCCCCTTCACACGCGCACTGACACGCCCCTTCCCAGCCCCCAGCGGGGCGGGCAGCCTGCCTGGTACCCGGGCAGCTCGGGTCCCTCGGCGCCGGAGGACCCACATCCCAGCCACCGCAACAAGTCTGCCGAGCCTAGGAGGCCCTCTCGGGCTCCAGGCCTTGCCGCCGTCCTCCCGTGGCCCCGGCGGGACCCGTGCCGGCTCCCGAGGCGCGGCAGCCCAGTGTCCTGCACAGCCCGGACCTATCCCTCTCAGGGCGAGGGCTCTCAGGGCGGGGGGGCGGGGGTGTGTGGACGGGGGTGGGGGGAAGCGAGCGCAGTTCCGGGGCCCACTCCGGGTTTTTTGCATAGACTCTTCAGGCTTGGAGAACAATGGAGCAGCTCTCTGCGCTTCCTCCGCCCGAGCAAGCTTTGTTCCTCCCTTCCCGCCCCGTTCGGCTTCCATTAGCCAAAGGGCAAAGGCTTCCCAGTCAACCAGGAGTCTCCGCGGGAGAGCCTAGACCTCTCCACACTCTGTAAAAAACCTGGGGGTTAGGGGTTTGGGCCAGAGCCTGGGCCGAGGTACAGGACGAACATCCAGATGCGAACAGCTGGCTGCCCGCCCGTCCCCTGGCCCCAGACGTGTCTCCTTGCCAGAACCCCCACACCCGGGAAATCCGACTCGCGCTCCCACTGGGGATCCACAGAGGAAGTGGAGCCTCTGCTCTGCTCTGGGGCCAAACAGCCCTCACATCTGCTTTCTCCCCACATCTGTCCTCTAGATCCGGGCTCTCACTGGACTTCTCCCCTAGCAATGCTGGATGCTCTCTCGCCAAGCACAGATCACAACACAACTGAGGTCTCCATCAGCCCCTGACTTTGCCATATCAGGATTCTGGGCTTTAAAATGCCAGGAAACTAATGGGCTCTATTTCTGAATATCTGTGACCCCCCATGCCATTGTCCAGCCTCATCTCTGGCAGGCCAGAGCAGAGCCCGGGCTCCAGCCTGGTGACATCTTTAAGAGGCACACTTTAGCCATGGGCATCTGAAGGTAGGCCAGCCCTGCACATCTGGGCCCAATGCCCCCTCACAACCTGACCAAAATCTGGAGAGCCCTACGGGGAGGGGGAGAAAAGAGAGAGGGCTGCGCTCTCCCCACATCTTCCCTTGCAGCTGGCTAGGAAAAAGCCAGGGGTGGGGCGGGGAGGCAGGACTTACCCAGCATCTGGCTGAAGAGCAGCTGCTCCAGGTCTCCTAGCACGGTCACCACGAGCTCGGGGTCCACCTTGAGGAAGGCGCGCTCCTCCTGGCCCTTGGCGGAGGGCACGGGCCCGGAGCCCTTTTGCGCCTTGGCCTTGCTAGAGAGCAGCTCGTCGTCCGACTTGCCATCGTCGCTCACCGCTGCCTCAGGAGCCTTGCTGAGCGGCTTGACCTCGGCGTAGGGGCCGCGCGGGATCCGGCTCGGCTTCCCCAGGCTCGGCGCAAGGGGAGCCAGGGGGGTCTTGGCTCCGCCCGCCGGGCTGCTCTTTGCCTGGAAGAGCGAGTGCTCCGACTTGGACAGCGTCTTGGACATAAGGGGAGCCTCGCGGCCTTTGGACCCCGCCTTGCCCAAGCCCTTGGGCGCCTTGGCCATATCGTCGCTCCACTCGGGCTCATAGAGCTGCAGCTTTTTCTCCGAGTCGGTGAGGAACGAGAGGTTGGTGAGCGACTTCTGCTTGCGCAGGTTGGAGGTGGGAGGCCCGCCGGGGACTCGGCCGTCCACGCTGCCAGACTTGAAGACCTTCAGCTCGGCCGCACTGGCCTTGGCCATGCCGCCGCCGCCGCCGGGCGCCTTGGCGCGCTTAGGCAGCATGCCTCTGCCGTCCGCCGCTGCCGCCTTCCTACCGGCGCCCCGAGGCTCGTCCGCGCCCTCGTCCCCGCCGCCGCTGCCGCTCAGCTCCACCTCGGGCTGCACGCTCTTGACGCTGCTGCCCAGCATTCTGCCCGCGAGGAGCGCATGGACGATCCGCGCGTCTGCAGGCACGGCGGGGGCGGGGGGGGGGGCGGGAGCGCAGGGAAGAGGAGGCGGGGGAGGGGAGGGGGAGAGAAAGGACGGAAGAAACCGAGGAAGAAGGGGAGAGGAAGGGGGAGGGAGCGAGGGAGGAGGGAGACAGGCGAGAGAGGGCGCAGGGAAAAGAAACGCAAGGAAGGAAGAGGGGAAAAGGAAAGAGCGAGGAAACCGTAGGGCGATGGGGCGGGGTCGGAGGAAAAGGGGCGGGACGGGGAAAATACAAATTAAAATTTACAAATCAATCAAAGGAAGAATGGAAGCCCGGCAGCTCGGCGGGCGTGCAGAGGTGCTTCGAAGCCCGGGTCCCGGCCCTCTGCCTGCCCGCCTGACCGTCCCGCGGGCCGAGCACTGCCCGGCAGCTCCCT
>CM053618.1:22971021-23028643 GCA_028646535.1 Procyon lotor
GGGAAGGGGGGGATGGTTTCTGCCCTTTCAGTGGTGCCAGAGGGAGGGACCAAAGCCTTGCTCGGAGCCCGTGCTTCTTGAGATGAAGCTCCCTGCAGGCTCTCTGTCTGCCTGGGCCTCCCAGGGAGACCCTGGCCAGCTTTTACCTCAAAGATGGTACAAAGACCTGTGAAGACACGTCTTTAGGGCACCAATGAAGCGGGGTTTCTCTGGATTGGTCACGGAAGTTTCCATTGGTTATGAAAGGACAGTGGTAAAAGTTTAGCAAATAGTTCAGGTTCCTTCCTCTTCCAGTGGCTAAAATTTCTAGCAGCCCCAGAGGGCTCTGGATAACGTTCTGAAGGTGGAGGGGTGGTCGAATCTGGAGAGATTCCTAGTAACTAGGCCTACCCTCTTCCCAGTATGTATCCTCATCCTTGGGACCCTAACTAAACAAGAGGCCAGAGTTTCCCAGGAAGAACTAAAGCAGTTCCTCTCAGTTGGGAGAGGTGAATCTCTAGGCACTGCCAGGAGGAAGGTGAGCTGAAGTCAGACAGGTACGGGGTACAGGGGGCAATTCTCTAGGAGAACCATGGAGGAAAGTTCATCGCCTTCCTCTTCTACTCGTCTTTCCTAGTATTGAAGACTTGGGGTAAAGGGGGATGGTCCACAGACTGCTGTTGTTTATATTCTTACGGGCTGTCAGGAAGCCAGAGCTAGCCCTAGTCTTTGGGGTGGAGACATAATTCCAGACTTGGGGCTTCTCCAGGGCCACCAAGAGGATCCTATCTAGCTGCGCAGGCTGTACCCTGCTCTCTTCTAGACTGCTACAGAGGCTCCCCAGGGCAGAGGTCTCTAACCGCTCCATCCGTGGGTGGCCTCCAAGTGTCTAGAGCAGTGCCGAGCACCTTGTAAGTACTTAACAAAAATTTCATGGATGGGGAGGACTCTTCTCTGGAGTCGGGTAGTACAATGGCCCTGGTTTTCTTGGGCGGAGCAGGAAGCGGGGAAGCGAGGCCTTGTCAGCCCTCTGTATTGTTTTGAGTATTCAGGTCATGTAGAACCACTCGCATACCTTCTAGAGCAGGAGCGATCTCAGGAGGGAGCAGTTTGGGTGGGGGAAGTCCAGGATGCCCAGCCTCCGCTATTTTTGACATTCCACTAAGATGGCTCCCACTGGGTCAAGTTCACTGCTTGGAGATTAATCTCATTCCCAGCCAAATGCTGTCTTGAGGAGAAGTCACTCAGCCTCCTCCCTCCCCCTTCCTCCTCCTGAGAAATAGAATCCAGATCCCTCTAGTTTCTATTTCCAACTCCTCCAGCAGGGTACCTCAGATGACCTCACTTCTCTGGCCTCGTCCTTCAAAGGCCCCTCCAAGAGCAAGACTCTGTCTTGCTGGTCATCCCACTGCCCCTCCTGGGGGCACCCCAGGACTTGGGACATGTTCCCCTCCGGCAAGGTCTCAGCATGTACGGCCGCATGTATGGCTAAGGGCACGGAGGCCAGCTGCATGGGTTCCAATCCTGGCTGGACGGCCCTGGGCATGTGGCATAGCCTTTCCTCATTCCCTCATCCGTAAAGTGGGTGTGTTAATCACAGCATTCTCCTCGATAACGAACAATAACACATATTAAGCAGCTACTATGTCCCAGTGCTCCTGAAGCACTTTATACGTTGGTGTATTTGGTCCTCATCATGAAGGTACTGTCATCATCATGGAGGCACAGAGAGGTTAAATCATTTACCCAAGGCTGCACAGCTACCAAGTGGTAAAGCTATGATACGAAGCTGGGGAGTTGTTCCAACTCTCACATGGTTGTTAGAAGGATTGAAGGTGCTAATTGGCAGTGCCTGATTCAGAGGAAGCCACCAGTGTTATGATTACCTCCCCTCCCAGCTCCTAGAAGTCTACCTGGTCCCAGACGGCCACCCTGTTTATCTAAACCGGGCCTCCAGAGACCCCCGAACTCCCGAGCCTCCTCTGGCCCACAGCGGCACAGAGCAGCCTAAGCCCTGACGAGAGAGCTAATACCATCTGCCCCTGAACTCAGTCTGTGTTTTCTAGTCAATTGTCTGCATGTCCTCTCTCCACGGATGGCTGGGACATCAGGCTCAGCTCAGCTCGAAAGTCCCCAGAGGGCAGGGAACACGGCGGTGTGAACTCAGCATGAAATGACACACGTTTGGGATGACGGAGAGGACAGCGACATCCCGGGGCTTGTCCCCGTTAAGGAAGATGTCAGCAGGGCTGTGGCTCACTGACCCCGTTTCCTTCCCCACCACTTGGCGGAGGTTAAGGGAGACAGTGTGCCAATGGCCCAGTGAGTGCTGGCAGCAGCGGGAAGGCAGGGGGGTAACGCTGGAAGACTGGAAGGCAGGACGTTTTGACAAGCCTGGATTCAAGTCCTGGCAGAGCCCCCAGCAGTGTGTCCCTGGACAGCCAGTTCGTGTAGCTTCCCTGGGCTGGAGCTTCCTCATCTAGCCCACGGAATAAGAGCACCACCTGCCAAGGGCTGCATAAGATGCTCACGAAGGACTTCAGGGGAAGCATCGAGCACTGAGCCCTGCACCTAGTAGGTGTTCAATAAACGGTAGCTTATGGTTACCGGTTGGTCATTTTAGTGTTGGGGACATCAGAAGGCAGGGGTCCTGGCCTCAATTCCCCTGCTAAGGAACCAGACAGTCGTGGCCAAGTCCGTTTCTCTCTGAGCCACATCTCTCCCCGTGGAAAATGAAGCCATATGTGCGTGATGTTGAACGTTCATGAGAGCTTTGACTTCCCATGTTCTCTGATGTTCCAAGTCATCGGTAGCCCGGAGATGCTTGGATTTGGCCTGAAGTTCCCAGAAGAGCCAGACCAGGGCCCTGCCCCATGGTGCTGGAGCCGTCTAAGAACCCAGAACAAATTCTTGTCCCAGAGACCGCAGCGGCCAGACCTCTCCTGCCCCGGCGGAGGGCACACGAGGTTTGCAAGCTTTCTCAGAAGGGGGACTCTATCCCTGCTCTCAAATCCACAAAACATGAAAAACTTAATTCTGGCTTAAATATGGAGTCGGCTCGACAAGGGAGAAGAAAGAAGGACAAAAACAAAACAACTCCAGCATGAGGCCAAACTCGACGCTGCCCCTCCTATTCTATATATATCAACCCTTGTGTGAGAAGCAAGGCAGGGAGGAGGCTCTGGCTCGTTCCCCAGCGACACGTGTTATGATGCAAGAAGATCCCTTCATTATGTGTCCACTTAGCACTCATTCAAACATGCCACAAAATGGAAGTAATTAGGGAATCCGTGTCAACCTTGGGGTGACCTTTCCCAGTCCTCCTGCACACGGCCTCACACATGTGGGCCCGCGGAAATGTCAGCACTTCCCTTGGCTCCCAAATTAAGATCTGATGGGGGCAACCAAGGGGAGTGTTGGCTGACGGGACGAGCACAGGGCCCCACCGGCACAGCCCGGTGAGCCGAGAGTGCGTCGGGGCGCACACACAAACATCCGGGGCCAAGTGCAGAGCACCGCTGGGACATGCGAAGGCCAAATCCCAACACCGCTGTGTGGCAGCCAGTCATTGTGGGACGTTCTCTTCCTGCTCTACAAAGCTTATCCCACCCCACTGGGCCTCCATCCTCAGGCAGAGTAAGCATGAAAGTAGTACAAGGCTGAGAAAGGTCTTAGTCTTCCCTGCTCCCCTCAAGGCCTCCGTCCCCCCGGATGCCTGGATGCCTGAGGGGACCATACTGGGAAGGGCACAGAAGAAAGTCTGGTTGCTCTCGTCAGCCAGCAAGACGCAGGCCTACAGAGGATCAACAACTCCACAAGCCCTGACTTTGGGTTCCTTATTGACTCACTCAGTTCACTGTTTCACCGGACACGCATCAGTGGGCACAGTGTCAGGTCACGGGGCGCAAGATGGGATCACAAACGAGAAGGAAGGATGTTTGAGCTACAAAAGAAAGCAGACCCGCCCCTTGTCGTCTACAAATTGACATGGGAGTCACATGGTCAATGACTAGGCTGAGTCCTGTGAATGACACCAATTTGGGATATGGCATTCTAGTCTCCAGGGCGCCCGAATGTCCTTCTACAAATTGGGGGGCATAACGCCAGGGTCCTCCTCTTGCTGCAGGGCCTTGTGAGGGGCAGGTCCGGCAAGCGCAGGTCACTGCCAATCGACCCTCTGCATCGGGCTTGCATGGGTGGTTCAGTGGTAGAATTCTCTCCTGCCTCTGGGTCGGGCTCACCGGAGTGAATTCTCCAGACTATGAACTCCTTGAAAACAGGCCAGAGTCTTAGCCATCGCTTTGGTTTTTCACATAAATGCCATTGTTAAGTTTTTATTTTTTTAAAGTGGGCTCCATGCTCAGTGTGGGGCTCGGACTCACGACCCCAAGACCAAGAGTAGCATGCTTTCCCGACTGAGTCAGCTGGGTGCCCCTCATTCGTCTTTTACCTTAGTGTTGAGCACAGTGTTTGGCACAAGGCAAGCACTCCTGGATGGTTTGTTGAGTGAATAAAAGAAGAAATGAATGAATGAATGAATGAATGAATGAATGAATGAATCGTGTCGTGCTCTGAGTGGAGTTCGGAGGCAGGGGAGCAGGACATAAAACAGGAGCCTTCCATTGTCTCTCTTCTCATCTCTGTTTTCTTCAAGCTCAGAGGGCAGGCTCCCCTTCAAAGCACAGGCAGACCCCAAATCTCTCCCACCCTTTATCCCACCTCTTTCCCCCACCCTCACCACCGGTTTGGGGCGGGGCACGGTGAGAAGAAGGGTTGGGAAAAAAAAAAAATGCTTGGCGCATCCTTGGCCAATGTGGATCGCCGTGACGACTAGGAAGTGGCCAAGCAGGGATAGTGCTGTGAACCTTGTTCCTCTTCCCCACGAGCCTTGGAGGAAGCGAGGGCTTCTCCCTTTTCTCACCACCTCCAAAGGTTCCCCAGCACTCCGCCTCACGGAGGAACCCAACCTGGGATCTGTCGGACACGGTCAGAGCCGGCTGATAAGGATGGTCTTCCAGCTGACGAGCCCTAGGGATTCCTAAAGCCAGGCTGTGGCAGACGCTAAAAGTCCCAAGTCCTCTCTCCGACTCCTTGGGTGATGGTCATGAACGAGTGCCTGGTTAGGTGGGGAGCATGACTCCAACAATGTGGCACACACATAAGGAAGCCATTACACTAACAAAACTGCAAATGTAAAAATAGAGCTCCGCATAGTTTCCTGGTTACCACATTCTAATTCTGATGGTTTTTCGGTGCCAGTGACATTTGGTTTCCTTTGTCCCCCACCATGTCCTGGTTCCTTTGCGGGTGTGCTTATTGTGGGAGGCAATGGCTTACTTTCTAGAAGCCCGGTCTCTACCCCCACAAACCTCCTCTACGAGGCTTGCTTGCCATGGAGGGAGTGTTGCTGCTCTGTCTTCAGGGTCACAGTGGACCCAAGACTGATGCTGGGGCCCAGGCCAGCAGAAGGCTCAAATGGGCCCCGCCCCCAGCCTAGAGGAACGCCCAACCTCCTGCACAGAGGGGATGAAGAGGGCAGGAATGGCATCCTGCTGGGGTCCAGTGACATCAGGGCCAGGCTGTGTTGTGCGCCCTAGCTTTGCCCACCAGAGCCAAGCACCGGAATGAAGCTAAGACAAAACCTCTGGACAATCTCAGGTTTGCCAAAAGCAAGCTCATCATTTCCCCAGAACAAGCCCCCTTTGGAAACTAAAGGATAGACAGAGCTGGTGCTCCGCAGCGTGGAGTCCCGAGTACTTCTCCTTTGCATCATGGTCCTCCTCGAGGTGTTTTTTTAAAGATTTTATTTATTTGAGAGAGCGCGAAAGCAATCACAGAGGCAGAGGGGTCACAGAAGCAGAGGGAGCAGCAGACCTGTTGCTGAGCGGAGAGCCCGAGGTAGGGCTCCGCGCCAGGACCCTGGGATCACGACCCGAGCCGAAGGCAGACGCCCAACCTACTGAGCCACCCAGGCAGCCCGCCCCTAGGCAAGAAAATCAACACGTACACCTAAACCCCACCAAGAGTTTAGAATCTGACCGGTCTAGGACCTGACCTATGGCACTCGAGCACGCACCCATCCGCTCACCCGTCATTCCCTCGGAGACACCTGCTGAGCCGCAGCCATGGGCCAGACACTGGCCTGAGGACGCACCTGGGGACACACAGCGTCTCTGCCCCTACAGACTCTCACTGCGCTCCAGTCTCGGGGCTCTTCTGGCTGAGCCTCACTTTCTGGCTCCTGGGGCAGAGTCACCAGGTGACATGCTGTGACTGCAGGGTGCCGCAGGGGAGGGGACAGGGGTGGGAGCGGTCCTGGGAGAGGCAGCAGCTGTCAGGCAGTTAGCCAGAGGGCCCTGGGATGCCTCGTTGGCTCCCGGCACCTCCACCTTCATACGGGCTTTGCTTGGAACCCGACTCCTGGTTCTCAGTCTCCCAGCTCGTTACTTTTTTGTCACGGCTTCAGTGACTCTGGACCTGAGCCCTGGATAGATGGGGCACCCACCCACTGGCCACTTCTCTCCCCTGACTTTGATGCGCCCCTGGATTTGATGGACTAACCCTGGGTTGAGCCAAGCATGGCAAAAACTCAGAGTGCAATTCGCAGGCTGATGTCTCATTGTGAAGGGAAGGATCTGTTTAGCCAGGTCACGTTCACAGGGGCGGTGAGACTTCTGGTCTGGTGGCCTCCCCACCCCAGGAGGAAGTCTTTCCTCACAGAACACTCACCTGCACAGGAGAAGCTCTCCTCAGTCCCACCGGGGCAGCCGGAGTAGCCATCCAGGACCCAGCTAGCCTGAGGGAGGGGGCCAGGTTCCTGGTCTGTCTGAAGCCTGTGGGACAGAGAAGGGGTGGTCACTCATCGCAGAGTCTGTCCTGGCCTTGAAGCTTCTCCAAGGGACTAAGGAAACCCCCTTGGAGCTCGGTTCTTCTCCCCTGCTGGCTCTCTGCCCCCTCACCCCCGGGCTGGGCCTTCCCTGGTGAGCATGCATACATGTGTGCTCTCAGCACGAAGCAGGACTTGCGCAAAGTTGGGCCAGGGGTGGGGGCAATGGGGGCACCCGTGAGGGCATCAGGGCGCCTGATGTCAGTCACCCTTTGCTGTTCCACCTGTTCCCGGGAACACAAATCACCCACAGGACAAAAGAAACCCAGAGTAACTCTAGGCCTTGGGTCCTGCCTCCTGCCATGGTCCCTGCCCCCAGGCTGTGCCCGGGATATAGCCAAGTCCATATACACAGGGAAGAGCTCCCTCTGAAACGGAGGTCACTGACTCCTTATGGGAGCTTAGGGGGCACACAGGCCTCCCTGGGCTTGTTCACAGCCCAGGCAGTGAGGAGGTCAGGGAAGAAGGAGGGGTAGGCTCAGCTGAGGCCACAGCGACTCCCGGGAGGATAAGTCCATGCTGGGCCAGTGTGGCAGCAGGAAGGAAGGGTGAGGTCTCCGGGCACCAGCTCCCAAGTGCACACAGACTTCTGAGCACAACCTCAAGCGTACAATCGCTCCCAGGAACAAAGGCTGTGGGAGCTTTTATTATAGGCAATTACCCTGGGCTCTCAGAGCTGGCCCGCCCACCCGTCCGCCCGCTGTCTCCAGCTAAATGGGCCCTTTGGCAGCTTGGCAGGAGGGGGAGGGGAGAGTCATGCAGGCAGGAGGGAAAGTTGAAGTCTGGTCCTGGGGCCAGGGGGTGGGGCCAGGGGACCCTCTGAGTCTCCAGCGCTACTGAGATTTGTCTTCCTCTCTCCAGTTTTTCCTTGTTTTCAACCTAGGTGGCCGGGACTCTGGGCTCAGCTCGGCTGTTAACTCGCTGTATAATGCAGAGCAAATCTCTTCTCCTCTGGGTCCCACTTCCATCATGGGACAGGAGAGGTGACCTCCAAGGCCCAGGTCGGTCTGGCAGTCCAGGAGTGTGTGAGGTGTTTGCTCCCCCCGCAGGGCTCCCCCTAAGCCACGAAGGCAGTGTTGAGCTCCCCAGCTGGGGGCTTGTGACAGAGCAGGGTAGGGGGTACTCTGACAAAGCAGGAGACCTCATCTTGGCCTGGTCGGTCTGATGGGGTCGCTCACCAAGTACTACTGCCCATTCAGTATCAGCCTGATGTTCGAGTCTCAGGGGGACAAAGACAAACTGGAGTTGGTTGGTTTCTTGGCAGAATATGGGTTATAGACCTGGGTTTTTGAAATGATGCAACATCAGATGAGAAAGCAATAGGACATTCTACTGGGAAGAGGGAATTCTAGGTAATGTACATGTTTCGCTTAAAATGTCATGTACGTAGGTAGAGGTAAGCACCGCCTGACCCAGCGCAGGTAGCAAGAAATAGCATTAGAAATACAAATAGCTTGCTGTCATGCTTGTTGGTGCCATAATTATGCGCCAGGGTGAGTGGGCGTGCCCTGGCCCAGGGGTACCGAGGAAGGCGGCCTCTATGTCTCTAACCTGTCAGTTCTACACTCTCATCTCTGCCTCTGCCTGCCTCCACCTCCCAAACTCTCCAGCCTGAATGGACAGTTTCACCTATGCCGGAAGTTGGTTAGAGGCTGAACCAGGTAGAAGAAAACCAATCAGCCTACCCTCCTGACACCACAGACTGCACCCTCCTCAATGAAGTCTGACCGAAGGCCAGCCTGAGCAGGGAAGGAGAGAACTGGAAAAAGAGAGAACACTGGGCAGGTGGAAAAAGGCAGCCCCAGGGTAGTAAAGCTGTAGGGGGCTCTTTTCCAGGAGAACAGAGGAAAATGAAGTTGAAGATCGGAGGGAACCAGATATATGAGAGCAGAGGACCTAGAGAGTGGACCGAGAGGCATATATGTCTTCTCTGGGGTCCAGAGAGCAGGGGTGACCAGAGGGAGGTGGTGGCGGGTCAGAGACGAGGCAGGAGATAGGCTTCCTTGGGAAGGACGGCACCTGGATCCTGAGGACAGAGACGGCTGTGGAGGACAGGGCAGGGAAAGAGACGGCTGGCAGATCTGCTCCCCACAGAAGCAGGTGGGGCAGGACCGGGAGACAGGGTCCCAGTCTCCGGGACAGGGGAGGGAGGGGAGCAAGATAACCTCTGCTTCTAATAGCAGCTGGAACTCTGCAGAGGGCCAAGGTGCTGGGGAGAGGGGTGCAGGAGATTTCCATGAAAACAAATGTCTGTGCCTTCTAGGAAGCAGAGGCACCTCCTTGGCTATGTACCTTGCAAGGGTAGCCCAGCCTGGCCCTTGGCAAAGGGACCCATGGCAGCTGCTCCAGACCCCGCAGGGTGTACTGGGCTCCCACCCACCCGCCAGCGGCGCCTAGGACTGTCCTCCCCCCTAATCCGCCCTTGCGCAAACCAGGACCCTCTCTGCAAGCCTAACCCAGGGCCTGAAACAGGCAAGGTATAGGAGGCGGATGATGAAGAAAACCACCCCCTGAGGTTGGTACAACACATTTCCATTTCTCTTTAAAACGCAAACATGCAATAAATGTTTGCTGAGTGAAGGAAACGTGGTTCTGTTTAAGTTGCATTGAAATGTTCAAAGGAAGTTCTGACCTCTTTGGAAAATGTCAGAGTCTAAATCTGCCAGGGGACGTGTAGGGTAGGTAATGTAAAATCTTAAACAATTTAATGCCTAGACACTTTTCCCGAAGATTGAATTCAAAATGAAGGACATTAGGTAGAAGGAAATCAGGTAGGAGAAGAAAGCCAAAGAATCTCGGGGGAAACACTGTATTGATGGGGAAAAGGCCATTCAAAGGAAGGTCAGCCCTGCATGCGTGCTTCCCTGAGTTCTCTCCTCAGCTGGAAAATCTCAGCGGAGGTCACAGGGGACCCACAGACAGATGGGAGGAGCTCATCAGGAAAAGGAACAAGGGCGGCTGCGTGGGCAGTTCGTCAGGCACAAGAGATACTCCCAGAGGCAGTGAGAACTTGCTTTGATCAGACATTGGCTAGAATTCCTGCCAGGACGGGAAGCTCACTGCCTTATCAGTCATCTGTAAACCTCTTGGGTTGCTGGAAAGTTCCTCCTCCTGAGCTTCCAATCTGTCTCGGACTGACTTCTTCTAACCACCATGACGCCGACTCGGGGGTTTGGAGCCGTACCAAGTAAATCTAATTCCTCTTACGACATGGCAGCTCCTCAAATATTGGAGAACAGCTCTCAGACCCTCTCTAAGCCTCCATTTTCCAAAGTAAACTGCTTCAGCTCTAATCATTCTTCCAACGCCTTTTCTGGATCCCTCACCAACCTGTTTGTCTTTCTTGAAATGTGTTTTTGGGCATCATTGCCCTTTTAAAATGTGGTGTTCCTCGTCATGATACTCTAAAAGAGGCCTGACCACGTGGCAAATAGAGCGGGACTGTTGGCTTCCTGGGCCTGGGCCCCGGATGGCTATTCCTGTGGTGTAAGGGTGCCTGGTTTCAGAGACTGAGTCACATTCTTGGCTTCTAGGGGAAGCGAAAGCTCCTAGCAGTTCCCCACCCCCACCCTCCAGATGCTCTGCAGCCGCAGAGGGACCTCTTCCCTACCCCCCCCACCACCCGCCCCCGCCACTGGCCGTGCCCTGGGAATGGTATACAAGCTTCTCTAAACCCCAGATGTAAGTGGGTTTTTCTCCTCACACCAGCGCAGAGAAAAAGCCCAGGAAGTCAGGCTAGCCTGGGAGGTACTTAATTTGCATTTGGGCATTTCTAAACTATGTGACACTTAGTAATTAAAACTTGGTTTATTTAATGCGGCCTTACGAATAAAGTTACATTTTTATTTAAAAAAGGGTATGTGCTTGATGGACCAAGGCCTCTTGGGGCAGGCTGTTGGGTCCCAGCTCCACGCCTCCCTGCTTCCCTCCCCCGCTGCTCCCCCAGCTCACCTGTACTGGAAGGGGGCCACTGTGGCTGTGACAGGCTGACTCTGCTGGTGGCCGGAGGAGAAGCTGATGGCCCCCGGGGTGGGGGAGGGGCGTTTGCTCTGCACGGGGCTGCACCCCGGGGAGGAAGCCCCCGACACTGCCCCAGCATCAGGCTCCAAAGACCTTGGGAGCCCCGAACTTCTGTAGCTTGTATCTCTTTGATCCTTTCCTGGGTAGTTAGGAGGTTTTCGACCTTCAGGGGCCCCTGGTATTTGAGTTTCTCCACGAGAGCTCGCTCGAGACGGGCTTCTGCCCCGACTCTGGGGGACTGGAATCCCTTCTTGAGCCACCTTCTTCTTTCCCTGGGTGCTTCGTGTCTCCCCAACTCTTCTGGAACCAGCCCAGCTGGAGAGGGCTGCTTTGGGGGTTGCCCTGGGACTGCTCCATGGGGAGCTGGACAGGCCTTCGCCACCCTCAGCTGACTCTCTGACTGCCCCAGAAGCCTTCGGGGAGCCTCTCCCCCGGGAGGCCTTAGGAGAGGAGTTTCTGGAAGGGCCTCCTGCTTTGCCCAGTCTCGGTGAGGCTGCACGCTGGGGGCTCAGGGCCAGGCCGGCCTGGCGTGGCCGCAGCTGGGGAGAGGCGCCTGGGGTATGAATCCTGGTCTGGGAAGCAGCTCGAGGCACGGGGATGGAGGAGGCATAGTGGGGGCGGCTGGCAGAGTTCACGTTGGCCATCCCATTCATAATTAACAAGGCAGCAGTGAGGACTAGTGTCCTGCAGAGAGAGGAGAGAAAAGGAGATCATTGGGCACCATCCCAAGCTTCTGTCCCTGCGGGTATAAAGATGACACTGGGATCAGGGAGGAGGCGCCGGCATCCGGGCTGGGCACTGGGGCTCCTGGCTTCACATCCGGATCCAGCCCGTGCCCGCCTACCTGACTCTGGGCAAATCCCCGTTACCTCTCTGCTCTGAAATGCTGCTGTGAAGCTCAAGGGCAGACACATATGTGAAGGGCTTTGTGAACGATGACGCTCTGCACCAATGGAGTTAATTTAAGTTTTCTTGCCTTTGCTCCCCTCCACTGATGGGAACAGGCTCTCCTTCTCACAACCCCTCCTTCTCAGACCCTTCCTTGTAGCCTGAGTCTAGAATCCCCTGCCCACAGTAAACCAACTCCCTTGTGGCCTCAATCTTTTCTCTGTATGTTCTTTCCACCTGCCACTTTATCTGACAAAAGTGCCCAGACACCTGTCCAGCGGAACGTAATCTTCCAGATCCTGCTGGGCTCAAAGGTGGGGCAGCCAAATCCCAATCCCTGCAAATCAAAAACTTGTGACCCTCCCCCGATCCTAGGCTCTTGCCACCTGGCTCACACCATTCACTGCTCCTCATTGACACCATCTCCCCTGGTCCCTTCCCACTGTCCCCACCCCCTCAGTCACTGGAGATTTGGGCACTGGGTTCACAGTCTTCCTTGAAACCATTCCCTATCCACCCTCTGGCCCAGCACTCAATTCCTTCTCTCCCAGACCTTGATCCATTAATGACTCCATCCCTCTCCCGCATCCTCAACCTCTCTTCCTCTACCAGCGTCTCCTCCCCACCGTCTTAATTAATGAATTAATTGCTCTATTAATCACTTTCACTTCCAAGGGAATTTGAAGTCATTTAAAAAGACACAATCAATCAATTCCAGATAGATAAAAGAGTTAAATGTAGGAAATGTAGAAAATGAAACCAGAAAAGAATTTGCAGAACATATGCATAAATGTTTCCATGATTTTCTTATGGGAAAGGCCTTTGGAAGCCCCACGTCAGAGGCAGAAATTATAAAGGAAAACACTGATAGACTTCAGTGCATAAAAATGAAAATCTCTGTATGGACACAAAGGCCCTTTTTAAAAGATTCCAGCCATCAATAAACCATGAAAATACTTGCAACATATATGGGGGAAAAGGGAATTCTATCAAATCAATAAGAGAAAGCAAATACTCTCTAGAACAAAGAGCAAAGACTTGAACAAGGAATTCACAAAATACTATATATAATTGGTCAAAACCTAACAAAAACAAAAGGCCTCCTTAGAATTGAAGAGATGGGGGCGCCTGGGTGGCTCAGTGGGTTAAGCCTCTGCCTTTGGCTCAGGTTATGATCTCGGGGTCCTGGGATCGAGTCCCGGGTCAGGCTCTTTGCTCTCTCCTCTCCCCCTGCCTGCTTCTTTGCCTCCTTGTGATCTCTTTCTCTCTGTCAAATAAATAAATAAAATCTTACAAAAAATAAAAATTAAAAAATTGAAGAGATGTAGATTAAATGTAATCATTTTGTTATCAACTTTACTGCTCTTTAGAAAAGCTATAACATCTAGCATTGGCACAGGTCCGCAAGGCTCTCAGACACTGCTGTGGGGATGAGGCCGGCCCTAGAAATGCGTCCCATGGACAGGAGGAAAAATGTAGGCAAATGATTACATACGAGGAAAATGCTCAAGCTGACTCGGTAAAATGGCACTGGGTGAAGGTGGAGAGAAAGGACTTGTGGGCGGAGAAAAGACCAGCATGGTGTGGCTGGTCCATCTGAGGCCCCCGGGGTGTCCCCTTCCAAACCGCAGAGAAAGCTGTTAGCAACTGCAAGGGATTGGCTGTGGCCGTTGTTGACCTTTCCCTGACCTTTGACTCTGTGGTCCAGGACCAGTCACGGGTTAAACTGTGAGAAGTCAATGTAGACCTCGAAACATTGATGGATTTATAGAACTACACTGTGAAATTGCTGAGAGTCAGGGATTAGAGGGCTTCTCTGCTAATGGATGAAATAATTTCGTCTAGGAAGAGAAATGCTAAGACCCCCTCCTCCTTTCCTCTAATTTGTACTTCAGTGATTTGATGTCATTGACGTAGCCCCCACTGCCTCCAAGAGAGAAGGTAAAGGCATGTGTGATTGGGTACCCCCAACCAGCTTGCCTCCACTCCTCCCTGGCTGCCCATGGCCTAGACCTACAGGACCACGTCCAAGGCTTGCCTGACTCCTGCTTCCTTCCTATCTATCTCATGCCCACCTACCAGGCTGTAGACTGAAAGGACACTCTAAGTAACCCTCTGCCTGCCCATCAGCCCTCGTGCAGGGCACCCTGCCGGGTCCCCAGCCCCAACGTGCCAAGGGCAGCCCCACAGGAGGGCCTGAGAAGTACTTTCACAAAGAGATCTCAGAGGGTGTCAAGCAAGTACTAACAGTGGTCTGCAAAATAAGAATCGGATAAAATCTAGCAACTGCAGTCGGGTAGAGAAATAGGGGGTCTTTACGGTAAGAAGGAACACCATGCGTTAGCCTGGCCTTAAGACAGTAGTGAGAATTCTCCCCCAGTAGAGCTAAGAGTAGATTTACTTCATCAACCTTCTCCTATCCAGCCACTCCACTGGTTATCAGCTAAAAGCACCAGTGACCTTATCAGACAGGACCAGAAAAATAAGAATGGACCTGATCAAAGGTATGTGTGGTCCCCAAGTTGCTGACCTTGGCCTCCAGCACAGAGCTGAGCCAAGCACTGGCCAACTGAACTAATCAGCTGACCACCCATGAGAAGGTCCTAGGACCACTGACCCATTACAGCCCACACCCCTGAGACTTGAGCATTCCCACAGTCAATCCCTCTACTGGCACAGTACCACACAGGCCACTTCTGCCTCTCCCCTTAGGCCTAGTCCCCATCAAACCCTAGCGTGGGAACCATGGCCATGCAGGCACCCAGCCCACCCCCTCTAGGAGCTACGTCTGTGACAGAACCCAGAACCACGGCTTGGTGCTGCCCACCCCTTTCCTGTGAACTGCTCCCCTACCCACGTTGTAGTGCCCAGGGATCCCCCAAGAGCCCAACTCACCTACATTGTCCTCAAAGCATCCCCAGCTCCCCCTGGCCCAGGAGCCCTCAGGCCCTACATCTAGGCCTGGCCAGATTTCCAGCCATGGGAGCCTTCAGGCCAAGGAAGCTCCTTCGACTTCACTTGCACATGGAGTAGATGCTGTTGCTGCTTTCCCTGGATCATCATTTTTTCAAAAGCTCGATGGGAAGAGGATTTAAAGACATTCCTGTGGCAGGTCACTGCAGCTGGGGCCCTGCTCTCTCCCTCTCCCCCTCCCCAGAGGACAGCCCTCACCTAGACACAGGAGGGGATGACCACCATCCCAGGTGGGAGTCTGGGCGAGTCAGACCACCTCTGGGGTGATGGAGGAGGGATCCCCAAACAGTGTTCTTTGAGCCTGGCAGGAAAGGGGGCACAAAGGAGCCTTCCTGGTTTGCCTTTAGAGTGGGACGTCACAGGCGCTCAAGATCTTTACAGAGATCTCAAGAGGACGCCAAGTATTTCTCCCTTCCCCAGACAGCATCAGGATCTCGCTTTCACTGAGACACAGTTTCTGATCCTTACAACAACCTTCCAAAGTAGCTTTTATTATCCCTATTTGCCAGGTCAGGAAAACAAGGCTGGGAAGGTTAAGTGAGCTGCCAAAGAACATACACAGCCAGAAAGCAGGAAAGATGTGATCCAAAAGCAGATGAGCGGGACCCTGAGGCCCAAGGATGGATTCCCTAGATCACAGACATCAAATACGTGTCTGTCCTCAGGATGCACTCCTCAGCCTCCGTGTCAACGCTGTCCTTGCTGTGACGGACAACTCTGGGCCTTCCAGAGATTGTGGAAGAGCGAGGAAGGGAGCGTAAATCTGATTCACAGGGTGGGGACCAGAAAAGAAAATCAGTCATGGGCAGCTCTGGAGGAGGCCTCCTCCTCCTCTTTTTCTCCAACATTCCTCAGATGTAGCCAGCTTTCCCCATACCCTTCGTATCTTGTTTGCTTTTGGTGGTACTGGGGGCCAAGATGGTCCTAGGGCATTGCCCCATAAGAGGCTGAAGGCAATGAATGGGGGTGGGGAGGGAGTTAATGGGCAATCCAGTCTGGCCACATGCTTAATATGCTCAGTTGGTAGCAAGTGGCACACTTGGGGTAAGTGGGGATTGAGGAGGAAGACTGTGGAGTTCCAAGTGTCTAGCAGATGGGAGGCCTGGGGAAAAGGGTGGAGAGAGTGCTCATTTGTGGGGGGGCGGTGGGATCTCAGCTGAGACACACGGACAACGGTGCTTCCAAAGGTCAAGGGTGAGGTCTCTGTCCAGATGACTTCTCCTGGGGCCCAACCATGTATCTACTGGCTATGGCATCCAAGCTGCATTCCTTTTTTTTTTTTTTTTTAAAGATTTTATTTATTTGACGGAGAGAGAGATCACAAGTAGGCAGAGAGGCAGGCAGAGAGAGAGGGGGAAGCAGGCTCCCTGCTGAGCAGAGAGCCCGATGCGGGGCTCAATCCCAGGACCCCGAGATCATGATCTGAGCCGAAGGCAGAGGCTTTAACCCACTGAGCCACCCAGGCGCCCCTCCAAGCTGCATTCTTTTTTTTTTTTTTTTCCAAGCTGCATTCTTAATGGACCAAATGACTTGGGAGACTCCCATGTTCGCTCTGGGGCTCAATTTCTCCTTCTGTGAAATAAGGAGAGATCCTTTCTGCCTCCTTGCTCCCTATTTCTTCATGGCCAGAGCAGGCTGAATAAGATGGTATTTAGAAAATGTTCAACCTCTTGGGGGTATTAAGAAGTATTAAAGTCACTTTCGTAGTATATAACAGGATTAGCTGTAATGGGCTCCACTTCCTGGTTCTCATTGTCAGATAAAAATGTCCCAGAGAGGGGCGCCTGGATGGCTCAGTGGGTTAAGCCTCTGCCTTCTGCTCAGATCGTGATCTCAGGGTCCTGGGATCGAGCCCCGCATCGGGCTCTCTGCTCAGTGGGGAGCCTGCTTCCCCCCCTCTCTCTGCCTGCCCCTCTGCCTACTTGTGATCTCTTTCTCTCTGTCAAATAAATACATAAAATAAAATGTCCCAGAGAAGCAGGACAATCTATGTGTCTCTTGGACAGGGCCTGTTCAAGCCAAGGAGCATGGCCATCAGTACCAATCATTTTTTGTGATACCTTCACGATGGATCTGGAGAAGCTCACGGCCAGAAGGCTAGGAGCTGGGAGTGTTAGCAAGGAGCCTATTTCTTTCTTATGTGAACAAGTATGTGCATATGTGTGTGTGCACACGCACTCGTGGTATTGGGGGAGCGCACCAGATCCCCTACTCCTAAACATGCTCCTCTTCCTCCTTCTAAGTGCTCTGATTTGAAATTTTACCTAACCTCAGTGGGCAGATTCAAGAAGAGGGTCTCAAGTTCCCCTTAGTTCACTCGTTCTGGGGATCCCTGTCCTCAGTAAATTACATTAGGGAGTCAGTACTTCTTATTACCAAAGCTCACTGCACTTGCGGAAGGATTCACGACAGGATTCCTTTGTTCAGTACACACCTTGGCTGAGTACCCCCCATATGCCAGGTGCTTTGCCAGATGCTGTGGCAATCACAGTGGCTGAGACTCAGTCTCTGCTCTCAAGGAGCCAACAACCTGGTAGGGGGAAACGCGCAGTCATCATAGGCACATATGCTGTGTGTCAAGAGAGGCAAAACAAAGTGCTACGGGGATGTGTGTGTGTTAGTCTGATGATGCAGCAGAATTTGGGAAAGCTTCAAGGAAGAGGCAGCAGCAGGGCTGGGGTTGGTGGTTTGAGGTCCGGGAAGTAGTAGATCTGATAACTGAACCTCCCATGCCCACGGTCTATGAGGGCTCGAACACATACTCTGCTCTTCAAAGGGACTGTGCAGTATTAGTGGTAAGAGAATAAACTGGAGCCACAGAGCCTAGGTCCAAAGCCTGGCTCTGCCATTTGCTGATGATGTGACCTTGGGCAAATTCCACAAACCCTTGCATTTCTGCATCTGTAAGAGGAGGCTGAGACCAGGACCTACCTCTTCATTGCTTTGAAGAGTAAGTTAGTGAATAAATGCAGTGCTTAGAACAGTACCTGGGACATAGTAAGGATTCAACAAGTACTGTTGTTATTGTGATCACAAGGACAAAGAACCTTTTTTTCAAGTGTTCCTCTATCCCAGATGCCCAGGGATGGAGGCTGAACCGCCTAGTGCTTCTGGAGCCTCCAGCAAAGCAAAGGAGGATCAGAGTACCTGCCCGGCTCCGATCAGAAACCTATAGCATCGGCATGAAAAACACCGCTGTGCTGGCTGCCGTAACACCCAAATGCCCACCAGTGGGTAGGGCAGGAAACTAGACCGTTGGAAATTTTATAGTGCAAAGAGTAAGGCCTTTTGAGTCAGAAAGACCTGGGTTCAAATCCTAGATCTGCTACTTCTTGCTATGTGGCTTTAGAGAAGCTATTTTAACTTTTCTGAGCCCAAAGTCCTCATCTGTAAAAAGCAGTCTTAGAATTGTGTAACAATTCAGTGAGAATAAAGATGAGATACCCAGCATGGAGCCTGATGCATAGTAGATGCTCAAGAAATGGCCAAAATTATGTAAAGGAGAAGAGTAACTCTTCTTCTCGGAAGGGAAGGAGACAAATTGAGACACAGACTTGAATAGCCTGATGGATGGCAGGTGAGTCCAGAGGCCGGTGGTTTCCAGGGAAAAGGGGCACAGTCCTAGTCCCTGAACACAGTGTGCAGCCCTACCCAACACGTACTTCCCCCTTGTCCCGCTCCACCTTTTCCAGTCTACACCCTGGGCTGTCTGTCGATTCTCTCTGATCCTCACCCTTGGGCTCTTCTGTTTTTAAATCCAACACTTTTTAGTTGCATTTACCAAGGGCGTGCCAGGCACTGTTGAGTTCTTTCCCTATATTGACTTGCAATTGCCCTATGAGTTGGCGGTATTACATTATCATTCCCACGTCACAGGCAAGGACACCAAGGTACAGAGAGGCTAAGGAATTTGCTTGTGATCACACAGCTAGTAAGTGGGAGAGCCAACATTAGAGGCACCGTGGAACCACCTGGGCCTGTAACTACCCTGCACTGCTGCTCAGCCTCAATCCAGGCCTCCCCCCACCCCCCAATTCCACTGACTCCCTTCCACCCCCAACCTCCCTTTTCAGCCTTGACTCATTCTGGCTTCAGGCCCCTTCAGGACAAACAGAGGCAACTGGCTCCTAATGCTCTGCAAACCCTAGAGCCAGGAAGTATTTTTGGCCTATAAATATTTTTACTCTAGCTCAGAATGTGGTGAGAGTTTAAGCGCCAGCTCCCTCAGATCTGCAGGGCCAGAGGCAGGATGAAGGGAGGGAAGGCGGGCACTGTATTCAGCAGCCCCTCCCAGGTCTGGAGGACTAGCCAGGCTGCAGGGTCCCAGCCAGGACTCTCTGCCGCCCTTTCTGCCCTTGAGGCTCCCGCAGCAGCGGCAGGGTGGGCGGGGCCCGCGGGGCGGCGGCCGTGGTGCTGATAGGACAGCTCCTCCTGCAGTGGCCCCGTTAAAGCGGCCGCATCTGCGCTTTGTGAATGTAGTCAGAATATCCGTTTCAGAAAGCCAGAATATTTTAACCACAGCATCAAGAGGTTGGATATGGAAAGGGAGGGGAGGGTAAGGGAGGGGAGGGGAGGGAGAGAGGAAGGTGCTGGTCAGATGGTTCCATCACAAGCTGAGTAAATTTGGGCAAATTATTTCTCTTCCCTGGTGTGTTATTTCAAAACTGCAAAACAGGAAGGAAAAAGTTGCCTTCTCAGAAGGAAAGAAAAATACTGGAATAATTCATGGTAAAGGTTCGGCGTATCTCTGGACTCAAGCACTGCGGTACAGACCCTGCACAGCAGAGGGTGGTGGTTAAGAACACAGGACCTGGAGCCAAAATGACCCCCTTCCTTCAGCATCCATCTACATGTTCCCAATACCCTTCCTCCTCCGCCCACCCCCAGGCAAATCTAGCTGCTTCCTAGCTTGTGGTCCTAAGCAAGTTATTTAGCCTCCTTGGTCTGCTTCCTCATCTGTAAAACAGGAACAATAATAATAACAATATCTATTTTATAATGTTGTTATAAAAATTCAGTGAGTTATTATAGGAAAACCACTTAAGACCGTGCCTGGCTCATACAAACTCATACAAACCACTGAATAATGCTGGTTATTATTGACTCCGATAGATCATCAGCACAGCATGTATCTCCCTTTCTCTCTGTTCTACTCAGATTTCCCACTGGTACCTTTTGTCACCCACTCCTGTCACAGCAACATAAATATTACCACTATATGCTTCCCTCTAACCTAAATTTCTATTCCCTTCGTTGAGTATGAATAGGATAGATAGTTTACATGGGATTGGGGTAGGGAGGATAAACAAAGTTGGAGAAGTTTCCAAAATAAACCGTGGCAGGGGTTAGTGAGAGAGGTGGGGAGACGTCTTTCATGGAGCCCCTTCTGAAGCCGATGCGGTCCTGACAGCAAGAGCGAGGCCCAGGGACAACCTCTTCAGAGGTAGAAGGTGGACAGAACAACATTCAGGGATCCAGACACCACAGACCAAACTCCTGGACTCACGTAGGCCTCTTTGCAAGCTTTCTTCCTCTACCTGCCACACACTGCCTCCTGTCCCTGAAAGCCTGACGGGTTCCTGCCAGGGCCACACCCCAGATGGGGGCTCACTTCTAGTTGGAGGCCCAGGCTGGTCTCTGGAGGCTGACAACCTCAGTGAACAGAGAGCTGTGTCCCCTGATGTCCTAGCAAAGAGGTGACTCATGTTGCCTCACCTCTCAGCCAAGGACCATACAGTGACACACACACTCCCACTTCTACACACTGAGACACAGGCACACACACCCCCGTCTGTAGCTTCAGTCTGTCTGCCTGCTCTCTCTGTCCCTTCCCTTTGGCCCATCTCTCATCCAGCCCAGAGATGAGGGGGTGCTCTGTCTCCCTATCTTTTTCCATCTCAAGGGCTCTGGGCTCTCCAGCGGCGTGTTCACAGGCTTTCCCTGGAAAAATGGCCCCCAACACCATCACTATGTGTACACAATTTTCATTTAACATTTGTGGATTACAGACTTGCTACAGCTCACACATGGAGGTATGGATGGGGGGGGGGATACGGGCAATTGATGACCTTCCTATGCCTAGAGGAATTAACTTGTCCCAGGTCACTGCTGAGTAACGGTAGTGCCTGGGGTGACTCCTGGTCCAGTGCTCTTCCTCACACCACACAGTCTTCCCTCCCCATAAGACCCCACGGCTGGCATCATGGGGAGGTCCCCAGGGCTGAGGAAGGGACTGCAATGGCCATTTACTAAATGTTCTTCTTACCCAGCCTCTTATCTCTGCTAGTCTCTCGGGACAGAGGGGAAGATCTGAGATGTGGGTATATGGTGGTGGGGTCAAAGTTGAAGAGATTTGAAGCCACCCCCCTTCCCACACTCTTAGCCTGCAGACTCCGGCTTTGGGCTCCAGTAAACCAGCTGGGGGCTGTGCAGCTTGGCCTGGTCCTTGGCAGAGAAGGTGATCACGCCCGTCAGGACTGAGAGAGGGACAGGATGGGCAGCCTGCCCTGCTGTTTTCATGACAGGCATGGGCAGAGCAGGCAGAGCACTGGCAGGAGGCAAGGGAATGGGTTGGCTGGCAAGGACTCGGCAGGCACAGGGTGGGGGCTTGGGGCTCCAGCGCCCGCCTGGCTGGCTCCTGGCTCAGAATGGGGATTAGGATTGTCCACAGTAGTGGAATTCATTATCCTCCTTCCCATCTTTACCCCTGGAGCCCAGGGCTCTGCCAACACTCTCAGGAATTCCTTTGACCTTAAAATGGTAGAATGGTCTTCTTTCTGGACAGATGGCAACATGTTCTTACAGAGGAAGATGGGACTAGCCAAGTTAATCTCAGGTAATACCAAATAGCTTGGTTTCCCGGCACTTAGGGTAAACGATTACAGGGGTGCCAACACCTTACCCTTCAGGCCCAGTCCGGCTGAGCCCAAACCCCTTTCCCAGGAGATGGTTTCCAAACATGGTACCGCACCGACCTGACATTGTCAGAGCAAGTCCATCACACTCCCAAAGAGTGTCCCTTGGCCTCGCGACTACTCCGGCTAAGCCCAGGCCGACAGGCAGGACAGGCGCGGCCGTCAGACAGTCTATGCAGGAGACGTGGTCACTGTTCTTCTCTGAATCTCCCGCCCCCATCTCTCCACACTGGAAGTTCCTCCAAATGTCTAACTTTCCAGCCCTCCTGCTAAGAATCAAGTCCGTTTCCTGGTCCTCCATTCCGGGGGTTGTTTCTCACAGCCTCCGGCCTGGAGAGCAAAGTGAATTTTGAGCTCTGGGGAGGGGCCCCAGAGCCGCGCAGCTGAAGACCTGCACTTTATCAGCATATCGGCATTTGTCACTGATCTGGTCCATACAGACGGCTCCGCTGCCAGGCTCCTTGGTTCCTTTTCAATTAGCCAAGAGAAATGATTTAGTGCTAATGAAAATCAATGGTTTAAAGCTGTCCCACAAGTCACAGGGGGCTGGAGGCTCAGGTTATAAATACCCCCCAGGAAGGAGCGGGTATGGGGAGCACGTGCCACCATGAAAGGCTTTCCTCTGCTCCAGACCGCCTCCCGCTCCTCACCCTCCAGCTCCAAAAGCCCCTCTGGGCACTCCCAGCATGTGCTATGCTTTCCTGGAAGGCCAGTGAAAACCTGGGAGTTCTCCATCACAAGAGGACCGTTGCCTAGGCTCCCGGGAATCTGCCCCAGACAGTTCATGCTGTACCCCCATCACATTCCCCTCCACCCCTGCGTGAGAGTGTGTGTGTATGTGTGTGTGTGTGTGTGTGTGTGTGTCTAGTTACTTCCTCTAGGCTACTGTTACCAGAGCCCTGGCTTCCCAAGCAATAGCTTCGATTCCAGATGGACCACGAGCTAATGAATGGGGGAGGAGCAGGAGTAAGTGGACCCTTGGGGGTGGGGGAACTCATCTCAGAGAAACTGGAACCTTCGCAGACCCCCAGGCAGCTAGCCAGATGACTGCCTCTCCCACCAGACCTGTCAGCCCCGTCTTTCTCACACTCACTTTATTGTTATTTTTCTCCCTCAACTCAAAGCCTGCAATGTTCTTCCATGGATGGTTTTTCCAGCCAGGCAGATGAAGGACATATCACTCAACAAGCCCCACATACTTTCCAGGCCACGAAGTTCGGGGCCATGGGAATGGGGCAGGGGAGGGAGTTTCCTTGGTGCAGAGGTAAGAGAGGTCTGGGGGATTCTAGACCACTCTTAAAGCCGTCCAGCCCAAAGGCCTTGCCACTTTGTCACATGGAGGTTAATACCCTGGCTGGAAGGCCACATCCGGGCATTTGCAGAGGGCTGGACTCTCAATCTGACTGCAGACCCATCAGTCAGACTAGGCTAAGAGGTGCGGACCAGACCTCCTGCCAAGTTAGGTCAGCCTTAGGCTGGCTACACTAGCAATGAGCCCTACTTTCCTTAAAGATCTCAGAATGTGGGAGGGGTGGGAGTGGGGGTAAGAGGCATGAGTGGGGAGTTGGAAGCAGGCCCAAAAGTCAAAAGTAGCCCAGGAGTCAGACCACTGGACTGGATTCCAGTGCTAAGTATCTCCTTGAATTATTCAGTCTCTAGGCCTTAACTTTACCATCTGAGAAGTGAGGCAAGCAATTCCGGCAAGAAAGAGAATTCAACTTATTCCTCATTCCTGAGCAGTGGAGAGGGAGCACGGGTTGTGTGTGTGTCTTAAGTGGAACCGAGCAGCCTCGTCCTGCTGGCTCCGCCGGCTTCCCTTAGAGGCAAGCTAAAACCGGGCTTGGGCCCCCATTACTGCCGGCACAGTGCTGCCGAGCAGGACACCCCCACCCCACTTTCAGCAGCAGCACATCCGTGGAGGAGTCACACACGGCGGACAGACCAGGACTGACTGCAGCCCAAAGCTGGGGGCCAGGCTGCAGGAGGGAAGCCTCCCCTCCCCCTACTGACCCCGATTCATGGGAAAGGGTCTGGCGGGCTGTGAGGCTCCCGGACTGTAGCTCCTCAAGGCCCAGAATCCTGCCAGACACCAGGAGGCTAACAGGTGAGCTTATGGGGTTCCCCACCCCTGAAACTGGGAACCCATCCTCTCCCTCTCCTATCACGCCAAGCAGACCTGCCCTGCCCATACCAGGGGCCTCACTCAGCTGTCCTGTACCTCCTGGCAGGGTCTCGGAGTGGGACCACCTCTGCCTGGAAAGGTGGGCCAGGTGTCACCAGAGCTGCCCAGCAAATGGCTGAGGCTACAGGACCACGTGAGGTGGGACCATTAGTGTGCGCGCATTTAGACCAGAAACTCACAAGCCAGGCAGAGCAGCTCTGCTTACCCACCCCACCCTCAGCCTGAATGACTGCATGAACCTTCTGGAACTTTTCTGGGGTGGTTTTCTGAATGGGCTTCTGCTATTTTATAAGCCACATGGCTTTGGGAACGTTACTTACACCCCATGAGCTTTGATTGTCTCATCTAAAAGATAAGGATAACTGTCTCCCCGAGTTGCCATAAAAACACCCTGGGATAATGTGTGTGTCTTCGTCCATTCGGGTTGCTCTAACAGAAGAGCACAGACTGGGCAGCTCCCAAGCAACAGAACTTATTCACGGTTCTGGAGGCTTGAGATCATGGTGCAGGCAGGCTGGGTGTCTGGTGAGAACCTGCTTCTTGGGTCCCAGACGGCTGTGTTCTCACACGGCAGGAGGGCGAGGGAGCTCTCTAGGGTCTCCTTTAGAAGGGCACTGATCCCATTCAGGAGGGCCCTTCCCTCATGACAAAATCACTTACCAAAAACCCACCTCCTAACGCAACTACTTGGAGATTAAGAGCTCAACTTAGTAACTGGACCGGGGGGACACAAACAATCTAAAGCAGAGTGAAAAATGCTTAGCACAGTAGCCTGTGGAACGTGCTTAATAAAGGTTAGTTTGTATAAAAGTAACAAAGTACTCACTAGAAAAAAACTCGGAAAATCTAGAAAAATACAAAGAAGAGAAAGTCTATCGTCGACAAACCTACTAGCCTACAGTTAGCTTTTTAAGTGTTTTGGTTTCTTCCAGGCTTTTTACTACTCATGCCTATATTATGAATATAATATATACTATACACATATAGTATAGTATATATATACATACGTATTATGAAACTGTGATTATGCTAAACATACATGTCATGTCTCCTCACTTACTATCAATTAAGCATCTTTACTTTTCATCTAAAACTCTTGAAATTGTTTTAAAAAATCCTTATTTTTTATTTTTTTTTAAGATTTTATTTATTTATTTGACAGAGAGAGAGAGATCACAAGTAGGCCGAGAGGCAGGCAGAGAGAGAGGGGGGAAAGCAGGCTCCCTGCTGAGCAGAGAGCCAGATGCAGGGCTTGATCCCAGGACCCCGAGACCATGACCTGAGCCGAAGGCAGAGGCTTTAACCCACTGAGCCACCCAGGCGCCCCTAAAAAAAACTCCTTATTAATAGATCGTAAACCATCCCGCAAATGCAGTATACAGAAATGACTTAAGCATTCCATCATTACTGGCCACTCAGGGTGTTTCCAATTTTCCACTAGTAGGTATAACGCTGTGATAAACATGCAAACGAGCTTTGCTTGAGCCTCAGCTCATTCCTCAGGCTTCCTTCTTAGAAGGGGAATTACTGGGTGCAGGTGAGCGGCTTATGACGACTCTCGGTCATAAACTGCAGACTGCTGTTCAGAAAGAATCAACATGTTCTTCCTCCAGTGGTGTCCGAGTGCCTGACTCAATGCGTCCTTCCTTCGTAGCCATGAGGATCACACACAGAATGGCCTAGCTCGCAGTGGGGCTGCAGCCTCTCCGGGGGGCCTGGCCCTCCCTGTGGCCACATATGCCAAGAGCTTTCATGATGTTCTTGAATAGTCAGGCCAAAGCTGGAGGCAACAACGTGTGGGGTGGCCCCGCCACCAGCAGATCCTGCTCTCCCTCCCCTCTGAACATGGAGAAGAAAAAAGAAACGGCTCTCCTTGGGGGATGGAAGTTAGAGGTTAGGAGAGCACTGCCCATGAAGAGGACTAACTACTGGGCCTGGCTCTTCTGCTTTGGAGGCCTGGAGGCAGGGCAAAGAATGCTCAGGGCCAAGTGCATGGACAGGATGACAGGAGCCGCCTTGGCCTTAGCACAGAAGCTTGAAATACACGGCAGTGCCACTGGGGAAAGTGCCAGCAAGATGAGGTGGTTGGGTGGGACTGTGGAGTCCCTACAGGGGCCAGGCGCTGGGTTGGAGGGAACCACGCACTATCTACCTTGAACAATAAGTAAGTCCCAGAAGGCCCTGTTTTGCCTGCTTGAGGGTTCCCGGCTGGTCCCTGGCCACTTGTCCAGGTAGATAGTTCCCAGATGTTCTGACCGGCTTAGGCTTCCTCCCCCTTTCTTTGCAGTCCTTCCTCTTCCTGATTCCACCACCGGACCACCGTCCTAGGTGCCCTGTAACCACCGGGGAAAGTCTGCCAGGCCTGCAGCACTATACTATGGCTGGAAGAGCCAGGGTCCCCTCTGCGAACACACCAGTCCGGGCACCTGGAAATCCAGGGCTCTCGTCACTTCCTTTCCCACCTCTTCTTTCCCTCCTTTTCCCTCCAGGCTTCCTCCAGACCTTTGGAACAGGAAGACAAAGGCGGGGGGGCGGGGGGGGACACACGAGGGGGGGGGTGTTGGGAGGCAGAGGCTGCTGAGACCAACCACACTGCCTGAAGCTGGACAGACCAGGAAAATCTCACAGGGTTCACACACACCCACGGTCCTTGGGCGGGAACCTGCATGGTTCAAGATCTTGTTTATGACAGCCCCCACCCTCCAGCTCCTACCTCTGGCCTTCACCCTTCCCTAGACACTGCTTGCTTCAGGCATGGCCTTGTTCAGATACAGCCCTACCTCACTCCTACTGCAAAACAGTCCCCATTACCTCACTCGGGCAACTACTGAAAAATCCTCCCTCATCCTTCCTGAACTGACCCACAGAAAGGTGATCACATGGCCCAGCCCCACTCTATCCAAACACAAAACGCCTATGGCTCTCATCCTTGGCCCTTGCAGAAATGTCCTAGACTCTCTCTCTCTGCATGCAGACTGTCACTCTCATGACTTGTTATCTCATGAGGTTTCAGTTGAAGCTATTTGTGATGCTCTCTGGGGACCCTGAGAGCAAGCAAGTTGTGGCTGGTAAAACTACACAAATGTCCTGAAATACAGGGTCTCACCACCTCCTCCTACTGCCACCTAACTTTTTTTTCTCTCTCTCTCTTTTGGCAGTACCCGTTGTCATGGAGATTCTAACACAATGGGGCAGGTAGGAAGCCTGTTGCTTGGCAACGAGATGCCGGAGGTACAGGATTGGCTGCTGAGGTCTAAGGGAGCAGAAAGGATGATAAGGGGAAGGTGGGAAAGTCGAGAAACACCCTGGGGGGACACAAAGGCACAGGAGAGAAGCAGAAGACAGGAGCAGGGTGAAGAGGAGAAAATAGAAACGAGAAGAGAGAACGCGCAACCTCCCTGGGGCTGGGTCACCACTGTGTATTTGCTCGGATGGCCTCGGTAAAAACAACAAAACAAAACAAACATACATTGGTATATTTTCATAGCTGCATTTACATTGTAGCATGATGTGTGGAAACTAAGACAAAAGGAAGTTCCTAAATATCAGAATGGGAAAATTCTACAGGGAGATTCTACCGATCTGTGGAATGATGACAGGCTTCAGATAAAACACTTGGGTTTGAATCTCCACTCTACCTGTCCCTTAAAGTGTGACCCTCTCAAGCAACATGACCTCTCTGAGCTTCAGTTGTCTCATCTTCAAAATGGGAAGAGCAACACGTACCTCACAGGCTTGTTGCAAGAGGCAGTGAGCCAATGTGATGGGCACTGGCACGTACCGGGTAGGCTCAGGAAGGGGTCAATCACATGGTTAAGATTGTTGGCCTTTTGTGACCAGCCACCCATTGTTCATCTGAATCACCGTGATTAGGACAGGCACGGACAGGCTGTGTGGCGGAGTGGAAAGAGCCCTCTTCCCAATGTCCAAAGACATTGGCTTCCATTCATACCAACATGCCTACAGTCTGAGACGTGGGCGAACTATTAACCTTTCTAAGTCGAGTTGCTCATCTGTGACACGGAGATAATAATCCCTCCCTCAGAAAGTCACTAGGAAGATCATATTCGAGTAGGTTGGTCAAGAACCTGAGGTAGGTTCTGAGCCCCGGTGGATGTCCAAAATGCCGGGCGCTCTGACCGCTAACTCCCAGCTCTCTGCCATGGAGATCTATAGGTCTGGGCTGAGGCCACTCTCCATCTCCCTTAAGGAAGAGAAGGGTTCGATGGTGCCTAGGTGTTCTTCCTGGCATCTGAATCACACATGACTGAGGTGAAGATAGGGGAAGAGAAAACACAGACTATGGAAGACGACGTGAAGGCACATCCTCCAGGTTCATTGCCAAGCAAACTAATTTTGCCAAAGCAATGACTTCTGTTAGCAGGAGCAAAAGGCAGTAGGGGAGGCCTGACAGCAGTGACAAGTAAAGGTGCACAACCACCATTTCAGCCTAGTTCACAATGATGAGCATTTCCACGCTGGGACCACAAGAGGACTATTCCTGAATACAGAAGTCACCATGTCCTAGAAGAAGAGGGATTCAAGGGGGCAGGACCGATGTACATTACCCGGGGCCGGTGGAGCTTTGGCAAACCAATGGATGCCTCCCAAGAAAGTGATACCGTAAAAATCCTCAGGGGCCCATGAAGTTCATGGAATGATTCTTGGTGTCCAGCCTAAACCTTTTCTGCTGTAATTTTCTGCTCAGTCTTTCTGGTTCTGTCCTCAGAGAGCAATTGAACTGGCTGAGAAGGTAACTGTCTCACCAGCTTCTAGGTTCACGCCAGGACTGGGGAGGCAGACGGGAGGGCAGTGACTCACACAGTCGCTGTTTAATTCGGCTGTCTCACTGTCTACAGTGCTTCCCGAGCTCTAGCCCCCAACAGCCCACATTCCTCTGTGGTTTCCAGGCTATTTTCCAAATAATGCCACCAGGCACCAGAGGGATGCAGGTACCATTCTGCTTGGCCTGAGCCAGGCCTGCCAGGCTGGGGGAGGCTGGGTGTGGGGGCTGCATGGGCCTGGAGAAGGCCAGGAGGAGCGTGAGCAAGGGGGGCAGCTGACTCCTAGCTCTGCTCCCCCGCCCTGGAGCACCCCAGCCTAGAGCACATCCTCCTTTTGAGCACTCTTCTTAGGGGGCTCAGAAGGCCTGCCCCTGTGGCCTAAGCCTGAAGGACTCTAAGTGGTTTCACGTACAAAAAGATAATTTAGGGAAAGATTAATCGCTGCTTCAGGAACACAGGACTGCTTTAACACTGATGGTGTCCGGTTCATTCTTTGCACTGGGAGGAACCTGAAGAAAAAAAGCCTGTAATTGGAGCAGCAAGAGAGATTTAGGGAAGACTTTGGGAGGATGGCCTTGACAGTGACTGGGTGGGAAAGAACAGACCTCTGACAGACACTCGTGGCATAGGCCAATTGTTTGTTTAGATCGGGGAGATTTCATTTTGGACCCTTAAAAGGTGGACTTTTGCAAAACACTCATTCCCTTTGGTGGGTCAGGGGCGGGGCGCGTGTGAGGAACATACATAATGAGCTCATCTTGAGGTGCCGTGGGGGACAGAGGCTAACTTGAGCTAAGATGGGCTCAGTCCTTTCCAAAGGGCTGCTGGAGACCACACTGCAGCTGCACAAGGGAACGGGAACGAGGGAAAGTGCTTTAGCTAGTTTCCAATGCATGTGTTTTAAATCTTGGCTCTCCACGTCATAGCTAAGAGAGTCCGAACACCCCTCTAACTGAGTTGTTCCCTGGATCTGGACGGGGGATCAGTGACCACTACTGACTAGCTTTTGCAGAGGCCCCAGGAAAGGGCAAAATATCCCAGGAGACAGCTCTGGCTCTGAAGATGGACGAGATGAAGCTTCTAGAACCGGACTTCAGGTAGGGAATCTGTCCAGCGCTAGAGGGTGGTCAACTCAGGATAAACTTGATCCTAAGGGCTTTAGCTCAGGAGAGCCCTTTGCTCCTGCACTGGGATTGAAGGATCAGACACCTAAGTGCTGTAAAGCCTCAGCATTCCTGAAGTTTCTGCTTTGTCCGTCGGTTTTTTGTGCCCCCTCCAACTTTTTTTAAAAATGGAAGCCTTCATTTTGAAGGAATTTTAGATTTACAGAAAACACAGAGAGATAGTAGAGTTCCCATATATCCTTTGCCCAGTTTCGCCCGGCGCTAACATTTTACACGACCATGCCATATTTGTCAAAACTAAGAAATTAACATGGGCATATTACCATTCAGTTCACTAAACTTGATTCGGAGTTCACCAATTTTTCCACTAATGTCCTTTTTTGGTTCCAGGATCCAATCCAAATTCTCTCATTGCATCTAGCTTCCCCCTCACCCCCTGGCTTCAAACATTTAAATTTCCTTCTGCAAACTCAGCCTCTCTCTACCATGCTCCAGGGGAAAAGAGGAAGGCATTTGGGTTACTGTTCACCTTTGGAATGATCTGAGCAGGGTAATTCTGGGCAAGGGCACGGGGCAGGAGGAAAAGGAGGAGAAAGCCTCAGGGATGATGAGCTAAGGTTTAAGGGTCATTAGGTGGCCACCCTCCACCTAGAGAATCTCTTTCCTTCTGGAGCTCTTGAGCCTTGGATCCCTCCCATACGGAATCATTCAATGGTACAAAGGCTTTTAGGGGTGACTGTGGGGTCTCCGTCCCTAAGGGTCATAAGGATGAGGTGACCAGAGGCATGGATGAGCTGCCCTTCTCCAGTCCCTTCCCCTCTAGGGCAGAGAACTTGGTTGGAGCTGCCCCCTTGTTTGGAGCCCGGAACCTGGCCTGTGACTTCAGAACTCAGCCCCTATTTCTGAGCACACAGCGCTTCGTAATAAATAGCAGGGAAAGTGAAGCTGAGACGAGCCTGCCTCTCAGCAGAATTGTTTCCAAATAAAGTGTTATTTTTTGCTCTCAAGCTCTCCCTGGAGATGACTATGGCGCTTAAAAACCACTAAATATCTCTCCTTGTTTATGACACAGACACTTTCCCATCCTCCCTCTGTCCCTTAGCCTGGTCTCTTTTATAGCAATTACATGAGTGGTGCTGAATTAGAATCAGAGCAGATGCTAGCAAGCCCGCCTGATGGGTTCCCCTCCTAGCAAGAGGGGCTCATGGGAAAGGCTCTGATTTCCTAGAGACGCAAGACTCATGGAAAGAAGCTCCCAAGACGAGCATCAGCATGGGCCCTAAGTCCCGGATTTGGCTGGCTGGGCGCCACAGTTGCACAGCTGCCAGAAAATCCATCCTCCTGAACCAGCCCTGGGTCAGAGCTGTATGAGACCTTCAGCCAATTAGCTCTGTGCTCTCTGGTCTACCCCTGGACGGGGTACAGGGAACTGGAACTGCATCTGGGGGAGAGGGCTGTTCAGAGTGGGGGCCGGCCAGTGAGAGGTTAATGGACTGGGGTGGCTTATCCCCAAGCGAGGTCAAGGGGAGACTGGCTAATGAGCTTTGCAGATATAAAGCCTTTGTTCTCCATTGCCATTGAAAACAGGGCCTTGGAAAAGGAAGTCCCCATCCAGCCAGAAAGATTGGGATTGGGCACAAGAAAATGACAAGGAGCTAGGAAATACTGCAACATGGGGTCCAAGAAGACTGTGACCTCATCTGGCCAGAAGGCCCTCCTCTGTGAGATTCTGCTTCCAAGGGTCCCAGCCTGGCCAGGCAAAGCCCAGGTGGGGAGGCCGGGAGGCGGGTGTCTGCCAGCAGGCAGAGATCCCACCTTATCCCTCCTCATATGCTGAGTGGGATCAACAGAAGCCCCTGTCCCCGTGGGTGGCTCCAGAAATATTTTCTGAAGGGCAGATCCCTCCTGGTTCTAATGTCCGCCCTGATGATGATCCCCTGTCCGGAGGAAGGGACAGGGATTCCGCGACCTCTGTAGGGCTCTGCCAGCTGCAGAATCAGGCACAGAAAGAGGCAGCCTCTCCCCATCTACCGCTGCTACAGAACTGAAGATCACTGCGTGGCTGGGCTCCTAGCAGGCTGCAGCCCCACGGCCTTCACCCACCATAAATGGCGACCAACACGAGGACCGCCCTCGCCTGCTGCTTCACTGCCATCATCCCAGAGCCTTCTACTCGAAATGTAAGAGCCTGTCCCAAGTCACAGAGCCAGAACCTAGAACTGACCAGAACCCAGGTCCCCAGTGCCAGGCCAAGATGTGTGGTCAGTTCTGTGGTCCTACCTACTTTTCTTGAGCCCTGTGTCCTAGTGCCACTGCCCTAATTTGGACCCTTACTATTTCTCACCAGTATGTACAACTTGGTGGTCTGGCCCCATCCTGGCTGGTCCACTCATACCATTTATTCACCGAGGCCAGGAGGACCCGGCCAAATTGTGGGTCTAACCATGACTTTCCCATGTAATAAAAATCAAGCTCCTTAGGGTGCAGGGCTTCTGAGACCCTCCCTGACTTGACTCCTCCCTGTCTTGAGATCTCATCCCCCAGCTTTCCTTGCCTATGAGGGATTTGTTTATCCACACGCCTTGTGGTTTCAGGCCTTTTTTTAGCTAATTTCTATTCACTCTTTGTGTTCAGCTCAGACATCACTCCCTCCAGGAAGGCCTCCCTGACCTTCTATGGGGAGCTAAGGGCCTCCCTCCGCCCCTGCAAAGCTTCCAAAGCTTCTACATAGTGCTGGCCTCTCAGTATGGACTCTTGGCACCCAGTACAGTGCTTGGCACATAGTAGACGCCCAATAGAAGTTGGAGGAACCGGATACCTTGGCACCTTGGCACTCCGTAGCTGGGCAGCCTCCCCTTGCAGAGAGCTATGCCCTGCCCCTCCCACTGCTCTCTGGAGGCCCAGGGAACTGGAGTCAGGCGGGAGATGGCACACGGCACAGGGAAGGGGCCTGCCTCCTGCCTCACTCATCATACTGAGCTGGGGGTCCAAAGAGAGCGAGAGGAGGAAATGAGACACAGCTGGCAAGGAAAGAGGCCAGGAAATCGTCCCCACTAAACAGGAAGCAGGGTGGAGTGCTGGAGGCCGAGCTTCCTGAGGACTGGGAGGGAGGAAATCTGGCCCTATTCGCTGGCTGCCCTCAGCTGCTCAGCCCTCAGCACAGAGGAGCAAGGGCCCCGCAGCCTGTGGGAAGGTGTCTCTGTGATCCTCTCCGCAGGCTTTAACCAGAGGGCCCCAGGGGCATGGTAGGAGGTTATGTGATAGTTTGTGGTTTGCACACTGAGACCTGACGGGGAAGCCCCAAGTCAAAACAGCCACACAGCTCCCAGAAAGACAGCAGAGCCACCTTCAGAGAGAGGTGGGAGGGGCAGAAAGGAAAGTGGAGGAAGGTGTTTGGCCGAGGTAAGTTTCTGTGAATCCCGAGAAATGTTGGATGCCTTGGGAGGGGGCAGGCCTAGACCACGCCCTCTCCTCTTGCCCTTCACTGACCACCCTCCCACCCTGTGGAAGTGACCCCACAGGTCACTTCCCAGTGATGATCTCCCTCACTCCCACGCCAGATCTGTGTTCCCATTGCTCCTCCCTTGTTACAACCTGTCCCCCTTGTTCAGCATCTTCCCACTAGGCTGGAAGGTCTCGTGGGGCAGGGACTGTATTTGTTCACCACCGTGTCTCCCGTACCTGGTATGATCCTGTCTACATAGTAGCTGCTCAATAAATGTGGTCGAAGGGATGATGACATGAAGTCACCCACATAGCACGTCTGCTACAAGTGATGTGCAGAACAGCTGAGGAGATGACCATGAAGGGGACTGAACTATTATTCGTTAATAACTTCACAGAGGAGGAGGGTGCTGGGTCAGGAAGGACAGGGCTTGGCATGGGAGGTACCAGAGCAAGTGGGGAAAGACATTCAGGGGGCCAGGGGACATACACGCCATGACTGAGGGGGGCAGAGGGAATGCTGCTCTCAGCAGGATGGAATTTCTTCCCCTTTCTCTTGCCTGGAAGGCAGTGGCCACAATGGAGGGCCCACCTCCAAACCTGAATCCCCACCTGCGCTGACTCCAGCTGACCCCAGCTGCTCCAGCCTCCCCCCAGGTGTGCCCCTCGTCACTGCCTGGAAAGGAGGCACCTGGTGAATGGAGGTGAGAAGCAGAGTCAGTGTCCCCTGGCATTTGGGGGAAAGAGGGAGCTTCAAGGAAGCACTTGAAGAGGGTGGTGTACAGGACCAGAGGAGAGGGAACGAGAGAGCTCGGTGGGGCTTCTGAAGATCTGGGTTATTTAGACAACTCGACGATGTAGTCCAGTGGGGGGCAGAAGCACCCAGTGATCTGTTCTAAGCATTGGTCTGAGTGAAGTGCCAGGTGCTACTCCTGCGTGTCCTGTGGCTAGCAGAGCCCCAAGGCCCTCACGAGAGCCTGACGAAACCGAGCTTATGCAAGTGAGCTTTGCAACAGAGACAGACAGCGGAGATGGCCTAGGTCACCAGCACACAGGACTAGAGACCCCACTCGTGAATGTCTCAGGACCTGCCCAGACTCCTGGGAACGCAGCGGTGTGCGTGGGCACATCAGTCCTCGGCTACGTGGCAGGCCCAACGGCCACGCCAGTGAGCCATTAAACCGCTGGTGATACACTTAGCACAAGAAGCATGAAGCAATCTTCAAACATTTTCACATCGCTCCCTTTGGGGGCTTCCTAGCTTTGCTCAGCACAGGACGTGTAAGAATAGTACCTTGTACTCGACTGATGCTTAGGACTGAATACTGGTGCATTTCTTTTTTCTCCTTAAGATTTTATTTACTAGAGAGAGAGAGCGAGCACACAAGGAGGGCAGGGGCAGGACCATGGATTCATGACCTGAGCAGAAGGCAGAGGCTTAACCAAATGAGCCACCCAGGAGCCCCTCACTGGTGCATTTCTTGAACATCCTGTTGTTTTTCTTTCTCCACTGATGCCCTTCCCTATAGAGAAGATGCAGAGATTCTCTGCTCAGTGTTCCCCTCCATACGGCTGGCCCCCTAAGCTGGCCTCTCAATCCTTGGAGCAGACACGGGGCAGTGAGCCACACCTTTCCCTCGAGGCCCCCTTCAGGCCAGGCCCCCGCTGGTTTCAGCAGGTTCCTGTGCTGGACAGCTCCCAGTTCCCCAGCACATGGGTGGAGGCTGGAGCCGCCTTCCCCGTCCAGCGGCTCAGCCCCAGTGCTCTCTGCCAAGGCTGGCTGGTGAAAGGGGCGCCCCTTTCCTCACCTCACTTACTATCCATGTGTCACAGAGAGAACCCATTTTGATCCTCTCTCAAGGCATAAGGTCCACCTCCCTACCTGCCTTTCCTCCACTCTCCTTCCCTTTATATTAACCCAGAGCCTCAGCTCCCCCAAGGCCCAGCAGGGCCAGACCTCAGCAGTTCTTGCTGAAAGAGGGCTCCACAAAGGGCTCTGTTAGCAGTCTGGACTAACCTAGCTCTGCTGGTGCCTACTGGTCCTTGAGATGTCCTCAAAATTAGCCATACCTCTCCCACAAGCCAGCTCCTAATGCTTCCTACTGTAGCCTCATCAGGCCCTATCAGCTCGGGACCACCCCACATCTCATTCCAGCAGCCTCCTCCCCCCCTCCCTTTTTGAGTCATTCTGAGAGTCCCAACCTTCCAATCTGGGAGGCTCTGAAGTACACACGCAAGGCGGAAATGAGCCCTTACCCTGATGATGCACTCCATAGCGTGGGGCTAAGAACTGTCAGGGCTCAGGATGGCCTTTTGAGTCATCGATAGGGCTGGGAAGTGCTACTCACTTACCAGTAGACAGGCTAGATTCCGTGGCTCTTAGCTCTTCACTGGAGGTGTTGTGAGAGCAGCTGGGTGCACTTGGCCTCTCTCTACCTGCTCTGAGGGTGGTCCTACTACACTGACCCCCAGGGCCTAAAGTCAAAGTCTTAACACAAGCTCCTAATTCATCACCATCCCAGTGAGCCTATCATGGCCCAGGGCTCATTGATTCTCCCCACACCTGCAGCTGGAGCAGGAGGAGGGGCAGCCTGGAAGAGGGTGGGGGTGAGGATTGGGGAGGAGCCCACATGGAGGCCACTGGGAGCCTCAGTCTGATAGCAGGGGAGGAGACAGAATCCAGGGTCAGTGGTAAGCAGCTCCCCCCTCCCGTGACAGCACCAGTAGAGATACTGTCAAGAAACTTCAAAACAACTGCAAACACAGTGGTGCAGGCCCAGGACAGAACAGCTTAAAGAACAGCTTTGAGAAAATGAGAAATCAGCAGGAAAGGTCACTGACGTTTGCATAAACCCCTGGTTCTGGATTCGGTTCTGCAGTCCTCTGACTCATCTGTGTCTAGCCACTGCCCCAGGGCCTGACTAATTGCAGGAAAGCTGAACAGGGCCAAAGAAAACAGGGGGACATTCTGGAGGGCCCAGGGTCCTGGGGCTTGGAGGGAGAGCAGATGTCTTCATTTATGGGCCTGCATCAGTACCCCCAGGGGAGGGGAAGTCGTCTCTGGCCAAGAGTGCACCGAGGCCTGAGAACCAAAGTAGCCCCAACCTGCTGACAGGTTTCGTGGGGCTGATGGATGAACAGGGACCGCAGCTGAAGCTGGGCTGGGGCTGGGAAAAGCATCAGTCACCTAAGGCCTCGGAATGCCAGAGCCACCTCTTCCCCCAGCCCCACCCCAAGCTCTTGCTCGCAGTCCCTACTCAGCCCCAGATCTCTCAATTTCCACTTTCCAGCTGGGACAACACTGCTCAGGGTCTTGGGCCATCGCAGGCAGGGCTCAGCACTCTGTGCAGGCTAACCAGTATCTACAGAGGCCCCCCGTAATCGGGAGAGGCTATGGCCCCGAGATGGGAGTGGCCGCATCGGAGAGTGACAGGAGACAGCCCCCGAGGGAACCCCCAACACCACTGGACGCACTCCTGACAGGCAGAGCTCAGAGCTGGGAGGCAAGGGCTGGCTCCTCACCCACCTTGGCTGTGGGCTTTCTGTCCCTTCCCGCAGTGAACCTCACTTTGCCATCTGGGCCACAAGACGAAGCTTTCCTTCACATTCCTTGTGGGTACGACCAGTTACCTCCTGCCACGCTTTGTGTCTTAGCCTCTAAAGCCCAATCCTGACACCGCCTCCTCCAGGAAGCCTTCTGGGGGCCGGCCACCCATTCTTTAAGTCATGAGTCTGACTCCCTGACTACGCCCCTCACTGCCACTTTTAAAGGAATAAGTGAGCCAGGTGTGGCCGACAGGACCAGCATGGAAACTGGGAGACCCCAGGTCCAGTTCCAGCCCCGTGTGAGCCCAGCCCTAGAGCCCAGCTGCGTGGCTCTTGCGAGGTCCCTTACACACTAAAGCTCTGTTTCCTGAACAAGCACACGAAGGGTAGAGCCAGAAGCTCTCTAGACCCCACCCCAGGCCTGGAGGGATGCAATTCTGCTCGTTCTTGAGCCTTCGTCCCCACCTGCACCATTTGCAGGGGACTAGAGGCTTTCTCAGGGCAGGGCCTGTGATGTCTTTCCCTCCGACTCTGGGCCAGGACTGTGTTGTTGTTGCTGATTCCACATGGACTTGCCGATGGCAGATGGGGGAAGTGTGTGCCAGCAGAGAGGAGAGGAGACAGGCGGGAGTTTAGAACCCGAGACCCCAAACCAAGAGAATCTGCCCCCTACCCAGGAGGGGTAGCTCCCCATACCTCAGGGCCCTTCTCCTGCCCCCCAGGGAGGGGTGTTTCTGCTGCAGGGATGAGGAGGGTGGGAGATTGAGAGGGGAGATAAGAGAGGCCGGCCACAGACTTCCCTTTGCTTAGCCTGCACCTGAGACCTTGCCAACCCCTGCTCAGGATTGCCCCTGACCTTGAGTAGTGTTGGCCCATCTGGAAGGTGGAATTTTTGATGTCTGGGGTTGAGTGGGGAGGAAGTGCAATCAAGAGCTTGCCCTGTCTGGTCCCATTCAGGTGCTGTCATTCTCAGTATGGGACCAGGTCCCTTCCCTCCCCCTCCCCCTCCCTCGCTCTCTCCGGGCTCAGCGTCCTCATTTTCCCAGACCTCCTGTGGGACAGGGGCACTGAGAGGGAAGTGAGGCCATTGGGAGGAAGAAGCAGGAAGAAGGGCTTCCTGGGCCAGGACTGTCACACCTGGGGTGCGGCCCGGGGTGGGGCCATGGAAGTCCTGCCCTAAGCCACACCGCAGTCTGCAGAGATTTGCATACGTCTGCATACATTTGCACAGACTTATTTTCCCTGGTGCCAGCCTAGCTCTCATACCCTTCTCTAAGCCAGGCCTGCTCAGCCCATGACTCGGAGCATGGGGGCCACTCCACCGCAGCTGAGGCCTGGGCTGGGCTCTGACTCTGAGAAGTTGTGCGAACCTCCCTTTTCCTCCCCCACTCTTGACAAAGAGGCTCTCTGGGAACCTATCTCTTTGTCTGACCACTGTCACTGCCGCTAAGAGGTGACAGCTACCGCGGCCTCCCCCCTCTGCCTTTTTCTCTCCCAGGGGACCCCATAGGACTTTCAGAGTGAGAGGAAAATCAGAGTGACACCCCTGTCTTACAGAAGATGGGGAGGAGGGAGTGGGGCCCTCATTCTAAGGGCTGGGAATTCAGGCCCAAGCGCTCACCACCCTCAGGGAGCTAACTACACCCCAGGGATGTACTCAGTGCTTCCTCAGTGAGGAGAGGGGCAATGAAGAAAAGCCAGGTAGCAGCTGGGATGGTGCTAAGTATGCAAAAAAGCAAAGGAAGGGCATGGGGGGAGGGGGGGCGCAGGTGGGGAGGAAGTGGCTGTTGGGAAAACAGGTCGCTGTCCAGGGTCTTTGGTGAGTGTTCCAGAACCAGCCGTGCAGTCGGTAGGCCTCCTAGCTGCACTTGACCCTGAGCGACCCCACCCCTGGCACCCCTTCCCCCCAGCTCTGCCTGTGCTGTGCTGGGAAAGCGGGCAAGAGGCCTGGCTGACTCAGTGGTAAGAGCGAGGCCCAGCCCAGCCCACTGGCTTGTGACTCTATTGCTCTGTCCCCTGGCCCTGCACAACCTGCGCCCCCCAACCAAACAGCAGCTCCCCTTGCAGCCCCCCTCAGCTGGGCACCTCTCCTGTGGCCGTTAACACCTGGGCCAAAAAAAAGGGCACAGCAGCCCTGCCAGGGCCGCAACCAAGCAGTTTTGGAAGAAAGGGACATGATCTAAATCATGATCATGTTGCTGGGGCGCCTGGGTGGCTCCGTCGTTAAGCGTCTGCCTTCGGCTCAGATCATGATCCCAGGGGTCCTGGGATCGAGCCCCACATTAGGCTCCCTGCTCCTCGAGGGGCCTGCTTCTTCCTCTCCCTCTACTGCTCCCCCTGCTTGTGCTCTCTCGCTCTGTCAAATAAACAAAATCTTTTAAAAAAGAAAATCACGATTGTGCTGGTAGTGAAATGACAGTACTCATCTGTAAACACTCATTGAATTTCATTTCATGTAAATCATAGCTCAATAAACCTGTGTGCACAGACCGTCAGGCAGGGCCTTACTGCTGGGGGGATTTTAGACTGGAACTCAGGCGCAGGACGGGGCCTGGGAATCAGAGGGACCCATGACATTCCCCGCGCCCCCCTTCCTTCTATCACTAGTGGCACAGGGGGCCGCTAGGCAACCCTTCCAGAGTTGCACTTTCTAGATCCGTGAACTGGAGATGACAATGGCTTCCTTACAGGGTGGTTTTGAGGATCAAGCTCCATAGCTCACACGTGGTGACCGTCCCACAGTGCTCACACAGATGATAAGGACAACAAACATTTTATTTGGCACTTACTGGGCAGGTATTGTTTTAAGAGCTTTACCTCTATTAACTAACTCATTTAACATCACGGCAAACCTACAAGGTGCTAGAGTGCCTGGGTGGCTCAGATGGTTAAGCCTCTGCCTTTGGCTCAGGTCAGGATCCCAGAGTCCTGGGATTGAGTCCCACATCGGGCTCCCTGCTCACTGGAGAGCCTGTTTCTTCTCCCTCTGCCTCTGTCTCTCTGTCTCTCATGAATAAATAAATAGAATCTTAAAAAAAACCTACAAGGTGCTAAATATTATTATCCCCATTTTACAGATGATAAAACTGAGGTGTAGGTGTCTATCCTTTTCTCTTTTTCCCATCTGTAAAATGGTAATTTTCAACCTTCCCCATTTTTAACTGTTTCCACTGAGTGTTAGTCCACGCTCTGAGGTAAAATGGGTCTGTATTCAAATAAGTTTGAGAAATTCTAAGCTTTTTTTAAATTGAGATATAATTCACATATAATAAAATTCACCCCATTAAAGCACACAACTTATTGGCTGTGAGTATACTCACAAGGTTGTACAACCACTACCGCTATTTCAGAATGTTTTCACCATCCCACACAGAAACCCGTCTCCGCTAGTGGTCAAGCCCTGCATCCCCCTACCCCCAGCCCTTGGTGACCACGTATTTATATTCTGTCTGTATGGAATCGCCAATTTGGAAATTTTCATATAAATGGGACCAAGACCCATAAATGGGATCATGAGCAGGTCAAGATTCCAAAAGGCAGATGGATTTTTCCGCAGGAACCTATTTATGTGTCTCCCCCTCCATCTTACGCTCTGTCACAGAACATCCTGCTCTGAGATGTTGCTTTAAGGTTTCTGGTTTTTTTTTTTTAAGTTTATTTATTTATTTAATCTCTACACTCAATGTGGGGTCCGAACTCACAACTCCAAGATCAAGAGTTGACTGAGCCAGCCAGGCACCCTGGGTCTTTAGTACTTCATAAAAAAGCCTTGGTAAGAGATGAGGCATCCCCCCCAAAAAAAAATAAATTTAAAAAAAAAAAAAAGAGAGAGAGATGAGGCATCCCAAATTCGAATCCCAAAACCAGAAGACGGGACATCCAGCCCAGGGCCTGACTCTAAGGACAACGGGTCAGGTACCTGCTCAGAGCCTAAGGGACTGAGGAGAAAAACAGACTGCTGGGGCAAATGTCCAAATGGGGAACCCAGGTCAGAAGATGGGTCTCATCACCCGTGCATGGGCCTGGCGCTGGGTGGGAGCTGCGCAGGAGCACTTAGTGGGTTGCTTCCAAAGTAAGGATTTTAGGCCTGTTTCTCACTCTTTTGAGTTCCTCAGTTTGAGAATGTAGGGGCTCTTCCTCTCCCACCCCTCCCTCATGGGGAGCCGGATTCTGGGCCCCTTGCCAGCCAGCCAAGAGATTCCTGGATCCCCTCCATCCCTGTCTGCTCCAGACTCTCCCCAGATCCCTCTCTCTGGATGGTTCCGGAATAGATTAGGGACCTGAGCCAAAGGTCGAAAACCCAGATCTTGGTGGAGCATCGGAGCTGTCCGAGCCCGTCAGCTAGACCGACAGGCAAGCCCTGACACTTCCTTGTGGACTTGGAGGACATTCTACAAATGGGCTCCTAGCGAGGGGTCTCCCCAGGCTGCAGCGGGCTCTGCTACCCACAGACAGACCCCTGCCCGGAACGGCTGCTCAATTAGCAGCTCTGTTCCCTCTCTGGGTCTCAGTTTACCCAGACAGCAGCAAGAATTCAACGCCAAAAGACATACAAACTATTTTTTTTTTTTACTTTCAGAATCTGCACACACACATCTGAGGCAATCTCTGAGTCACATGGGGAGACCAGAGGAAATAAAGCTTTTTCGTTCATTCTTCCCTAAGGACACTAGGATTCCAGAGAACTTATGGGGGTCAGAATTTAGACTATTTGACTTTAGTTGGATTACTTTTTCCCCTCTATACTCAGCTCTACCTTGTAAGGAGCTATTTAAATGGGCACCCCTCCTAAAACGGGGGGGGGGGCGTGAAAAAAACAATGGTTTATAGCCTCATAAATGTGGATTTGAATCCAGAGTCCTCTGTGTATTGGATGTTTGGCCTTGGACAACTTATTTAATCTCTCTGAAACTTAGTTTTCTCCAACTTAAAATGGAAATAATGATAGATGTGAAAGATCTGGCACATATTAGGGGATCCATAAATGCTGGTTTCCTTCCTCCTCCGGTTGCGTCGCTTGTCGTATAGAAGAATCGTGGCAGTAATGGGATTTCTTACTTGGAAAGGATCTTGGAGATTATCCAGCTGGATTCCCGTATTTTTCAGAGGAGGAAACTAGAGCACAGAGAGATTAAGTGACTTGCTGAAGGACACACTGCAAAATGGGGCGGCAAATCCCATCAAATCCAAGTCCCTTTGGGCAGTTCCAGGTCCCAACCGGCAAATCTCTCCCACTGGTTGTTAGGCTATTTCCATGCTTTATCTTGAGTCCCAGTATACTGACTATTGGCCGTCATGACCATTTGCTGCCATGATCATACAAGACTGGGGACCTGGCCCATTACTCAAGGGAGCTGATCACTCGAACCGCTTCTTATTCATTTCCATCGCTTCCTTGGGCAGAAGGGAGGGGAGGAAAGGGCTTCCCAGGCTCAGACAAGGTCAACTGCTTGCCCAAGGTCACCCGGTGAGTCTGTAACAGAGCCGTGGCCAGGCCCCTGTGCCTCCCCCTCCCTTAGAGCCTTTCCGGCCAGCCCCCCCCCCGCCTCCTTAGCCTGCTATCTCTGGCTCAGAGGCTCCTGACAACAGCAGGGAAGGAGTTAATGTCAACCTCTGTTGGCCTCTGCAGGTGCTGCTCCCGAGAAAAAGCCCCTTAGCAGAGTCTGCCGATAATGGGAACAGGAGAGATAACGAGCTTTCTGTCTTAATTGCAGACAAGGAAACAGGGTCGGCTTGTTGGAGGGGTTGCACCATTAACGCAGCTGGGGCACAGGGGCTGATGAGCCTGGCTGGGGCTTGCCCCTGCTGTCTCCTCTCCGCCAAGCACGAGATCAGGGTTATTACACCGATGCGGGCGGGCGAGCCGGGCGCAGCAGGAGCTCAAAGAAATCAGTCGGGCAGGGAGGAGGCTGAGAAATCACCAAATGAGCTGAGTCTCCGAGGGTGCAGAGCCCCCGTGCCCAGCCCCGTCAGATACCCGGACATCAGAGCTCAGGCTGAGCCCCGCAGAGCCAGGCCAGGGGCCCAGGCCTGAGGGGTGTGGCGGGGGACACTGAGGGATGTTGTACACGTGGTCTCCGAAGGCTGGGGATAGAGGGAGCTGCACGGACGCCAGCCGAAGGTCAAGAGTGGGGTGCTCATTTAGATTTCAGAAGGGGAGCGGCTGTGTCTGGGATCGGGTCTGGCTTATTGAGGGGGGAATGGGGACGTGGCCCTGGGTCAGCTCTGCAGGGGTGGTTTTCCAGACCGAGGCTGGCCCTCAGCATCTCCCCTTCATGTCACCTCCTCCTCTCCCAGTCTAGGGACATTTCTCCTGAGGCCAGCTAAGCTCCCTGAGGCAGGATCCCACGAATACTCCCTTCCTGAACTTCCCTGCTTCTTGGCCTCCGTGCCAGCCCCTCACCTCATTCCTCACGGCTCTGTGGGCTGCCTGTCCCTGGGCCCGAGCTACGCCTCTGGCTGAGTTCTGCCAACAGGAAGCGCTAGCATGACATGGAGAGTGAAGGGAAGAGAGCCACTGGGGACTCCTCTCCCTCCCTCTGTACCTCAGGAGGTCTCTCTGGCAGCATCTGAGCCCCCTTGGGGGCCCCAGCCCTGGCCAGACTGGCCCTTTGTGGTTCCAGGCTCCATGGACTTCTGGGGTCTTTCTGCCTAGGAGTGGTAGCTGCTTCCTCTTCTGGGGGGCCCCTCGGCTCTTCCATCACTCATGAAGCCAATTCCCTGCATAAAACTTCCTTTCTTAAAAATACGAGAGTGGGTTTTGGTAAGATCGAGGGCCACAAGCTCATGATGGGCTCTGCCCCTCCCTTCTGGCGCTCCCCACCGCCCCCACCGTGTCCTCCCAGGACCCTCTCCAAGACCCACCCCTTCCACATGGCAGCAGTGTTCTTGGTGGTCTTCTTCTTCTTTTTTTAATTCTTAAAGCCCTGGAGCATCTGGGTGGCTCAGTGGGTTAAAGCCTCTGCCTTCAGCTCAAGTCATGATCTCAGGGTCCTGGGATTGAGCCCCACATCGGGCTCTCTGCTCAGCAGGGAACCTGCCTCCCCCCCTCCCTGCCTGCCTCTCTGCCTACTTGTGATCTCTCTCTGTCAAATAAATAAATAAAATCTTTAAAAATAATAATAAATAAATAAAAATAAAAATAATTCTTAAAGCCCTCTCAGTGAGCTCCAGGGTTTTAATGAACAACCCTATGCAATGGTTCCCAACTCCATCTATCTCGGGCTGGAACCTCTCTGACAAGACACTTGTCCATCCTCTGACACCCTCATTGCGCTGTTCAGATAATCCAGACTCAACACATCCAAAGCTGAACTTGTTTTCTCCCTTTCCCCCTCAAAACCTGAGAATCCTCTTCTCAGTTCAGGCTAATGAGCCAAAGGGCCACACTCCTCCCTTGTCCCTCATTTGTTCCATCCTGTGAATCTGGCCCCCTAACTCTCTCTCAGGGGAACCCTTCAGCCCACCTCCGCCACGGTCTACGTTCAACCTCACTTGAAACACGATGAAAACCTGCCTGCTGATCTCTGCACTTTCTGTGCTGTCCCTCCCAGGATGATGCAAATCCAACCACATAATTTCATGCCTCAAACCCTTCCACGGTTAGCACAGCACACAATGCCCTTTGGGAGCTGGTCCCCACTCCCTCCCCTCGCTCTGCCAACTTTTCTGGTTTCATCATGCCACCCCTTTCCCAGGCCATGCCCCAGCCCCAGCAAACAGCCTGCGCTGAGTTCCCTGAGTCCTCATGCTGTGTGATGCCTCTAAGCCTTTATACCCACTGTTCTCCCTGCTGGGATGCCCCTCCCATCGTGCCCATCCAGACATCTGCTTCTCTTTCGGAGCTGAGCTTGAGTATACTGCCTTCCTCTAAGAGCCACTCTTGTCCCCACCGGATCCCAGGAAGGGTGGTCACCCCCATCTCCTTCAAGCCTCCAACACACCTCATATAGTCTCCTCCTGAAATCCTTAGAATGCAGGATTTGATCTGTCTGTTGGCGTGTCTCTCTCTCCTGCTAGACTTGGAGCTCTTTGAAAGCAAAAAATAAATTTCAGGGCGCCTGGGTGGCTCAGTCGGTTGGGCGTCTGCCTTTGGCTCAGGTCATGACCCCAGTGTCCTGGGATCGAGCCCCATGGCGGGCTTCCTGCTCAGCAGGGGGTCTGCTTCTCCCTCTCCCATATCCCCTGCTTGTGCTCTCTCTCACTCACTCACTGTCTCTCTCAAATAAATGGATAAAATCTTTAAAAATAAATAAACAAACTTCATTAGTTTCTTTATCTCTAAGGGCTGGCATACAGCATACGTAGGTGCTCAAAAAAAATAATTCCAGGAAGGTCTGGAGCTGTCTTCCCTATTCCTCCCATGAAGTACAACTAAAAACCCTGGATTGGGGCACCTGGGTGGCTCAGTGGGTTAAAGCCTCTGCCTTCAGCTCAGGTCATGGTCTCAGGGTCCTGGGATCAAGCCCCGCATTGGGCTCTCTGCTCAGCGGGGAGCCTGCTTCCCCCTCTCTCTGCCTGCCTCTCTGCCTACTTGTGATCTCTCTCTTTCTGTCAAATAAAAAACAAAAACAAAAACAAAAAAACCTGGACATTGTACCTAAAACAAACATGAGAAGATTCGGCAAGGTAGGGAGAAACAGACAGACAGACTCTGACTAGGGAACCTCTGGGCTCTAGGGATGACGCAGTGATGAAATCCTCCAGTTTTCTTTTTGCTTCACACATCCTAGACTTGGAACTGAGGGAACCAGCTACTAAAACACCAACGGGCACAGACCAAAACCTCCTCAACAAAAGCCTGCTCTCCTCAGCCAAAGGACCAGGAAAGAGGCAGCCTGGCAAGACAGAAAACTTTTAGACAATAATTGCTCCACTCCTGCCGACACCATGGAGAGAACTGTGACTCCACCTCCACCTACTGCAGGAATGGTTGAGTGGGGAGCAGAGGTCTGGTCCCCAGGCTGAGGCTGAAATGGCACGTCCTAACAACTCCGCCTGGTCGCATCATGGAAGGCCCAGGAGGGAGTAGGACATGCCCACCTGCTGGTAATGAGGCCACGACTCCCCTCTTTAAGGTCAGTGGGGACCATGTGGGGAGCTGGAATCTCTCCCCTGGCCCAGTGGTAATGAAGAGCAGAGAAAAGAAGACATGAAGAAGAACCAAACAGAAAATTTAAAACTGAAAATGCAACAACTGAAATATATATCTCGGGGACCAACAGCAGAATGGAGGAGACAGAACAACAACAAAAATCAGTGGGTGGAAGGCAGAACAATAGAACTTACTCGATATAAACAACAAAAAGAAAATAGACTGAAAAAAAAGAAAAAGATTATATTCTTTTTTTTTTTTTTTAAAGATTTTATTTATTTGACAGAGAGAAACAGCGAGAGAGGGAACACAAGCAGAGGGAGTGGTAGCAGGAGAAGCAGGCTTCCTGGCAGGCAGGGAGCCCAATGCAGGGCTCAATCTCAGGACCCTGGGATCATGACCTGAGCCGAAGGCAGATGCTTAACAACTGAGCCACCCAGGCACCCCAAAAAAGATTATATTCTTAAGGACCTGAGGGACTATAATAAAAGATCTAACTTACCTGTCAGTGAAGTCCTGGCAAGACAGGAGAAATAGCATGGGGCTGAAAAGTACTTTAAGAAATAATGGCTGGGGAAAAAAAAAAAAGAAAGAAAGAATGGCTGAAAACTTTCCAACGCTGGTAAGAGACATAAATTTACTGATCCAAAAAGCTTAGCAAATGCCAAACAGGATAAATCCAGAGAAATCTACAAGCCATGGCACAATTAAACTTCTGCAAACTAAAGGCAAAAAAAATCTTCAAAGCAGCAGAAAAACAGGAAACCTTATCTACAAGAGAAAAACAATTGAAATAACTGTGGATTTCTCATCAGAAACCATGGAGGCCAGAAGAAAATGGCACAGTATTTTTCAAGTGCTAAAAGAAAAGAATTATCAACCCAAAGTCCTACACCCAGTAAAAACACCACTCAGGAATGAAGGAAAAGTCAAGAAGTCTCGCAGATGAAGGGAAACTAAGAGAATTTGCTGCCAGATTTGCCTGAATGGCTAAAGGAAGTTCTCTAAACAGAAAGGAAATGAAAAGAAAGAAATCTTGGAATATCAGGAAGGAAGGAAGACTCTGTTAAGCAAAAATATGGGTAAGTGCAGTAAGATTTCCTTCTCTTGAATTTTCTAAATTACATTTGATGTTCAAAGCAAAAATTGTAATTTTCTGATGTGGTTCTACATGCATATAAAAATATTTTAGATGATTATATTGTAAACAGGTGAAGATAAAGGGATGTAAAAGGAGGTAAAGCTTCTATACCTCACTCAAACTGATAATATTACAACATGAGAGACTGCAATGTTACCTACATATAATAGTACCTATAGCAATCACTAAAAAAGCTATGCAGAGGGGCACCTGGGTGGCTCAGTCAGCTGAATGGCCAACCCTGGAAGTCGGCTCATGTCATGATCTCAGGGTTCTGAGATCGAGTCCCATGATGAGCTCCATGCTCATCAAGGAGTCGGCTTGAGGATTCTCTCTCTCCCTCTCTGGCCCTCCCCCTGCTTGTGTGTGTACTCTCTCAAGTAAATAAATTTAAAAAAAAAAAAAAGTAGAGGGGCGCCTGGGTGGCTCAGTCAGTTAAACATCTGCCTTCAGCTCAGGTCATGGTCTCAGGGTCCTGGAATCAAGCCCTGTGTTGGCCTCTCTGCTTGGTGGGGAGTCTGCTTCTCCCTCTCACTTTCCCTCTGTGTGCTCTCTCCCCCCCATCCCTCTCTCTCTCTCAAATAAATAAATAAATAAATAAATAAACAAACAAATAAAATCCGATATATATATATATCTAACTTAAATATTTGTTTGTTTGTTTGTTTGTTTATTTAAGGGGCACCGGTGTGGCTCAGTGGGTTAAAGCCTCTGCTTTCAGCTCAGGTCATGATCTCAGGGTCCTGGGATCGAGCCCCACATCAGGCTCCTGCTCAGTGGGCCAACAAACCTTTGGCAAGACTAACAAAGAAAAAGAGAAGACATAAGTTGCCAATATCTGGAATGAAATAGAATATCACTACAGACCCTGCAAACATCAAAAGGATAATAAGGAAATACTAGGAACAATTTTACACAAATAAATTTGAAGACATGGACAAAAGTGACCAATTACTCAAAAAATACAAACTACCATAACTCATCCAATATGAAATAGATAAGTTTAATCACCTATAATTATTAAGGAGATTGAATTCGTATTTCAAAACTCCTACAAAAGAAATCTCCGAGTCCAGATGGTTTCACTGGAGAATTATACATTTAAAGGAGAATTAACACCAGTTTTACATCATGTCTTTCAGAAAAGAGGAAAAGGGGGGCACCTGGGGCCTCAGTGGGTTAAAGCCTCTGCCTTTGGCTCAGGTCATGATCTCAGGGTCCTGAGATTGAGCCCCGCATCAGGCTCCCTGCTCAGTGGGGAGCCTGCTTCCCCCCCTCTCTCCGCCCGCCTCTTTGCCTACTTGTGATCTCTCTCTCTGTCAAATAAAATAAATAAAATATTTTTTTAAAAAAAAGAAAAGAGGAAAAGGGAACACTTCCATCTTTTTGAAATTTTCATGGAACTAAGACATGCCCTGAGCAGAGAACAGAGGCCAGAGAGATGCGGGGGCTGCCAAGAAGCCCATCAGCCTGGTTTCCTTCGGCCTGAGACAGTAATATTGTGCGGATAACACACGGCTGGTGGCGGCAGTGGTGGCCCTGGCAGGCACATTGACGGCTCTGTTTAGTTTCTGGTAGGGGTAGGAGAGTTGATCTGAGCAGGCTTCTTGTGGCAGAACTCAGGCTGGGGTTCAACACAGGTTCCCTTAGAACATGCAGGTTTTCCAAACCTGTTTCTGCAGCCTTCCCACCAGTTCAGTGAGTTACCGCCATACCCAATAAAGTCTTTTCCTATGAGCTTAAGCAGGCCGGGGCTCCTCAGTACTGCTGGTACAGGTGACCATCACAAGCTCTCTGGGTTGCCTGCTCTGACTCAGAGTGCTGGGTCACACTGCTCCTTCTGCCTGCACGGTTGTGCCAGCTAACCACCATCCAGCCCATACCCAACATCCTGCAAGGTCCATTTCTCACGCCACCTTCTCCATGGAGCCTTCTTGGATTTCTCTAGGGAAACAGTGTCCCCCTCCCTGAAATTCCCCTGACTTTCAGGGACTTAACACTTCCCACCTTAGATCGTGGCCTGTGTGTGGCTTACCTTCTTTGTCAGATGGTGAGTCCTTGAGGTTAATCCCACTTTTTTTTTCCCCCTCTCCTGGGCCTAGTCCAGGAGAGGCTCCTCCACACTGAAAAGTGCTCAATAAATGCCTATAAATAGATCTCCATGGTTTGCCTAGGTTAGGGGTTCTTGGGATCCTGGCACTCCCCTGAATGGAAAGTGCATTTTTTTGGACACAAAGCTCATGACTTTCGTCAAATACCTGATGCTATTCTACATACTTCCCCTATATTAGCTCACTGAATCATCATAAGAACCCCAGGAGGTAGGTACTATTATCATCCTCGTTCTATAGATGAAGAAACGAAGGCTCAGAGAGGTTAAATAATGCGCCCCAAGGTTACACAGCTAAAAAGAGCAGACATCAGAATTTGCACCCCGTGAACCTGGGCTCTGTGCACTCCCTGAACCACTAGACTGTGACAGCCTCTCCTGGGATCTCCTGGACACAGTACAGGCGGCTGGGCTGACGGGGCTGTCTACAGACTGGGTGGGCCCCGGGGTGGGGCAGCTGGAGGTCTGCAAACAAGTTTCCCCTCCTCCCCCAGGGCAGGGCGGGCAGTGGCTCGGATGCACACCAGCTGCCTCCTGGGAAATGAGGAGACTGAGGTAAGCCACCCAAGCTGCCGGGGCCAGTGGCTGGCGAAGCCCACTACCGAGCTGGTCGGGGCTTTCTTGGGGCCGTGCCCAGGGCAACGGCACTGGAGCCGGCCGCGGGAGAGGAGCAGGCTGGCCCGGGGCAGAAGACAAACGGGGGCTCCCTCTATCATCATGGAGGGCCCTGACTGCAGGACAGCAAGGCAGGCGTAAACCACAGGGAGGCGGGGGCAAACCAACAGCCCCGTTAGGGGCTGGGCTAGAGGAGAGGCGGGACAGGGGCTGCATCTGGGTTTACATGGGGCCAAATGCCCCCCCTCAGATACGTGAATACAAGAGAAATACATGCACATACGCACTCTCATCAGAAGACAACAAATTCTCGGGGAATTAGCACCATATGCTGGGAATTCAGTACTCCAGGGTCGGCTCCCTGTGGTCTGCCTGGGCCTGATGTCTGGCTGTCTGTATGTCCTCTCAATCAGGCAGGGTGTCTGGCCTCCCTGGTAAATTCCTCAGGGATCGGCCCAGTGCCATGTAATTCAATCTGAGCTTGACCAACGCAAATAACACCATGCCAGGGCTCTAAGCAAAGTCTGTTGACTTGCAAGGGGAGGGCTCCTCCGTGGCGCCTCCCCTGTGATGCTGGTGGCTTCAGACCACACGGGCCCTGGGCTCTGGGCTAACAGTGCCCGGCTCAGGCTCCTCAGGGGCTACTCTTGGAAAGGATGGGATGGGCTAGGGAGGGCCGGGAGCCGGACAGCCCTAGAGGAGATGACTCCTGGCCCGAAAGAGATGTGATTGCCAAGAAGAGCAAAGGGGACACAATCCCACGTCCCAGGGCATCTGCTCAAGGAGTGAGGATCTCAGGGCTCCAGAAAAAAATGAATCTGCGTGTTCTCCCCGGTCACTGTATTGTCTCATCTGTGGCCTTGTAAGGACTGGCTGGCAGCAGATCAGACAGGTCCTGCTGTCCCCACTTCGCTGATGGCAGCGGAGGCCGAGAGGAATCAGAAGCCAGGGATCTGGACTCCAGGTCTGGAACTGGCCCGGCCACGCGACTGCTCTCGGGAGACACAAAAGCGAGTGTGGGACACACAGTCCTGCGGCCTGGAGATGTCTGGCCACCACGGAACCCACACGCGGTGCCTAACAGGCCTCCGCCTTCAGGGGGCCTCAGAGCCCTGCTCCCCCAGCTTCCTCACTCCCCCATCGGAGATCCCACGCTTTTTGCCTTAATCTCTGACCACACTCTCGTCCATGGACAACATGAATGGGATGCTCTGCGAGCGGTCGACCATTCCCGACGGGGGCACCGGGCCCCGCGCAGACGCCCCTTCCCACTAGACGGCTAGACCGTCTGCTGGTGTTTCCACCCCAATGGTGTGTAACCTTTCCACTGTGATCAACAGCCCTGCAGAGGACATTCTTATAGCTAGATCTTTGTACACACTGCAGATCACTTACTGGGAATAAATTCCTATGTAATCCCACTTTAATAGCACATAAACAAAACCAAAATAGGGAACGGAAATTTGCTGCAAAAGAAACATAAAAGCTATATAAGTGACTCTAGGCAAAACAGAAAGGCTGGCCAGGCCCCCAGACCTTGACTGTGGATAACTGAGGGGACCCTGCAGGGACACTGCCGGGCTTCTGTAGCTTGTGACCGGTCCAGGGTGCTTACTCTGTGGTTCCCTTTCTTCTGGGATCTCAGCGTGGTGGGCAGCCTGGCTCCTCGGCTGTGCTGCCAGCACCCCGGCCACAGGGTCTGTTTCTCCCACCTACAGCCTGGCAGTGCCGGGAACACGGGAGGTGCTCAAAAGATACTCGATACTGGTCTGCAGGCACCATCGGCCATGATGACACAGGAAAGGGAGTGGCCATTTATTTACGGGCACCTGCTATGTGTCAGGCACCGTGCTGGGAACCCTGCATTGACAACCACATTCAGCACCTCAATTGAATCTCAGCAATCCCACTTCTATGTCCACTTTCCTAAGGACCCCGAGGCTCGGGGAGGTCAGCCTGACTTTCCCCTCCTCACACTGCAGGCGTGTTCAATCCCACTGGTGCGTCTAGAGACCCGGGACCCGGGGCCTCTGGGACCACGTAGGTCGTGATGCACACTGAGCGCTCTGCTCTTTCCAAACCAGCGGCTGCCAGACCCAGCGGGCCAGATGCAGCGCTTGGCAGGAACAGAAGCAGGCACGGGGCACCTCCACCCTGGCGGAAATGGGTGCCTGGGATCCTGTGAAAGCTCAGGAAGCCAGAGGGCTCTGTTGTCTTAGCAACGAGCAACCAGGGTCAGCCGCAGAGCACGCGCGGCTGCAGGGCTACGTGGGAGAAAACAGGCCAGGCTCTCAGGCCTGAGGTTGCAGGGGCAGAGGACCCACATTCCTTCTCTACCTGCACTTCCAGGAACAAGCCTGCCTCTGCTCAGAGAAGAGATCCCGAGAGGCCAGGAGGCTTGACTGCCAGGTGTCTCTTCCGGGTCAGAGGGGAGAGACCTCCAGCATCCAGGCAGGAGGTAAACAGGGTGGAGGAGCTTTGTCCCACCCCCAGGGCACCAGGCGAATGTCCCCACGGTCTCTCTGGGGTTCCAGCATGCACAGGCCTGAAGACTCTCCCCTCTAAGGACAGACCCCCAGCCGGCATGCGGTCTCTTCCCAGAGACAGACCTCTACTTCTCATAGGGGGGACCTGCAGAGGCCGGAGGCAAGGCTGGGGGGTGTGACCAGATGTGCCCCGGAATTAAAGGGGGATAGAATTCAGGGCCGTCCTGATGGGCGAGCCCCTGGCGGCTGGGAGGAGGGGCCTGACCCTGGCAGTTGCTTGATCTTTGGGTTTGGGGGTGTGCCCTGGGCCGGGCTTGCATGTAGGCCACGGGCTCCCACCAGGTAGGAGGGAACATGTTTCCTTCCACCTGCTCCAATTTTTTTTGTTTGGTGTTTTTCAGGTCAGCTTAATCAGGACACACAAGTGTCCAGAAGAGCTCCCACCCAGGGGGGCTCTAACGTCTCTATCATAATAAATAACAAGTCCTATAAATCATAAATCATAATACATCAAATGAAGCCTGTATTTTACAGTGAACACATTTTTTCATACATTGTTTCATTCGGTTCCCATGAGAGCGTGATGAGCCGGGCAGGCCAGGTGGGAGCTTCATTTCCCAGGTAAGACTGCAAATTTAAAAACTGCAGCAGCACACGAACTCGTCCGGCGGTCAGAACCCAGAGATCTGACTTTCTGCCTCTGAGCCTTCGTTCTTTTTGTGCAGCGTGCTCTCAGAAGGTATCCAGCTGAGCTAACTGTGACAGGGGACACGGAGGGGACTTTGTAGCGCAGAGGTGATGAGCTGCTTTCACACCACTCCCCTACCAATGCCTAGGACAGTACCCCCCTCTTCGGGCTGCCCCACAAAGGCAGTACAGAGAAACGGGCAGCTCCTGGAGTCACTGCATGTTCCCCCCCAAAAACAGTTCCATAAACCCATTTCTCAAGGTTAAGGACGCACCACTCGTCCCTACAACTGTTCTCTGCACCCCACATGCCCCACGTCCTTACGTGCGACCTCTGGGTCCGTGGTGAGAATCTGACCCACCCAGGTTTGTGACAGATCCGTCATCTCTCTATTCTTTGGCGCTGTCTCGCGTCAATCACTTAGAGACCACCCTGAGGTATGAATTCAGACCACGCCTAAAATAGCAAAAGACAGTGGAAATGTACCTAAATGACCACAGGTGTCCCAAACGGGAAAAGAAAGCTCAGCTCAGGCCCATGGAAAGCTGCTGTGTTTTGTCTGTGTGTTTTGTGTTTGTTTGGGTTTTTTTTTTTTAACTCTATTTTTAGAAACTTTAACTCTTTTTATTTTTGATTAACTTTTCCGGAAAACCATCTTAAAATTAAGAGACAAGGTTTCAGGTTTGGTACAAAGAACCCTGTTCCCCTAAAGCATCTGAGGGTAACCTGCTGACATTCTGCCATCATCCCTGATACCTTTAGTGTTTCTTTCCTACAAGTTGGGACATTCAGCATGGCTTCCATAGGAGCGTCATGCTCAGAAAGTGAACACCAAAGCATTCTATCGCCCAATTCTCCTATTCTTCGCCAGTGTTGCCATTCGTCCGTAGTGGCCTGGAGAGCGAAGAGATCCTAGTCCACGGGCTGCATTTACTTGTCCTGTTTCTTCCGAGCTAATTTTTAAAAGACTTTGTTTATTTGAGAGAGAGAGAGAGAAAGAAAGAGAACACAAGTGAGCGTGAGCAAGAGTTGGGGGGAAGGGCAGCGGGAAAGGGAGAGAGAGAATCTCAAGCTGACTCTTGCACTGAGCACGGAGCCTGATGTGGGGCTGGATCTCACGACCCTGAGATCATGACCTGAGTTGAAACCAAGAGTTGGATGCTCGACTAACTGAGACACCCATGTGCCCCCCTTCCTAGATAACTGTTTAAACTCAGGCATAATCTTGGTAATCTAGAATGTTCTATGTCGGATGGCAGAAGGAGAACTTTGGTAATCTCAAAAGTGAAGAGAAGGCTGACATACCAGCCGCTGAGGCCCCTGACACCCTCTGGCCATCCCCGGTGCTGGGTACACATGCGTGCTTTGGGATCCCTGGAGTCATTAGCTTCGAGAACCGAAGGTGATGTTAGTGTCAGACATCAAAAACCTTCATAAACCAAATCCCCCTTGGGGTAGGCCCCGGCCTCAGAGGCCTCTGTCCTCTAGCTGTGAACCCCTGTTGCCCTAGGGTGGCAGGAGGTGGCCAGGCCAACTCCCACTGGACTAACCTGTCCCAGGAACCCACCCGACAGCAGCCACAGACCCTGACAGGTCTGAGCCTCTCTAGCAGGGGCTGGCGGTTCACTGCAAGCTAGCTTTTGGCTCTGCGGACTACCAATGGTTCTGAACAGAAGTCTTGTGGGGGTAAGGGAACAGCCTGGATTTGTCCAGCACAGGGAGGAAATGAGGTTCTCCCCAGGTGTCCTGCTAACGAACAGGAAGCAGCTGGGAGGAGTGGGGAGCTCGGAAGGCCTCACCCTGCACAGCTGTCCGGGCTCTGGGCCCACCTACCGTGCCTTCCGGTCTGACCTTTCTTTCCCGGGCCTGTCATTCAAGCCCAGTGACCTAGAGGGACCCCCCTCGTGTCTGCACGAGGCACATCTGGACTTTCAGACCAGACAGATGTTCTAGGGAAGAGAGGGATCAAGAAGCAGCCTGAGGCCCAGAGACCCCTCCAACAGAGCCCTCCTTCCTGAAACCATGGTCTTGGGATGGGCCTCATGCCAACATGCACTGCTCGGGTCATCTTACTGAATCCTCACAACAACTAGATGGAGTGCACACCATGCATACGCCCATTTTACAGATGAGGTACTGAGGCCAAGGAGCTAAAACTACGTGCCTGAAAGCCACAGTCATTACCAGGTCCGTGTCTGCCTGAGCCCATTATGCAGTCGGCATGTTTGTGGTCACGTGTGTGCACGCAGCCATGAAGGAAGATGGGAACTAGACTGGACCCAGACGTGACCAGGCATGTCACCACCCACACACAGCACGCACAGGGATTTCAGAAGCAGCCGTGGGAGGGGGGGAGGTCTGCCAAAGCTGGGTTACTGGGCAGGCTTTGAGCATTACAGAAATCACAGTTCCGGGGGTCTGGGGCTGGCAGCCCAGATCTACCCAGGGGAGAGACCGCTCACTCAGGGAAAAGAAGAGCTGCCCCAGGACCACCACTGCCCGGGGGGCTTGCCCTGAGCTAGAGGAGCAGTAGGAGGCCCTCAGCAGCTGTCCCCCTGCCCGCCCGCCCTCCCCCCACCCCCAACACTGCTACCTTTACACTCCAGCCCCCGCCATCTCCCTTGTCTTTGTCAGCCCAGGATGTCCCCACTCAATGGCTCCTTTGACACATGCCCCGGGCAGCCCCACGGCCGCCCAACTTCCAGGCACTCCGAGGAGGCTATGCAGCTTGCCTTCCGTGGCAGGGTCTGGATGGAGGGAAGGGGTGACATAGACCCCACAGCTGGCCAAAACACTCAGTGGGGCTCAGTCTCCGGTTTTCATCCTTATGTGGGTCAGTAACCTTTGCTCTATACCATGTAGAGAAAAGACATTCTATTTTTTATTTTGTTTTAAAGATTTTATATATTTATTTGACAGAGACAGCGAGAGAGGGGACACAAGCAGGGGGAGCTGGAGAGGGGGAAGCAGACTCCACGCTGAGCAGGGGGCCTAACGTGGGGCTGGACCCCAGAACCCTGGATCGTGACCTGAGCCAAAGGCAGACACTTAACAACTGAGCCACCCAGGCGCCCCAGAGAAAAGACATTCTAGATGTGAGTCCGGAAGGCTCACAAATTGGAAACCAGGTGTCTATGGATTTGGAGGAATCCTGGGTAGACACGGGCCAAGCTGGATTTGAAAAGAGATCCACCTTGCTGTGCCTCTGGCAACCTTGGGGACATCAGCGCAGTCCACACACAGTAGATCTTCACTGCTGCTTAAATTAGACCGAATGGATCCCTGCGGCACCTCCCTGAGCTCTGTTGCCAATAGGCCCAACGGGGATGGCAGAGCCCATCCAGCCGAGCCCTGCACCTGGTCGCCCATTTCATCCTGAGTGGGCAGTGAACCCCACTGATCTCTGCAGGTCAAGGTCCCTCTGGCCCAGCCCCAAGTCTGGGCACAGCACCATCAGAAAAAACAACAGAGATAAACCCCTGCACCAACAGAAGCCGGCTCCCCGGGAAGAGGGTGGGGTGTTTGTCAGCTCCCCCCTGCCGCTGATGGCTTTCCCATGGTGCGAGGCAGGAAGGGCAGGGTGTGGAGAGGGTGTGAGGCGAAGATCCTAATCAGAGTCCCATGAAGAGCAGCTGGTCCTGGTGGGTGGGAGGAGGCAACTATTCTAGAACACCAATGAAGTCATCACCCTGTGGTCTGCGGACTACAGGTGAGGAGGAATCCTAGATAGTTGAGCAAATGATGGGCTATCCATATAAAAGAAATGTTAAATATGATGGTTATAGAGTTCCAATGGGGAAAATATGGTGATCACATTAAGCAAAAAACCAAAACCAGGAACGTGTACACAGAGTACGATACCAATTGTGGGGAGACAAACTTGCCTTAAAAAGAAGAGAGGGAAAAAAGAAGAAGAAAAAGAAAAGAGGGGCACCTGGGTGGCTCAGCCAGTTAGGCATCTGCCTCCGGCTCAGGTCATGATCCCAGGGTCCTGGGATCGAGTCTTGCATCAGGCTCTATGCTCAGCAGGGAGCCTGCTTCTCCCTCTGCCTGTGGCTCTCCCTGCTTGTGCTCTGCTCTCTCTGACAAAAAACGTCTTTTTAAAAAGAGAAAAGACTAGGGGCACCTGAGTGGCTCAGTGGGTTAAAGCCTCTGCCTTCGGCTCGGGTCATGATCTCAGGGTTCTGGGATCGAGCCCCACATCAGGCTCTCTGCTCGGCAGGGAGCCTGCCTCCCCCTCTCTCTGCCTGTCTCTCTGCCTACTTGTGATCCGTCTCCGTCTGTCAAATAAATAAATAAACAAACAAACAAACAAACAAAATCTTTAAAAAGAGAAAAGACTAGAAGAAAATGTGAACAGAGCTTGCTTCTGACGTGGGGGATTATGGCTATTTAATGCTTTTCCATCCTCCTGTGATGAGTTCTGTTAACCAGGAAAGAAAGCCCTAGTTAAAATTCAGGGGAATAAAGGAACCACGGGCTGGGGGACCGAGGGAAGAGGAGGTCTGTGAGCGAGGGTGGAAAGGGGAAGAAAGTACTGTATGTGAAGCCCACCAGGGCAGAGACAGGATGGAGAACATCTCCTCGGGAGAGCACAGCCTCAGTACTGAGAGGGGTGCAAAGCCACAGGACGGCTGAGGATCCCTGGACACTGAGGGGCAGAGGGAGCAAAGGGGAGTGAGGGGGACAGAGGTGGGGGCGGGGATGGGCTTAGCAGGGAGACATCCTGGAGGCACCGGGCCTCCTGC
>CM053618.1:23028743-23046057 GCA_028646535.1 Procyon lotor
CCTGCCCCTTGGCCCCTCTGCAGAAACCATCCCACGGCGTGTCTGTCGGGGGGGCGCTGGCCGGTGGGGCAGAGTGTGGCAGGAAGGAGAGGGGGTGTGATGGGGGGGGGGGTTTGGGGCTGTGGGGGAGGGGGCACAGCCAGGAATCTCAAAGAAAGGACCAGCCGGAGCCATGACAAGAAAGAGGGTGGCTGCATTTCAAATTGGTCTTTTAAAGAAAAGTCTGAGAGGTGCTGAGGGGCATTTGGGCGTTAATTTCTGGTTCAGTTCAGTGAACTGGCGGTTGGGGGAAACGTCTGGTGCCTATGAAATGCTGGTCTGAAGCCACGAGGCCCCTAGAGGTCAAATCCACCTCATCTCGTGGCCTGGGGTCCTGCCTGCGACTGTGCGGGCCTCAGTTTCCCCCAGAGAGGCAGGGAGTGGGTGACAGCCCTTCTATTATGCTCAGGTCTCGGGGGCTCTGCTAATAAAAATGATTGTAAAACGCTTTGCAAATAGTGAGGCTGCCTCACAACAGAAGTGATTCTTTCCCACAGAGGGGGTTCAGTTCCTGCGGGGACCCGCTTGGAACCTCTCTGCCCTCCGAAGAAGGGGCCCTTCTGTTCCCTCGTGATCTCGGTGAATGCCGTGTCCCTGGGATAGCCATGGGCCGGGCCCCGTGCCCGCTGCTGGCAGCCGCCCTCACACAACACAAGGGGAACTTTGTGCGTCTCCCAGGCCTGGAGTCACAGCTGCCAAGAGCGGGATCCGCTTCTCCTGGGCCGGGGAGGAAATCGAGGCACAGGGAGGGAGAGGGATGGAGCCCAGTGGAAATCAGAACGGAGCACTGAGTGTGTGTCACTCACTTTACCGCTCTTATCTTCTTAAAAACCATCTATGTCTTCCTCCCAAGAACCCTTGATGAGAGGGACCTTTCTTATTCCCTAGGGGGGGCGGAACAATGGACCCCAAAGATGTCGGCGCCCTCACACTCAGCCCACGAATATGTTACCCGAGGTGGCAAAGGGCCTCTGCAGGTGTATTCGGGGTTAAGGACGCTGCGATGGGAGATTATCCTGGATTATCCAGGTGGGCCCAATCCGATCCCGTGAGTCCTTAAAAAGCAGAGACCTTCCCCACTTCAGAGAGCCAGAGACACGGCAGCTGGAGCATGAGAAGGACTTGACCTGCTTTCACTGGCGCTGAAGCCGGAGAAAGGGACCACAAACCAAGGTGTAAGACCAGCTTCTAGAATCCGAGAAAGTCAAGGGAACAGACTCAGGAAGGAACAAGGCGCCGCCAACATCTTGATTTTAGCCTCGTGATACCCTGCCAGACCTGGGAGCCCCAGGGCCGGGCGATGATGAGCCTGTGTTGTCCCAGGTCACTGCGCTGGTGGTTGCTCGTGACAGCAGCAGGAAATGGATACACTCCCCTTGCTAGGCGAGGACACCGAGACTCCGAAAGGGAAGGCCTCGTTGCCAGAAAGCAGGGGGAGCTAAGCCTCCCCTCGTCCTCCCCACACAGGAGCACGAGGCTCAGGGGTCCCCAGCGCTCCATCTCCCGAGGCCGTCTCTGCCCGTGGCTGCTGCGGCATCCAGCCCTCCGAAGCCCCCCCTTTCCCGCACATCCCCCTCCGGCCGGCCTTCCTTCCAGCCCCCACCCTCACTCTGGAGACACTGTGCTCAGCGCAGAGGGGTGCCAGTCACAGAGTCCCAGAGGCCTCTGCCCCCCCGGCTCCCTCTTTCCTTCAGGCCTGGCGGGGACTGGGGCTCCCCCTGCCCCGTGCCCGTGGCCCCTGGAGCAGACCCGGGCAGCATCTGGGAGGTAGCGCCTCCCAGTACTCGCCCCCTGGCCCAGATCCAACAGCTTCTCCAGCCTGGGCGCCGCCAGGGAAGATCAAGGCGGGGTGGTGGCGGCTCTACGAGGGAGCGAGGGAGCGGGCGGCCCCCTGTCGGCCAGGCCGGGTCCCAGGTCCAGAGGCTCTCAGACCGTTCTCCAGGGGACACAGGCTTCCTGCTGCCGTGTGGACGCGCAGGAGGCGTGAGACCAGGGGCAGCGACCCTCAGCTCCCGAGCTGGCTTCCTCAGCACGTCCACACTGCCCTGTCACTTCCCCCACACGTCCTCCCTCAGGACTTCACCATGAGACCAGCACGGCTCAATCAGGGGCCACCCTAACACTCCTAACCAGGCGTTCTGGCAAAACCGTGCACAGGGCCCTTGCCCGTGCACCACCTTATTGATCCAGCCACACACATCCCCCCCGCCCCCCAGTGCTGTCTGCATCCCCACTTCTCAGCAGAGGAAACTGAGGCTCGCTTGGATGGTCCGAGACCATCCAAGCAAGGAGGGGTCCAGAATCTGGACTCAGGTGTCTGACTTCAGAGCTCATCTTCCCTCCTGGTGACTCACTGGTCTCTTACTGACGAAACACCATAGACAGGACCTGTCCCACCCTTCCCTGCCTCCCCGCTCCAGGCCGGCTCACCTCCATGTACCACCCCAGCCCAGGAGGGAGCATCACCGGCCAGGAGTCCCCCCGGGCTCAAAGAGAAAGGTGGCCACAATCCACTTGTGTATATTCTCAGAAGGACCCGCTGAGGCTGACGCGCTCGGCCGCACTCAGAGGGAAGCTGGAGGCTGGTGTGAGAAGGCAATGTCACCAAGTAGTCGGCACCCGCCAGCGTCCCTTCAGTCTCTTCCTGCTGAGATGCAGCTGTGCCCAATGGGAGGGCAGCACTGTCCGGCCAGGCCTGGCCCCCAACCCGTGCGGCCCAGCTGCTGGCGGGCTGCTATGCTAGAGGAATGAGTCACGGAGCCTGGAATCCAAAGCCTGCCAGGCCTCCGCCCACTCCAGCCAACTCGGCATCTGCCCTCCAGATGTCTCCACTTCAGAAACACCTTCTGCCAACAAGGACCCAACACCAAGGTCAGGAGGCACACTTGACGCCTGAAAAATGCCTTCGGAGCCCACTGAGTGTGGAGCATTCGTTACCTGCCCTCCTTGGTGAACAATGATTCTCAAACCCAATTGCCCTTAATTCTTAGGTGTCTTTGCTCTGACCTTGGACATCTTACTCCCCAAGGATGTTTACTGACTGAGGACCTAAGCAGAGGCAGCTCCCAGTCTGATGGAGGAAACGCGGCCCTGCCTTCAGGTAGCTCCCAGTCTGATAGGCAAGGCATAGTTGCTAACCTCACGGAGGCTCAAGGATGAGTGGGGGGAAAAGAGCCCTGGCTCTCCAGTAAACCCCAAACTGAGGGGGCAGAGAGCCCGCTAGAACGCAGCAGAACCCGGAACCACAGCCAGGTCTGCACATCCTGCTTCTGTAGAGCACGGCCTGTGAGGGGGGCAGAGGCCTTACCTTTGTTCCCAGCATCCTTTAGCCTGGGGGCTGCTCCCTCCCGTAGGCAAATCACCATTCTCACAATACTGAAAAGTGACCACATCTAGGACAATCTCAGTGGTTGACAACATCCCACTGTCCCAGCAGCTGGCGGGACTGCCAACATGGTCTCTTTATTTATTCAGTTGTTAAAGATTTTATTTATTTTTTTAAGTAAACTCTCCACTCAGTGTGGGGCTTGAACTTATGACCCCAAGATCAAGACTCACATGCTCTACCAACTGAGCCAGCTAGGCGCCTCCAACACTGTCTCTTTGAAACAAGAAGGGGGCGCCTGGGGGGCTGGGTTGCTAAGTGCCTGCCTTTGGCCCAGGTCATGATCTCAGGGTCCTGGGATTGAGCTCTACATTGGCCTCCCTGCTCAGGGGGTAGTCTGCTTCGCTCTCTCCCTTTCCCTGCCGCTCCCCTGCTTCTGTTGTCTCTCTCTCTCTCACTCTCTCTCTCAAATAATTGAAATCTTTGAAAGGAAAAAAAAAAAGGACTCACAGTAGAATTCCCGTCCTCCCAGCAAGTTCTGTCGCCTGTGAGCTTTGCCCACCATGGAGGCTCCTGTGGTCAAGGACTCTTTGGGGCCTGAGCAAGACAAGGTTCAGAGCACCAAGGGGCCCCACCATGCCTCTGGATGAAGGCACGGCTCGGGACCTCTGGAAAGGATAATGACTGGGGAGCATGACGGGAAGGCCTGTGGTAGTGGAAAATGCGAGAAGTGCTGAATATGCTCCCCGAGCCACTGTCTGTACCGTGGCACCCAGGCTGGCCTGGAACAGCAGCTGGGCCTTCCCGTCACCGAGCCGGAGCCCTGGGAGGCCTCGGGGCTCCTGGCACAGATCCCAAAGCTCTCTGTGGCTCCTCTGTCCCAGGAAAGGGGCTCCCACGGAGAGGAGCGAGGGAAACGCTGCCACGCGGCAAGAGATCCAGACTGTCCAGATCTTGGTTTCTTTCCATGGGAACAGTGACTTGGGCCCTGAAGGAATGGGAGACAGGGTTACATTAAATCCCTGCCTCTCGGGGCCTGCTGGGGGATAAGGAACCCCGGGCCCAGGGCCAACCCCAGCTCCTCCTCTGCCTCACTCTGGCAGCGTGTCATTCCCTTGGCATCTGAAACCGCCCCAGATGCAGGGTTACTGGGCTTCTGCCTGTGGATCCCTGGCCCAGGAGAGCCGCCAGCCTGAGTGGTTTGGGGGGAGGGGCGGCTCTGCCCATCTGTAATGGGGCACGTTGCTCTGGCCTAGCAGGAAGGCTGGAAGGCTGTGCTGACGGTGGGGGAAAGCTGGTCCTGGCTAAGAGCCTCCTAACTGAAAGGGGGGAAGATCCCAGAATCAGAACGCAGGAAAATCTCTGACCTTTTGCTCTTGCCAACCAAGAGCCTCCTAGTCTGCTCCGTATCCTTCCCCCAAGATACTTAATGAGCTTTACATCCTGAAAAACAAAGCCTAAAAGGGAGAAGGTGGTGGGGAGGTGGGGTCAGTGGCAGGTGGAACCAAAATCAAGTATAAGAGAGTTTTTGGTGCCACCCAGGAAACTGGAGGCAAGCCTGGCACTCAGGGAGACAAACACGGCTTGCTCCCCGATACTGCTGAACCCCTTGGCTGACCCATTGTGCCATGCCATCAGGTAAGGGCAGGGCGCCCCCAGCACCAGAGCCTGCCTTCCCCAGACTTTCCTCCAGTCTAGAGAAGAGGGGAGAGGCACGGGGGAGGCGTGGGGCCTGCTCCCCCAGCCCAAAAGATGCACGGCCGCAAGCTGTCAGCACAGGAAGAGGAGGGCGTGGGGATCCGGCTGGCTTCTGCTGGGCAACGGCGCCCTCTGGTGGTAGCATAGGAAAATGCCAAGGCCTGCAGACAAAGGGTGAGCCAGATCCCTCTCTCCCTTTCCCAGAATCCCTCTATGCAGCCTCTATTAAGCACCTACTGGCGGAGGGCACTGGGCCCTGTGCAAAGACAAGTGGCCAGACACCACCCTGTTCTCGAGGGCTTCTAAACGAGATCCACGCAGGAGAGAGGCAAGCAGTCCTTGCACAGCTCTGGCCTAACAGGCCTTCCCTTCTGTGATGAACTCTACAGAGGCAAACTCGCTCCTCTCTGCTCGCAGGCGAGACCGCTCGGCCATCACCCAGCCCACAGCACGCTTCTTACCTCCTTCACCTCTCTGCTCCCAGCTCTCCTTGTCTGGGAAGCCAACTCTGCCTGGAGGCCCTCCCTCACCTCCCCCACCCCACACCGAGGCTCCAAGCAGCGGCTCTTCGAAGTGTCACTGTTTGATGGCTTCTGTCGGTGAGCCAGGCCCTAGTGTCAGATCTCCAACTGCACTGGGCTCCCCCGGGGAGTAAAAGGCAGATAAAAGGCAAAAGGTGACATTTATTGGGAACGCATGTCAGGCCGGCGCCTTCTCATTGCAGCCTCCCAGGTCCGGGAATCCTGAGCTGGCAGAACCAAGGAGAGCCCCGATTATAGACAGGAAACTTCAGCTCAGAGGCCCACAGGGCTTCCCCAGGAGCAGCCCTTTGTGAAACAACAGCCACTTCCCAAGCTGGGTGCCGTGCAAGCTGTGTGACGTGGCTTAGCTGATATGGATCGCACACCAGCCCCACGAGCTCTGTGAAATGCCCCCCGTTCCACAGAATAAGGCATTGAAGGAATACGCACTTTACACCAAGTCACAGAACTAAAACGTGGCAGAAGGACAAGAATCCTTATTCTTACCCTCTTTTTTGGACAGCCAGGCTTCCTCCTCCTTCCTGCCCCCCCAAGCCCCTCACACAGAGCTCCACACCCACCCTAGACAGCGCTCAGCACACAGACAGCTTCCTTTCCAAGGCCCCGGAGGAGCCCTTTCATCCGACTCCAGCAAAGCCCAGGCTCGACACATAGATGCGGCCCCCTGCTTCTCTTCATTCCCTCCCCATCTCTTGAAACAAAAACCTTGCTTGACATTTCTCGGTATTATTACAGTCAAGGGACTGGATTCCGGCCAGCTATGCCTGGGCTTTTGTTATTTACTCTTTCCAGTCTGAGTGGCACGGGCAAGGTGGGCCTCAGTTTGCCCACCCGAGAACTGGGAAGATCGAGAAATATGCCCAGGCACTGGATTACCAGCAGAGGAAGGTGCCAACACGGAGGTCGTAGCTGAGTGGGCTGGAGGCCGTGGGGTGACTTCTGACTTCGGTACTCCCTCGGGCTAACCCTGGGGGACCTCTGGGACCACAGTCGGCTTTGTGAGCGATCTCCACACGGACAGTTAATAAAATCAAGGCCTCCTGGGGGTCCCTGAAGTCACTGCACATGATTGGGCATGCAAGCCTCAGGACGTGTCTGACTGCTGTCCCGCAGGCAGGACCCGGAGACCCTGCAGAAGGGCATAGCCCAACTTTTGTCTTTCTTCCAAAACTATGAAGCACTGTGTCACAAAAAGGGGAGCATAGCAGCTCAATTTTGCCCAGGTTCCTCAGAAGGCACCAGGATCCTGTGTGGAGTCTTAATCCCATCCACCCTGGATGAATGATTGGGATTTAAATGTGGTGTTTCAACATCCCTATTGGTGGCATGGGAATGGAAAACAATCTCAACTTGACACGGAAGCAGAACACTCTAGAGTTTCCTAACAGAAACGACAGTCTATTTTTATCTCGGGCCCCTCCAGCCATGAAGGGGAGCCCTGCGGTCTGGCAGGATCACGGAGGGCTGGGAAACCAACAGTCGGGCCTCCCAGGTCCCTGGCTGACTCACCGTTGTCCCTGCCCCGGGGACGAGCCTGCTGTCTGAGCTTTTGCCTGTGACACTGGCCACTGCAGAGACCTCAACAGAATTAAGCCTGTTTCTACAGGGAAAGATTTAATGATTTTCTAGGGCTCTTCAAGGAGATGGCACTTGAGAACCTAACGTGTTTTCAATGCAGGGGAAGGGAGGACGACAGTGCTCTCTGCTGGCCAACGGGGGGCAAATCTCCAGAAAGCGGGCCCAAGGCCTGGCCCAGGGTCCCCACGGAGCGGGTGAGGGCAGCTCCTCAGACCCATGCTGGAGGTTGGGGCTGGACAAAGGATGGGGCTAGGAGAGCAGAGGGGAGGAGTGGGGTATTTCTTATCCCCTGCCTTAAATGCCTTTGCAACCCAATGGCACTCCCTTCAGCCTTTCCTGCCCCCTCCAACAGTTACAATTCCCTCCTCTGTCCTCCCACAGCCCTGAGCTGTCTCCAGCTTCCTTCGTTCAATCGTTGGCTTGCTCACCTGACCCGTTTTTATAAATGAGCCTTCCGCTGCTTGTCTGAGCCCCCAGCCCAGTCCCAAACTCGGGCAAATGCTCAGCGAATGAATGAACGGACCGGTGAATGAATGTGGCACTTTCTTTTTTATTTTTTTAAAGATTTTTATTTATTTATTTGACAGAGAGGAGAGAGATCACAAGTAGGCAGAGTGGCAGGCAGAGAGAGAGAGCAGGAAGCAGGCTCCCCGCTGAGCAGAGAGCCCGATGTGGGGCTCGATCCCAGGACCTGAGCCGAAGGCAGAGGCTTTAACCCACTGAGCCACCCAGGCGCCCCTGAATGTGGCACTTTCAACCCTCCTCTGAACCTAAGTTGAGAAATCCTAAGTCTCCCAGACCCAATGACTCCTGGGCCCCTAAAGCCCCCTCTGACCCCCCTATTAGCTGCCACCGCGGTACCTTTCCTCCTGCACCCGGGAACGCATCTGGCTCCAGAATCCCCACCTAACCTCTCCCTTCCCTGGCCTCTCTTTCGGAAACACCTTTTTCCTGCCTCCTAGGGCTGCTGTGTTTCCTGCACGGGAAGACGTGATTGGAGAATACTATTTATAGCAGCCCCCCCCCCCCCCCAGGGCTGGCTGAGGTGAGGTTTGGCCAGGCCCGGGGGGTGCAGAGAGAAGATGCTCGGGACTTTCCAGGGTCCGAGCCACCAGGGCAAGGAAGCTGGGTACCCCAGTGACAGGCAGACCCTAGCGGAAGCCTCTGCTGATACTCAGGCTGGTTCCCCCTCCTGCCTTCCCCATAGCTGTTAATGACCTCACAGCTCCCCTGGATCCCAGACTTGAAAGCTCAGAACCTCGGAGGCAAAGAGCTGCAGGATTTAGATGTGGACACCTTAAGAGACCAAATGTAATAAGGAAACCGAGACTCAGAAAGGGCAAGAGATTTGACCGAGGGCACACGAGAAGTGAAAAGCAGGTCCCCTGGCTAAAATCACCCCGATACATGCCTCGTGCATCCCAGTGACAAAGGACTTCACACACATTGCCTCCTTGTTCAATGTCATCAGGCAGGTGGTACGTTAAGGACTGAACTGTGTCACCAAAAAAGACGGGCTGAAGTACTAGCATCAGCGGCTCAGAGTGTGACCGTATTTGGAGACAGGGTTGCTACAGATGTAGTCTGTTAGGATGAGGTCATTTCGGAGTACGGTTGGCCTTCTAAGGGGGGATTTGGACGCAGACGTACACAACGGGCAGATGGTGGGAAGACCACAGGGAGGAGACGGCCACATCACCATGAAGGCAGAGACGTGGGGTGACGCCATCTCTCGGCCACGGAATGCCCAGGATCGCTGATGGATGCCAGAGGCGACAGGAGGCGAAGAAGGGCACTCCGAACAGGTTCAGGGGGAGCAAGGCCCGCCGCCACCTCGGTTTTCGACTCCCAGCTCCCAGAACTGAGACAATACATTTCTGCTGCCTAAAGCCACCCAACTTGTGGGAACTTTGTTACGACCGTTCTAGCAAATGGATACCCGGCATTAGACCTATTCGACGGATAAGCCAAAGGCACCCAAATTCAGGACCTCTGGCTTTCAGTCCAGAGCTCTTCCAAAAAGACCACACACGTCTTTGATTCTCCTCTCTCTTGTGTCCTTTGAGTTTTCCTTTGTGAAAGATCCACCCACTCTGCTGTTCGTTTCCCAGCAGGGCCGCCTTCGCTCAGGCCCTCCACGTCAGGGATGGGACAGTGGATCTGCTGGCCCGGCTCCCCCTCTTGTAATCCACTAGGCCGTTCCACAGCTCCTTCTCGAAAGCCCCAATGTGTGCCAGGGTCTGCGCCAGGTGCTGAGGTCCTCTCACTGAACAAAGCAGACTTGGACCGTACTCCTGGTGAAATGCTGCTTCATCGTGTCACCTCCCTGCTCTGGGCCTCAGGTGTCTTCCCACCACCTCTAGGCTGACGTCCTCCATCCCCTGCCTCTCAGGATGTCCTGGCTCCATCCAGGTCAGAGAACAACCTGTCTTACGGGGAAAACAGTGGCCTCTCGATGAGTGATCTGAACTTCTAGCTCTAGGAGGTAAGGACGGTTTCCAGACCACAATGGAAAGAAAAGGTCCTGTGGCCTTTTCCAGGAAGACACCCAAACGGGAAGTATTCTGGAGAAACAGGTGACATGGCTGACCTTGAAGACTTCCAGCTCATCTTCCCTTTCCAAACCCTGGCCGATACCCTGCGGATGCTCGGTAGATGGGGCTCCTCAGGCAACGGAGGCGATGGAAAGGGCTCGTTCATAAAGAAACTGTGGTGCATTCCCGCAGCAGAAGTTAAAAGGAAAAGACATTCAACACGGGTGAATCTCGAAAATATGTTGAGCCAAAGATGCCAGACACAAAACAGACCACACACAAAGTTCAAGAACAGGCACCACTCATCGATGGTCACAGAAATCAGCACAGTGATACTGTGGGCATTGGGGGGATGGTGCACTGATGGGAAGAGACCGAGAGACCGAAGATAGAAATGCTCTGGTTTGGGGTGGGATGTGGGTTATGGAGGTCTATTCATCTGTCAAAAGAGCATCAGGGGCACCTGGGTGGCTCAGAAGGTTAAGTGACTGCCTTCGGCTCAAGTTGTGATCTCAGAGTTCTGGGATCGAGCCCCCCCACGTCGGGCTTCCTGCTCAGCAGGGAGTCTGTCTCTCCCCCCTGCTCATGCTCTCTCTCAAGTAAATAAATAAAAATCTTTAAAAATTAAAAAAAAAAAAGTTTAAAAAAAAGCATCTAACTGGACACTTGAGATTTCTGCATTTTAGTTTGTAAAGTGTATCTCAATTCAGAAGAGAATGAAATAGAAAAGAAGAGTAAGGGTTTCTCTCTCTCTCTCTTTCTCACTCGGCTGGAGGGAAAGGTGCCCCCAGCGCACACAATGGGGGGCAGAGGTGTCACTGAAGGTGAGGAGCCATTTGCTTTTATTCATCTCTCTAGACCTGGAATCCGGCTCGGGCTCTTGCTCAAACCCCCGCCCAGGTCAGGCAGTAGCGCGGGTCTCTCTACAAAGAGGCAGATGGAAGCAAACAGTGGGCACCTCGGCCCACGGGCCACTGAGCACAGGCTTTCTGGCCTCTAAGTCAGGCCTTCTGCCCCAAAGTCACCCAGGCTGAGCCCTCCCTGGTGTCCTACCGCCATGGAGATGGCCCCAGCCCACAGCCTGGGCCACAAAGCCTTGTGTTCATCATTTCCAATCTCCCACCTTCCCGCACACTTGCCTCAGCCACATCTGCGACCTCTCCTCCCAAAGCCAGCGCTATTTATAATGCCCTGGAAACACAGCCTGGGCCAGATAATAGGCGGGCTTGGCCAAACAAAACCCCAGGCCACTCCCCTCCCCCACCCCACCCCCCCAGAGGCCTGCAGTCTGGAGCCCAGTGGGGCCCGGGGGGGCCATCCGTCTTAGAGCCGGCACCGCTCCCACCCGGCTGTCTGACCCTCAGACAGGGAAACATTTCCCCCTGTCTGGTATATAAACACCCCCTTGGGGGAGAAATCCACCCAGAAGCAGAGTCTGCAGAGACGGGGAGCTGCATGTTTGTGGCATCCTTGGTTTTGCTCAGTCACATTGTCTAGCCTGCGTTTACCCTCCGGAGACCAAGTGCAGAGAGCCACAGGGCAGCCGGATCTAGGGCAACGACAAGGACTCACAGTAGCTTTATGCCAGATGGTTTGTAACACCCTCTAGGGTGACCCTCACAGCTCTGCGGGGCAGGCGGGATGGTCCCCATTGGACAGAGGAAGAAACTGAAGCTCAGGGAGGCTGCAGGTCAGGCTGACCGCAAAGACCGCATTTTCTACCACACCGTTCACTCGGAGGCCGCATGTCAGGGAGCAGCCAAGGAAGCAAGGACGCGGCCTCTAAACCAGCCAGAGAAATTCAGGACCAAGGGCACTTACATCCATTCCTGCCTGCTGTCCCTCCGCTTAAGGGCAAATGTGTCCCTTATCCTAGGAGTAATCAATGAACAAATATTTCCTGAGCCTCTACTATGTGCCAGGACCCAAGGAGGCTACTGCCAGCTCTCAGTCCAGCTCAGCACGACTTTACGGGCTTGTCTCTGCCTCGGGCAGCCTCTCCCAGACTGTATCAGCCCACCAACCCCCGCCCCGACATCTGCCCCAGCCCCGCCATCCCAAACACAGAGGCCTTCTTCTGGGCCTGGATGTGGGGATGAGAGTGTCCGGCTCCCTGCGGCCAGCTCACAACGGCCCTTCCCACCTACTTCCCACAGCCACCCCAGCCCTGCGGTCACTTTCTGAACCTCCCGAGTGGCCTCTGATTTCCTTCTGGCCGCGGCCAGCGCGAGAAAGTGGGGGGATGACTCAGAGGTGTGACGTGTCTCTGTGCGGACATTCCCTCAGGAGGCGGGTAGTGCGCGACAGAGAGAGACCCGGCCATCACAGGAGTGCCGACAGGGAAAGGCCGCGTTATCAGGGCCAGACCAGCTGGAAAGCGAAAGTCTTAATGGATTGACAGCTTACCGCAGCCCTGAATTCACGCACAATAGTTATTTTCAACTCTGAGGAGAAAATGAGAAACAGAACTCAAAATATAACACTTTCACATTGTTCCTTTGACTGGGTAAAATTAGCAGGAGCGGTAAGACTGATGATGTACTTTTAAGTAGCTCTCACTGAAAGACAAATATTAAGGACTTGTCAAAATAAATGCAGTAACAAAATTAATTTTTAAAAAACCCAAAACACCTCAATGTGGGGCGCCTGGGTGGCTCAGTAGGTTAAGCGTCTGCCTTCGGCTCAGGTCATGATCTCAGGGTCTTGGGATGGAGCCCCGCATCAAACTGTCTGCTCAACGGGGAACCTGCTTCTCCCTCTCCCTCTGCCCCTCCCCCTGCTCATGCTCTCTCTCTTTCTCTCTCTCAAATCTTTAAAACAAACAAGAAACCTCAAGGTGATTTCTGCATTTGTGTAACAGATATGACGACCAAGGGCCATTAAAGACACTGCTCACTCTGCTGTGTACTGAGGGGGGAGTACTGGAAAGGACAAACAAAGGTCAGGAGTCAGAGTTCCTCACCTGATTCCCTAAAGCGATGTGGCCTTGGGCAAGTCACCTAGCTTTAAAAAGGGGAGCAGAGCGGCTCAAATTTGCCCATGTTTTCCCCATGTGCACAAAGAGGAATGTTTATCTTACCATCTCATAGGGTTGCCGTGAAAACGAAATGAGATGTCGGGTGTGAAGTCAGTCAGGGAAGGTTGTCCCCTACGCTGGAGGAACCTCTACAGTGAAGGCCCGCGACAGGAGGATGGGATTTGGGCCTCGTGACTTCCAGAGAGCTCGGCTAACGGCTAACGCTCAGGCTCAGGCCACGCCTGTCCCCACATGGTGTGGGTCTCAAATACTCACCCACAGATCCCTCAGGGGCCAGATATCTGCACTCACCGCCCACCCTACCTGTGCCTAGGACAGAAGGCCTGGGACTGAGCAGGTTTTCAGAGGCCTATAGAAGAAAACGCCGTGGGTTCCAAAATGCAAAAAATAAAACTGCAAAATTGAAACTAATCACGGTTTAATGAAACATCTGTAAAATGAAACACGTCAACTGCTCCGATATTTAAATGTACTTTTCGTAAAAATTCATTGTATTTTGAAAATAACTCGTAGGTGACATTTTTCTCATTTCACAGTAATTTCTGCCGTCTGTGCAGGGTGACCCAGAAGTCGCCCATTTTAAATTGTTAAGAAACGAGTCACCAATGTCCAAATACCTTGAAAAGCAAAATCATAAAAATCTTTGAATTGTGTTTACGACAGAAGTATTAATACTTCCTGTGGGATGTGGGGTGTGGGCGTACACTCCCAGGGGTGCCGTGTCCTGGGGGGCTCTCTCCAGGTAAGCACGCTTGAGGGTTGCAGGTAAGCAGGTTGGGGGGGCGCCTGGGTGGCTCATTCGGTTAAGCGTCTGCCTTCAGCTCAGGTTGTGATTTTGGAGTCCCAGGATCAAGTCCCACGTCGGGCTCTCTGCTCTGTAGGGAGTCTGCTCCCTCGGATCCTCCCCCCTCTTGTGCTCTCTCTCTCTCAAATAAATAAATAAATAAAATCTCTTTAAGAAAGAAAAAAGAAAAACACGTCCAGTGGTCATGAAGGTCTTAGGAAGGCCCTCTTGGTTTCGGCTTAGCATTTCAGAGAAAATTCTGCAGGGCCCAGCCTGTCATCCTGCCCCTTCTCAGTATTTAGGAGCCAGGATGTCTGAATTCAAAGCCTGCCTTTCTCCATACTATTAGGGGTGGTCACCATCAAACTGGACAAAAGACCTTATGATAACAAGCTCCAGCTTCCTGTTCCACCTCTTCCCAACCCCACCCTGCTGCCCAAACAGCTTTCCGTTACCAGTTTTTGTGGTGGTTACACTCTAGGTAATATACTAATAACCTGAGTCCCTGCTTTGCCACTGTTAGATAATATCAACCATTACCTAAAACAATAGTTGAAAATGACAGGTAACATACACTAAACCCACCTCTCTTTTTCCTTTTCTTCCTTCCAATATTTGATTTTAGTTTCTTTTTTGATTATTTTGCACCTTTCTTCTCAAAATTTGGTTTCTTGTCTTTTTTTTTTTTTTTTAAGGTTTTATGTATTTATTTGTCAGAGAGAGAGAGAGCACAAGCAAGGGGAGTGGCAGGCAGAGGGAGAAGCAGACTCCCCGCTGAGCAAGGAGCCCGGTGCAGGACTTGATCCCAGAACCTTGGGATCATGATCTGAGCCAAAGGCAGAAGTTCCACCGACTGAGCCACCCAGGCGTCCCTCTTATGGGTTTTTTAAAATTATTTAAGTTTTATTTGTTTTTTTTTTAAGATTTTATTTATTTGAGAGAGAGAGAGAGCATGAACTGGGGGAAGAGAGAGAGAGGGAGAAGCAGGCTCCTCGCTGAGCAGGGGGGCTTGATCCTAGGACCCCAGGGTCATGACCCGAGTCTGAGACAGATGCTTAACCACTTAACTGACTGAGTCTCCCAGAAGCCCCTAAGTTTTATTCAAGTAATCTCTATACCCAATGTGGGGCTTGAACTCATGACCCCAAGATCAAGAGTTGCTCGGTCTACTGACTGAGCCTGCCAGGAACTCCTGGTTTCTTGTTTTCTTTGACAGCCTTTCTCTAGTCCCCTCGGCATAAGACCAGAGTACCCCCCACTCACTTTCAGTCAGATATGCTTTTATTCTGAATTGCCACTTATAGTCTGTCCAGCAACTACATCCAAACATATGGAGCTTCCTCCGAGATTACCAATAAATGTCGTTTATGTTATCTTGACGATGTAAATATTGTTTACCACCAGCCTCAGAGGGCTCGCCCTCACTTTCCTCATCTGTAAAATGGGGGCAACAGAGCACATCTGAACACCTCCTAACACCAGGTGAAGAGGACAAGAAGTGTGAAGGACAGAAGACTTTCAGTAAATAAAACATCTTCTTTTTCTGTAATTATTCCCCGGCACAGGATGGAGAGATAATAAAGGTTCATACTCTTTGGGCCACTGAGAAGACCTTCTTAACCTTGCCTTCTTCACCAGTAAGATGGGGAGGGTATTAGTTAGTACCTATCTCACTCAGTGGTTATAAAGTTTAACTGAGGGACACCTGGGTGGCTTGATTAAGTGTCTGCTTTCGGCTCAGGTCATGATCTCAGGGTCCTGGGACCGATTGAGCCCTGCAGTCGGGCTCTCTGCTCAGAGGGGAGCCTGCTTCCCCAGGCTCTCTCTACCTGCTTCTCTGCCTACTTGTGATCTCTATGTCAAATAAATAAATAAAATCTTCAAAAAATAGATAAAGATTAATTGAAACTGAAGTGCTTTGTACTCAGTGCCTCATTATCCCAATTTAAGGGACCATGACTTCATTTCCCTCTTCCTGGGAGAGAAAACTGCAATCCAGACCTCCACACAGCAGGCTGTGGTTGGGAAAAATGCACAGCGCTCTCTAAAGGACATTTGGGGAACAACTGGAAAATATGAATATGGCCCACAGATTAAATACTTCTGCTAAGTCCAGTATCATCGGCTGTGATTATGGTACTTGCTGTGGTTATGTAGGAGAATGCCCTTGTCCTTAGGAAATACATGCTAAAGTATTTAGGGCTTAAGCGTCATGATGTTGGCAAATTATATTCAAATAGCTCAGGAGAAAGAGACATAGAGAGCATAGTGTAGCAAAATGTTAAGTCAGGGGCACCTGGGTGATTCAGTCAGTTAAGCACTGACTTTGGCTCAAGGTCATGATCTTGGGGTCCCGGGATCCAGTACTGTGTTTGCGTCGGGCTCCCCACTGAGCAGAAGTCTGGTTCTCCTTCTCCCTCAGCCCCAACCCCCACTCGTGCTTTCTGTCTCTCTAATAAATGAGCTCTTTTTTAAATTTTTAAAATTTATTTTTAAAAAGATTTTATTTTTTTGAGAGAGAGAGAGAGAGAATGAGAGAGAGAAAGAGCACAAGAGCAGGGAGGGTCAGAGGGAAAAGCAGACTCCCCTCTGAACAGGGAGCCCAATGTGGGACTTGATTCCAGGACTCCAGGATCATGACCTGAGCTGAAGGCAGTAGCTTAACCAACTAAGCCACCCAGGTGCCCTATTTTTAAATTTTTTTATTTTTTAAAGATTTTATTTATTTGACAGAGACAGAGACAGCGAGAGAGGGAACACAAGCAAGGGGAATGGGAGAGGGAGAAGCAGGCTTCCCGTTGAGCAGGGAGCCTGATGTGGGGCCCTATCCCAGGACCCTGGGATCATGACCTGAGCCGAAGGCAGACGCTTAACTGACTGAGCCACCCAGGTACCCCAAATAAACAAATTCTTTTTTTTTTTAAGATTTTATTTATTTATTTGACAGAGAGAGGGATCACAAGTAGGCAGAGAGGCAGGCAGAGAGAGAGAGGGAAGCAGACTCCCCGCCGAGCAGAGAGCCCAATGTGGGGCTCGATCCCGGGACTCTGAGATCATGACCTGAGCCAAAGGCAGAGGATTTAACCCACTGAGCCACCCAGGTGCCCCCAAATAAACAAATTATTTTAAAAAATGTTAAAAGGGAGCCTGAGTGGCCCAGTCAGTTAAGCGGCTGCCTTCGGCTCAGGTCTCTATCCCGGGGTTCTAGGATCGAGCTCCATATGGGGCTCCCAGCTCAATGGAGAGCCTGCTTCTCCCTCTCCCTCTGCCTGCTGCCCCCATTGCTTGTGTTTGTTTTCTGTCAAATACATAAAATCTTTTTTTTTTTTTTTTAAGATTTTATGTATTTGACAGAGAGAAACACAGCGAGAGAGGGAACACAAGCAAAGGGAATGATAGCAGGAGAAGCAGGCCTCCTGCCAAGCGGGGAGCCCGATGTGGGGCTCGATCCCAGGACCCCAGGATCATGACCTGAGCCGAAGGCAGACGCTTACCGACTGAGCCACCCAGGTGCCCCCAAATACATAAAATCTTTAAAAAAAGACAAAATAGTAACAATCTTTAAAAAAGACAATAAGTGGGGCGCCTGGGTGGCTCAGTCGTTGAGCGTCTGCCTTCGGCCCAGGTCAGATCCCAGGGTCCTGGGATCGAGCCCCGCATCGGGCTCTCTGCGCGGCAGGGAGCCTGCTTCTCCCGCTACCATTCCCTCTGCTTGTGTTCCCTCTCTCGCTGTGTTTCTCTCTGTCAAATAAATAAAATCTTTAAAAAAAAAAAAAA
>CM053618.1:23046557-23064758 GCA_028646535.1 Procyon lotor
GTGAGGCCCTACGGATCTACCCCACCCCCTCCCGCAGCACTGCCTGCCTGTGGATTCCCAGTCTGACTCCTCGCATTGGCCTTCCTTCCTGTCCTTGGAACAGGCTCGCTCTTGCCAAAGCCTCAGCCCCAGCCTCGACTCACCCTGACCTGAGCAAGCCCATCCCTTCTCCCCTGTCTCCCCGCCCCTCGCCTCAGAGGCCTCCCAGTTGCTGGGCTGGGACTTGCCCTTTCTCATTTTCCCATCCATGACTCACACATCAGGCGGGGGTGAGGCCGGGGCTGCCAGGGCAGGGGGAGAGAAGGCAGCAGCCCCTCCCTGGCCTTACGGCGTCCTCAGGCCCAACTGAGCCATTTTTCCATTTCATGCATGTCTGCTGGCACCGTCAGGGCCTATTTGTGCCCCCAGAGAGGACTTGACCCTACTCTGCGGTCCAGCCAAGCATTCCTAGGGAGAAGGCCTATGCTCCATTTTTAGAACTCAGAGTTGCCAGAGCAGTGCAGACACCCATGAATTCAGGAAGCAGGGTGTCCCCCTCCAGCAGAGAGACGACTCCCCAGAGGTCATAGATCTTTAAAAAAACAAACTAAATTCATCGCGTGAGCCCCCATCCATCTCTGTGCTGTGAGTTCTTGGAGGCTTCAGGAAGCCGTGGACTCTTCCAGGTGGGAGGCGGAGTTCCTCCCCATGGCAACAACCACATCCCTATCCACGTATGTTGAGGGCCTGCTACATAGAACCCTGTGTGAAGGGTTCTAACTGCAGCACACCCTTCAGCCGGGCTGGGACTCTCCTAGCAAGGGGAGAAACCGAAGCTGGGTTTGGGCAGGAACCAAAGCAGAGTTGGAACCGACAGGGCTGTGTCCCAGGAAAGCAGGGAGTGCCAGAACCCGGAGTCGGCCTCCTCCTCCGTCGCCTGTGCCCCTTAGCCTTGACAGCCCCTGCTGGCTGCAGCCCCACTGCCCTTTGCAGCCAAGCTCCCGGGATGACCCCGGAGACCCCACCGAGGCCCGAGCTACAGGACAGGGCACAGGAGGCAGAGCCCGGCCTTCCCCGGCTGCTCACGCCAGCCCTCCAAGCACCCGCTGGCATTTTATCTCCGCGCTGGACTCCGGGCTCCTTGGGGCAAGGGTCAGATTGTGGGCTCCTCACCCCGGCCTCGCCAGCGCCAAGCACAGTGCCTGGCCTGTAAGGGGCATTTAGTACAGGTTTGGGCTGCCTTGCATCCCACTCCCATCTGCTCCACTCTCGTACTTCTGAAGGCCTGGATACCTCTTTTCTTCCTTCATGTCAGAATCCCCACCATCGTTCACCTTCGAGCTTGATTGGAAGAGCAAGGATTGTATTTTGGAGGTCGTCTTATTCGATGGAGAAGCTAACCCTTTCCCATTCTCCTGGCTCCCTCGAGGAAGGGGTGACAGACACCATTTTCTCACCCCGCCCCCCAATATAAACCTGGGCACGCTCCCCAACCCAGGGCAACATCACCAAGTGATCACCATATGCTAGGGGAGCCCCGATCCTTCTCAGCACCGATCAGGTTGGCATGGAAGATAATGCTTCCTTGCCATGCCGGGATTTAGCTATTTATGAGATGGGTATAAAGCCTCACAAGGTAATAACTGAGATATTTATAAAACAAAACAAAACAAAAAAGCCTCCTTTGTAATTTGTAAGTTCTTTTTCAATTGTGAGATGTCATTCATGTAGCAGATGAGAAGGACACTCCCAGGGACTCTGAGGTCCTGGGACACAGGACCAGAAGGTTTGGGTTGGAAACAGGATCTGATGGGGGAACAAAGCAGGTTAGAAGCATAGAGGTTATTAAGAGGTTTCAGATTGTTGAAGGGGGCCATGTGGCCTCCTTGTTCCTTCTGCAGCAGGCCGCTGCTTCGCCCCAGCAAAGGCCAGATGCAGTGGACTACAAAGGGAGGGCAGCCTAAACTGCCAGCCACAGCACGGAAAGATCTCGAGGGTTCCCCAATTAATGGTTTCTGTATAACTCAGGCAGCTATCACTCTGCACTTCAGGTTCTCCTGTGCTGGAATTATTCCTCCTAAACCACCCCTCGAGGAGGACTTAGTGCACAAATGTATAAAGCCTGAGTATGTACATGACAGGGAGACAAGCTCTGCCCAGAGCGCTGAGCCAGCTAGCTCCCAGGATGGCAGGGGGACCATGGCCTTCCGAAGCATCGACAGAGGCCGAGTTGGCCGGTAGAACATCCCTCCGTTCTTCCGGTCCCTCCTTCCCGGGACCACTGACGTCATGTCTCCTAGGGTTGTCCTGTCTCCCCCTCCCCAGGCTGGAGATTTCAGAGCCAGCTGTGGAATGGAAAAGCACGGGTGGGAGAGGGAGCTTCCAAGCATCGCGTCTTTGTAGGCAAAGAATTCCACTCGGCAAACAGTATGGTAACTGCCCTCTGTGGGGCATCATCATTTTGGGATAGGCATGAAATGCTAATGATCAAACCCCCACCCCACCCCCACCACCTCCAGGCCGGGCACCACAGTGGGGGGAAGACGGGCAGGAGGTGGGGGAAGAAGTGTGCAAAGAGAAGGCCTGGATGGGTGGGGGTCCCAGAAGGACCTAAGCAGCAGGAGACCCCCATGTGTGGGCCTCGGGACCCATCAGCTCCCCCCACCATGGTGAGTCCAGGGTTGATGCCAGGGTGAGGCCCCCTCTGGGTACCAGGCTGGCCCCGGCGTCCTGAGGTGCTGGCTGGGCACCCACGGGCAAAAGTCTCCCTCCAGGCATGGCACCAAGCTGGGGACCACCCGCAGTCTGCAGAACGGATGATAGGGCCGCTGGGGAGGGGAGCTCTCCAACACGAGACACAAGTCAGGCCTGTGGCTACAAAGCCCTGACCTGGGAATGTCCTGAGAGTCTGAGAGTGTCCAGGGGCTGAATCTTCATCCTCAGCCCCACGTGGCCTTCTGCCCTCCTTCCCGGGCCCGGTCCATTCCTTCAGGTCCAACGCCTCCCCTGCATGACCACGGCTTCTGCCTCGACATGGGGAGCATAGTCATGCCTCATGAGCCAAAACGGGCAGGAAAGCTGGCGAGAGAGAACAGCAGTTAGGGCAGGGCGGACCCCGGGATAGTGAGTATCCCCCACGAGCTGTTTCACATTAGACCTTCTCCACAGCAGGAAAGGCAGGAAATAGTATGCGTGCAGCACACTGTGATCCACAAAGGAACCTGCTTCCTCCTAGCCCCCCGGAAGCCGGAGGGTTCGATAGGGCTCAGTTCTCAATACAGCACATCTGCCTTCAGCCCAGCCTCTCAGGTAACCCTCACTATGGGCAACAGGGGGGTCAAAGGGGTAGCTGGCACCCGATGGGGCTCCCAGGCTCCCAGGGACTGTGTTAAGGTAGAGAAGCTGGAGGGCTGGAGGGTGAGGTAGTGTGGGAGGTGGTAGGGAGGGTCAGGGGGCTATGGGCTCCCACCGGAAATGAAAACCTGAGTGGTATAAATCCCTCCCCGGCCCTGCTCCTAGTTCCCACGGGGAGGGAGTGGCATCTGGGGAAGAGGGCACAGGGCCGGGAGCCAGAGCTTCTAGGTTCTATTCCTGGTCCCTCCCCTGGGCCTTCCTGGCCACAGATCTGCCCCTCATCCCCGGCCCTATGGCTCAAGGAGGATTAAGACATCACAAATAACAAATCGTGACCCCATCCTGCACCTGTCCATCCACCCTGCCCCAGCTGCCCACCCTCTGCTCCAGCTTCTCCTCCTCCTGCCTGGTTGGGCATTGGCTGGCACTCAGGGACAGGCGGACAGGCCCACTCCTCCTTGGCATTGGTGGCCTGGCCTCTGGCCCGGCCTGCCCACTCTCCAACACCTCTGGTCTGCCAGTAGCTCAGCCCCAGGACCCAAGAGCCACTGTCAAGAATGGGTAGTGGAGTCCTGGCCCAGCCCAGCAAGACCCTCCCCCTGAGGCCCCGCCTCCGGAGCAGGGTTCTGTGCCCAACCCCTAATGACTCTGCTAACTGAAGGAGGTCATCGTTCTGCCCCAATTCCATGCTCAAACTCTTCTATGTAGACTGTTGATCCTAGCACAAGGAGGGGGCAAACTTCAGTTCATCCCACCCTTGGCTCTCTCCAGCTCCCAGAAAGCCATGGGGGGCGGGAGGAGCTGCTGCAAAGCCTCAAGGGAATATTCAGGCCAGCCTCCCTCCACCTGAGCCGGGATGGGGGTTTGGGGGGAGCAACCCGTAGAAAGGCCCATCTCTCCTATCTTCCTCTCTGCCACCTGGATCACAGAGGACCCCCCTGCCTGGGGCGCGAGGAGACTGTCCAGCTCCCGGTCCCCCTTGTTCAGACTCGGAAGTTCCTACTCCTTGTTGGCCCTAGGGTGGTTCAGCTTTGAAGTGTGGAATGCTGCTAGGAGTCCCTCATCTTCTGTGCCGGGGAAAGAGAAGGGAGATTGGAGAGAAAGAGGGTTCAGTCCCCAAAGGGCTTACCTGACTTGACCTCTGGGCTCCACGTGGTGGGGAGGGGCGCGGTGTGAAGGTGAGCTGGTAAGCCTGGGGGGTTTAGGACACAAGGGTCCCGGCCCCGAGGCTCTGTCTGGCCCGCACTGTCTGGATGGCCTGCTGGTTCTTGAACTTGACCAGGCCCAGGGTGATCTGGGCGTTCCAGCCAGGATCCTCGAGGGGGCAGCGGAAGTCGATCTCGCCGCCGCCCTCGGTCACCAGCGTGAAGTAGATGTGGCGCCCGGTGCTCTCCACGCATTCCACGGCCTTGATGCGGGCGAAGCTGAGTTCCTTGGGCCGGCCGCCCGTGCCCTTGGCCTCGAAGAGCTGCAGCCCCCGCTCGGTAAGCACACAGCGCTTCCGCTTCCACAGCTGCAGCAGCCCGCCGCTGCGCTTCTCCAGCACGCCCTCCTTGAGCACGGTCGCCGCCGCCGTCATGGGCGCCCCGAGGTCCCGGGCAGGCTCTAGGCTGCGGCGGGCGCGGCGCCCTTCCCGGCTCAGCCGCGCCGGATTCTGGCGCCCGGGGCCGGCTGGCCGCGCTCCCTGCCACCTGCGCCCCGACTGCGCCGGGAGCCTGCCGCGCAGTCCTCCGGCCACCGCCGCCCGCTCGGCGTCCGCAGCCCCCGCTCCGGCCCTCCGCCGCTCTTCGGCGCCGCTCGAACCGCCCCGGCCCGCCACTGCCCGGTGCCCCCCGCCGCTTTCCGCTGCGCACTGGCTCCGCGCTCGCCCGCTCGCTCCGCTGGGCTCTGCCTGCGCGCTGGGCGGCAGCTCGAGGGATGTGCCCTTACATGTTCCGCCGCTCGCCTCCTGCGTCGCCTGCCGGCCCGCCCGCCGCGCATTCCTGCTCCGGCCGGCCCTCCCCTCCGCGCCGCGCACCCGCCGGGGCAGGGCTCCGGGGGGCAGGGCTCCGGGGGGCAGGGCTCCGGGGGGCAGGGCTCCGGGGGGCAGGGCTCCGGGGGGCGGGGCCGCGGCGGGGGCTCGGTCACGCTCTGCCGGCGCTGGGCGTCGGGCGGGGGACCGCTGGTACCCACAGCGGGGAGGCTTACCCAACACCCAGAGCCTCGTGGCCTACAGCCGCTTCTTGGAACCACATCTCCTCTAGGCCTTGGACGCAGGGGATGGTCGTGGGGGAGGCGGGAGACAGGGATCGTCTCCAAGATGAGAGGGTCGCTGCTTGTAAGAGGGGGTGGCCTTGCTCCGTGGTCGCGCGGTGCACCGGCTGGGACTTGCACAGTGGGCGCAGACATCTGCTGACTGCTTCCCAGGCGGGGGGATTCCTGCCTCCGCAGCCCGTGCCCCCCTCTCCTAGCTTGGCCAGCTCCCCCTTGGCATTGTGGAAATCAGAAAAACGAGAACGATCCTGGGATGGGGTATGGGGGTAGGAATCAAGCCAGTGTTGGGTTCCTTCCCCTTCTGGACAGGGAAGAGAGGCTGCCCAGCTCTCTCTGCTGGGGCGACCCACCCCCTCCTACTCCCTACCCGCATTCCCAGCTCTGGGAAGAGAAAAGCCCAGGCGAGGGGCGCCTGGGTGGCTCAGTCGGTTAAGCGGTTAAGCGTCTGCCTTTGGCTCAGGTCATGTCATGTCTCCGGGCTCCCTGCTCAGCGGGGTACCTGCTTCTTTTTCTCCCTCTGCCATTCCCTACGCCACTTGTGCCCTCTGACTTTCTCTATCTCCCTGTCAAATAAATAAATAAAATATTTAAAAAATTTTTTAAAAAGGTCAAGGCAAACTGAGCAGAGAGGAACCTTGAGGTCATTCAGCCTCCCTGTGGAGGCAGAGGGGACCCCACTGTGGTCCCGGGAGGTCACTTCCTGCAGGCTCCATCCTAGCACACACTTGGAGGGACTGGTCACTCATTCCGCCTGCACCAGCCATGACTGGAGTTAGTGGCAGGAGGACGAGCCTAACCCTGTTTGTGGCAGCCCCTCTGGAGGATTCTGTCAACCTCCCTTAGAGCCACCTGGGACTTCCCCGGATTCAATTCAGAGCTGAAGGGGGATGGGGAGGTAGAAGGCTTCTATCCCTTGTCTGGCCTTTAGGCTTTGTGTTAACAACCTCAGCCCTTCCTCCTGGTCTGTGGTGTCCCCGCCCACCTTGTGCTGCTCCATATCCTTCCATTTCCTCATCTGTCAAATGGAAAGATTAATTCATTCTTCAATCACGGAGCTCTGATGAATAAGTTAGATAACATTTGTGAAAGGCCTGGAAACTCAATAAATGTCATTCCTGCCCTGCTCCCACTGGCCAGGCACGGGAAGATGGCTCTTCTGGGTCCTGATTCTGCCCCATCTGGGTCAGTCTCTCCAGCTCCCCCAGTTTCCTCAGGGCCTCGTCACTGCCATGTTAATAACAGATTATTATGGGAACAATAATAGGTATCAATGACAGAAATAAGACCTCTTTGTCCCCACACCCCGTTTCCATCCTCCTGTCCATTGATGTAGAGCCTAACGGGCACAAGGAGGGTCCAAGAGGGGAGAGGTGCCCCAAGTCAGGAGGTGGGGGAAGAGAGCTGTCAGCTTGCCACCACAGCTCAGCTCTTCAGCCTGCGGGCTGGGGGAGCACCCCCACACACATATACACACCCGGGAAGCGAACTCCTTAACCCCCAGAATACCCCTCCCGGAGAGGAAGTGGCCAGCACCATGAAGGAAGAGAAGCAGCCAAGATAGGTGTCTCTCGAGGCCCAGAGGGCAGCACTTGAGAAAGCTCAAGGTACCCACAGCCCTGTCTTAGGGTACCTAAGATTAGGGACCCCCAATGTCTCAGCCTATCTTCCAGTCATGCCCTCCCATGGCTTCTCTCTCTGTACCCTCCCCCTGCTCCTCCATAGGAATCTCCTGAGTGCACCCATCTGGCATAGTCCTGCCATGATCCAAAGCTCTACCCTTGAGGAGACAGGGCCCTGCTCCAGGCTGCTAACTGCCCCTAACTCTGTTTTTATCTCTACCACTTCGGCCTCTCCCCGCACTGAGTCCAGGACTCACTGACTCTCTCTCCAATTCCAGGTTAATTCACAAGGTATTTGAAGGTTACGGAGCTCTCTCGGGTTTTTTATTCTCACAACAGATTGGTATTATTATTATTATTATTGCGCTCATTTTCCTGAGGAGAAAAGTGAGCTCAGAGAGGTCAAGCAACCTAGATGGTCACACAGCTCTGTAAATGACAAAGCTGGGGAAAGGATGTGTGGTAGCCGAGAAGGCCCAGGATCTTGTGTTGATATGTTGATACCCAGGGTTCTTTTCTCAGGACCCTGGGATCATGACCTGAGCAGAAGGCAGATGCTGAACCTACTGAGCCACCCAGGCGCACCCCACAGGGTTCTTTTCACCCAAGATCAAGACACCCACACTTTCCTCTTCAGCTTACTCTGAAGAGGGGTACCAAGTTTTTGGACGCAGGAGAAAGGACAAAAAAGACAGGAACATTGGATAGCAAGATTGAGTGTGTAGAGAGGAGGCCACAGGAGGAAATTCAGCAGGCCATACTCTATTGCTGGAAAGGTCTTTACCAACTAAGCATCCGGTTCCCAACACCACATCTCCCCAGTGTAGGTCCTGCTGGGAGTGCTATCCTCCAGTCTCATGACCTCCTGGAATAAGGGGAGGTGACTCACTCTGAATTTTTCCCCAGAATTGACATCCTGCCTGGTGGCCCCCTCTGGGAGAGGCCTGGGCCCAAGCAATCCAACCTGACCCAGCGGGAGGATCAATAAACATCGCTCCCTTCCCGCCGGGGTGTCCCTCCACTGCCCCTGGGAATGGGGGCTCTGACTCAGCCTTCCTGGGGCACTCAGCTGGGGGCAATGCTGGACCCTGGAGATACTCGGTTCTTCCGGACTTGTTGACTGCATCGGACTGCTGGACAGAATGTCCCTGGTTGCAGCCCAAAGCCGGCTCCACCCCCTGCCCAGCCCAGAGGAAAGCTGATCTGCACAGTCAGTCAGTCTGAGTCCAGCTGGAACAGCCTAGACTACAAAATGGCCCCAGGGAAGAGTGTGCTAGAAACGCTCTGGCGAGGTCTCAGCCAGCAGCAGTGGGGAGGAGGGAGCCCTGGTCCCCCTGGAGGCTACTCAGGACCGGGTGGAACGGAAGATGGGAATAAGGAGAGACAGAGGCCGGAAGGGGACCCAGAGGGGCATCAAGAGTAACCTTGCTTCGGTTTTCTACAGTATTCACTTAATCTTCTAAATTTGGTTTAGTGGTCATCAATTGTTGGACTCAATCTAAATAAAACGCATCAAAGATCATTTTGTTTACCAAATACGATGTCTATTAATACTATGAAAATTGTACAGTGGAAGTAAGATCGCGTCACTCCTTTTCCTGCAATCCACCAGAGCCTTCTCATCCCTGAGCGAAGCGCGAGGCAGCCCTACAAGACCTGCCGCTACTCTCTGCCCTCCCTCCCCGGGCTCCACCCGCATCCTTGCCACCCCTCCACAAGGCCTTGTCCTCAGGGCCTTTGCTCATGCTGTTCTCTGCCAGGACCGTTCTCCCCCAGAGCCTCACATGGTCCCTTTCCTCACCTCCCTCAGCTCCTTATTCAGATGTCACCTTCTCGGTGACGTCTTCCCAGGCCGCCCTGTTTAACACCGCAACCCCCTCCCCGCAGACACACCAGCACATACACACACAGCCACGCTCATACACACAACATCCCCTCTCCTGAGGGGATGTTCATTTCTCTCTCTGGCACATGCCTCCATCTGAAAGTCTTAATATTTTTCTTAATTATTATTTATCTCTTCTACTAAATGTAAGCTCTGTGCCTGCAGGGAATTTTATCCTGCTTTCTTCACCCTTGTGGCTTCAACACTGAGAATCTTACCTGGTGCACGGCAGGGCCTCGGTAAATAATTGTTGAATGAGGTAACGGAATGGACCCGATGAATGGTGGGAGCTGGAAAAATCATCATAAATGTACCACACTAATGCAAGATACTAATAACAGGGGAAAGGTATGGGGGGTGGGGAGAGGTACGTGGGAACTCTGTACTATCTAATCAATTTTTCTGGGAATCAAACCAGGTCTAAAAATCAAGTCTGGGGGCACCTAGGTGGCTCAGTCGGTTAAGCATCTGCCTTCAGCTCCGGTCATGATCTTGGGGTCATGGGATCGAGTCCCACATCCAGCTCCCTGCTAAGCGGGGAATCTGCTCTTTTCTCTCCCTCTATCCCCTCCCCCAGCTTGTGCTCTCACTCACTCTCTCTCTCTCAAATAAATAAATAAATAAATAAATAAATAAATAAATAAATAAAATCTTTAAATAAATAAATAGAAAAATCAAGCCAGTGACTTAAAAACAAAACAAAAACAAAGGGGCACCTGGGTGGCTCAGTTGGTTCAGCTCAGGTCATGATCTCAGGGTCCTGGGATCAAGCCCCATATCAGGCTCTCTGCTCAGCAGGGAGCCTGCTTCTCCCTTTCCCTTTCCCATTCCTTGCTACTCTGCCTACTTGTGCACTCTCGTGCGCACACTCTCTCTCTGTCAAATAATTAAATAAAAATTATTAAAAAAACAAAAATAAATAGTTAACAGTAGTTCCTCTGGGGAAGGATAAGGAGAGAAGATCAAGTCTTTCACTTTTTCATCGTTCATCATTCTGTACTGCCTGATTTTTATTCATTATTTTCTTACCATCTGCATGTTTTGCTCCCCTTAAAAATCCAATTAAATGCACAATACATAAATGTTCAGACACGATGGAGCAGTTCACAATAGCGAAACAGACCTACAGGTCTTAAGAGAGAGATGTCTAAAATACATTGTTTTGTGGGGGAGACATTTCAGTCCAGTGAGTGTCATAAGAGGCAGAATTTGGTCCCAACCGACCAAACGTTTGTGCCTCTGTGTTGTACAGGTTATATCTGGAAGGATCCACACTGATGCGTTAGTTGTGGAACCTCCAGGATGTGGCTCGATGGCATGAACACGCTTGTTACCGTGTGAGCGTGTTTCTACAGGCGTTCCCCCTTTTACGGTGCTTCGCAGATATCTCGCTTTTTACAAATGGGAGGTTTGTGGCAGCCCTGCAACGAGCAAATCTATCCGCCCTGATTTTCCAACAGCGTTTCCTCGCTCTGTGTCTCTCTGTCACATTTTGGTAATTCTTACATTTCAAAACTTTCCTTATTATTATATTTGTTAGGCTGACCTGCAATCAGGGAGTGCAACTCAAGTGAAAGCTCAGGTATTGGGGGCCCCCGGGAAGCTCAGTCGGTTAAGCCCCTGCCTTCGGCTCAGGTCATGAGTTCAGGGTCCTGGGATCAAGTCCCGCATCGGGTTCCCTGCTCAGTGGGGAGCCCCCTTCTCCCTCTTCCACTCCCCCGGCTTGTGCTCTCTCTCACCATCAAATAAATAAATAAAATAAAAAAAGAAAGAAAGCTCAGGCAATGGGTAGTATTTTTTTTAGCAATAAAATATTTTTTAATTAAGGTGTATGTGCAGTGTCTTTTTAGACATAATGTTATTGCATACTTACTAGTCTACAGTATGGTGTAAACATAACTTTTATATGCACTGGGAAACCAAAAATTCATTTGACTTGCTTTATTGCAATATTTGCTTTATTGCAGTGGTCTGGAACCGAGCCCACGGTATCTCCAAGGTACACTTATATATGGTTTGGATGTCACACACATGTATCACACCTATTTTAAAAATAAAATAAACACATATGTGTTACCTATATTTTTAAAAATTAAACAAAAACCTGGGGCCAGCTTGAAAGCAAAGGCCAACTTGGAGACTTAACTGGCAGTCCACTGGCCACAAGATCTCCCCAGGGTGGGCAGTGCAGAACTTTCTGGAAGGCGGTGTGCACACACTACAGCAGAGCAGCCTCTGGGGCTGTGTGTGCAGCGTCCTGTGTCTGTGGTTCCCATTCCCCATCCTGGAAAACCCAGAAACAGGCAGCTTTCCCCATTGGCCCCTGGCAGCTGGAAATGGAAGGCTCATCTAGGCTCCCTGGATTAGACCCCAGTAAGGAGGAGGTGGTGTGGTGCAGACCAGTGCTTCTCAGATGCTAATGAGCAAAGAGATCACCTGGGGATCTTCCCAGATCTTCTGGGATTCTTCCCAGAATCAAATCCAGATTCTGATGCAGTAGATCTGCGATGGAATCTGGAGTGTGCGTTTCTAGAAGCTTCCATGTCACATTGGTGCTGCTAGGCCTTGGGACACACTTGAACATCAAGGGTCTAGAGCAGGGGTTCTAGACCACAATGTGGTAGCAGCATCGGCGTCCCCCATCTGGGAACTTGTTAGAAATGCAGATTCTTGGCTGTATTGCAGACCGACCAGAAATTCTGGGTTTGGAACCCAGCAATCTGTGTTTTTTAAATGAGCGTTCCCCAGGATTCTGATGCATGTGAAAGTGTGGGAATGCTGTGTGTCGAGGAAGGAGCCCTCAGCCAGAAGACAGGGCCGCTGTGTTATAGCCCCAGCTCGGGGGCACCTTGAACAAGTCACTTGTCTCTCTCACCTTGTGCATCTCGTCTAGCTTGTATTAGATTTGCAAGAAAGTCTGGCGGGAGGAGGGGCGGGATGGAGGAGTGGGGGCGGGGTAAGGAACTCTATGGGTCGCCTTCTCTTTGGGTAAGACCAGAACATTGCTAATTCCTCTTCAACCTCCACAGTCCCAGATTCATGGGGTCAGAGAGCTCCTGCTCACTTGGGTTTCCCACAGCCCTGCTTCTCCTTCCCCTCCTCCCTTCTGGCTTCAGCCCACGCCCTCCGGTCCACAGGTCCCTCCCTGCCCTCCTCTCCCTGGGAGACCCACCGCCCAGCTGACCTGCCCACACCCCTTTGATGTAGAGTCCTTTGTTCTAGAGCTTTGGGGTTTCCTCGGATCTCTGTTTCTCTAAAAGGAAACAGAAGAAAAAACTGATCAAGGCTTCAAGCCTAACGATTTGGGTTTTACAGGCACCATTGCAACAGACCTCAGTGGGCCTCAACCCTGCAGCCGACCCGCCCAGGCTTGCTCCTGGGCCGGGCTCTCTCGGTGGAAATCCCCTCCCACGCTCAGCCCTTTAACCACTTTCTAGCCCAATAACTTTCCTGATTCACCAGGGATCCCTTTCGTCTTGAGAGCGCCCACTGCCCCCTCTCTGATGGGGCTGAGTCTGGGCTTGAAGGCATTTGATCCCAGCTTGGGTCTGGCAGAGATTGGATTTGTGGGCCTGGGGATCAGGTTGGGGCCTGCAGAATTTTCCCTTTTCCCATGTCGTTCCGGCATCTGGGTGCCCATGTTGGAGGAGCAAAGGGGCTGCCCTGGCATGACCCTCGTCCCCGGGAACAATGGGCTGAAGGGCTGCAAGGAGAGCAGAAAATAGGGATCTAGTGGGTTTAACCAACCTGCCAGTAATAGCCGGGCGAACCTGCACACTTAGAAAGCATCAATTGCTTTCTATTCCACAGCTTCCTTTTTCTGTGCTTTTAGCACAAATCATGTCTTTCAAGTGCAATTAATACTTGAATGCATTTTTGTTGCAAAAAAATCAAAACAGAAAATATCTTTTCATCACCTTCCAGTGTTCCCCCAGCCCCCACTGACAACAGTCCCCTGGTAAGGGTTTGTGCCAGACATTTGTCTTTACTTCACACACATTTGCACCCAGAATATTTTAAAGCAGTGTTCTCATTGGTCATGGGAGGGGTTGGCTGGACAATTCATAGGTCCCCTTCCAGCTCTGACATTTTCTGTATTTGTGGGTGGCTCTTCCCTCCCCTCCTAAAGAGCAACCATTCAAGGGATCTCACTACAATTATGCTGCGGAAGGGGGGTGGGGGGGAATTCGTAGAAGAAGAAAGGATGGAGGGAAAGATAACAGTGTTAATGATAGTTCCTTCTGGGACAGGGGAATATCGATCTTTTTTTTTTTTTCAAGTATTTGCCTTTGATTTTCAAATGTTTCATAGTGAGTGATTGTTCATTTTCATGTGAATCATTTTCATAATTGAGAAGTTTCTATAGTGCCACTGTCAAGATCAGGCAGGGAAGGCAGGGTAGGGGGTTCTCCTAACTGTGGTGCGACAGGGTCCAGACTGACCGAAGCTCTATCCTGATATGTTTGACCATCTGCAAATGGGTTTGATGATAGCACCTATCTCTCAGGGTTACCATGAAGATTAAATGAATGAACACATTTAAGGTCTTCCAATAAGCTATGGCATACAGTAAATACAAGAGATGGGAAAGTGATACTTTCTGTCACAGGGGAAAAGGATATGATAACATGCACAGTGGGTCATAAAGAATTCTGCCCACAAGTGACACAAATTCCTTCTCATCTTAATTTAGAAGCCAGAGCAAGCCACGTGGCCACACCTAACTTTAAGAGGAGAGAAATGGAACCCTTCTGTGTGCCCAGAAGATGGGGAATATCCATAAAGAGCAATGCGGCCACAATGGGACCAGTTGGTGTCCCCAGGAGGCAGCGTGTCCAGGGACTTCCCTTCACTCCTTCATTAGAGAGAATCAACTCCTTGGCCCAGGACCAAGCCCTTGAACCCTCTAGAGAAGTCAAGTTGAGGTCAACAGAGTGGAATTGTAAAAGGCTCGGGGCAGATGCTTCAGAAAAGGCACAAAGGGCTTGTCTGGGCAGGAAAAAATGCCCACTAAGGGCTTTATTTACCATAATCTACTTCCTGAATTTTCATGGCCTTTCGGGCGAGTCTTCCTAGGCCCATAAACTCAGATCATCAGAGTTGGGTGGGTCCCCTAGAACCTGGCTTCTCAAGTGTGGTCCCAGGATCAGCAGCATCAGCACCACCTTCCCCTGGGAGCTTGTGAGAGATGCTGGATCTCAGGCCCCGCCCCAAACTACTGAATTATAATCTGCATTTTAACAAGATCCCCAGGAGATTCCTATGTACAATAAAGCCTGAGAAGTACTTCTCTAGAATTAATTTAGGCCAATATCTTCATTTCACGGAATAAGAGGTTGACACCCCAAGGGGAGGAGTCTTGGCTCAAAGTGATACAGCTGGTTCCAAGGTTGACTCCACCGCTCGCCAATGATTTTGTGTAAGTCACTTAAAAAGTCACTGAATCTCAATTTCCTCTTCTATGATAAAGGGATTATATAATCACTTCATAGTGCTGATGTAGAGATCAAGTAAGACAACATCTAGACCAGTGCTGGGTCATAGCCCATAGTACGTGCTCAGTAAATGTGAGCTACTGCTATGGTCCTAACTCACTGTTCTAACATCACATCTCATACCTCCTGGCACATGCAGTGTCTTCTAAAGGAAAAAGGATCAGGGAGTGGGGCATGGACTCAGCTCCCTGTGTTTATATGCTCTGTCATTGGACCTTGAGCCCAGGTCCTAAATTGTTCTTTGGTTCTTGGTTTCAGTTAGATCATTCGTAAATGGATATAATGAAGGCCTCTAATCATAGGGTTATTTTAATGTCTAAATGGATTAATATATTCAAGGTCTTCAAATAGACCATGGTGCATAGTAAATGCACAAGATGGATGAGCCATCCCTCCAAAATGTCCAAAAGAGGAAGTCTAGATTGGAGGGAGCCAGGCCCCAGGGAGAGTAAGGCTCTGTCTCAGAAGGAGCTGCTTCTGCTTGGCCCCTTGACCTACTGCAAGTCCCCGAGTCTGCTTCTCCAGCCCCTGGAGGACAGCCCCCAACCCTGGGCTGGGTCTTTCTTTCTCCTCTAATGAGATGGCCTCCCCGGGCTCCCCGGTGCCCCCATCAGGAACGGCAGAAATGCCAGAGAATTTTTGTCCTGGAGACCCACAGACTCCAGGAGGTGGGGCAACTGTTTTCAAATCTCGGAAGCCCTATCACCCCCGAGAGGAGTTAAACCTGCTCCAGATGACTCGAGGGGGCAGAAATAGGAAGCTTCAGGAAGTTCTCTCCAGTCATTACAACTGTTCAGAGGCAGCTGTAGCTGCCAGGTGGGGCACCAGGCTCACCTGAGAGATTATCCAAATACCAATTCCAAATACAGATTCTCAGACCCCACCCAGGCCAGCTGAATCAGAATCCTTAAGGGTGGGGCCATGAGTCTATTTTAAAAGCCTTCGGTAATGTCCCTAATGATTCTCCTCATTTTGGTGTGCTGGAGCTCACCTGAGCCCAGGTGAGCCTGGGCATTAGGGGAGGGGAGAGGCGAGGAAGGAGTGAGAATCAACCAGTAGATGATCTGAGTTTTCTCTCTTGATCTTGACCGTCTTCCTCCCTTGATCTAGGTCTGGAAAACGTGACCTCACTGGGTTTCTGTGCCCTTGATTCAGAGATTACTCCCAAAACCTACCGGCAGCTCTAACCCCCTCATCCCTGCACCCCTACCCCTAACGGCCATTGCTCTTTCTGGCTCTTCCCCACCCTCAGCCCCTCAGATGGCCCAAACAGGTTGCTAGGGCTGGTGGAGGAGGCAAGCCCCAGGGGGCTGGGCTGGCCCACCATCCAGAGAACCAGCTCTTGCCCAAATCAGGGCCACTCCCGCAGCCAAGGCATTGCTTCCACCAAAAGCTGTCTCCTGGGGGCGCTCCGGACGCCTAGCTCAGCCATCACAAAAATGAGGAAATACCCAAGTGAACACAAAGATCCTTGCTCCCCCTCCTCCCTTGGATCAGTTCTACGGTCGGAGATACCACAGGGCCCTATAGAATGCAAATTACCCAGTGGGAATTTACTGCCCGGGGTTTGCAGGCCAGCGCCCTCTCGCTGCACAAATTGAGGTACCCCGGGCTAAGGGGGAAAGGAGCTGGGTGTGGGATCGGCAGAAAAGGGAACGCCCGCCCTGTGCCCCGACCTCACAGCGCCTCCTAGTGTCTCCGGGTACTGCGCCGGCGCTGCGCCAGCGGATGGAGGGCCCCCTCCCTGCTGGCGGACTCTCCGTTTCCCAGGGCGCCGTGGCCTCGGAGGCCCGGGTAGGGAGGGGGGTGTGGGGGAGGGGGCTCTCTTCCCTCGGAACCCTCCCGCTCCATCCCGTCTTACATCGTCCAGAGGGTGCTTCCGGGCCAGTCACCTCCGCTTACAGCCCTCTGCCTTTATTCCGGTTTCGCCCCCAGGAAGCGCGTCCAGCCTCCGCCCCACCTGGGGCTGCTCTGGAAGACCCGCCAGCTTGCCAGCTAGCTAGTGTCACAGAGGCGAGCTCTGAAGATGGCCTTGTGCCAAGCATCCACCTCCAGCAGCCAGCAGGGGGCAGCCTATCTCCAGATTTGGGGCCCAAAGGCTCCCATCCAGGCCATTCCTATAGGCCCCTTCCAGAGGCTACTGTGAGCCCACCGTTTGTAGAGCCTTCCATCCATCCATCCTCCTCCCCACACAAACCCTCCCCAGGGAACTTCCCGTTGGCAACATCCCGCTTTGGACCTGGAGAACTTATCAAGACCAGGTGACCTGGCCCCCACCTGGGGAACTCACAGCCCACGCTGCACTCTCCTCCAGCTCTTTTACTTGTCACCTTGCACTTTCCTAGTGTTCTGCACCACTAATTGGTCTTCTACATGTTAGGTCCCACTCCCAGAGTCACAAAGAGGGGTCTGTCAAGGCCACTGTTGGATCTGGTCATCTGGACATTACGTATACAGGGCCTGTTGTTAAAGTCTCTGCTTCTTGGTGTTTCGTTGGGCGTCCCTAGGATGAAGGGCACTGCAACCTCTCCGATAAACTCTATTTACAAATAAGGTCGGCCTTCTGTGGGGCAGACTGTGGGGGCAGTCTGTGTCCCCCTCACAATTCCTATGTTGAAATCCTAACCTCCAGGGGAGGTACTAGGAGGTGGAGCCTGTGGCAGGTGGTTAGGTCATGAGGGCAGAGCCTTCCAGAATGGGATTAGCGCCCTTGTCAGAGAAGCCTGAGCGCTCCCTCCTCCTTCCCACCCTGTGAACACAGGGCAGAAAGCCGGCCAGGAACCAAGAAGCGGCTCCTACCAGGCACTGACTCTGCCAGAACCTTGAACTTGGACTTCCCAGCCTCCAGAACTATAAATTTCTGCTGTTTGTAAGCCACCTAATTTTGATACTTTGTGGCAGCAGCGCAAACTGACAAAAACAGAAATTGGAACCAGGAAGTAGAGTGTTTCCATAACACATACTTAAATATATGGAAGTGGCTTCGAAACCGGGTCATGGACAGAGGCCAAAAGAGTTCTGAAATGTCTGCTAGGAAAACACCAAACTGCTGTGACGGCACCTGTAAAGGACATTCTCATGACAGCTCAAAAAGAAAAAAGAGACCTGGAGAAAGCCCCAGTCATCTCAGAGAATAATGACTAATAATTACGAACAGAATGTTGGTAGAAATGGGGATGGTAAAGGCCATCGTGACAATTGAGAAACATGTTAGTGGAACCTGGACAAAAGGTGATCCTCGTTATAAAGTGGCAATGAACTTGGCTCCATTGTGTTCGTATTCTAATGTGGTTTTTTTTTTTGTTAAGATTTTATTTATTTATTTGACACAGAGAGAAATCACAAGTAGGCAGAGAGGCAGGCAGAGAGAGAGAAGGGGAAGCAGGCTCCCCGCTAAGCAGAGAGCCCGATGCGGGGCTCGATCCCAGGACCCTGAGATCATGACCTGAGCTGAAGGCAGAGGCTTTAACCCACTGAGCCACCCGGGCGCCCCCATATTCTGATGTTTTGCGGAAGGTAGAACTCATGAAGGATGAAGCTGGGTATCTAGCTGGGGCGATATCTAAGCAAAGTGGCAAAAGTGTGCTTGGCTTCTTCTGAGGGCTTACAGTGAAAT
>CM053618.1:23065258-23094134 GCA_028646535.1 Procyon lotor
GGCGCCTGGGTGGCTCAGTCGTTGAGCGTCTGCCTTCGGCCCAGGTCAGATCCCAGGGTCCTGGGATCGAGCCCCGCATCGGGCTCTCTGCGCGGCAGGGAGCCTGCTTCTCCCGCTACCATTCCCTCTGCTTGTGTTCCCTCTCTCGCTGTGTTTCTCTCTGTCAAATAAATAAAATCTTTAAAAAAAAAAAAAAAAAGACAATAAGTAACAATAAGTGAATCCAGATATTAATGGTACTAATCTTTCACTTTCTCTACTGGTTTGACATTTTTCAGAACAAAACCTTGTGTGTGCAGGGGGAGCACTTTCAGCATTGGAGATCACCCTAAGGGTCACGCAGCCCTTTTGCCTACTCTGGGGATTAGGTGTAGACCCCGACACTGCAGCTCCCATGGTCGCTCCCAGTGAGGCGGGGGCAGCTTTGCTGACAGTGTAAAGCCCTTATGAAGCTGACTGTACCCAGGAGGTGATGAAGAGCTCCCAGCTTAGCGGGGCTCACGGTCAGCAGTCTGTGGTGCGGGGATGCCCCGGGTAACAGAGCCCTACTCCTGAAGCTTTGGGGAGGGAGGGCCGAGGGACAGAACCGCCCCAGATGAGAAACCAGGCAGACAGCTGCCCAGTCTGGGTCCTGGCCGAGGCTCCTTCACCGGGTGTCTCATCAGCTGTCTCTCTTTTGTTAAAAGGAAAACAGGAAGAGAACAGTTGGTATCTTAGCACTACCCAGAACCCGGTTACTCCTTCCAGTCAACTCAATTATCTGCACCAATGAACTGGGAAAAGAGGCACTGGGAATTGACTTTATATTCCATGCTATCCTTGCCATCTACCAAAAAAAAAAAAAAATTAGGTAACATCAAAACAAAACAGATCAGTTCAACAACAAACAATACAAGGCAAAAGATGTGGTTGCACTCTCTCATTCCTTTGTGCCATAGTGTTGCCATCTTTTCCCTGACAGGCCAGCTCCCAGGTTTGCAGGGGCAATTTACAAAGTGGAAAAAGAAATAAAAGGTGTTTTGCCTAACTGATCATCAGAGATCGGCCTGTGGATGGTGTGCGCCAGGAAGCATGTAACTGGCGGGCTGCGTTTCATTCTGGACACGACACATTCAAATCACGGTAAACTGTTGCTTGTTTTAAGGATGATTTAGCATGGGGGGGGACCAATCTGGCATGAATTGGGCTCACACACTGCATGGCCCACAGCCTGGGTCAGGGCTCAGTGGTCTCACCTGATTCACACAATCACTCCCAGCCTGTGTGTCCCAAACTCGCCAGATCATAGGGATCACCCAAGACAGGAAGGAGGGTGAGATCAGGCAAGCTGGGGAACATTGTCTTCGGAGTAAGGCATTTTCATTCAACTTTTCTTGGGGAAGAAACTGAGTCTCGAAGAGCTTTCCTGGCCGGCCTCGGGTCACACAGATAGAGATAATGATGTCACTGTGGATAATATGATCTCAACAGCTCACATTTGCTGAATACTCATCATGCACACTAAGCACTTGAAACGCAAAGTCAAGGTCTGAACCTTGCCCAGTCTGGCTCATTTCATGATCTAAATTCTTGCTATTACCTCATACATCTTCCCAGAAAATACTTGAGAACACATCCGGTGAAGAAGATCTGCAAAAAACGGCAGCTGAGAGCAGAGGGGAAAAGAAGGGGCAGGCACACGGTAGCTGTTTCCAAATACTGAAAGGCTGTCACTGTGCAGGTCAATTGCACTTAGACCACATGTTTTATTTTACATATGCCCTACTTTATTTGGGGATGCATTTTTGTGAAGCCCATTCACATCTTGCTATCTTTCCCCAGTGACAAGAGGTCCCACCGAGGACAGATTACTACAAGAAGAAACCCTGAGAGACCAAGCTGTCCAAATAGGGAATAAGATGATTGCAACACACCCACGGATGGCTGTGGGTTGCCCAGCAACAGAGGTGTCCAAGCTGGATGCCCCCTGGTGGGGAGGTTTTAGGGGGGCCTGAGGTCTCTGCAAAAGCAAAAAAAAAAAAAAATAGGGCTACATGACAGTTATGGTTCTTTACAAGTTTGCAAGTTTAATTCCACAGAAATTGACATTTATTCTATTTACAAATGGATTTTAAAATCAGGGGAGGGATGTAAAGTGGGTCAGTATTATTGTCCAGATGGGGAGGGAACTGCGTCACTGGAAGCTGTGAGCGGCCAAGGGTTACAGGGAATAAATCAGCTCAACCGCTGAGGAGCTGAAACCCTCCCCGTGCATCAGAGTCACCGAGGGGGCTTTAGAAAAAATAACAGACACCTGAGTTTGCAGTCCAGACCAAATGAAACCGCATCCCTTGGGGGAGGTGGGGGGAGCAGGAATCAGTAATTTTTAAAAGCAACCCAAGGTGATTCTAAGGTGCAGCCAAGACAGAGAACCACTGAACTGGAGAAAACGAGGCTCACGCAGAAGCTGATCTGGGTGCCCTCTGAGCCTCGTGATGACCAGGAATCCATTCGTCTCTCCATCTGGAACGAACATCTCTGACAGCGGGGTGTTTGCTGAGGGACTGTTTGTAAGTCAGGAAGATCTGAATCAAAATCCCTCTAGGATGTTCCTTTGGAAGTCAGGTGAGGTCCTTTGATCCCTCAATTAAAGCCACGAAGTCCTGACTTTTCGAGCTATTACCAAGTCCTCACAGATCAGGGAAATAAGAAGTAGATCAGTGGCTGCCAGAAGCTGGGGTGGAGTAGAGAATGCGGAGTTAACTGTACCAGGCAGGGAGTTTGAGCTGGGGAGGACGAGAAAGTTCTGGAAATGGATGATGGTGATGGCTACCTAACAAGGGGAAGGCACTTAATGCTACTGAACTGTACAGTTAAAAGTGGTTAAAATTGTCAATTCTATGTTACGTATGTTTTACCGCAATAACAATACTGTTTAACATTTCCAGTACAGTGACTATAAGAAAAATACAACGAATGTGCATTGACCCACCCAACTGCACTGTTAGCACTGTGTCAAGTTTTCTTCAGTCTTTTTAAGATTTAATAAATAAGAGAGAGAGTTAGCAGGGAGAGAGAGAATCGGAAGCAGATTCCATGCTGAGTGCGGGGCCAGACGCAGGGCTTGATCCACAACTGAAACCTGACCTGAGCAGAAACCAAGAGTCAGAGGCTTACCTGACTGAGCCACCCAGACTCCCCATCTTGTCTTTTTTTTTTTTTTAAAGATTTTATTTATTTATTTGACAGAAAGAGACATAGCGAGAGAGGAAACACAAGCAGGGAGAGTGGGAGAGGGAGAAGCAGGATTCCTGTTGAGCAGGGAGCCCGATGCGGGGCTTGATCTCAGGACCCTGGGATCTTGACCTGAGCTGAAGGCAGAGGCTGAACGACTGAGCCACCCAGGCGCCCCCACCCCCATCTTCAGTCTTTTTAAATAAAAGAAATAAAACTTTGCAAATTAAGAAACAACAACAAAAAAAGCATTCGGAGGGATTTATCCCAGCATTGGAGGGATAATTGAACACAAGAAAAACAATCAATGTCATGTACCAAAACACATGATTATCTCAATTGGTGCAGAAAAGAGAATCTGACAAAACCTAACACCCTTTCATCATGAAAACACTTAGAAAACTGGGAAAAGAAGGAAATTTCCTCAACATGATGTGGGACATCTATGAAAAACCCACAGCAAGCATCACACTCAATGGTGAGGGTCCAAGAGCTTTTTCCTCTAAGATCAGCAACAAGACAAGGATGTCCACTCTCTCCACTCCTACTCACCATTATATCAGAAGTTCTAGCCAGAGATTAGGAAAGATAGATAGATAGATAGATAGATAGATAGATAGATAGATAGATAGATAGATAGATGATAGATAGATAGATAGATAGATAGACAAATAAATAAATGGTATCCAAACTGGAAATGAAGAAGAACTCTATTTATAGTTGATGTGATCCTACATATAGAAAATCCCAAAGAATCCATACACGCAAAAGGCTACGAAAGCAAATACACAAATCTGGCGAAGTTTCAAGAGCACAAGATCAACGCACAAAGATTGGCTGTGTTTCCATATACCACCCCCCATGAACAAGCTAAAAAAGAAATTAAGAAAACCATCTGGTTCACAAAAGCCTCCTGAGCATCTAAGGACTGGACATTCTAAGAGTCCCAGCTTCCTTTGAAGTGGACACATTTTGTTATTAACGGTGTCGGTGGAGGCACGTGCTTCAGCACCTCTGATTTTTCACGCATTATTAGTGCATCTCATATCAAAATGAAGTAGAGCAGACCGATTTGATGGGGACAGTGGTGTGGACTGCACAGGCCATGCAGGGGAAGCAGAGTCACATCCACGGGCGCTTCCGAGAAGCCTGGGTCTTGGCCGTCCTGCCTCCTCTCACGTCTCTCAAGACTCACAGGAAACTGGGAAGCAAAGTTCCAGGCCTTTCGGAGGAAATCAGGCCTGAGTCAGCCTTCCTGGGAGGTTGAGGGAACAGATTAGGCCCAGCAAACTGTTTACTGAGGAGGGTGTTTTTTACTTGAAAAGTTGGTTGGGGTTTTTTGTTGTTTTTTTTTTTGTTTTTTTTTTTTAAGTTGAAGAAGGAACTAAAAGTGTTTTTAATTATTGTTTTGTGATGAGGGGCCAGAGAGATGAAGGGTTTGCCAAGGATTGCCACATTCTTAGTTCTCCATGTTCCGGAGACTCTAAGAGCTGGTGGTTGGTTCCGCCACGGAGGCAGCTCTCCTTACCCCTCGTTTCTGTTCCTCTCTCCCTGGCAGCTAAGGGGCATCTGCCAAGATCTACGGATGGAAACACTGGGCAGAGAAAGAGTCAGAGTGCAAGGAGGTGATCTACTGAAAGGGATTAAGCCCTGGACGGGTGGTCAGAAGACCGGGTTCTAGGCTGGCCTCCACAGGGCCCCAGCTCAGTGGCTTTGAGCCCATCCCCCCTTCGATTCTTGTCCCTAAAGGGGAGAGGGGCAGGGTGGGGGGTTGGAAGGGGAAGAGATCCTTTTGACTTTGACATTCTAGTTTTGCTAAAGGCCAAACCCTGTAAGAATTCAAAAGAACTTTAAAAGAAAAGGGAAGTGACATTGACTGACAAGAAAGATGGAAAGAGAGACAAATTTTAAAGAACGGACAAGAGATTTTTCTACTTCAGGCCACTCTCCTACTTGACTGAGGCTGGGCCGGGTGGACTCAGGAGGGGAGCAGGGCTGGCAAAGGAAGCAAAACCAGCAATCCTGTTTTCAGTTTCTCCAGACCAGGGCTCCCCAAGTAGATCTCACAAAAGGCCCAAGTGGTCCTGTGGGCATATCAACCCCGTTATGGACCATGTTTTGAGAGGGAAAGGAAATTAAACAACTCCCCAAAAATGAATAAAAGGGCCTGATGTGGATGGGAGGCCCAGACTTGGATAGGTGTCCCTTAGATTTTTTTTCAGCTGTACTATTTGACAAACATTTAGAAAGTGCCTACTATGTGCGGGGTGTTGTGGGTGGTCAGCCGGGTACCGGCTAGCTGGCATTCATAGGGAGATCAGGCATGCGCTCAAATCCCCGATCTCTCAACCACAAAGCAAAAAAATTTATAAATAAATAAATAAAAATGAAACACAAAGCAGAATGTGAAACCTGCCCTAAGGAAGTTCAGATAAATCTCTGGAGTTCAGAGTGGGGGCCACTCCCCCTTAACCTGGGAAGTTCCAGAAATAGGCCCTGAAGGCTGAAGCACAGATCTGGAAAGCCTTGTCTGTTCTTTCAGGAGTAGCAACGTGCCCCAGCTCCATTTTATTTTATTTTATTTATTTATTTATTTTTTTTAAAGATTTTATTTATTTGACAGAGAGAAACACAGCGAGAGAGGGAACACAAGCAGAGGGAATGGTAGCGGGAGAAGCAAGCTTCCTGCCGAGCAGAGAGCCTGATGCGGGGCTCGATCCCAGGCCCCTGGGATCATGACCTGCCCCGAAGGCAGATGCCCAACGACTGAGCCACCCAGGCGCCCCCCCCAGCTCCATTTTAAAGAAGTGAAAACCAAAACAGAGAGGCAAGTTCTTTGCTCTCTGAGCATTCAGGTAGTCAGCAACCCAGGCTGATTAGGGAACTACAAACTGATAACTTCCCCTAGGAATTAACCGTGAAAGATGAGATAAAGCTCATTTTCAGGGAGGAAATCCAGAGTCACAGTCTCCTTTCCCAGTTTAATCCCAAAGACACGCGGACCAAAATCCAAGGCAGGATAAAAAAATTCATAAGCAGGCTGAAGTCACATGGATTTTGGGTCTGAAGGGAGCCGAGGTCTCAGAAGCGGCAGCTCCGCCTCCTTGAGGAGGGGTTCTTTGTGCCAAGTCCAGCTGCCCCATTATAAGTGAGTTGTAGGGGGACACCATGCATCCGGAAAAGACAGATGAAAAGATAAAACCTAGGCAAGCCCTCTGCTTTTGCAGAGCGAACGTGGCCGCAGGCTTTTCAGCATTGAATTTGAACAAGCCAATAGTATCCCAATCATTGAAACAGGAAGCCAGATAAACAGCATGTTATCAAGGGGGGATCCGGGCGCTTCCCTTAAGCCGGCGCCAGCTGCGCCCTGTGGCTGTCCTAACAAAGTCCCATTGACTCACCAGCTGATTTTCCAGTGTTGGGCTCCGTGGGACAAGGAACCCTCTCTGCTGGGTGGACTTCACCCCTGCAAACTGCCCCCACCACTCACGTCCCTCCCCAATCCTGCCTCCCCTCTCAGCCTAGACTAGGCTCCTCAGACTAGGTTGATTCTTTATGCTATGACCAGGTTCTATCTGCTCTGAGAACAGAAGGTACCACAGGAGCCCAAGCACCGAGCGCCCTCAGGTGAGCTCCTGGTGTGCACCCAACCTCCCCTCTGTCCTCCCTCCCGAGTCCCCCGGGAGGGCTTCCTCTGAGCGGGCGCCAAAGAGGACAGCCTCAGGGAGTCTGGCGGGCCGACGCTTCACAGCGCAACCTGGGCACCCAGGGAACATTTTCCGAAACAGCCCGGCAAGGTCACCTGCTCCAGCTGCTCCGCTCGCTCCGCTGGGATGGGAGAAAAGGTGGGTACAGAGTGTGTGAGTGTGTGTGTGTGTGTGTAATACGCAGTACGTGGTGTTTCTCGTTATAGGATCTCAAACACTTTACGTTGCAGGTATTTCACAGAAAGGGAAACTGAGGCCCCAAAAGGCTGGAACTGGGTAGCCCCTAGTGAGTCAACTCCTGGAGCAGACGCGCAGTCCCCTAAGGACGTCTCGGCACACACCCTCCCGGCGCCTCCGTTGTTATTCCAGCGCTTCTCCCGAGCCCAGCCCGCAGCCTCCCCGGGGCACCAGGCTCACCACCCCCGGGGCTCCGTCCCGGCCCCACGGAGTGAGAAGCGGCGGCGGCCCATCTCCGCCGTCGCGCGCAGCCCGGTCCCCGCCCCCGCGACCACCCCGCGCGGGCCACTCACCCGTGCGCCTGCCCGCTCCGGCTCCGGGTCCAGGTCCGCGCCGCCGCCGCCGCGCAGAGTCGCGCATCCCCCGCGCAGCGCCGGGCCGGGCGCGCTCTCCTCGCGATAAGAAAGTTTCTCCGGGGTCCTCGGCCGGGTCCGCCCCTCGCAAGGGGATCGGCGTCCGCCGCGCGCTCCGGCCGCGCGCTCGCACTAGGGCCGCCGCCGCCGGCCCCGGCCCCACAATGAGCCGGGAGGCGGCATCCTGAACAAAGTGCGTCCCCCGGGGCCGGGCGGCCGGGGGCGGAGCCTCGTGACCCGCTGCCCCAGGCACACGCCGGCTGCCTCCGACGACGCGGGCCCCGGGAGGGGGTGCCCGGCGACAGCGGGGGACAGGGGGGCGGGCGGGAGGGGAGCCTCTGCTTCTGGTCCCCCTCGCCTTCCTCCCCCCGCACTGTGCCAGTTTAACCCGCAGAGGGGCGGAGGCATGGGTCCCTTCCAGACTTTGTCATTGGAAAGCTATTCCCGTAACCCTTTCCTGCCTTCGCCTTCCCGTCCCGCCTCCCCGGCCGCAGAAAGGCGACTGCTTGGTGGCTGGGCTGGGGCCGAGAGCTGGCAGGGCAGGAAGCCTTTGCACAATTGAGCCTTTCCTTTGCCCGGGGACCCGCCACCCCCACCCACGTCCTGGGGCTGTCGCTGGTTCGGCCGTTCTTTGGAAGGGGGCAGATGGATCTGCCAGCCTCCTCGCCCCGCTTCTGACTCCGCCCACCCTCCCTTCCTCTCTACCCGGGTCTGAGCTGGGACTTGTGGGTGCAGAAGAGGGGGAGGCCCCAGAAGTGCCCGGCAAATAGTAGGTGCTCAGTAAAATAACGTGACTTCTTCCCACTTTCCCGACTCTGCCACTGCCCCTCCTCCCTCTACGGCCATGGGAGTGGGAGGAGGGGGCAGAAGACGGGAGAGGAAATGACAAGAGCTGAAGAGCGAGAATGGGAAGGTCCAGAGCCAGAACCTCCTGCAACCTCTCTGCAGTGCAAGGATTCCACCCTCCCACACACACACACCCCTCCTACCCCTCCCCCTGCGCCCACCTCCTGGCCTGAGGGCTTCCAGACTGTGCAGGAAATGTCCAGAAGGAAATCAGGTGGATCGTGCCCCTGGATCAAGCTCTGAGCTCTATAAGTGAAAGGGAGTAGCTGTGGCCAAGGACCCAGCAGACTGGGACCAGAGATTTCACCAGCTCCAGCCAACATGAGAACTGATTTATTTCCCGGGTCTTGAGGGGTTGAGAGATAGAAAGCAAAAAAATGCCAACTCTCTGGGAGGTCTCTGAATCCTTCACCGTCAGCATCAACCAGTGGGGAGCAGAGTCGGGATGAGAGCCCCTGGGCCTTGCCTGAGCCCCTATCCAGCCAATCAGGTCACAGTGCACATGGACAGAAAGGGAGGATCAAGGACCCTCAGACAGGGACTAGCAGTGACATTGAAGACGTTCCCATCTGATCAGGGGAGAAGATTTTTACATGGCTTTTGTCCATAAAAGGAATGAGTTGTCTTTTGCAGTGGGGAGGGGGGCTGTGTCTGAGGGGTGCCTGAGATGAATCCCTTGCCCTGTGCGTGTATCATGGCCAAATGCATGGGCTCCTAAGGCAGACTGCTTGGGTTCAAATTCCTGGATCTACCACTGACTAGCCACAGGAATTTGAATGATTTCTTTAATCTCTGACCACCTCCATTTCTTTATCTGTATGTAAATGGAATAATTGCTGCCATGTCCTAAGATTGCTGGGAGGATTAAGGGCGATGGACACAGGTGACACACTTAGCAGAGTGCCTGGTAGCTCGCGGCGGCGGTGCCTGGTAGCATTCTATATGCATCACTGAGTCTGAGCCCTGCAACCTTGCATCCATTTGGCATTTGATGATGTGCTAACTGGAATTCTGTCCTGCTCTTCACAGTCCCCTCTGCCTGCAAAGGGGAGGCCTGATCCTTTAAGAGAAGCACTGTCTCTTCTTGAGGCCTCATAGAGTGGATTGGCTGAGCTCTTTGGCCCTCCTGGGCCCGGGGACCGGGATGACACAACAGTCATACAAACCAGTATCAGAGACTGAACGCCCTGACCCCATCTTGAGGCTAGATACAGGGCTCTCACCCACATGGGTAATGTTGGAATGATGTGGTTCCTTGGGTGATACCCAGAAAGGGAAAGAGGACCAAAGCCATAATTTTGTAAGGGTTCAATTTCTTCCATCAGTGCATACAATTAATATTTCTCCCCCATTTATGAATGGTTGATCATACAAGTCCCCTGTGACCCTGCTCCACATGTCCCCATCATAAGCCTCCACCAGATAACATTAGCATGTGGACAGGTTGTGGGGGGGAGGGCAGAGAACAAACAGGCCCCCCTGGCTGGGGCGACAGGCAGCGGATGTGAAGGCTCCTGAAAGAGAAAGTGGCTGGGACAGAACAGCTAGAAGAGAATCCAGAAGGAACTCTGGACAGAGAGCCCTTGGGATATAAGAAGGGTTCCCGCCCATCCCAGCAGTGGTTTCTGCCAAGTGCCTACTTTGTGAGTGATTTTCCTCTGAACACAGTGATGACTCAGTTGCTCTGAATCAAGCAAATGGATTTTCCTTAAATATGAAAATCAATAAGAAGAAAAGGCAGTGGCCTGGTTGTGGAGAGCAGAGGGTGGAGAGAACAACAGGGGTGCTGGGGAGTGAGCCCTTGGTAATTGAAGGAGGTTCAGGCTCTCGGCTGGGGGCCCTTGGCTCAGCACGCATTCCCCTCCTCCCCTCAGTGAAGAAGGTGGCTTCCAGGCCCTGCTGACCTTATTGAGACACCTTAAAACCCGAGAGCTTCCTCTTGCCCCCACCCCTTCCTCAGCTCTGAGCCAACCCTGCTTCAGGGCGAGAGATTGTTAACAAGAGGATTACTGTCAATGTGACAAATGGGTCTTAAAAAATCAGCCCAGGAGGCTGCTGTTACCCTCATAGAGTCTGAGACCTGGCTGGAGTTGAGATGAGGGCTCTGGGAGCCCCAGGAAGCAGAGCAAGTGGCATTTCCAGACCCAGCCTGATTTCTTGGGGGCTCTGCCTGTTTTCCTGCCGCCTGAAGGTCTGCAGACCATGCTCATTTGTTCCCCCCCCCCCTCGGGTTATCTGATGTGGGACCTGGGGGGTCTGAACAGAGTCAGAGGCCCTGCACTCCGTGGGACCCAGGGAGGGACTGCCTTTACCTCTGGCTTTCTTGTTCAAGCCTTCCCGAGCCCTCAGTAAGGCCCTCGGTGGGGATATGAAGACAGCACGTGGCTTTATTTTCTTGAGCATTTACTAAACGTCATGAGAGCTTCTGAGGTGGAGTCTGAGGGAGCCTCTGACTTCCTCCTCCTCAGCACAGTGGAAAATCACCGGGCTTGGTGTCAGGAGACCTGAGTCCGCGCTTCGGTTCCACTGCTGGCTGAAGGGCGTCATCACCTCAGTGTGCTCAACGGTAAAAACGGGTGTTGCCCCCACCCCCACCCCCGGGGGACAACGATCACCCACCAAGGCTTAGGTGAGTATTCAGTGAGATAATGGAAGAGAAAGTGGTTTCTAAAGTGCTGTGCAAAATATAAGCAGAAGCGTGATGATGAGACAAAGCACCCGTCCCTCCCCCCCTCCTTCTTCCCCATCCCGGTCACATGCTCTCTGCTTAGGGGCTCAGTGCTTAAAAACTCACTTTTAAGTGGTAGACATCTGACTGTCCACTAGTAACCCTTGCCCTTTCTAGCTTGACTCATTAACCCAGGAGGGGCTGCATGCCGATGGGATTGGGGGGAGGAGGTGGGCAAAGCATTTGTCCCCATCTGTGGCCACTCCGGCCTCAGGACTGGCCTCAGGGTCCCTTTTAAGAAGGGCCCTCTGTGCTGACAGCTTGAGCTTAGGAGGACCTGGGAGAAACAGTCTGTGGGAAAAGCTGGCACAGTCATGAATGTTTTACGGGACTGGGCGAGTCACTACTGCCTTATCGGGAAGATGCTGTTTATCTCCCTTTCTTTTTTTTAAGATTTTATTTATTTATCTGACAGAGGGAGTGAGAGAGAGAGAGAGCACAAGCAGGAGGAGTGGGAGAGAGAGGAGCAGGCTCCTTGCCGAGCAAGGAGCCTATGGGGGGTTCGACCCCAGAGCCCTGGGATCATGAGCTGAGCTGAAGGCAAACACCCAACCGACTGGGCCACCCAGGCGCCCCTCTCCCTTTCTTTGTGACCAGGACGTGAGATGTACTGAAAGTCATCACAGTGTTTTTCCAAAAGATGGCTTTCAAGACAAGTGTTTCTTTCAGGGGGCCAGGAGGATATAGCCAGGAGGATAGGGATGGGTTGGCAAGGAGAAACAGTCCCGTTGAAGAAGGGAGGCCCTGGCTCTAGCCATCCGGGAAAGGAGAGTCACAGTCCTTCCTTCCATGTGGTACTCGGTGTGGGCCAACTGCACTTCCAAGCACTTCATATACATTCATCCATTTAATCCTCACAATGACCCTTTGAAATAGGTATCATTTTTATTTGTATTTTGTGGGTGAAGAAACTGAGGCATCTTGCATGGTTCTGACAGCTGGAAGGGCCAGGTCAGGATTCGAACCCGCAGTCGAGCTCCTGAGGCCATGCTTTCAAGTGCTATGAGGAGGCAGAGAAAAGGAGTCTTTCAGTGGTAGTGTGGGGGAGCAGTGAAGGGTTCTACCACTTTCTAGCTTCAGTACATTTCTTTATTTCTAGCTGCTTCTTTTTTTTTAATTAAAGATTTTATTTATTTATTTGACAGAGAGAGAGTTCACAAGTAGGCAGAGAGAGGAAGCAGACTCCCCACTGAGCAGAGAGCCCGATGCGGGGCTCGATCCCACGACCCTGAGATCATGACCTGAGCTGAAGGCAGAGGCTTTAACCCACTGAGCTACCCAGGTGCCCCTATTTCTAGCTTCTTAACAGCTTTTTTGAAGTATACATTATGCATTAGAAAATTCGCCCATTGATAGTATTTGATACTATGACTTCTAGTAAGTCTATAGAGTGGTGCAGCCATCCCTACAACCAAGTTCTAGAATGTTTCCGTCACTCCTCTTTTAGGATATGTTTTCATCTGACTCTTAACTCCCTCATCTGTAAAATGGGAAGAACGGTGCCTGCCTTCTAGGACTGTTGTCAGCATTAAATGAGCTTGCAAATTGTATCGGGTAAATGCTCAAGCAAATATGGTTACAGTTATAGCCTCTTAGAGTCATTTAAATACACACTTTTAGAACTAGGCGTGATCCTAAAAACGATCTCATCCCATCCTCTCCTTTAAGAGATAAAGAAACTGAGGTGCCAAGATGTTGAGCAATTTATCCATTAAGAGCACACAGCAAACTTAATGGCAGGGCTGGAACTGAAACCCAGGTCTGTTGGTTTAGAGTTCAGTGCTCTCTCATCTCTGGAGAGACTTTCTACCCCTGGCATAGGGATGTCATTGTCTCGCACCCTGCTCTTTGTGGGTGACCCCAGAACAATGCCATCTGGCTAACACAGACCCCGGGAGTTTGCTTATGCTAGAGCTAGAATGCCCAGCATGCCGGCCTTGGTGCAGAGAATGCAGCTGGGGGAGGCTGGGTGCAGAATCAAGGGCCAAGAGCCAATGTGGAGGCTGTGCAGGAATGTCCACTTTCAGAACAGGGGATGCATTGACTCAAGGCAACTAGGAGACAGACAGTCTCTGTAGAGCCCACGGGTAGGCCAGCTTCACAGGCATGTGTAGTCACATGGGACCCCATACTTAGAAGGACCCCCAGTTCGGTTTAATGCTTTGCTGTTGCAATCTTTAAATTCTCAATAATTTTTTAAACAAAGGAGCCCACATTTTTTATTTTGCACTGGATCCCAGAAATGATGTGGCCAGCTTTGCCCATTGGACAGGGAGCAGAGCCCAAGCTAGACTCTCTCTCTCTCTTTCTAAAAAGATTTTATTGGGGTGCCTGGGTGGCTCAGTGGGTTAAAGCCTCTGTCTTCAGCTCAGGTCATGATCTCATGGTCCTGGGAATGAGCACCGAATCGGGCTCTCTGCTTGGCAGGGAGCCTGCTCCCTCTTCTCTCCCTGCCTGCCTCTCTGCCTACTTGTGATCTCTCTCTGTCAAATAAAGAAATAAAATAAAAAATTAGAAGATTTTATTTATTTCTTTGAGAGAGAAAGAGAGAGAGAGAGGAGCAGAAGGAGAAGGACAAGCAGACTCCATGCTGAGTCCCGGACCCTGAGATCACAACTTGACCAAAATCAAGAGTTAGATGCTTAACCGACTGAGCCACCCAGGCGTCCCTCTTATATCAATAAGTATTTGTTTTTTAAATCAATAAATATTTGTAAAATACCAAGAAAAGAGTGTCTCAAAAGGGAAAAATGAGGGTGAAGTGGGATCATGGAAGAATGGTAGATAGAGGCAAAAGAGTTGCAGGCCCATGATGGGACCAAGGGGAGGGAATTGGGTGTGAGAGGCCATTGACAAGAGGGTGGGTGCTGTGGCATCCACTTTGGTGTGTGTGGGGGGGGACCGGAAGTGTTGGAGAACTGTGAGCTGCCAAATGAGCCTCTCGATAAAGGTTGTAGAGGTGACTTTGGCTGCACTAAACAGAAATGGATGAGTTGGGGATAGGCAGGGAATTACCTACATGGGGAAGAGGGATGGGGCCTAATGTGGGATCTCCCAGGAATGGGGAGGTCACAGGCAGTGTGTCTGGTGGATGGAGTCCGGGCAGCAATCGGATGTCAGATTCACTGTATTCTGTGTGACCGTAACCCTGATTTCTCCCCTTATGAAACAGAAATGATCCTGACAACACATACCTGGCAGGGTTTGGGGGAGGATTTGATGAGGTGATGCAGGTAAAGCATTGGACCCAGTGCCTGGCACAGACCCAGAACTCCAGAATGTTCCCCCTTCCACTGAGTCTGTGGTTTGAGGAACTAAAGTGGCAAGAAATCATTTGCATATATAAAGAGTCATTCTTTCAAGTACTTCCCTCCCAGTTTTCCAAGGGAGCCACTAGGAGCCAGGATTCTGAGCTCCAGCCTGCAGAGGCCTGAGCTGAGCCAATCGGGAAGGGAGAGGAGCTGGCTGCAGCCAAAGGACTAGGCAGCAAGACACAGGAGGAGGACTCAAGGCTTTGACTCTCAAGCTGCTGCCGCTGGAGAGGCTGACTCTGGGGCAGACTGGCAAGGGGTCCTACTTTGGGATCTCTAGGAAAGAAGCGCTCTTTTTTAAGATATCATTTATTTATTTGACAGTGAAAAGAGAGATCCCAAGTAGGCAGAGAGGCAGGCAGAGGCAGAGGGAGAAGCAGGCTCCCTGCTGAGCAGAGAGCCCCATGCGATGCCGGGCTGGATCTCAAGACCCTGAGATTGTGACCTGAGCTGAAGGTGGAGGCTTTAACCCACTGAGCCACCCAGGCGCCCCGGAAAGAAGCGCTCTTGAATGCTTGTCCCAGTTTCCCCACATCTCTCCCTCCCTGGCCCTTTCTGCACATCCCCCTTAGCTTTGGGGAGTGTGGGAATGACTGACCAGCCCTGCTGCGACGCAGGCCCTCCCACCATGGGTACAGATGTGCCGGGCAGCAGCTGTACCCTGCAACCTACACCTGTTGCCTAGATCAGCTGATGTAACTCTACTCCTGGGAAAGGAGGCCAGGTGCCCCGGCTTGCAGAAGTCCTCCTTTGGGCAGGTGGAAAGGCACAGCCTCTGCCAGTCACAGCAGCTAGCTCCCGGAGGCTGCTTGGAAGGTGCCAGGGCCCTGGGAATCTCAGCCGCAGACCGGAACCCCTTCCAGTCCAGCGCTGCTTCCAGCTGTATGGCTATCCCATAGCCCCTGCTGGTTCTCTGACTACTCCCCCCAAGACCACGTCCGGGTGGGAGAGACGGGGGAGCAAGGGGAGGGACAGGCACCTCCAATGGGACCCATCCCTCTAGCTATCCTGGAAGCTGAGCAGCAATGTGCATCAGCGGAGTCAAAAAGAACTAGAGCTGGGGAGAAAACTGGCAGTGGGGCCAAGAAGGAAGAAGAGTCTGGAAACGAGAGCAGAATTTGCTCTTGCGTGGCTTGGGCCGCCGAGACATTCGTTCCTGAGACTGCAGCCCTGGAAGAGTTCCATTCCACACCGAGCATGCGCGGAGGCGTGGACTGGGCAGGCACCGTGGGAGCGCGGCGCAAACGCTGGTCTAAGCCGTGGGAGAGCGAAGCGACCCTCCCGGAGCGCCTGGGTGCTGAGCGAATCCGGAAATCCCAGGGAGCTGAGAAAATTTTAGCAAGGCAAGCCCGAGACACACGTCCTCCGACATCCAGATCCACACAATGCACGTGCCAATACACATAAAAGCCTGGGAAAAACCAGATGGTGACTTGGCATGGCCGATGAACACCCACACCCGCTTGGGTCTTTGAATGAACATACCTTCCATTTCCTCGTGCTACTCTACACTCAGGGAAAGGAATCTTGAGCCGGCGATGCTCAGAGTGATCCAAGGCCTTACCAGGAAGGTATTCTCCACCATCAACTCTGGCGGTGCCCAGGAGAAACAGCCTATGTGGCAAGGGGCTCCAGGCCAGATGCGAGACACTGCTGACCTCTGCTGGCGGGTTTCTCTCTGCAGCAACCAGGGGAAAGCCCCAGGGAGAGAATGGAGTATTGGAAAAAGCTTGCAATCCGTCTGGGAGGGGTAGGAATAAATACCCCAGCGCAGAATCTTCTCATCTGGAGAGCTCCTCTGATGAGACCCAGAAGAAATTAGAGTAAAACCCAGACTGAGTTTCTGGGAGGAGTGAGACAGACTAGTGTGTCCTTTCAGCCCCTCTGACTTGGAAAAACTCACTGCTGCCGATCCCTGCGAACCTAAATTGGGAATTAGCAACACTCCATTAGCCAAATTCAACCACTCAACCAAAAAAAAAAAAAAAAAAAAAGAGAGAGAGAGAGAGAAAGAAAGAGAAAAAAAAAATCCCTCTCCCTCCCTCTCCTTTCTTATTCCAGTGCAGAGCCTTCCTAAACTTTTTAAATTTATTGTACATCTGACTTTCCCCCCTTAGACCTGGGGCTAGTATGTGATAATGGCTTTATGTCTTTCTTTCCATGGAAAGGGTGTTCTTACACTTTTTGGAAAACCATAGTTAAGAAAGCTGACATCTAGGAGATTTGCATGTGTAGTTAGTTATTTTAAAAATCTTTTTCTACACCCAAGGGATGAAATTGAAATCTTCCAGAATATTTACTGGCATAGGAAGAGGGACCAAAGGATCACTGGCACTCTGATAATTCCAACAGAATTAGTATGGAAGCCCCAAGAAGCAAAATGACTCGTTGTTAAGCCCCTTCCTCTACCCTGCACCCCTTTCTAGCAACAGACCTGGTGCTGTCCTTCGCTGTATAGGGTATGTGTACTTCTTGTCTCTCTATAACCCATCGCCGGCAGGCCTCCACTCTGAACACAGTGCCCAAACTGCTCCAGCAAAGGCAATCCTTGGCTTCAGAAGCCAAATCTAATATGCATTTTCTCTCTTTTTCTTCTTTTTTTTTCTCTCCTTCTTCTTTTAAAATTTATTTATTTGAGAGAGAGCGCTCTCCAGAGAAAACACAAGTAGGGGGAGGGAAGGGGAGAGAATCCTCAGACTCCCCTCTGGTTGGTAGCTGAAGGCCAGGCTGCATCCCAGGACCCATGAGAGCAAGATCTGAAACCAAGAGTCAGACACTCAACCAACTGAGCCACCCAGACTCCCCTAATGTGTGTGTGTGTGTGTGTGTGCGCGTGTGCGTGTGCGTGTGTGTGTGTGTGTGTGTATGTTTAAGATTTCATTTATTTATTTGACAGAGAAAGAGACAGCAAAAGAAGGAACACAAGCAGGGGGAGTGAGAGAGGGAGAAGCAGGCTTCCCGCAGAGCAGGGAGCCCAATGCCGGGCTGGATCTCAGAACCTGGGATCATGACCCGAGCCTAAGGCAGACACCTATCAACTGAGCCACCCAGGCACCCCCATTTTCCAGTTTTCATGTCACTTGACCTCGATAGCACCCGATATATTGTTAAGATATATTTATTCATTCATTCATTATTTATTTCTTCAAAATTTTATCGTGAAATATTGTAGACATGCCAAAGTTTTGGAAATAATTTAACAAACACATCTGCTGTATTAGTCAAGATTCTCCAGAAAAATAGTACCAATGGAGTATTTACATATTTATTCACTTATTCGTTCATTTATTGTAAGGAACTGGCTCAGGCAATTATGGAGCTGAGAAGTCCCAAGATCTGCCGAGTAGGTTGGCAAGCTGGAGACTGGGGGAGCCAACAGCTTAGTTCCAATCTAAGTTTGAGGGCCAGAGAGCCAGGTGAGCTGATGGTATTCAAGTCTGGAGGCCAGTAGGGTGAAGATCCATGAAGAAGCCCATGTCCCGGTTCAAAGGCAATCAGGCAGGAGGAATGCTCTTTTATTCTGGGGATCATCAACTGATTGGATGAGGCTCACCTACATTACGGAGGGCAATTGGATTTCTGCAGTCTAGCGATTTAAATATTAATCTCACCCAGGGGCGCCTGGGTGGCTCAGTCGTTAAGCATCTGCCTTCGGCTCAGGTCATGATCCCAGGGTCCTGGCATCCAGTACCAGATTCCTTCTCAGCGGAGAGCCTGCTTCTCCCTCTGCCTGCCACTCCCCCTGCTTGTGCTCTCTCTTTCTCTCACAAATAAATAAAATCTTTTTTTTTTAATTTTATTTATTTGACAGTGAGAGAGATCGCAAGTAGGCAGAGAGGCAGGCAGTGGGGCAGGAGCGGGGGGAAGCAGGCTCCCCACTGAGCAGAGAGCCCTATGTGGGGCTCGATCCCAGGACCCTGAGATCATGACCTGAGCCGAAGGCAGAGGCTTTAACACACTGAGCCACCCGGGCGCCCCTAAAAAGATTTATTATTCTATTTGAGAGAGAGAGCAGTTGTGCATTGGGGGTGGGGGAGGTGGGGGAGGCAGAGGGAGAGGGAGACAAGCAGGCTCCCCAGTGAGCAGGTAATCCGACTGGGGAGGCTCCATCCCAGGAGCCTGATCATGACCTGAGCTGAAATCAAGCGTCGGAAGCTTAATGTACGGAGCCACCCAGGTGCCCCAATTGAGTCTTTCTTTTAAAAAATCCATTAAAAATCCAATCTTGGGTGCCTGGGTGGCTCAGTCCCTTAAGCGTCTGTCTGCCTTGGGCTGAGGTCATGATCCCTGCTCAGTGGGGAGTCTGCTTCTCCCTCTTTCTCTCCCTCTGCTGCACCCCCTGCTTGTGCTCTCTCAGGGCTCTCTCTCTCCAATACCTACTAAATAAAATCTTGAAAGCTAATAAATGAGGTGTTCATACCTTTAGATTTAATGGGATTATTGATACGGTTAGGTGATAGAATATGCTTAGAGGTGGAAGTCAAAGTCTCCTTCCCCTCAGGTCTCAGGGCCCAGACACTGTGTCCCGGGAAGCTCACCACTGAGACACCCAGCAGCTGCCAAGCGAACCGACTCCCTACTTACCAAATCCCCTACTTCTGGTTCCCAAGCCAACCAAGCTTGAATCTCTTCCTGGCTCATTCAGCCTTTCGGCCAGGCTCGCCCATCTTTCCCTATAGGGCTGGTGGTTGACACAGAGGGCTCTGAGCTTTGGGGCCCTAGTGCCACTGAGGGCCTTGGGCCCTCGGGCTCTCCCCGGGTCCTTGATCTCACTCTCTATTCATCTCGGGTCAGCTGCTTTATGAGCAACGGTCGGGCTGTATTTTATCTCTGACCTAGCTCTCGTTCCGGCACGAGGCCTGCTCCCTGCATCTGTGTTATAGCAAAGCTGATAGCTCCTGTGTGAATGTGTGCACATCTTATCTCTCCCGCGACACAGAGCTGTTTCTGACTGTTACTTCCCTATTAGGGCCTGGCCCACCGCTGCTCTCAAAGACTCGGCTGGGAGGCAGCCTCTGGGTATTCCTGGCCACTTGCTCTAGTGACACCAGGCCATTCTTCCCCCTCACAAGAACCTCACAAGATGGGCTCCCTGCATGACCACGACTCCACTGTCTCGGTCACCCGTGGCTGGCTCTCTGTCTCAGCCTCCTGTCCCTCCCCTTGGGAGTTCATTATGCATCTCCCCCTTTCTCAGAGTTTCCCCTCCGGAGAAATGGGTTTCATAATTTTTTTTAAAAGATTTTTATTTATTTGACAGAGAGAAACACAGCAACAGAGGGAACACAAGCAGAGGGAATGGTAGCAGGAGAAGCAGGCTTCCTGCTGAGCAGGGAGTCCGATGCGGGGCTCGATCCCAGGACCCTGGGATCATGACCTGAGCCGAAGGCAGACGCTTAATGACTGAGCCAACCAGGCAGCCGGGGTTTCGTAATTCTTAGGAAAGACGTTTCAGTGAATATTTCTAAAGTCTCATGTTTTCATTTAGCAATGCCCAGACAGAGAAATGGCCTGCTCTCTTAGAAAAAAGCATCTAAGATACGATCAATGCAGGTAGCCACCCAGAATGATCTTCCTGCTTGTGGCAATTTGTACTTTCCAGAAAGGGCTGCAATAATATTTCTTATCCTACATGCTCTTCCAGAACCTCGCCACTCACACATCAAGAGGTGGGGTCCGTGTCCCCTTTCCTGGAAAATGGGTGGGACTTTGTGACCGTCTCAATTAGTAGAGAACAGGGGAAGTTCTGCTCTGTGCCTTCTGAGGCTAAGTTGCAGAAGGCAAGAAGGCGGCCTCTCCATCTTGGGGTGCTTGCTTTTTTTTTTTTTTTAAGATTTTATTTACTTGACAGCGAGAAACACAGCGAGAGAGGGGACACAAGCAGAGGGAATGGTAGCGGGAGAAGCAGGCTTCCTGCAGAGCAGAGAGCCCAATGCGGGGCTCGATCTTAGACCCCTGGGATCTGACCTGGGCCGAAGGCAGCCGCTTAACGACTGAGCCACCCAGGCGCCCCGCTTGCTTTTTTTTTTTTTTTTAAGATTTCATTTATTAATTTGAGAGAGAGAGCATGAGCAGGAGGAGGTGCAGAGAGAGAGGGAGAAGCAGACTCCCCGCTGAGCAAGGAGCCCTACTCGGGGCTCGATCCGAGGATCCTGGGATCATGACCTGAGCCAAAGGCAGATGCTTAACGACTGAGCCACCCAGTTGCCCTGGGATGCTGGCCTTTGTAACCCAGCCACCATGCTGTGAGAGAATCCGGGTCTCCTGGATAGCCTACACGTAGGGCCTCTGGCTAACTGTTCTCCCAGCCAACAGCCAGCATCAGCTGCCGGCCATGTGAGTAAGGAAGTCTCCGGGATGACTAGCCAGCTCTCATCTGATTGCAATCACATGAGAGATCCTGAGCAAGAACTATCTAGATCTAGCCAAGCTCAGTAAAACCCAGAGCCATGAGAGATAAAAATGACTGTTGTTGTTTTAAGCTACCAAGTTTGGGGTGCTGTGCTCCACAGCAATAGATAACCGGAACACTGCCCATCTCTACACGTCGAAAGCCTCACCACCCTTTATGGCCGAGCCCATCACCGTATGTCAGCTCCTGTAAGTCTTCCCTGACTTCTGCCGTGGAGTGTCCCCCTCCTGGGCTCCCAGTGCTCTTTGTCAGGGCCAGTCTCCCATAACACATCCCCCTGTAAAGTCCTGGTTCGTCTACTCCTGCACCAAGCCCAGCACTTGGCTTGCAGTGGGTGCTCACATCTCCATCTGGATGGATGATGGGAAATGTATCTGGGAGAGGGAACATTTGTCAATGGAGAGAAGGGCCCTGAGTTGCAAAATAGCTTTCCTGTACCTTCATAGGCCTTTTTCTCTGACTGGTGTCTCAGGATAGTTTGGGTTTCTCTACTAGGAACCTAAGATGTCTTGAGTGAGAGGCAGAAGAATTTAAGTGTCAGGATCTGGTGAAAAAGGATTGTTTGTATCAGGGTTTTGTTTTTGTTTTTTGTGAGTAGGCTCAACGCCCAACATGGGACTTGAACTCACAGCCCTGAGATCCAGAGTCACGCGCTTTTTTTTTTTGTCACATGCTTTACCAACTAACCCAGCCAGGCACCCTTAAGTTGGAATTTTCTTTCTTTTTTTTAAGATTCTATTTATTAATTGACAGAGAGAAGCAGAGGAAGAGGGAGAAGCAGACTTCCCGCTGAGCAGGGAGCCTGATGCGGGACCTGATTCCAGGTCTCTGGGATCAGGACCAGCGCTGAAGGCAGACGCCTAATGGGCTGAGCCACTCAGGCACCCAAATTGGGCGTTTTCTCAAGGTTACTGAGTAAAGGGTCACTTAGGCTACCAGAGCCCCTGAGAAGTGTCTTTCACAAATTCACCAGCAGATGGCAGCCTTGCTCCTGGTTCTTACCTTGCAAACTATGAAGTGAATTTATTGCATTCATAAAATATTAATGAGGCATTTGCTCCGTGTAAGGCACTGTGTGAGCTACAAAGAAGAGTAAGCTGCAATTCCTTCCCTCTGAGACCTTCCTGTCTAGTAAACTCTTAAGTGTCTTCAGCTTGTCTTTAGATCGATGACTCCAAAAGTCAGCTAATCCTTTCTTCTCAGAGTCTAATTTCATACAATTGGCCCTGATGGAACGAGCGGAGGGGGCGCAAAGGTATTGCCTAAAGTCTGGTTATTTCCAATCTACTTCACTGCTTTAAAATACTGCCGTCTGGCTAGATGATCACAGAGAAAGTCGGAGCTGCAAAGGTGGTGTCCGAGATAGGAAACAGTAAAAACAGGTTTTTCAATTTTATTTTATTTTGTTTTGTTTTGTTTTGTTTGACAGTGAGAGACACAGAGAGAGAGGGAACACGAGCAGAGGGAGTGGGAGAGGGAGAAGCAGGCCTCCCGCTGAGCAGGGAGCCTGCCTTGGGTCTCAGTCCCAGGACCCTGGGATCATGACCTGAGCTGAAGGCAGACGATTAATGAATGAGACACCCGGGCACCCTATTTTTTATTTTTTAAAATATTTTATTTGAGAGAGAAAGCATGAGTGGGGGGAGAGGCAAATGGAGAGGGAGAAGCAGACTCTCTGCTGAGCAGGGAGCCTGACGTGGAGCTCGATCCCAGGACCCTGGGATCATAAACAGAGCTGAAGGCAGATGCTTAGCCTACTGAGCCACCCAGGCGCCCCTGAAAACACGTTTTAAAGCAAGAGGGAAACAAAACTGACTAGGAGTAAAGGGCAGCTGGAGTGATTAGAGCTAGATCTTTCAGAGAACCTTCTCGAGAGCCTTCAGCCCAGGCCTTGGCTACACTTGGCCCACCAGCCTGTCAGGCTCAGAATAGCGGCAGCCTGCCCAGCCAGCTGCGGGGGAGGGGAGAGCCCCCTTTCCCTCCCCCACCACCCCCCCCAGCCCCTCCTGTTTGTCCCTGCCCGCACTCTGGCTCTGAGATGGCTCTGAGAGAGCCACACAAGCCAGCCCTGTTTTGGACGGATGGAGAGCAGAGGCTTTGGAGGGAGCAGGAGCAGAAGCGGCCCCGCAGAGGAGGGGATGGTAAGGGGAAGTGGTCATTTTTAAAGTTGTTCAACCTGTTCCACATACACTCTTGAAGACCTGACCCTGAGCCTCCCCTGAAGGAGTTTCTGAATCACCTTTCAAGCTCCCCTGGAACATTCTTTGTGCTTCACAGTGTTAATGTCAGCTTGAAAATCAGAACAAATTTCCTAATCCAGAGCCCTTTGTAGTGTCCCCTCTGATTCTTTCCAGATGGATTTCCTTTTTTCTTGCCTCCAAGTATTTTATCTTCATGACATTCACTTGCAGATACTTTGGTCTTTCTTTTGCCTTTGGCTATGAGGCTCATTTCTCCTGCAAACCCTGAGGGAGGGATTCTCAGGGCTCCTCCTTGGGAAATGTGACTATAAAGACCAAGAGCCCAGCTCCGGAGAGCTACGCCCCATTCCATAGCAAACCACCCCCTCTCCTTTTTAAGTAATCGCAATGCCCAACGTGGGGCTCAAACTCATGACCCCGAGATCAAGAAACAAAAGCTCTACAGACTGAGCCAGCCAGGTGCTCCAGCACAGCACCCCACCCCCACCCTCGGCCTTTTGACTTGCCTTGTCACAGCCCCAGAAGTGCAGAGCCAGATCCAACAAGATCCAGGGAGATCCAGGGCTGCAAAGAGCCTGAGAGGTGAGCCATTCCCTGTATTGGGTCCCCTCAAAGTCCCAGGGGTCGACATTGGGCTGCCAGGGGCTCCTGAAGCTATCCAATGAGAATGACACACTTCCCAAGACCTCCCTTTCTCTCAATCCTCATTCATTTTCAGCATTATGTTTTATTTTATTTTTTAAAGATTTTATTTATTTATTTGACAGAGAGAGTGGGGGGGAAGAAGCAGGCTCCTTGCCGAGTAGAGAGCCCGATGCGGGGCTCGATCCCAGGACCCTGAGATCATGACCTGAGCAGAAGGCAGAGGCTTTAACCCACTGAGCCACTCAGGTGCCCCTCAGCCTTATCTTTTAATTAAAACAAACAGGGAAGGGTGCCTGGGCAGCTCAGTTGGTTAAGCATCTGACAGCTCAGGTCCTGATGTCAGGGTCATGAGTTCAAGCCCTGTGTTGGGCTCTAAAATAAGTAAGTAAATAAATAAAATGTAGAAAACAGGGCTGTGTGAAGGAGAATGCAAACGTAAATAAACTTCTACAAGAAAACCTCAGACTTGGGAGATGTAGGAGGAGGCTGGCGCTGTCACCATCCTCAGGTCCTCTAGAGGGTCGTGTCCGCCCCTCTCTGCTCTCAGGGGGACCTTCAGGGAAACTCCTGAGAGCATATGGGGTGGTCTGGCCTCTCATGTCACACGGGAAGAAAACTGATCTAGATTACAGTCACAGCCCCTTAACTTAGTTGCCGCTCTGAGCTTTGGTTACCTCGCATGCAAAAGAGGGGCTAAAAATAGTCCTCACGTCTTCAGTTCCTGTGAAGATCAATGGAGATCAAGGTGTCAAGTCTCTGACGTGCAGTTAGTGCTTAATAATTAGTTATTAAGGTTCATTTTAATGATTGAAGGCAGAGCTGAGATTCAAACTGCAAGGCTAGACCCTCTAAATTATAGAGATCTAAGCAGCCTTGCTTTTCTTTGGGCTCCACTGCAGCCAGGAAATGGCTCTGAAGTCCCCCTGGGACGTATGAAAGGCAACACCTGCCGAAAAATATTTTACTCTGTGCCGTGAAGCCCTTCCTCCTTGAACCTTCCTATTCCCTAAATTCATTTCTTTGGCATTGCACAGAATTCTCAGCTCCTCCGAGAAGGACTCGAGGGAACCAGTCACGCATTTTCTGGGGTATGGAGAAGGGGAAAAACTTCAACCTACCAACCCTGGCCTTTCTCGAACCCTCTCTCCATTTTCTCTCTAGGGTATCTCCATGCCTCTCCGGTCTCCCCTGGCCTCGAAGAAAGGAGGCCCGGCCTGGGCGTCTCATGGCACCCTCCTCCTTGAAACTCTCTCCCTACCTCTCTGATTATTCCTGCTCCGAATGACTTCCTTTGTGGGCTGTCAGTCACCATCAAATGTGGGTGTCCCTGGGGTCCTGAACCTGCTCATGTTCTCAAGCTCTCTCTAGACTGAAGGCCCTCACATCTCCGTCTCCATCTCCCTGGTCTCTCTCCTACCCTTGGTGTCCAGCTGCCTATCGGACACTTCTGCTTGGATGTTCCTCAAGCATCTCAAATCCAGCCAATCTGAATGGGATTCACTACCCCTCCCTGCTCCTCACCCTGCAGCTCCTCCTGAATTATCTTAGTGAGTTGTCCAACCCAGAAGCCAGGAACCATCCCTGACTCCTCCCTCCTTTCCTTTCCACTGCACTCTGGACCCCACCTCCAGAAGCCAATTGGTCATTGAGTCTAGAAGATTCTGTGTCCTCAACAACTCTTAAATCCAGCACCTACTTTTTAGCCCCACGGCTACTGCCCACCATCATCTCTTTCCTCGACTATTGGGATCATCTCCTGATGGCCCCCCTGGCTCGTGTCTCACCTCCTTCTCATCTAGCCTTCATAGGGACTCAGCATCGTCCAAAATGCTTTTGAGCTGTCTGTGTCATTTCCCTATTTAAGATCCTTTAAGGCTCCCATTGCCCTCAGGACAGTCCGCCCTCCTTCAAACGGCTGAAATGGCTGCTATGTTCTTCTGGTCCCTGCCTGCCTGCCAGCCCCATCTCTCAGCACTTGGTCTTTCATCCCAGGTGTGAGCTCTGCTCATGAACTTATAGTTCCCTGGTTAACAATGCCGTTCCAGGATCTTGCCCCTTCTCCTTGCTTCCTGGTCAACTCTCACTCATCTTTCCTCCTCTTACTCCTTTCCTACTCATTTTCTCTAAGAAAACTTTCTTGACCCTGTACCCTCTTCCACGAAAGGAGAATTAAGCATTCCTTGTGGTCGGCTCACTGTCCTCCGTACCCCTTCCCTTACGCCTCTGAAAGACATAGGGGCCCTGATATTGGTTTCCCCACTAGGTTATAAACTCCTTGAGGTCAAGATCCAAGTTATATTCTTTCCCATATTCCCAGGACCTATGGTATATAACCCGCACAGATCAGGACTTTAATAAATGTCTGCTGCTGAATGGATGGATGAATAGACAGATGGATGGAAGGATGGATGGACAAATGAGAAATCTGTGGCCCAGCTTGAATCTCTCTGGGATGATGGGCAGAGCTAAGCCAACCACATTCACTTTCAGCCTCTGTCTCACACTCATGTCCTCCTCACCTGAGATCAATGAGAAAAAGAAATACTTTGCAGCAAGAAGGGAGCGAGAAAATGGGACATCAGGATGCACATGAGGGAGGAAAGGGGAGAAGTTGTCAGAGAAGGCAGCAGACGAATTTGGAAGTTGGAGGAGCCCTCCTGCTTGCCCATAGTCTGCCCTACTTCATCCCCCATGGTTAGGTTCCAGTCCAGAGACATTGGGGGCTAGAGCGCACAGAGGGGACATGAGGATACTGAAACGTTTAGACACTTTTGAGAATCCAAACAAGTAACCAAGCCCCTGTGTGTGCCAGATCTCCTTCTCGAACCCCTAGCAAAGAATCTCTCAGTGAGGATCTCTGACAGTATTATCTCTGCAGAGGTGGGCGGAGCCAGCCAGGGCACAGTTTCCTAACTGAGGTCAGCCAGAACAACCACCTCCGCCCTAAGAATTTCAACCTGTGTGATGTCTCAAATGTTGCTGGTGTTTACTGGCCTTTTGTGTGATTTCAACATCGGGCCCGTGCCTGTTGGCATGGTAGATGACCCCAGCACACCTCTGATTCACCTCAGTCCCGAAGTCCTGCCTGATTCCCTGAGTCTTCCCTGCAATTGAGCGATCCAAGACCATGCCCAGACGATTGGCAGCATACAGGGAGGGCGACAACCAAAACATGTGAGGTTCTGGAAAAGCAGCAGGTGGGGCAGGGCCTACTCAGCTTCCTTTATCTCCAGCTCTGCCTCGACAGCTCCTAAGACCTGTGCCCTGACGCGGTCTGTGGGTGGACATGCAAGGTGACCAGATGTCCCGGTTTGCCTGGGACAGTTCTATCACCCTGGGGTAATTATGAAGACCAATGCTATACTGTTCACTATCAGAAGCGTTCCAGTTTGGATGACACACTCTACAGCCACTCTATGTACAAGGTGCTTTAAGATCCTTTGGGAGAAACCGAAGCGTGACTGTTCTTACTGTTCTCCCTTTCCGGATCTTCCCTAAGACCACTGCCCGGCCCGGGTTGGCACGTCGTTACTGGGGAAATCCACCAACCGTCCCATGGCTCCAGAGAGGACAGACCCAGGCCAAGGAAGGAAATGCAGGAGTTGGACCTTTTGTAAAATCTTGGGCAAGACTTCAAAGCTCATCTCTCTGAGATCTTGGGAACTGAAGGGAGAGAGGATAATCCCGTGAGATTGCCACCTGTGGGCAGCACACCCATGGTCTCTGATGCTGACTGAAGTTCTGCGATTTAATGTACCTGCTGATCTATTGCTTGCTCAGTGCGGGAATGGCCAGGATTTCTTTCTCCTGGCTTTTCCTCCTACATCTTATTTGGGTCAAACGAGGATGGCCTGGTGGAGTGCTTGTAGACCTCCCAATCCCGGGGGGCCCTGTGTGTATGAAGGGCCTGGCCAAAGGAAAGATGTTTCTTATGGGAGAAGGTAAGAAAAACCTAGAGAAATACTTCATTTTCTGAATAATAAGATGCTTGTTTTTATTCCTAGATGAGAGTTGATTTCGGCAATCCTGGGACTTGAAATGAAGCCTGCGAGGGTCTGAGCGCCTGACACCTGTCCAGGCTGGGAGATGAGGCAGCTCCTTGTACAGAAGACTCAGTGAGGGGTGACCAGCTGCCCAGCAAACCCTCCAGGACCTGCCCCCAATTAACTACTATGGGCAGAAGGAGGCCGTAGTACTTTCGGCTAGGGGAACACTCTAGAGCCCAAGAGGGCAGCAGAAGTCACACACAGGCACACTCACCAAGGATACCCAATCACAGTGAAAAGTATACCTAAGATCTGAGTATAGTTCATTTCTCAGTGCAAATCATGTCATTCAGCCCTGGACAATAGGTAACACCAGCCATCAGTTCCCCTTTGACTTAGAAACATAGTGAAGGAGCTACAGGAAACCACAAACTACAAAGATTTTATCTCCCTGAGGTTCTCACTTCTTTGTCGCTCTTCACATTCCTGGGAATGTCAGCCTCTGGGATTCTCCATGCTCCTCCAAACCCAAGAGGAGTCCCTAACAGAGGGCAGTGCTTCTTGCTCGGGCCAAGGCAGGGCCGTGTGGGGGTTGGAAATGGCTCGAGAGCCCGGTTCCGCTCCCCACCCTGGGCCTGGGGCCCTGGGGGAGCTCCTTCTCTTTTCAGAGCATTGGGTTTTTGAGCTGTTCCTGAGTCCGAGAAAGAGGTGAGGCTCTACCTGGGGCAGGGTGTGAGCCTCTGTGACCCCTGCAACGCCTATAACAGGCAGGCAGGAAGGGTTGGGAACTGGGTGAAGGTGCAGTTCACTGCTCACTGCTCCAGAGGCAGCTCTGAGTGGCCCGAGCCTGTGTCTGTCCTACCGAAGCTTGCAGGCCCAGAGAAAAGCCCCAGAGGAGGACCCACTTTTCGGAATTGCTGTTTTCCAGGCTGGGGCACTCTCTTTAGGGTGGTAGGGAAGATGCAGGAAAGGTGCGGGGACAAGAGCTTTTGGAGGAAGGAGTTAGAGTTGAGTGTTTTTCATATGGTGGGCCACTACCGAGAGCTTACTGGTCCCATAGGATCTCATTTTATCCCCCACAACATCCCTGTGGATTGTACCCCTTTTACAGACGCAGAGCCTGAAGCCCAGAAGGGCTAGGTGTCTAGGTCAAGGCTTCAGCTAGTAAGTGGAAGGGGCAAGATCAGAGCTCAAGCCTGTCTTACTCTGGCGCCCAAATGTGTCCCTTTGACCTTGC
>CM053618.1:23094234-23118522 GCA_028646535.1 Procyon lotor
AACCTCGCTTCTGGCCGACAGGAAAACCCGAACAGGTCCAAGCACGTGCCCCCGGGGCTTCCGCAGCAGCCGCGGAAGGACGCACAGTGGGTCCGCGTGGCTGCATAGTGGGTCCGCAGCGGCAGAGCTGGCGTCTCCTGCCCACGCCGTCTAGCTGCCCCGGCTCTGGGGGGGCAGCGCCGCGGGGCTTCGCGCCATGACATCAGCCCTGGTGTGGTGCAGTGTGCAAAGCCCACTGGTTGGCGTGGCCCGGGACACGCCTTCCCTGGAGCGGAACAAAACGGGGCGCGGGCCGGGCGCACCCAGTCGCCGCTTCTGAGAGCGTTCCCGCCCGTGCGCCGCTCAGCCAGCTGCCAGGTGAGTGCGCCCCGGGGTCGCGCGTCACCGGCCCCCGGTGCGCCCCCGGCCCGGCGCGGCATCCCCCGCGGCGCCTGCCGGACGTCCCCTGCCGCCCGGCTCGGCTGGGGCGCTGGGAGGCGCTGGAAGGAAAAGTGGTGCGGCCAGGCGGCCGTCCCGGGGCCGCGAGAGTGGGACAAGCGGTCGCACTTAGCCGGAGCGGCGCGTCCCTTTCCGGGAGGCTCTGGGGACCTCCCGGCTCGGCTCGGGGCGTCCTGGCACAAAAGGCTCCTGAGGGCGCCTGACCCGGGGTGGCCCGGCTCCCCCACCGCCTGCAGGTCTGGCCGCAGAACAATCAGCGATTCTGCGCGCCACTGGCGCTCATTGTACCGCAGGGGGATGAGGGCATCCGTGCCACCCCCTTCCTCATCCTCCTGCTCGGGAGGAGAACGTGCCCGCGGGAGGGGTGGGGAAACATCTGGCTTCATGGCCCAGCCTGGAGCATCTGTGCCCTGAGCGCAGGTGTCAATTTTTCCCCTTCCTCGAGAACCAGATGGAAGCGGCAACATTTCACCTACCCCGCTCCCAGTCTTGGTGCTAGGTGGAGACAATTATGCGCCCCCCTACCCCGTCAGTGTTTTGTGGCCTCTGTCCTTGAAGGTTGGGGAGCAAGAAAGGAGCAGGTGTTGGGCAAATTTAAAGCAAGTTGCAATAGGTTACCCCATGAGCAATTTCTGAAACAGGTGCTGTATCCACTTGCACAGGCCGGAGAGTATCCTGCAGGCTCTGGGTCCCTCTGTTGTTGTAAGCTAAGCAGGAAGTGGGTCTAGGCAGGGGGCAGTAGCCTGGGCTTGGCCCCTCCCTAGCCGCCTGGGCGCCAGCCACCCACCTGCCTGCTGGGCCCGGCTAAATGAGCCCACTGGCCTTCCCTCCCTGGAAGGGCTCTGCACTGGGATCCAGCTGCAGTGGCACCGAGGAGATCCACTGGGCCCCGGCAGAAAGCATGTCATGAAGAGGCCCCGGAATCTCCGTGAGAGATTGCTTGCAAGGCAGCCTTGTTCAGTCTTGACAGTTGGGTCTGCCACTTAACAGACTGGTGACCGTGGACACGAGAAGTAACTTCTCGGTTTCCTTTGGAGATGGTGTTTTGGGGATGGACTGCACAGACGCGGAGCATGGCAAGGCTGGATGACTGTCTTCTCTCTTGTCCTCCCCCTTCCTTCCCAGAAGCTGAGGAGGCTGCATGTGCCGGCGGTGTCCCAGGCAGCTTGGGGGTTTCTCCTGGGATCTGGGGACAGGGGCGCTGAGCTTCCCCATCTCTCGCTTGGTGGGTGCCTCCCGATGCCTCCTGCAAGAGAGACCGTCCTCAGCCCTCAGAGGCTTCCAGGCACACTCACTCCATCATTGCTGAAGGCAGCCTTGCACAGCTCACAGCTTCCCAGGGAATGACCTTTTGCCTCAGGGAGGATATCCGGGGTGGGGACAGTTAGAGCAGGAAGGAAGTTTATCCCGCAGAGGGAGTGGTGTGGGCCGCACGAAGGGGAGGGAACACTGCCCTGTACAGAGGGTCTGGGGGGCGGGGGATGGGATGCAGGGGAGAAGCTCAAGATTGGGCCCAGGCCCACCAGCTCGGCAATCAGGCTAATGAAGTGTGGAGAACAGCCTGCGGCTTCTGGTCTGTCCCAGTACCTCTCTTCCTGGCCCGGGTGTTTCCTTTTTGAATTGTAAACATCTGCCCCTGGGGCCCGCCAGTCCCGCCTGGAGCAGCATGGCAGCCTGGGAGTGGAGCGTTGCCCCACAGAGGGTGGTCGGCAAACACTGGGTGAATGAAAGGGGCCGATACAGGCTTCTAGCTGAGTGGCCCTACTGGACACTCCAAAACCTTGCAAATCTTTTCCCCCTGTGAGTAATACCGAGAACCAGGTGAAGGGGAAAAAAAGACAGTTTTTATTGACTTTGGATCTCCTGGTGGGGAGAACAAACTGGGAAGGCTTTTGTGATAGGCTGCCAAAGTTTTAAATATTCGTGTAAACCCAGCTCATTGTGAAAAGTGGGTTTGCTCGAGGACTAAGAGCCCTGCATTGTACATTCTTAGGGGCCAGTGAGAGCTTCTAAACAAAGAGTTGCCAGGGAGAACAAAAGGACCTTTCGTCCAGGTCAACCATCTGTCATTACTTGGGCATATTGGCAAATATTAGAGAGCCACAAAAGGAACAATGGGCATTAGAGTTGGCCTTCCCTTAAGGTAATCGTAAGCAGATACTGCCCTTACCGTGCACCAGGGATGGGTCTAAATCGTTCATGTGTATCATCTAGAACAACCTATGAACATCCGATGTTCCCCATTGCACAGATGAAACCGAGGCTCAGGGGTGGTAAGGAACTTGTCCTGTAGTGCAGCTGGTCAGTTGTGGAGGCACCATTCAAACACAGGCAAACTCCTTCCAAACCTATGCTCAGTCGCTTTGTTATTAATTTTCTATGCTCTTGTACATTTCCGATTTCTAGATCAGTTAGGAAGGAACTACCTGTGATTTGTGGAATACACTTTACAAAGTGCTTTGCTGTGGCTTATAAAGTACTTGAGGAAGATACTGCTTTGCCTTGGTGAACGTGGATGGAGGCAGGGTTAGAACTCGTGACTTCTAGGGCACCCCTAGATGTTAGGTCCCAGATCCTAGTGGATATACTTTCACGGGTCTGGTGCGTGCTTGAATTCCCAGGCCAGGTTTGCAGGAAAGAAAAGAAGCCTGGAAAAGAGGCTGCTTGAGAAAAAGACACACACACACACACACACACACACACACAGCAGCTAGCTGGAGGTAGGGAGGTCAGGGAGAGGGGTGCTGGGTACCAGAGCCTTTGCCTGTGGTTTCCAGTTGTCAGGAATTTCTCTGGTAATGACGTGGCTGGCCTACGCAGTGCCTCAGGAATTTTTCTGACGTCGGCATTGAGTAATTGCCATGTATGGTAAAGTGTGTAAATACGGAGGCAGTTAGCATTTCCAGACTCTGGCATTTCCAGGTTTCCCCAGGGCCAGAAGGCAGTGTCTGGCTCCTCAGCAGTGACAAAGGAGGAAAGAATAGGTCTGCAGCTGGAGCACAGGCTCAGCCCTGAGCAGGCAACCAGACCCTCCCTCTCCGGTGTGCCTGCCTGGGGTTCTTTACATGGGGATCGCGGGGGATGGAGCTTCCTGTGAAGTCAGCTGCAAACAACCTGTTTGTATAAGGTCGAAGTGCTAATTTTTTTTTGCTTTTTAAAAATCAATCCAGGAAACATCAGTCAGACCCTTCAGCATGGGACCACGAGTTCTTACCACTGGACATTGACATCATTCCAGAAAAAAACCCAAAGAAATTCGATCTGTTGAGTAGCCTGTGAGACCTATTATAATATAGGATTTCTTGTAATAGTTTTGAAATATTTTTTTGAAAATCGCAGAACCTCCCTCCCTTCTCCCGTGGTTGACCTTCAGATGTCTGAACTCCCAGAGGGGGAGAGCTCTGTTTCCTGGGTTTTCAGGTGTCACCTCTAAGAAGTGAGTCCTGAACCCTGATCAGCAGGGCCCCCCTCCTTCCCTCTGTCTCCTTGGCTGCTCTCTTGACGTGGGGGCATGGAGGAGGAGGCTGAGCTGCAGGTTGGGTCGGGTGGCAGCTCTCCCATGTGCCTGGCCCAGGACCCCACGCAGCTCAGGTAATGTGAGCCATGCACATCTAACTAGACACACACCTGACAGGTTTCTACTGGACCAAGGGCGTGGGGAACTGAGCCCTGTGCCCAGAAGTTGCTTTTTGACCCTAGGGAATAAGAGATTTTGGAACGGAAGAAATGGGATTTTTCCACTGGAGAAATAAAGACATGGGAGGGTTTCTCAAATCAGTGGTTTGAGGAGGTTTTCCTTCAGGTGCTTGTGGCTAGTGGTGAAGGACTGTACATCTCTGAAATGGTTCCTTGGACTTGAAATGTGACCACACTGAGCCCATCCCCTTGTCCCGACTTTCATGACGCTTGTGAACAGGAGGGCCTGTGCCTTCCTCTCCTGCTGTGTGAGCCGCCATCTTGAATCCCTCTTCTCAAGATTGAGGGTCTGAATACAGTTGTTAATGAGACAACTAGATAGGAAGGTGTGTACACCCTATCAGAAGAAGCCAATCCTTGATTTCTGGCTTCCAGCCAGCCCTAAGGATCCTGACTTAAAAAAAAAAAAAGATTTAATTAATTAACTAATTAATTAATTAATTTTAGGGGCGGGGGAGGGATAGAATCTTAAGCAGATTCTCGTGGGGCTCGATCTCACAACACTGAGACCATGACCTGACCTGAGCCGAAACCAAGAGTCTGATGCTTACCTGACTGAGGCGCCCAGGATCCTGACATTTGAGGTAAATAGCTGACCGGATATTTCTAGCCGTTTGGCAGAAAATTCAAGCCCTATTCTCTTTTGAGATTAGCAACATGGTGAAGCGGGCTAAACCAGAACACAGATGGCAGTTGCCAATGGGAATGTAAGTCTCTGAAACCCACCAGGTGGATGATGTGATTATAGAAGGTAGCAACGCTTCTCAAACACCAAGAACAATACACAAAAGAGCTTGATATTAAAGACACAAGCCTCTGCTTGCACCTCAAGTCGCCAGCGGGGAGCTAAATCCCAAACAAGGGCACGTCACTTGTCTGGGTCTGCGGGGCTGACAGATGAGTCAGGACTTCGTGGTCCCTATTTGGCTTGTTATTGCTCCAGCCTTGCTCCTTCCAGATGTGGACTAGCTGGGAGGGACGGTCGACATCTGGCCTCCCAGCTGGTGTGGAGCTTACCCGGGCCAGCCCTGTCCGTGGTGATCAGAGGACTGAGCACTTACGGTGCGCCTGGCACCGTGCCATCACTTCCGTGATTCCGTCTCAGAGTGGCCATTTGGGGAGCCGGTGGTCGGGCCAACTTAGAGACTAGCAAACTGGAGCTCAGAGAGGAAAAGACGTTGCCCAAGACCATGCAGCCAGGAACCTATGAATCCAGACCCACTTTCCTCATCACTGAACTCTCCCACCTGCACTGGGACCTGGGGAACTTTCCTCCTCAGCGTCTGCCACGGGGCGTCGGAAGCCAGAACTTGAGGAGAAGCCAGGTGTCCCTTTAAGTATTCCAGAAACTCTGAGAAACAGGTTTCCTTTTAAGGCAATCAGCCTCCTGAGAGCTAGCTAGAATGTGGCTGTCCGAGCAGGAGGAGGGGAGGTGGCGTGAGGAGCTCCCTGCCCCTTGTAGGGGAGGAGGTGGCCAGGGCTCCCTCCAGCTGAGACTTCCCTGCACGCCAGAGGGGTCCTCTTGTGGGCAGAGGGGATGGAGAGCCCACCCGCAGGGGCAGCCTGGGACCCTTCCAGTCAGTGAAGAGTCATTTTTTTTCCCCCAAGGTGCGGGAGCCCTTGTCCCTTCAGCAGGCTCCTGAGAGGAGACCCCCAACATCATGGCCAGACTCCAAGGGATGGGGCAGCCCAGAGGCATCCCAGGCAGATTGTCACTGGCAGGTCCTTGGGTTTCACCCATTCTCCGCCCGTGTTCCCGTTTCCCTGGGGCCCTGCTGGATGTGGGCCCCTGACGTGGAGCCAGGGAGAACAAGGAGAGGCCTGTATGGAGCTGTGGGTCTCCCCCAGAGGGAGAAGGGCTTTGTGTCGGGGAACAAAACACTGCTTGGGACTGGCTCCCAACCACATGTTAGGGGAACTTTCCTCCCTTACGGCTATTCCTAGGGGCATAGAGTGTGTCCCCTGCCAGTTCAGGGGGTTGGCAAGGGAGGAGAGAGCCAAGGGTTGGTGTACTGTGTGCCTACTGTGCGCGGCCGCTCTTATATGGGACGGGGCGACAGCCTGACAGTTGGGGTGACAGAGGGCCCAGAAGTGGCTAAACCCACACAGGAACCCGGTTCTGTTCTTCGATCCTTGTTTTCCTTATCTGTAGGGTGGGCGTGTATTCCCCACCCCCAGGCGGGAAGAAAGGGATGATAGACCTAACGTAGTGATTAGCAGGCACGCAGTCAGTGGTAGTCTGTTGTTTTGGGGTGCCCGGGCTGCGGGAGTTCCAGGGGTGATGCCTAATCACCTCCTCAGAGGCAGAGGAGAACCTGTGTGGCTCCAGATGGACACACCTATTTTTCCAGAAGCTTCCCAGACAGAGCTCCCCTCACACGTCACAGCCTGTCCTCGAAGCCGCCCCTGCAGGGGAACGGGACGGCCGCGGTGGGCCCCTAGAGGGGGCATGGGAGCGCATCCCCAGGGTCACTCAGCAGAGGGTGGCTGCCTGAGCAGAACTGGGGTTCTGCTACACGAAGAGGGGAGGGTGGATGCTGAGGCAGACAGCAAGACATATTGCTCTTCTCACCGAACCGCCCCGTACATCATAGGGTTTTGCAGGCCTGAGCTCTTGCCCCACAAGGAAGCTGGCTCCTGGCATCCTCGGGGCAGAGTGGAGCAAGGAACTGAATGGTGGCGCATCAGAGGCTGGGGCTGGGGACTGTCCTGGGGGCGGGGGGGTATCTGAGGAAGGCAGAGAGAAGTCATGTGCCATCACGCCTGCGGGCTGCGACAGTGATGCACGTGAGCCTGAGAGGCTGTGGTCTGCGCAGCACCTGCAGAGGGGAAAACTGGCCAGGTTCTGCGCTGGGCATTCTGGGAGCGAACACAGGGATTCAATCACTGTCCCCCGGTAATAGGTGAGGTATGGTAACAGGAGCTGGGGTGGGGGCTGGGGAAGGAAATGGAGACTGTGCAGGGGAGAATCTCAAGGTGAGGGGTGTGATTACTCTCAGGCAGCAGGGGGTCAGTGATAGTTTTTGAGCAGGGGAGGCCTCCACAGAAAAGATCTGGCAGCTGCCTGGGGATGAATAGGAAGGAGATTCCAGAAACAGCACAGCCATAATTGCTCTCTCTCTGGGGGATGCATTCGGTTGTAAGGTAATGGGCTGAAAACATGGAGGGAATTTGTTGGTTTGTTTAACTGGAAAATTCAGAGATAGACTGACCTTTAAGTTTGGCTGAATTTGGTGGCTTAATGATGGCATTGCAGACTCGGTTTCTTTTGTGTCTCAACCTTGTCTTCCCTGCTGTCAGCTTCATCCCAGGACTGCCTGTCTCCCTGGGGACAGCAACCTCAGAGCCCTCTTCTCCCTGGGGGAAGAGGGACTTGCTTCCAGGAAGGTCTCGCAAAAGATCTGGATGCTTTTTTCCCCCAGAGCTCCCCAGAACTGCCTTCTCCTATCTTATTGGTCTGAAATGTATAGCTGGCCCATCTTTGAGCCAATGACCTTGGCTGCTTAGGTTAGGTCCCGGCCACGTGCCATGGCCGAAAATCAGGGTAGTTGCCAAGGAACAGGTGTATATGGTGTAGTGGCTTCTTCAAGGGGCCATCGGATGGGCTGCACGAGGGAGAGCTGAGTAGGCTGGGTTAGGGCGGTGGGAAGAAAAATGGAGAGGAGGGAGTCTCAAGGGCTCAGCACTGGTTTCGGGGGTGAGTGGGTAAAGGGGAACACACAGTGGACTACAGCTATGGGAGGGAGAGGCTCCCATAGACATTCTCAGGAGTGGGATAATTCCTCTGTGATGGAGAGAATGGTTGTAGTACCATGAGCAAAAATGGGAAAGTTGAGAAAAAAAACAAGTTTGAGAAAAGGCAATGAGTTCAGGTCTCTCGCGTTGAAAGTGAGGCACTTGTGGGCCATCTCGGTGTTCATGCTCACCTGAGATTAGATGTGTGAGCCTGGGCTCAGGGGAGAGGCCAAAGCCAGAGGGGTGTGGAGGTTCTTGACAGAAGAGGGGCAAGGTGGGACCCACGGGAGCCCCAGCTTTTCGGGTGTGGGAGGACAAAGCAGAAGGCATGAAAACGTGCTTGGCAAAATCTTGCTGAAAATCCCTGTGATCATTGTGCTATTCGAGCCCCGGTGACTGACGAGCCAGCACACCACTGCCACCTTAAATCCTGCTTGTCAGCCTGCACACATTGACTGAGCACCTCTGCTGGGCCCCAGGCCCTGCGGAGATGCCCCGACATAGAGAACTTGGCCCTGGCTGGGGCTTTCAGCATCAGGGCATCCTTCGCTCACTCCTCAGCTACTCCCCGGACGCCTGCAGGAACACTTGAGCTGGGTGCTGCGCGGGGTGTGCGGACCCCACTGTGAACATGACCTAGACCTTCTTCCTGGGGCAACAGCCCCCTCTGGCACGGTTCCCCCTGCCTTTCCGGCACCCCGTGTCATCCTATACTCGCCACATCTGGGCTACTTCATCCCTCCATCTTGCACCTGTGGCCACCTGTACCTTGCTCGGGACCCCGCCCTCTGAACTTCTGGCATCTTCCTCCTTCAGTCACATGTCTGTTGGATGGATGAGTGAAATGGAAGGAGAGAGGCTGACCCCTTCCACCTGAGGAGGTCTCTGCTCTCCAAGTTTCCGTGGCGTGCACCTGCTCTGCCGCTCTCTGGCACATCAGGACCAACCCGGAGTACAGCCTTTCCTTCCATCTTGCGTTCCTGTGTTAATAATAATTCGTAAATGCAGGGGCGCCAGGGTGACTCCGTCCTTAAGCGTCTGCCTTCGGCTCAGGTCATGATCCCAGGGTCCTGGGATCGAGCCCCGGGTCAGGCTCCCCGCTCAGTGGGAAGTCTGCTTTTCTCTCTCTCCCCCCAGCTCGTGCTCTCTTTCCCAAATAAATAAATAAAATTTTTAATAAGTACATAAATAAAATCTTAAAAAAAATAATAACAGTTAGCAAACGCTAAGTATAGGCCAGGCACTGTACCATGCCTTCGACACGCCAGACCTCGTTTTATTCCTAGAAAGAATCTGTGAAATAGCCATTGCTTTTATACTCATTTTACAGATGCAGAAATCAGGGTTTAGAAAGACCAGCTACCTTGCGCAAGGTACACAGAGCCAGTGTGTGGGGTTCAGAATTGGACCCAACCTGTCTGGTATCAGCACCTCAACTCAGAACCAATACCTAGAACATCTCAGATTTGGTTTCAGGCTGCCTGCTTTGGACTCACTCGGGTGCTTATTGAAAATCCAGATTCCTGGGTCAGGCTTCCTGCTCAGTGCATAGCCTGCTTCTCCTACCTCTGCCTGCTGCTCCCCCTGCTTGTGCTCTTTCTGTCAAATGAGTAAATGAAATCTTAAAAAAAAAAAAAATCTAGGTTCCTGTACTTCCTCTGAGGTCTGGGGTGGCACCGGTCAATCTGATTTTGCAGCCCCCCAGCACTCCTGATTTTTTTTTTAATCTTACCTATTTATTTGAGAGAGAAAGAAAATGGACAGTGGGGAGGGGCAGAGGGAGAGAGAAGGAGAAGCAGACTCCCTTCTGGGCAGGAAGCCTGATCGGGACTCAATCCCGGGACCCTGAGATCATGACCTGAGCCAAAGGCAGCCGCTTAACCAACTGAGCCACCCGGGCGTCCTGTGCACTCCTGCTTCTAATGGGCTCTAAGGCTTGAGAACTGTGCCCTGTGTGCCTGCCCACCCTCCCGCTTAAAAAAATTTCTGGTTTTTATGGTGAGCTGTATCTTACATATAAAGGAGTATGTAATACCTTCATGTATAGTTCAAAGAATAATTGTAAAGTGAGCCCCCCAAGGGACAACCACCCAAGTTCAGGAAAAATCTTGTCAGCGCCTTAGCAGCTCCTCTAGAGAGCCCCCCCACCCGCCCCCAGCCAGGGGCCTTTCTCGGTCTTACAGGTACCAAGTCTAAGAATAGTTTGTGATCATCTTCCCTTGCTTTTTCTTTATAACTTTTCCACCCATAGGTTTATCCCTTGACAATGTGAATTTTGTCTGTGAACCTTCCGCAAATGATTTGTGTTTTGTGAATTCTAGTGTATCCGCTCCTTTGGCTCCAACGAGTCTCTGAGGTCCATCCCTGTTGATACTTGTAGTGGAGGGTTCGATGTCTTGCTTCCACATCATCTAATGTTTATTTATTCCATTGAGAGTTCCTGTCCCGGGGCTGGAAATACAGCAGCGGGTCAGTGACTGTTGTGGGCACTGGGGCAGGGAGCCCCCCACGTGGCTGTGGGAGAAGGATGTGGGGAACCCTAGGAGGAAGTGCCCTAGGAGGAGGCTGCCAGGGCTGGGGCGACCCCCACAGGTGCTCTGCCTCCCCTCTTGCCATCCTGGTCTGGGCAGTCTGGGTCTCCAGCTCCCTGGAAAACTAACTCCCATGTCTGGGTCCAGTTTCAGGATGCCGAACTGGGGAGGAGGCAAGAAATGTGGGGTGTGCCAGAAGACGGTTTACTTTGCAGAAGAGGTTCAGTGCGAAGGCAGCAGCTTCCATAAATCCTGCTTCCTGTGCAGTGAGTATGCGCCCCGGGGCCCAGCGGCTGTTGCTGTGGGGATGGGGACAGGGGCCTGCCCCCGCAGGCTGGGCCTGTCAACACCCCAGGGGACGGGCCCCATGGGATGTAAACAGCTTGACATTTGGCTGGAGCACAGCTGGGGCGGGAAACACTTACAGGCCTCTTTGTTCCGCTCAGAAGCTGCTTTCTAAGGGGAGGAACTGGCCAGAGCTGGTGGGGGTGGCGGCCGCTCCGGGTGGCAGGGAGCCAAGCTTCCAGACTTGCTTAGGGAAACTTTCCACTCCCCTTTCTCTTTCTTTCTCTGCCACGGTGCCATCATTTAAGAGGAAACCACCTTGGGCCTCAAGTTTTACCCAAATTTGGACCCAATGATCTCTTGTTGAAAGGTGACAGAGGCTGGTACTTTATGGGGACATGGAGCCCAGAGAAAGAGCGGGGTTCTCCCTTCTTCCGCCCCTCTGGGCCAGCCTGGTCACTTCCCTTACCTCCCATTTTGCTCCAACAGTCTGGGCTAAGAGGAAGATGAGCAAGCAAATCTTTGACACCCCCAGTTACCTGGCGCAAGGGCAGCTCGAATCACAAACCCAGATGAGTAGGAAACCGGGCAACAGACAGCAAGCAGCTGGGAGCCCTCAGGTGGTTCCAGGGACCCTTGTTTTCAGAGCCCCCAGGAAGCGGTGCCTCCAGGGGGCGCCCCTCCCCCATTTCTAAATGATCTGATTCACCATCATCAGAGAGCAGAGGTCCTGGTCAGAGGAAGTTTCCCAGGAGGGCAGGCAGAGTGGGAGGCGGAGGATGTCTTAGTGAAGCCTTGGATTTCTGGATCCAGAGGGTCAGGGTTTGAATTTGAGTTCAGTTTTGGTGATCTGTGCGCCGATGGGCAAGTTACTCGGTTTCTCCCTGGTTGAGTTTTCTCACGATTACAGGGGAGCTAATAACACTTACCTCATGGGGTTGTTGTGAGAATAAGCAGAAAGAAGCTTGGAAAACAAAGTACTTAAAAAGCAGTTCTGAATGTGAATGTTCGGTAAATGATAGACACTGAAAGGGGGTCCCGTCCATCCCGTATCACATGAAGCAGAGTTGGGAGTGTCGGTGGCCGCTTCGTTCCCAGGTGATTTATGATCCTGAGCAGGAACCAGATGGACCAGGGGTCACGTGGTCCCTGGATGTTCACCAGATCTCCACCTGCTGCTGGGCCACCCAGCTGGGAGCCACACCAGCACAGGGCATCAGCCCCCCCCCACCCCCCGCCGCCATGCACCCTGAGCCGCCAGCCGGAGTGGCCACCCAAGGTCTGCATCTGATGAGCAGGAGTAAACGAGCTCCAGTGGGGCCTTGCTGGCCTGTAGCCCACAGAGGAGGCCGCCAACAGCTCCAGCTTGCTATCAGCAGCTCACTGCCCTTAGGAATTTTCCAGCCGTTTATTTTTTCAGAGGGCTCAGCATTGGCTAGGAAGAGAGTCCGGGCTGCTGGGGTCCACAGGGCTTCTTGCTTAATCACTACAAGGGGCCACAGCTGGGAGGCCTCAGCCCTGCTCGTGGAGGAGTCGCGGTCGGTCACGGTCGGGGGAAGGCAGGAATGCAGGGGGTGGCATAGGAGGAAGGGAGCAGGGGGTGCGAGGGGGTGCGCGGGATTAGAAACACCTGTGGAAAGTCAGGCTGGGGAGCAGGGCTGGGAGGGGGTGTTAGGAAAGTAACAGCCATAGGGAAGGGTCTCGAGTCTCCCCGGGGTCTCCGGGCCAGCCCAGCTCCTGGGTGTCCCAGCTCAGAGACGTCCCGGCCACCAGGCGTCTCCACAACTTGCTGATTGCTGGTGTCAGAGGCACTGAGCACACAGCAGGCTGTTGTTGGTTTGTTTAAGGATGGAAGGAGCCCCGCTTCCCTGTTTCAGAGAAGTGGGTGGGAAGTGTCCAGCTTGAATTCAAGAATTCAGAATGACCCTGAGAATCAAAGGACGTTCCTTCCTAAGTTTCTTCTGAAGGCTCTTTCCTTCCTAAGGCTCGCAGGGTACGGGCCTGACCATTCGGGTCCTTGGCTCTGGCTTCTCGTCAGCATGGGACCTGCACTCCCTTTCCTGAAGGCCTGGGACAAAGATAGGCAAGGACAGGTTGATGTAACCGAGTCAGGGAGAATGGCGTCCGCCGTGGGCTTGGCCTTTGACCTGGAAGCGGGAAGAGAGAGGGCCTGCAGTCTAGTCCTGAGGTCTCTGTAGGGGCGGCCGGCTGCTGCTAGCAGGCAGGAGAGCTCAGCTGCGCAGTTGGGGGCCTCCCCTGCAGCTTCTGGGCCTTCTCTGAGCCATAGCCAGCCTCTCGGTCGGGGTTGAGCAGCCAGCCCTGTGGAGAGGTAGATAGATGGCGGTTGGTTGATGAAATCGTGCTGTTTTCTAGACCCCAGAGCACAGGGGAGGCTCAGAGAAGCCCCGAATGCCCTGTGACACCAGCATCTCCTTACCCACAGGCTGAGGTTTGCCTGAAAGGGACCTTGGGCCGGCAGGAAACGACCAGGTCTGGTAATCAGGCTTGGTTCTGACCTGGCCCAATTCTGTTAGCTTGAACTTTTTCGTGGGGTTTGCTTTTCCTTCCAGAGGGAATCCCTCTCTGTTTTGGGGTCGGGTGAGGGGGCTCCAACCTCTCACTGGGCACTGCCTCTTGTTCATATTTCAAATAGCATCAGAAGGCTCCACCAAGCCTGTGGCATCTAGAAGAACATTTTCCCAACAAGTGCATAACTAACCATACCTAAGTCTTTTTTTTTTTTTTAATCTTAACATTATTTGGTAGAAATTTATTTAGGCCTTCATTCAAAATTCCCCTCAATGGAGTCTCCAGGTAACCAGACCATATTGCCTGGATGGAGGTAGATGGGTGGGAGGCCTGGGTAAGGTGTCAGGTAAGGGCCATGGTGGGCAGGAGGGCCTGGGGAAGAAAATACAGGGCAGAAACTGACGGGGTGCTCTTGACATGGGGACTGGAAGTCGGGGCTCGGTTGGCCCTGCCAGGAGCCGCCCGGAGGTTAATGACTTGGAGGCCCTGCTGTCTCCTCTGGGCTGAGCTTCTGGGTCTCCTGCTGGCGAGATCACTCAAAAGAGACCTTGTTTCCCCAAATGCTCTTGTCTCTGCTTTCTGCCTTCCCTCTGGTTTTGGGATTTCCAGTTCAACTTGGGTCTTACGGGAAGCAATTCTAGGCCAACTCCGTACTTCCCACCCTAGAAGGGAATGTTGGCCCCTTGGCCTGTAGTTCCCTCTCTCTCCTTCCCGGGAGCCAAGCCCCAGGGGAGGTAGTGGGAAGTTCCTTATTTGGGCTGCCCAGAACACTGGAATGAGGTGAGGATCTCAAGGGCAGGATTAGAGGGTCCTTATTTAGTCTGAAGTCTGCAACCTGGGGCTCAGGGTGAGAGAGGAGCTGGCAGAGGGCCGGACCCATTAAAGGCAAGAGGATGGCAAGTTGCAAGGAGCTGAGCCGAGAGCCTTCTCAGGGGGAGGTGAGGGGCGTGGCTTCTCTAGGGGTTTCTCGAGGGCTCCCTCTTCAGAAGGACATGTTTGAGGATGCAGTCCAGTTGGGCACACCCAATCTCCATTCTGAAGGAGTATCATAGAACCAAATTGCAATTGTAGGGTAAGACATCAGCAGATAAGAGTGAGGACGAATCTCTTGAGAGAAGTAGGTGGGGGCTGGGAGCATATGATCTTTTGAGGCCTGGGCCTATTCTTCCTCCTCCCTTGTGTCCTCGTGACACTAACTTTACCTAATACTAATGAGTGCCCAACATTTATTATGCACCTACTGTGTACAGGGTATTGTGCTAAGTACTTTACGTGTAAAATTTTTTTTTTTTAAAGATTTTATTTATTTATTTGACAGAGAGAGACTTAGCGAGAGAGGGAACACCAGCAGGGGGAGTAGGAGAGGGAGAAGCAGGCTTCCCACTGAGCAGGGAACCCGATGCTGGGCTCGATCCCAAGACCCTGGGATCATGACCTGAGCCGAAGGCAGTCCCTTAAGGATTGAGCCACCCAGGCACCCCACGTGTATGATCTTATTTAGTTCTTCCAACCACCTTTTGGGGTAGATATTATTGTCTGCATTTACAAATGGAGACACCGAGAGGTGCCTGGCTGGCTCAGTTGGTAGAGCTGCAACTCTTGATCTTGGGGTTGTGAGTTCGAGCCCTATGTTGGGTGTAGAGATCACTTAAAAAATAAAAAATTAAAAATAAAAGAAAAACCCAAAAAGAACCAAATGGAGACGCGGGGGCTAGAGAGGCAAAATAACTTGCCCATCCCACAGAAGTCACATAGCTGGAAAGAAAGAGAGTTGAGATTTGATTCTGAGCCGTCTCACTGCACTTGACCCCAGGCTCCAAACCATTTCACGCTGGATGGCTGGGCACAAGCCCCCTGACGAGCGCACGAAGGTATATGGGACTCACCGGCTTTCTGAAGCTCATCCCCCCCCCAGTCGCTCCCATCCCAGGAGTCAGGAATTCTTCCGAGTCTGACCTTGGTTCTCCCTATGGCAAGCTGATCCCTGAGATCAGAGCCTCCAGATCTTGTGATTAGCACGACCTGCATCTCACTGCAAAGCCCATCATGCTGGGTACTTGATAAATAAGCAACTTTCCCTTTCTTCTGGGTGCGTCACTTGGCCTGCGCGCCCACCTCTCCCCAGGCACACGTGGAGGACTGTTTCTTCAGGATTCCATGGTTGGAGGCAGGAAAACCAGGCCTTCTTCTTTCCTTTCTTTTTTCTTCTCTCCTGTTGGGACGTGTGGTCTCGGTCGAGCAGAGTGAAAGCCCTTAGCAGGTTTCCCGTGGCGTGGGGTCAGCTAGGCCCACAGTTCTCGGATGAACTGTGGGGCGAACCACAGCCTGGTGAGGTGTGAGGATGCAGAGGACGGAGGAAGGCATGTGTGGGCTCTTGTGAGTGGTGGCTCGGCCGGCATCCCTAGAATGAGGAGGCCACGCAAGTCCCTCCCTCCCTCCTCCCCGCTCCTTGGCCATCTGACTTCCATTTCCACGCTGCTCCTGGAAGATCAGGGTTTGCTCTCTCAGAAGGCCGGAGAGCTTCAGCTGCGGCGGGGCGGTGGGGGCGTGGGGGGGCTTGCAGTGGGCAGGAGGGTGGCCCCAGTGCCAGCTCAGCATCCTCCTTTCCCTCCCCAGTGGTCTGCAAGAAGAACCTGGACAGCACCACTGTGGCCGTGCACGGTGAGGAGATCTACTGCAAGTCCTGTTACGGCAAGAAGTACGGGCCCAAAGGCTACGGCTACGGGCAGGGCGCAGGCACGCTGAGCACCGACAAGGGGGAGTCTCTGGGCATCAAGCATGAGGAGTGAGTACAAGACTCTCGCCACCCCCTTCCTTGAGGTCTCTCCTCCCACCCCCGTGTGGCACACATTTGCAACCACTTTTGGTTCAGAAAGCCATTGATTTCCAAGGAAGTCCTAGAGTGGCCCACTGGGTGTCGGGCCGAGAGGAGCCGAGGGTCCACTGGGGGATAAAACAGGCGAGGCTCCTCCCTGTGCGAAGGGTGCGGCCTGTATTTTCATAGGAGGTAGAGGTTAGAGGGGGCCCAAGAGTCACTCAGTCCAATGTCCTCTTTTCTCAGACGAGAAACCCCAGCCCAGGCTCAGTGGCTTGGGTTCAGAGCTGGGCTCGGAAGTAGCAGCACTGCCCTACTCACCTCTTTCTCTCGCCATCTCTCACCCCTGCACTAAGGGGCAGCCATCTCCCTTCCCTGGAAATACGGCAGGGTTTCAGTGGCACCCACTGACCTCTGACCTGTTGAAACAGTGGCTGTTGGCAGTCTGCCTGGGCAGCATCTTGACCTCGAGGGGAATGGACAGAAATGACAGATGAGTGAACACATTTTAGCCAAGGTCATTGCCCCAGAGGGAATGATTTGTCAGCAGATTTCTCCTGGAAAGAATCTAATAGGCAGGCTGCAGGAATGGGGAACAGAGGAGGGTAATTCTTAGCAAATGAGCTGCTCACAGAGGCCCATGTTTTAATTCCGTGGCGGGGGACAGGAGGATACTTTGGGGAAACAGCATTCCGCTGAGCCCCCGGGTCTGTCCATCTGTAAGATGGGAGAGGACCCTGGAGGCTCTGGCTGGGAGGGCCGCCGCCTACCGGGCGTGAGATGAAGGCGAGGTCGTACCCCACTCGTCCCCCTCCGTGAAAGTCGTCTCACCGCGCGTCCTTGCCCATGCAGGGCCCCTGGCCACAGGCCCACCACCAACCCCAACGCCTCCAAGTTTGCGCAGAAGATTGGGGGCTCCGAGCGCTGCCCTCGATGCAGCCAGGCAGTCTATGCGGCTGAGAAGGTGATTGGTGCCGGGAAGGTAAGGGGGCGTCTGGGGAGATGGGCTGGGGGGAGATGGACTAGGGAGATACCTTCTTGAAATACGGGTTTAGGGACTTTCTATGTTGGACCCTGGGTCTGCTCAACTGAGATTTAACTCCACTTCCAGGGAAGGAGTAACTCTTTGTCCCTGTGGGTTGCTTGTCCCTGTGCCTTCCAGTCTGCAAGGACTGAGCAAGGCACACATGGGCTCTGGGGAGAGGTGGCTTGGTCAGCATTCTTTTTCATGAGGATAGCAGGCCTGCCATTGATGAAACTGACTATTAAATGCTTATATGTGATTTATAGGGAGTTGTAAAGATCGATCTGATGGGTTTCAAAGGAGCCACAAGCCCCCTAAAAGTGTATGCAAGATTTTGTGGGACCATGTCTCTTTCTGGGAAGAAGATTCACAGTTTTCATCAGATTTTCAGAAGGATTTGTGATCCCCCAAGAGATCCCCCTAAGAGCTGCTGAAAAATCCACATACATCCCATATTGTAAGACCTGGACTCTAGGAAACACATCCATGTACCCGCAGGGCAGAGATTTTCTAAGGTCCGGGGTGGATCAGAGCCCCCGGGAAGGTTTTGCAAACTATTTGTGACTGCCATGTATGCCTTTCCCCTGTGGACCCCCAACCCCAGAACACAGTAAGAATCACGGTAGTGAGCGTAGTGAGCCCCCGGCCCAGGGAGACAATCCCACCTCCCAGAGAGGCTGCAGGGGAGAAGAGGCAGGAGAATCGGCAGTTCCAGACTGACGGTCAGAGAGTCACAGTAGAGGCATCCTTGGTCTGTGGCCAGAGAGGCCCAGATGGAGGAGTGACTCAGCCAAGGTCCCATAGCAAGCGTCTGGAACAGCTGGGCCAGGAGTCTGTCGGCAGCTCTTCTGGCTTTGGGTCTTGGCTTTCAAGTCTTTTCCACCTCGAGGTAGGGGCCCAGGACCAATGGACAGGGAACTGACATTTAGGCCACACCATCTAGACCATAGTAGGCTCTTATTGTAACCTTTACAGTCACGGTTGGAGATCGGTATTATTATCCCCCATTTTACAGGTGTGGAAGCTGAATGTCAGAGGCATTAACTTAATTTGCCCAGATCTTCCAGCTAGGCAGTGGCTGGGCTAGGAGTCAACCCCAGGTACCCTCTGACTTGGAAGACCGTGCTCTTACCACTCTTAACTCTACTTCGGGCCACTTAACTTCTTTGAACCCATTTCCACAGCTTCATGAATCCTGGCACCATGATTAAGACCTTGGACCCTAGGGACACCTGGGTAGCTCAGTCAGTTAGGTGTCCGACTCTTGGTTTTGGCTCAGGTCACAGTTTAAGGATCGTGGGATCAGCCTGCATCGGTCCCCACACTCAGTGGGGCATCTGCTTAGGATTCTCTCTCTCTCTCCTTCTGCCCCTCCCCCTGCTTACGCTCTGTCTCAAATACATACAGTCTTCAAAATGACTGTAAAAAAAAAAAGACCTTGGACCCTAGACAACCCTTAGTTCTGCCACTTACTAGTTGTGTGACTTTGGGCAAATCACTGAACCCTTCTAGCCTCCCATCTGCGTCTATAAAGGAAGAAAATGACAGTTCCATCAAACAAAGCTGTTTTGGAGAATAAAGGAGATACTGCCCGTGGGGTCCCCAGCGTGCAACCCCCAGGGTGTGCTGGGGACACATCGGCCATTACTGTTACTATTAGTGCTATTATTACTGTTGTTGTGAACTTTGGGGGATTCTTGTGAGGTCTTAGAGAGTGGACTGCTGGTATCTCCCTTGCTCAGCGGCCGAGAGGATTCGACAGCTTTAGCAGGGTAACTTGTGCCTGGCCCAGACCCGGCCCGGAGGAGGCCCGGAGGTCATTGGATGGAGTATTACATCCTTCCCATGAATTAAGTGATATGAAAACGGGAGATATTAATCTTATTTCACAGTTAGTATCTTTTCTGCTCATTGTGTCTCACTAGGAGATTCGAAAGGTATAAAAAAATGGCTCGGAATCACTATGTCCATTACCCAGACAGGGTCTAAGTTAAGGCTGTAACTTCTGAGGGGTGGGATAAGAGCATTTTGTATTCAAGCGGCAAAGGTCAGGAGAAGCTCCCACCTCTCTTTGGCCTTGGCCAGGAAAGAAATCTTGAGGAACAGAGGTGCTTTTGGGTGCTGAATGAGTGCGCAAAGGGATCCAGCGTATTTGGAGGGCGGGCAAGGCCCCGTGAGGGGTGGGTGGCCGTCCACATGCGCTTCAGCCCTGCTCCAGCCGGAGAGCAGGCGCAGCAGCCCCCACTCCACAGAGGAGGTGGCGAAGGCACTGCAATCTGGGCCCCCCCACCTCGGCTCCCTGGACCCCGCTGTTCCCGAGGCCTTTGGAGAAAGAGCCAGCGTGCATGGGTCAGGCGGCCAGGAAGTCTGAGGGGATCCAGCTTCCTTTCTCATTCTCCAGCCCAGGCTGTGCTGAGGGAGTCTCTTTGACCTTAAAAGGCCTTGTTTTGTGCAGCCTGCCTGCTGCCTGCCCCTGGCTTTCCCGTTTTTGTGGAGCTGCCCGTACAGTAGCGGCCCAGCCTGCTCAGTGCTGCTAATGGGAGCGGGGTGCTGAGAAGTCTTCATGCCTGGGCTGGCTCCCATCACTGTGGGCAGACCCGGGCCCACTTCTTCCCTGGCAGGCTCTCAGCCCCGTGTTGCTCCCAGGCTCCTTTGAGAACCCCAAAGGGCCTTCTGTGGCCCTGGAGAAGCCGCTCTCCTCAGGCCTTTCCCCACTGAGTTCCGTGCACTTCACAGAGCCCTTCTTCAGAGTAATACTCCATCCAATGGCCTCAGGACCTCCTCCGGGCCGGGCCTGGGCCAGGCACAAGTTACCCTGCTAAAGCTGTCGAATCTTCTCGGCCGCCGAGCAAGGAGCAGTCCACTCTTTAAGAGGGAGTGGCTTCCGGGCCAACCAGGAGCCCAGTTCTGGAGCAAATCCCAGTTACAACAGCCCACGCCGTGGCCAGGCACCAGCGCGTGTATACGCCGGTCTCGGGACCATTCTGCAAGGTGGGCACAGGGGTCTCCCAGAGGAGGAAATGGCGGAGGCTGTGTGGCCAGGAGTCAGCCGTGCCAGGATGTCCAAAGCCCGCGCCCACACCACCGACCACAGGCAGGATGGGTCTGGAGAAGGCTGTGCCTGCCCGTAGGGGAACAGCTACCTTGGTGGCCATGCCACCCCCTTGCCTACCCTTTGTGGCACAGCTGGTGCCATTAATCATCCAGCCATTACAACACTTGCTTGAAGATGACGCGAGGTCATGTGTGATCTGTGGCCCGCTTCCTCCATTGCCTGGCCCCACGGGCCACGTCCTCCCACAGGAGGGAGGTGAACAGCTGAACAGACTTTGGAAGCATCTCGAACCCTTCCACTGTCCTTATGTCAAGGGGAATGGGGCTGTGGGGTGAGGGACGCCCCCGTCTCTGGTGGCAGCCCTAACTGTTCCCTTCCCTCCACAGTCCTGGCATAAGTCCTGCTTCCGGTGCGCCAAGTGTGGCAAAGGCCTCGAGTCCACCACCCTGGCTGACAAGGATGGCGAGATTTACTGCAAAGGTGGGTGGCGTCACCTCTAATGCAGGGTTGAGCGGTCTGACGGTGTAGGGGGCTAACTAGTCATGCCCTTGCTAAATGTAAACCGATTCCTGGCCTTGGGGTCGATGCTGGAACTTCTAGTGTGACCCTCCACGTTACAGATGAGGAGACAAGCCCGGAGGGAAAAGGTGACCTGGCCAGAACAAATGGCAGATACAGGCAGGATGGGGTCAGAGCCTGGGTTCCTAACTCCTAGCCAGATGCCCTGACGGCAGATAGGGCCTCTCCTGTAATTTCAGCAGTAGGAGAAATGGCTATAATGTGGAGCCACAGACTTCCTCACTACTGGGGTGAGGGGCGAGGGGCCCTGGGTGGATTTTGCTGCCCCCAAGGCCTGGCCAGGTGCCCAGGGTGGAGGATCTTCGGTGGGAGGGCTGGGAGGTGTGGCCTGGGGGGGGAGGAGTGGGGCCTCACCTCTTCTCTCTCCGCAGGATGCTACGCGAAAAACTTCGGACCCAAGGGCTTTGGCTTTGGGCAGGGAGCTGGGGCTTTGGTCCACTCTGAGTGAGCTGCCGCCTCCGCCACAAACCGCCCACTCCTGTGCTTCTCACTGCCGCTCCCTTCCCAGCAGCCTTGGCCACCTGCAGGAATCTTCCCCCTCTCAGCCCTGCCACACATCACTAATGACTTGAACTTGGGTGTTCGGCTCCCTTTGGTTTGGAGTCTGCCTGAGATCCCACTCCTCTAAGGGGGTCCCTCTGCCTGGGACATGGCACCATCACCGGCAGGAGACCTCAGTGTTTTAGTGCAGGGGGGACCCGGCCCCTCTCCCCACACCTTGCCCCACAGTCCTCTGTTCTTTAGCCTAGTGGGCTGAGCGTCCCTCATCAACCTGCCAAGACCCCTGAGCCCACATCTCGGATCCCAGAGGAGCAGTAGGCCCAGGGGAGAGGGAAGCAGGACCGAGGTGGGGCAGAGGAAGCTGGTGGTTCATCAGACCACAGAGAGGCTCCTTTGTGAGTAAGAGGGCGGGCTTCTTGCTGTCCCTCGGGATGGGCCCGGGCAGTTCTGGCTCAGGGAATCACTGCGGATGCGGAAAGCCATACAGACAGGGCCACGGACTATAGGGGCTCCTTGCTTCTCTGGGCCCCTTGTGTTTGAGGCTCTGCGGACCTGGTGTCCTCCCCCTCGGGGTGAGGAAAACAACTCAGGTCTGGGGACCCAAAGTCAGGATGTGGTCTGACCTCCCCAGGCATCTAGTTCCTTATTTAGCGGGGGCCCCTATGAAACACCTCCCAACACACACTTTCATTTAAGCGTGGCCCGAGCCGGAGGGTAAATAGCTCCGCCCCTGACCCCAGGCCCCACGGCTGTGGTGGCAGCTCCTCCCCTGTCCCAGCACAGACCAGGCCAGTGCTCTGTGCCTACCGCTCCTGCTCGACCCTCAGATGCGGAGGGAGGCACACGCAGCCTCAGTCTTCATCTGGACACCCCTTCCCTATGTGCCCAGTCCTCAGGACCCGCCTGCCCACTCGGGGCCTCGCTCCTGCCACCCTGCCTTGCTCCAGGGACCCTTCTCTGGCCACATCACCCCCATCCCTTCCAGGCCCCAGGTCAGGAGCAGCAGGGGGAAGGGGAGGGGCTAGGCCTCGCTGCTCCCAGTGACTGAAAGGACAACACTAGCCGAAGAGTCACCTGGAGGGCTGTGGGCACGAGCAGTGTTCAAGCCGACTTCTCATCTGGTCAATAAAGCTCTTCGAACAGAACTCTGGTATCCAGATCCCGTGTCTGTGAGTACAGCTAACCACAGGGCTGGGTGGGACCTTTATTGGAGCCATCGGATGAGCCAGAGTTTAGGTGGAAATCAATATGGTTTGTTCCCGTTTTTCTAAGCGCTGCTTACTTTCTAGAATCGGTTCTAACCGAACCACACTGCCCCCAGTGATGACCCGACCAGCTCAATTTTGCTGCCTTGCACTGTCTGGCAGCCACCGTTCCCACATCTGGGTGTGAAAACTATGTGAGCTTTGGCATTTGAGGGGCTCAGCGAGGCCCAAAAGCTGTGCTCAGAACTTCTTCCAGCTTGGAAAACCCCAGAGTGGGAGGGAAACTCAGCCAGAGGAACTTTCATGCCGCATCTAGAAAGTTTACTTCTGCCCAGGACGGATGGAGCAGAGGGGTCCGGCTCGGCGGGCTGTGTGCTCCGGGCCCTTTGTGAGTCTCTTCCGGCCGCCGTAACAGAACACCATGGACTGGGTGGCTTAGAAACAACAGAGACGTACTTCCCATAGTGCAGGAGGCCGGGACGTCCACCATCAAGGCGCAGGCAGAGTTGGTGTCGTAAGGGCCTGCTTCCTGGTTCATAGCCAGCCATCCTGCTGCTGTGTCCTCACGGCAGGAGAGACAAGGGAGCTCCCAGAGCCTCTTTTATAAAAGCACCAATTCCATTCTTGAGATCTTTGTCCTCAAGGCCTCAACACCTCCCCGAAGCCTCACCTCCGAATGCCATCACATTGGGGATTAGGTTTCAACAGATACATTTGGGGGAGGGGGACACAAAATTCAGTCTATAGCATTCTGCCCCTGAGCCCCCAAATTCGTGTCCTTTTCACATGCAAAATACACCCATTCCATCCCAATCGCCCCCAAAGCCTCATCTCGTTCCAGCATCAACTTTAAGTCTAAGCCCAAAGCCTCACCGAGCGTCATCAACAGCAGATACAGGGGAGGCTCCCAAGTATGGTTCATTGTAGGCAAATTTCTTCCCCAGCTATGAACTTGGTAAAAAACATGTTCTGTGTTTCTGAAATACAGTGGTGGTGTTAGAAGATTTTTTTTCCCTTTATTGCCCATGGGTCTTGGTCATGCCGCTTCTGAAACATGAAGAGGTAGATCAGAGGAAGTGTGGTGGGCGGCAAAGCAAGGTTTTTGAGGACAGTACAAAGCTCCCAAAGGGGGAGGGGACCTGAGCCGGTTGCTGATTTGGCCTTTAGGTCTAGGGGTTTTTATGGCTTACGGGTGGACTGTTAATCTGATTACCCCTTCCTGTGCCTGTCACCCAATCAGGTTTTTATCCTCTACCTACCACATGGGAAAGGGTGGAGGGCTTCTTCCAGGGCAGTGTAAAGTCCTTTTAAGCATGGTTTCCTCTTAGGGCAGGAGCCCCTTGTCCCCCCATCCTCCATTAGTGGGACACACTAAACAGTGGGACACACACAGGATAGACAGTTTTGGGTTTTTAAAAATATTTTATTTATTTTTTAAAAGTAGTCTTAAGGGGCACCTGAGTGGCTCAGTGGGTTAAAGCCTCTGCCTTTGGCTCAGGTCACGATCTCGGGGTCCTGGGATCAAGCCCCAAGTCCAGCTCTCTGCTCAGCAGGGAGCCTGATTCTCCCTCTTTCTCTGCTTGCCTCTCTGCCTGCTTGTGATCTCTCTCTCTCTGTCAAATAAATAAAATAAAAAATCTTAAAAAAAAAATAAAAGTAGTCTTAAAACCTAATGTGGGGCTTGAACCTACAATCCCAAGATCAAGAGTTGCACATTCTATGGACTGAGCCAGCCAGGTACCTCAGATAGACATTTCCATTCTAAAAGGGAGAAATAGGAGAGAAGAAAGAAGTGATGGGCCCCAAGTAAGTGCAAAACCTAATTAGGCAAATTCCATTAGACCTGAAAGCTTGAGAAGAGTCCCCTGTCTTCTGGGCCCACTGGGGCGGCAACA
>CM053618.1:23119022-23140247 GCA_028646535.1 Procyon lotor
AAATATTTAGGTCCAACTAACCAGAGTTTTTCTTTTCCTTTTTAATATTTTATTTATTTATTTGATAGAGAGAGAGACACACAGCAAGAGCGGGAACACAAGTAGGGGGAGTGGGAGAGGGAGAAGCAGGCTTCCCACCCAGAAGGGACCCTGATGCAGGGCTCGATCTCAGGACTCTGGGATCATGACCTGAGCCGAAGGCAGATGCTTAACGACTGAGCCACTCAGGTGCCCCTAACCTGAGTTTTTTTTCAATTAGTTGTTCCATCAAGTCAAAATGACTCACCATGAAAAAAGCAGTGAGCAGTGCCGCATTCCTCCCACTTTGGTAGATAGCCGATGTGCCCAGGGTATGCTGACTATATATATGTATATGTGTGTGTATATATATTTTTTTTTTCAAACTAGCTGCACTTTATTTTTTTTTTAAGCTTTTGTTTATTTGAGAGAGGACAAGCTGGGGGGAGGGGCAGAGGGACAAGCAGAGTCCCAGGACTCCCTGCCCCCTTAGATCATGAGCCTAAGGCAGGTGCTTAAGGCACCGAGCCAACCCGAGCGCCCCTTAGCCACATTTTACATACTTGGTTGTCAAGGGACATTTCTATCACTGCAGAAAGTTCCACCGGTGATCTGACGGGAGGGGGAATTCATGACAGCAGCACGCCTGGAAGGTCTTACATCTATTACCAAACCGGCCTCCTGGTGCAGAGGAACAGCAACAGAAAAATCACTTCCCTGATAAGACATGTCTATTGGCCAGGGAGGAAGGAGGTTTACCGAGTGACAGGATGTAATATGTGATCTTCACGCAGCTTAATTAAATATGTGTGCCAGTCAGACACAAAGTCAGGTGTGTCACCATCTCACGACGTGGGGCGCCTCAGAGTCACAGCCTGGTTCTCCTCCAGGGCCTCCTCTTGGAGTTGTACCTGGTTTTATTACCAGTTTTCATAGGAATCCACTGCGGAATGGGACGATTCTGCTTTTGTTTCTTGACCAGGAATCGCTTGATCCTGCAAGTCTTGTGAGAAGACATGGGCAGCCACAGCAGGATGGCGGCGGGAAAGAGCAAAGTGCTGACTATATTTAATTGAAGACTGTGGATGCTTCCGCCTGTTTCATCTTGAGTAAAGCCGGCGTCCCCCCCAGGGAATGGAGGGTGGGGAAGCACACTGTGATCACCAAGGGCACGGGCTTGGGGCTGCTGGCTCATTCCTGCTCAGGCCTCAGCAGCTTTCCCCACCACTGCCTTTGCACCGTTAGGAGAAGTGGTGCCCAGCCAAGAGCAGCAGACCGCACGTCGAGAGGCACCGGCCTGGACAGGCACAGGGTAGCCCACGATGGGGAAGGGATGGTCTGGCCTGTGAGGTCTGCCGTCACTCCCACTCCTGCTCTGGCTGGGAGAATGAGTTTCACCCCTACCCCTGCCCTCCGCTGGGTTCCCTACCTCTGCTCCAGTGGTTTCCATCTGGATGCACAGTACTGTTTCCCCTGCTGGACCGGCAGCAGGCAAGCCGCGGGCAGGGAGCTGAGCTGAGCCCCATGCAGGGCTGGATCCCAGGACCCTGAGATCACGACCTGAGCCGAAGGCAGAGGCTTTAACCCACTGAGCCACCCAGGCGCCCCCCCTCGGTGTGTCTAAGAGGAACTTCATTGGAACCTCTGATCGGGAGGCCCCTTCTCTGTCGATTCCTCCTCAAGATTCCTGAGCCCCAGTCATGGTGATGAGGGTGAAGAACGAGGGCTGGAGTCTGGGGAGGGGGGTTTGGAGCAGAACAGAGAGGGGAGGAGGAAGCTGGCCGGCCCTAGGTGTTCACCGGGCGTCAAGGCAGAGCCCTTTGTCTGTGTTGGCGCCTCGTCCCCTGACGTTCCTGGGCCCCAGCCTGGACATGGGGTGAGGAGTGGTCATAGTCTGGGATGACCTCTGAGAGGCTAAGTTTACCATCAACAAAGGCCCAGCTGTCCAGCTGTTGTTTCTATGTATGTCCCAGCACATTGTTGGAGGGGAGAGTGGTTCATCACCTGTGTCAAGGTCAGTAACTGGCTGTGCTGCTTCTCCCAGGGGGAGAGTGCCCAGACCTCTGGGTGCCAAGGACTTGAACAAGATGGCTTCCCAGATAGCCCTTTCCCTGCACCCTTGACCACGAGCACTCCAACCTTATTTCAGGACCCCAGGGAACAAGAAAGGATTCTCCTGAGCCCTCAGGGCCAATTTCCTGCCCTGACTTTGGTCAGAAGTGTTCTGTGTTGTCCATTTGTCCATTCATTTATTCAACAAGCATTTATTGAGCACCTACTATGTGCCAGACACTGTGCTGGGCGCTGAGGATACAAAATGAATAAGACAGGGTGTCAACATTCCAGTTTGTCTAGAATAGTAAAATGTGACTTTAACATTGTGGGTTAAGCGCAGGGGAAGAGGGACACATGGGGCCATGGAAACTGGACAAGGGCTCCTAATGCAGTCTAGGGTGGTCTGGGAAGACTTCCTGGAGGAGGCAGCTAAGATCTGGAGGAGGATAGGTGACGTGGGCCAGGGTGGGGTGGGAAAGAAAGGCCTTCTGAGAAGCCTCTGCTGCTCCAGGAGCTTTGAGCAGCTCTGTGTGGCCGGAGCTAAGGGAGTGTGGAAGTCAGGGAAGCTTCAAGAATAAGATCCCAAAGGGCATGTAACTTGATTACGGGGTTTATGTTTCATCCTGAGGCCACTGATGGGAGAAATGAGGAAGTGACATGACTGTGTCCTCATTTTAGGAAGATGGTTCAGGCAGCAGGGGGATCCTGGAGAGGCTGCAACCCAGCCGGCCACACGTGGTGACCCAAAATGACAGAGGCAGATCGGGGACCCCGAGCAGGAGCAGGACTGAACTCGTTGCTTCACTGATCATGAGGAGCAGGGGAGGGGAGGAGTGGTGGTTGACCCTGTGATTGGGGGGCTGGCTCCGGGGTGGTGGCTGTGCCATTTCCTGTGATGTGAAGAACAGAGGGAGGGGCAGACGTGGGGTCTGGGGTGGGACCCAGGAGTGAGGGGGGCTTGCCGATGGCTGAGTGTGCACAGCAGACAGGCAGCCGTGCGCCCCGGTTTGATGGGGGGGGCGGCGGCAGGAGACACAGATTCGGCACCAGGGAAGGACAGCAGGCTGGGATTCTGTCCCCACTGACTCACCGTCCCCTCTTAGCCCTGGGACTAAGTTAGGCCTCTGGCAAAGAAGAAAATAATGTCTTCTGCAGCCTGGGAAGAAGGAAGAGAGGGAAAGCAGTGAGACAGGACAGGGACACAAGAGATCTGCGTCCAGGTGCCCAAGGCTGGCTTCCGGGCGAGGGTGGATCTGAGGCTCACAGTGGTGTCCCCAGGGCCTGGGTCAGTGCCTGGGACCCAGGGTGCCCCCATCATGAATACATGGATGAAGGGATGGCGGCTGTGTGGGGACCCCCAGAGTCTCCTGGGTCTGGAGCGTGGGGTGGGGGGCAGGTGGGTGGAGGGGTGCAGGGCAATGGGCCGGAAGTGGGTCAGGGCCATCTGGGCCGTGTGTCACCGGCTCTGCTGAGGGGTGGCGCGGGTTGAAGTCAAGCCATTGACCCAAAGGGTTGTGTCTGTCCACAATGGGTGCCTTTTCTAATTGGCATAACTATAGCGGTTCTTAAGGTTCTTAAGGTTCCCCAGCCCAGCAGTATCAGCACCATCCAAGAAATTGTTAGAAATGCAAATCTCGGGGCACCTGGGTGGCTCAGTGGGTTAAAGCCTCTGCCTTCAGCTCAGGTCATGTTCTCAGGGTCCTGGGATCGATCCCTGATCCCTGCATCCCTGCCTCTCTGCTCACAGGGAACCTGCTTCCCACTCTCTCTGCCTGCCTCTACCTACTTGTGATATCTCTCTCTGTGTGTCAAATAAATAAATAAATTCTTTAAAAAGAAAAAGAAATGCAAATTTCCAGGCTCAACCCACGACCTGCTGAATGGGAAGCTCTGGGGGTCAGGACGGGGAGTCTGTTTTCCCAAGCCCTGCAGGGGATGCTGACACACTCACTATAAAGGTTGACAGCCACGGGCTAGCAGAGGGCTGCTCTCCTGACACCGCGCTGTGCCTGAGCTCCATCTCCTGCCCTGCTCCGCAGACGACTTTCTCAGCAGGAATGGAAAACTGTCCCTGGAGAGAGGTGGTGCAGTGCCTCGAACCAACTGAGCTGTGGGACAGAAGTCCTGTGCGGGAGAGGGGTGTGGAGTCCGGGAAGGCCTCCAGGAGGAGGTGGCTTCCAGCAGGGACTCCATCAACTCACTGAAAGCAGAAGAGGGTAACCTTTCTGCTTCGGAAGACCTCAGCTCCAAGATATAGAAGCGGAAAGCCAGGGAACTTGGGCCAGAGGCAGGAATGGACTCACATGGCTAGCACGGAGGGGCAGGCAAGCTGGGAACTGGGCAGGAGAGGCCTGGCTGGAGGCAGAGCTGGGGATACATTGGGCAAGGAGTGAGCAGGGGGAAGGGGAGGTGGAAATGGGAGAGAGACACAGTGAGCTGGCTTCCGGTTCCAGCCTTGCTGAGTGCTCACGTGCCACTTTGCAAAGAATTTGTTTCTAGTGTGGGGTCCACCCCTGGTTTTCCAGCTCACTCTCACCTCTGCCCCCCCCCACATCTGCTCCCAACCCCACAGAGTCGGCCCCAAACCCCACTTGCTTATTATGGGATTTCTGGAGAAGCAGCCGGTTTTGCAGGGACCTGTCAGGCCAGGGCTGGCAGCATACGGGAGGTCTGGGCTGGGACTGGGGGGTGGCCTCTGGTCCCCCTCCTCCATCACAGCCCTGGGCTGATAGAGGAACCGAGCAGATGGGCTGAGAGAGACTGAGGTCGGGCAATGCTGAGCTGGAGGAGAAGGGTGCTCAAGGGAGGCCCTGAGAGGTTTGGGCAGAGTGTAGGAGGAAGTCAAGGGTGTGGGCAGGTGGTGGGCATGGTGCAGAGCGTCGAAGGAGGGAGAGTGAGAGATGCCTGCTGTCGGGGTGGGGGTCAGCCCCCTCTGTGCCCAGGGCCCGAGCCTTGCTGGGGCTCTCCCTGCCGTGCCCCTGCCCAGCTTCTAGCCTGCCGGATGGTGCTGCGCCCATCCGTGTCTCCAGCCGGGCCGCGCTGGATGGGAGGGAAAGGCCTCCTCCTGATGGTATCTCAGCACTGACGGAACCGGCTAATACCTTCTGTCGCTACGCAGCCGAACCTCTTACAATTAGCAGAGAATAGCTCATCAAAGCATCACTTGCAGTTTTAACGTTGGAATGAATTACATGGGGCTTTGGGGGGCCCAAGGCTGGTCCATTCCAGACTCCTGGGAGAAAGCCTCCTGCTGGTTGAAGACACGCGTATGTCTGTGCCCGGACGGCAGGGGCAGGCCTGGTCAAAGCAGGGAGATCTGGGTGCTGCCTCCCCTCGGACTCTTCCCTGCCGCGGGATCTTGGGCGAGCAGCTTCATCATTCTAAGCCCCCAGTTTCCTCGTTGGTAAAACGGGCTTCGTGATAGTACCTACCTCGGCATGTTACCTTGGGGCGTCAACGAGAATATCCTCAGAGCTAACGTTCGTCAAGCATCCGCTTTGTGCCAGACATTTGCAAAGCCCTCCGGCACGTTACCTCACTCGGGCCTCACAGCAACCCTCTGAGGTAAGCACCATTGTTACCCCATTTTACAGAACGGGATGAAGAGGCTGGGAAGGATTGAACTGCGGAGGTTACGCTAGTGAGGCTTACTAGTGAGCTGCGTGTCGGTTCCCCGGGCCCGGCCCTGTCCCCAATGCCACAGGCTTGAATGCTGAGTCCAGCTTGTGGCTGAAAATCGAAGGGTGATTATTTTAGTTCCTTGCTCCTTCTGCCCTGGTCTCCTCAGCCCACAGCCCTGCCTCTTCTCAGAACTCAGGAAACCTGGCCCTGGATCAACCGATGGGCTTAAGATGGGGCGGATGGAGAAGGCGGGGTGGGGCCTGGGGGCCACTGAGGTGAAGGCCTGGAGTGGGGGCAGGGCTGCCTGGAAGGCAGGCTGAGCCTGTCACTTGCTAATTTGGGCTCCTCGGCTTCCCAGACAATGCCAGGGCTGTGGGGCTGACAGGTGTCACGGCTGAGGGGATGGGGCCCTGACTCCACAGCCCACAGCCTTACAAGGCTTAGGTCCTCCGGCCAGACACTTCCTTCCTTGCCCTGTGGCCTCCCCAGCCCTGGGACATCGGGAGCCGTGGGACCAGGGTCTGGAAACCCCTCCAGGTTTTCTCCCCTCGCTTCCTCTATCCCGAACTGCTCCCTCTTCCTGGGTTGGCCCCTTTCTCCCTAGATCTGGCCAGTCCTGGTACTCATCCCTTCTCCACAATTGTTGCATCTGTTTTCCATTGAGCTGGGAAGCCTTGGGAGATCTGACAGGGCACAGACCACATGGACCCAGGTCAGGGCTGCCTCAGACTCTCCCTGAACTTCAGAAGAGGCTACCGGAAGGCCATCAGCTTTGCCCCGGGGCAGGGGCGTCCCCAAGGAGGCCAGGCTCGCTCTCAGGCCACTGTGCACACTAAAGCCATTGTCTGAATGAGGAAGCAGAGTTTCGGAGAGGACACTGCCGCTGGGTCAATCACTGCGACCCTACACTGAGTTAGAGTCCAGAAGGCCTGCAGCAGGGTCGGGTTAAGGCCGGGGGTGGGAGGCCCGAAGCTCCATTCACGGGCTCCGTACAGGGTGGGGTTGGAGATGAAGCCGGAGGAGGTATGCGAACAAGATCAGTCTGAACGTTTCACAAAAAATTGTTCACAGAAAGGATCGCAAGAGGGTGAGTGCAACCGCTCATGCGAGAATAGAGAGCCAGAAGACAAAGGTTCTAGTAGGTTAGGGCTGGGGCGGTCAGGTGCAGCCGTGGGGGCTATTCGGCTCACAGTGACCTTGGAGCAGGCCCGGCCTGGCCGCCAGAGCCCATTGGCTGTGGGCTGCCGCTTTCCAGGGCACGTGGAGGGCACCTGTGAGGGTAAAAGGCAGGGCCTGGGTTATAGGAGAGTTCAACAGGAATGATAGGATGAGAACTGGGGTGGAGCGAAGGGGACGGAGCGCCAGGCTGGCCATCAGGAGACCTGGCCCACTCATCATGTGGCCCCTTCTCTCTGGGCCTCTGTTTCCTCCAGGGGACAGTGACTGCACCGGGCCATCTTCCTGCTCTGACATCCTGGGATCCTCTGGGCAAGTTCAGAGCTGACTTCCAGGAAGGCCAGGCCCTGGTGGGCTGGATTCTGGTCAGGGATGCGTGAGGATCTGTCCCTGTCAGGGCCAGGGGACACGGGACCTGAGCGCCCCCAGGCCCGCTATTTTTCTGCCTGGCCCCCGAGCACAGCCTGAACCCTGAAGTCCTGGGCTCGTGAATGTCCAAGGCATTACAGAGCATGTTAGGGTCTTACTGCTACTATAACAAATTTCCACAACCCTAGTGATTCAAAAGAACGCAAGTTTGCACTCTTACAGGTCCAGAGGGTGGAAGTCTGAAATCAGTCTCACTGGTCTAACGGCCAAGGTGTGGGCAGGCCTGCTTCCTTCTTGAGGCCCTGAGAGGAGAATCTATTTCCTTGACTTTTCCAGGTTTTAGAGGCTGCCTGCATTCCTTGGCTCAAGGTCACGTCCTTGGTCTTCCAAGCCAGCAACTTACCAGCACCTTCTTTCTTTTTTGATCTTTCTTCCTCCATCAGGTGCCCTGCAGCCGACCCTGATCCTAATGGCTCCATCTGATAAGGACCCAAGTGATTGGATTGGCCCCACAAGGATAACCCAGGATAATTCTCCAACTCAAGTTCTTTCATTTCATCCGATCTGCAAAGTACTTTTTGCCCTAGAAGGTAACATGTTTACATTTTGTTTATTAGGACATGGGCCACTTTGGGGGGCCCTCATTCAGCCCACCACCGGGAGTTCTGCCAGGGGGTCTCCCGGGGCCATAAGGACTGTTTCTGGCTCTGTGTCTGGGGAGGGTCTGCCGACCCTCGTCGGTTCTTCCATTTCTCAATGTTTTCTTTGTTTTTCTCTTCCAAGAAGCAGAATGATCCAGATAATTCATTTTTTGGGTGCGTCTTAACTTCCTGCAGGAAAGTTCTTGTATAAATTACAGACATGATAAGCCAATGCGCTGAACCCCAGCACACTCACCCCAGCCTTCACACCCCTTCTCTGACCTCCTGCTGTTCCTCGGTGGTTGCCGGTCCTTACTGTCCATCCCAGGCCCTATACCCACAATCCTGTGCCTCTAAGCCCTACAACTTCCCTGACCCTGTCCCTTCTCCCTGGCAGCCTTCCAGCACGGGGGCGTCCCCAAGTTGACCCGGGCAGAACCAAACTGGAGCAGCCTTTCTTGGGCACCAGAATGGCAGTGGCTGGAGGCGGAGGCCTTCCACCCCTCCGCAGACACTGTGGGTGCATCTCTGCAGGACAGCCCTGTCCACCAGCTCTCTCCACCGCCAGCTCCCTAACCTCCTGCTGCCTGGGAGGCCTCTGGCTGGCCTCCAAGAGGGGTCAGTATCCTGCTTGTCCTGTCCCAGCCTGGCCCAGGAGTTGACTGACGATAATAGTCACAGGATTAACATAGCAGGCATTGTCTTTCTCTGACTATAGGGTGGGTATTATGTGTTCATCAACTGTCCTAAAAATACCCAGTAAACAGGTGCAGCCTTCACGGCACCAGCCCCCTGGATTCTGGCTGGAGACCGAGGGCAGGGCAGGGGGGAAGGTGAGTTAGTCTTACTGGGTTCCAGGCACGGGATGTGGGATGCTGTTTGGAACCCAGGAAACCTAGATGCCCGGAAACCCATTTGGAGGGGGCACAGAGCATCCACAGACCCTCAGAACTCCGCGTGCGTAAAGGTGGGCGCCGCTGGGACCGCCATCTTGGCTCAGCCCCAGGAACCCTCACTGGAGTCCACCTGCAGCACTGCTGACGTACTGTCAAGCCCAGGCATCCTCCCAAGGGCCCATGGACCAGAGCCACACGAAAACCCCCAAACCAGTCTTTAGCCCTCTTAGGCCTTTGGAGCTTGGCGCAGGGGCCTGATGTCCACATTTCCTTGTGAGAGATGTAGGTCAGCGAGACACTCCCCCTGCCCCCAGCCCCTGCTGGGGCCCCCAGGCCTCCCGGTGCCTCCCACCGGAGCCCCGGGCTCTGCCCTGGGCCCATCGTCACTGCTCAGTGCCTCCTCTGGTCTGGCCGCTCATTCTCTCCCCTCTTTGGCTCGCATCCCCCTAGGTGGGTGCCGGTTTGACTCAGTCGGTGGCCTCTGTGTGCACAGGATCGGTGAGTACCCCTGAGCTCGGACACGCCTGTCTTCAGGGCGGGCCTGTGTTGTGCGGTGCAGCGTGCATCTACACTGGGGGCCGGGTGTGGTGGGAGGGGTGGGGGGAGGGGCAGCGGCTCTGTTCTATTTTTACTGGCCAGTTGCTGTGGCCCATAGTTTTCATAGCCTCCCCTCTGCCTGCCCCTCACAGTCTGCGGTCCACGGCGAGACACAGGCCAGCCCAGCTCCCAGAGCCTGAACGAGGTAAGTGGCTGCTGCCCAGAGCTGCGGGTCTAGGTGGAGCCCAGAGAGAGAAACCGGGGCTTGAGTTAGAGGAGACACCCAGGGCTTGGAGAAGGAAGAAGACCTATGCCATGGCCTGTGTGTTTGGGTTTGCCCGTAGAATGGTCCTAAGATGCTCCCACAGCGCTTTATCCCATGGAATGACCTCTTTCTTGCAAAACTCTCATTGGAGGTAAAAATCTCCACTGCCCATTTGCAGGCTAAGAGCCAGGAGCAGAATTTCCCACAAGGTTGCTCAAGGGGCCCCGGGTGGAGCCTGGTGGCTTGCGCTACGCACCAGGCTTCCCAGCAGGTCCCAGAGGGAGAAGGCGTCCAGAGGAAGAGCGTGGTGCTGGGAATCAGCGGGGAGGGGGCAGCGGGGCTGCATTTGGAAGTTTAGGAAGAGCCTGATGGGCAGTTGAGGTGGGCAGTGCCTGCAGCAGAAGACAAAGAAGGGGAGCCCAGAAGACCAGCCCCCAGCCCCTGCAGACTGAGGAAACCATCTTGCCTCTTTGTTCTTTGTGTCCGAGGGACATGCTCGGCTCCCCTTGCCCACCTGTCTGTTTAGCAGGACAAGAGCCACTGCGAGCAGACTGCCAACTCCACTGTCCACTCCTCCTGACTCTGAGGAGTAGAAAGTAGTTGGTGGGGGCCTCTAGAGGGAAAGCCGACGGTGACAGCATTTGGGGTTGGGGCACGAGAGTCTGTGACTGCATGACAGAGGGCACCTTCTATATTGGGAGCCGTGGCCTGGGGGGCGGTGGGGGCTACAGGCAGCACCAGCCACCGGGCTTGGGAGGCTGTCCCACGGCGGCTCCGAGGTTAGGCTTTCCTGCTAAGAACTCAAGATGGAGGGTGTGGGGGGTATGGGAGTATAATGCTTGTTAATGACCAAAGAGGACTGGGATGCCCTTGAAATGGGGTCCAAGGTCAGGGAGTGGGGAGCAGAGGGAAGAACATGAGCCTAACCAGAAGTTTGTGTCCCTGATTATCAGGTGTGCAAAAAGATGGGCTCCTGTCCCTACACACACGCACACACAAGCCCTGACACACTTACCCTTACACACACATTCGTACGCTCAACCTTAGTCTCCTAGTCTAGTTGATATTCCTGGTCTGCCCCACGGGGCCTCAGGAGAGGGAAAGCCCAGCTCTGAGTCAACCCCTGGCCATCCTTCACTCCCTCCCTCCAGCGGTGGATTTTCTAATTATCTCCTCACTTGCTACTTGTGGGGGAGATGGAATGCCAGCCCTCCAACCTCACATTCGCTATCTGCATCCTGACTTCTTATCGGGTTTCTGCTTGTCTTCCATGGGAGCTGTCAAGGGGTCCCATCTGGTGGGTCTCAGAGCACAGGCTGGGGACCCCGGGGCCTGGCATTTGTCAGGGGGCAAGCGGGAGGGCAGGCCCCGGAGCTTGGCAGGAGGCCGAGCCTGGCCCGGGCCAGTAGGGCCCCAGGCTGGTGACAGTGGGCTCTCTGACGGAGGCGTGATCATGGCCAAATGCCCACCAAGGTTGAGGCACATCCCCACTCAGCTGAGACCTGCTGCCCCTTGGGACTGGCATTATGGCAGGGTGGTGATGATGGACAGAAGGACCTGGAGGTGTTTCTTCACCAGCTCGTGTTTCTTTTTGGACTTCCTCGCTTGTCTTCAGAGGAATGGAGCCCTCAGAATAAACAGCTGGTGATAAAATCTAATTTCAGCCAAATATCTGGGGAATTTATGGATTGGATTCTACCTCTCCCTCTGTGCCCCAGGGTGACAGCTGAGACTCTGGGGTCACACTCCCTTTCCCCCTCCCCCACCCCAGGCCTCACCCTCCCCGGGCAGCAGAGGCAGAGGTGGGAGGCCCAGAGGGTTTTCTGACAGTGGGGTGGGGGGGAGATTCAGGACAGGTGGCCGAGCCCCACTCTTGGGCTGGGGGGAGGAGACTTCACAGGCACACAGGGAAAGGAGAGAGGGGGCTCTGGAATGAAATGACTGATAGCCACTTTATGAACGTCCTTTAGATTCTGCCCTCCCTGGTACCAAACCAGGTTCCTGAGCCACATTCAAACTCCTGATCTTGCACGCCAGCCCCCCAACCCCCCAATACACACTGGTCTCCCCCATCCTTCACTTCACAACCCAGCTCGGGATTCCGGTCCTGTCTCGCACGCCTCGCACACCTGCTCCCGCCAGAGTTGTTCTTGTCCTCCCCCCCTCATCTTTTGCACAACCCCACCCTCTATTGGAATGCTCTTTGTCCAGGCCCAGGCAAGATGGTGAGTCTGGCTTCCGAGTGTCCCCCTGTGCCGCCGCAAGGACCCTCTTCTTGGCCTGGGTTCCCCCAACTCTCAGGGCTGAAGGGAGCCCCAGGACAACCCAGTCAGGAGGCTTCAAACTGTGCTCCGCAGCCCGGGGTCCTCACAGAGGGCCGTGGGGCTCCTAGGTTAGCCCCTTCGGTCTGTGGCGTTTGCTCGCATTGCTTACATTTGTTTTGCTTCCAAGTAAAATTTAGTCTGAACAAAGGGTTTAAGAGCTTTTTTCCGTGGACAACAATTTGGCTCACCCTGAGTTTTGCAGAGAGGAATACTGGCCTGGAGAGGGTCGTGATAAAGATGAGAGTAGAAGGCAGGATTTGCCCTGCCTGCTGGTTTAAGCCCCTCCGTGCAGTGCAGGGCCTCCTCGCCCCCTCACCCCAGGCACTGTCCTCTGCAGCCGGGGAACACTCCCCCCCCACTCCCATCCCACCTAACCCCCCAGGGACCTGGCCCAGTGTGGGAAGAGCGCCCCCTGGAGCTGGGCCAAAGGCAGTTACCTACGTTCCATCTTTGTGCTGTTCCCTTTTGGGATTCTCCCCCCTCTGAGAGCTTCAGTGACCACCCTTATCCACTGGACAGATTCGAAACTCAGCATGTTGTGGAGGGCCCCACGATCTCACTTTTCTTTTTTTTTTTTTTAAGATTTTATTTATTTATTTGACAGAGAGATCACAAGTAGGCAGAGAGGCAGGCAGAGAGAGAGAGGGAAGCAGGCTCCCCGCCGAGCAGAGAGCCCAATGTGGGGCTCAATCCCAGGACCCTGAGATCATGACCTGAGCTGAAGGCAGAGGCTTTAACCCACGGAGCCACCTAGGCGCCCCTCACTTTTCAAACAGATTCCTATGGATTCTACTCTGTTCCCCATGGGGGTTGGCAAACTTGGCTGGAAAGCGTTTGATAGTAAATAGTTTAGGCTTTGCAGGTCCCGTATGTTCTACTGCATATTCTTTATTTTACACCCCTGTAAGCAACAAAAGGCCGGGGCCAGATTTGGCCTGGGGTCTGTAGTTCGCAGACCCCCGCCCTACATACCTGTGCAACCAAGCCACTTACGGTTCTCGTGGTGCTTCTTGGCTTTTCTAAGATTTCTCCCTGTCTTGTAAGCGAGTGAGGGAATGAGTAAGTGAATGGGTGAATGAGTGAATGAATGAAAAGAATCAACGGACAAATACTGTTCCCATCCTGACCTGTTGGAATCCATTCTGTCTGATTTCTTCTTCCTGCTGTCTGGCGGCTGACATGGCCCCAAGGCCCCACTGGGTCGGGAGGCAGGAAGTACAACTTTCCCACACTGATTCTTGCTTCGTGCCCCCAGGTGCTGCCCCCCGACCACCACCATGCCTGAAGTGTAAGTAGCCCCACCTCCATCTCCGAGAAAGCCAGGCCCCTTGCTGCAGATTTCAGCCCCGAAGGGGACGCTCCATCTGTTCAAGCCCCGAAGCAGCTCCCCAGGAAATCAGGTTCTCACACAGGAACCGTCCTGAGGACCTAGGTCCCCTGTCACCATGCATCCTCCTAGTCTTTGAGCAGAACCTATGCTCCAGGTTGCCTGGGGAAGACCTCTGTGGCCTCTTACAAAGTTCGGCTCTGCGCAGGCCAGATGAAATGCGTGTGCCAGGCCATGACTTGACTTTGGCCCAACAGATGAACAAAGCCTTGGGAATTTGCCCATGAGGCCAGGGACAGAAGTGTTCCCATGCTGGAACCCTATGTTGAGGCTTTCCTGAACCTCCACCACTCCTCCCCAACTTACAATGGCTAATACCTCCCAGCAAGAACCTCCAGTAGCCCAGCGGGTCATTGGAGTAGAATTCTGTTCTGCTGGAACCCTTGAGCTGCTCCCCCTGCCTTGATACCCACTGTCCTTCCGTTGTGTGGTTGTCACCACAGCGCCCCTGCCCAAGCTCGTCCACGTCATTCTGCTATTGCGTACGTCATATGCATTGTTCACACTCTGTCTTTTGCTCTTTCCTCCTGTCCTCCCTGCGATGGATGCCTGAAGCGAGGTAAGTGAGGTCTGGGGTATCTCACCCATTCTTGCTCCCTTGTGAGCCCTGAGGGACCATTGCAGAGTCAGTCCAATAAAAAGGGATCGTCACTGGGTTATTCTATCCCTGCCCAATGATCAAACATTGAGAGAGGAGCAAAGAGGTGTCCTTACATGCTCCTCGGGTCTTAGATAACTCTGACCCCGAAACTGTCCTGATTTATTCAGGCTGCTGGGAACGCAGCCTGTGTCCCATGCATGGTTAGGAACTGCAGGGATCGGGCTGTGGACTCTGACCTGACAAGGGTGGGAATTAGCAGCACTGACGGAAGGGACATTGGGCACAGAGATTCTCGAGAGACCCCAATATACCGTTTTTCAATAGCCATATGAATTTCCCAGCTTTGCTGAGGCTCCTATTAAAGTGAGTCCTCACTGATCGATGGTCAAGCGAGGTGGCCTATCAGCTCACCAAGCAGTGGGGAAACAGCACTGTAATGGACCATTTGCCATGGGTGCACGACAGCGTGTAAACCATGAGTGGAGATGACCACAGCCACAGGCCATTTCTCCCACAAGCACACGAACCTGAAACGTAGCCCAAACCTCACTTTAGGAGAAGGAAGGACAAACCAACCATACTGAACAGTCAGAGTGGAAATCACACGTTCCATGCATAAACTATGAAGCGCATTCATCTTCCCCCACCTTCTCCCTTAAAGCCTGCTCACTTACGCCCTCCCAGCCCACAGCACCGTTCCAGTAGACCACTGCTGTCTGGCAGTGGCCAGAATCGACGGCCCATGGTCAGGAGGAGATACAAGTGCTCAGAAGGTCTCACAGCCTCATTAGTGAGGGGTTGAGCAGCCCTCCTTACAGTCATCTCCCCTGGGGGTGGGGGTGGGGGACACGCTGCTGCAAGCTAAGACTTGTTAGAACATACCTAGTTGGCAAGAATGTATCAAGTGTATTTAGGAAGAAGAGAAAACAATGTTTTTATACCTGAGAAAGATGAATATGGATGGTGTTGACATTAAAAAAAGCTGTGATGTCTAAAGAGATACGCTTCTTGATGTGTGAAATTCACAGCTTGTTTCCGGATGTGACCGATCATCAAGGTATTGGGACATTACTACACAGAGCGCTAAGCGGGTGCGTCTGTTTCATGCCTTTCAAAGGATTTGCGCATCCATGATGTCATTCTGTCTGTAATAATTCTGCCGACTGAGGAAGGTGGGTCTCGGCATCCTTATTTGCAGATGAGGAAGGAGGTGGCTGTAGAGGTCACGTGACCCACAGAGGATTCCCACCAGCCCTAGAACCAGGACTGAAAGTGAGGGCTTCAGCCTCTAGGTCAAGTTCAAGGTCGCGGCCACTGACGATAACATTCCTTGAATCTGAGGGGTTAAAGCATGAAGATGGGGGACGTTTTTAGGGCGAGGGTTCCGGGTATAATGATGGTGAATCTGGAGGACACGCAGGCTGGCCTGGACCAGATTTCCTATTCTGCAGCCTCTCCCTCACCACCCGTCTCTCCCCCTCTCCCCCTCAGAGAAAGCCCAAGATCACGGCCTCACGCAAGCTCTTGCTGAAGGTGAGGCTTTGTGCTGGCTCTGGGGGGACAGCCGGTGGCAGGCAGAGGGGGTGCCGTGCAGACTCTGTGGGGCTGTGGAGGGTCAGGGGAGGGTGAAGAGGAAGGACGCCAAAGGGAGGGTGCTGAGGAGGGAGGCCGGCCATTGCGGGGAGCCAGGTGCTCGGTGAGTGGGAACCTGAGACTAGGGGGACCCGGCTCCTGCCCGGGTTCCTGAGGGGAGGCAGTGACCAGCTTCTGGGTATTCTTTCACTGGTGGCGGCCAGAGGGCCCTGCTTTATTTTGGCCTGGGTCTCTCTCTTTGGAGCTCTGTGGGCCAAAACAGAGCAGCAGTGGGTACAAGGAAGGCTCTGAGGGAAAACAGTTCTGGGGGCCTAGAGATGCTGTGTGTGGTGGCCCAGTGTTCCCTTCTCACCGGGCCCACCTGTGGGCCGCGCACACACCTGCGGGCCTCGGGACCATCTCACCCATGCGCCCCCAGGGCTGCCTGGTCTGGGCCCTGACCAGTACGAGAGGACATGTTGCTTGTAGAGCCAGGGGCCAGAGCCGATTACAGCTTGGGGTCCTCCTTCCCCTCATGCCCTGATGCTGGGAGGGGAACACGAGGGCCCTGGGTCCCTGGCTCAGCAGGCTCTGTCCTGTGCAGAGCTTGATGCTGGCCAAGGCCAAGGAGTGCTGGGAGCAGGAGCACGAGGAGCGGGAGGCGGAGAAGGCCCGCTACCTGGCTGAACGCATCCCCACGCTGCAGACCCGTGGCCTGTCCCTCAGTGCCCTGCAGGTGAGTCTTCGGGGCTGAGCCTGGGCCCAGGCGGCCGGAGCCTGCACTAACACCCGGGCTCCGGACTCCGTTCCTTTCCAAGGGGCTCTTCTGTTACACAGCCTCACGTCCTCGCATAGGCCTCCGGGGGGTGGTGCCGCTAGATCCCATTCCACAAGTGCAGGGACCGAGCCTCAGGACCTGTCCGTCCTTCCCCTACAAATACGTTTTTACTGTTTGAAAAACACAGATATCTGTTTAAATGCCAGCGACTGCAGAGAAAAAAGACTGGAAGGAAATATGCCAAAATGTCACCAGTGGTCACCTCCCCCTGGTGGCATCACTCGTTATTTATAGTTTATTCCTTTTTTTTTTTTTAAGAATTTATTTATTTGACAGAGAGAGAGAGATCACAAGTAGGCAGAGAGGCAGGCGGTGGGGGTGGGGGGAAGTAGGCTCCCCGCTGAGCAGAGAGCCTGATGCGGGGCTCGATCCTAGGACCCTGGGATCATGACCTGAGCTGAAGACAGAGGCTTTAACCCACCGAGCCACCCAGGTGCCCGTATAGTTTATTCTTTTTGTTTAATACCTAGCTTTCAAATTTTCTACAATTTGCTTACATTATTTTTTATCGTAAGAACACTTTTTAAAGAAAACAATGACATTCAGAAAGGGAAACAAAGGGTTTACGTAGGGAGCTGTTAGCAGCCATGAACCTCAGAGGGAAGGGGTCTATCGGCTCCTTTCCAGAATGCAGGTCTTGCAAAGGCGGTGGGCAGGGAGGCAGGAAAGGGAGGCTGGGATCCAAACGACTCCTCTCCCCTCTTTTCTGTTCCCGCGCGATGAACCTTGCTTCCCCCAGGACCTGTGCCGGGACCTTCACGCCAAGGTGGAGGTGGTGGATGAGGAAAGATACGACATTGAGGCCAAATGTCTCCACAACACCAGGGAGGTGAGCTTGCAGGAGGGGAGGAGCACGACTAGCACAGGCTGGGTGCGTGTGGGGTGATGTTGGGGGGGTCAGGGGTACTGATGTTCCAGCTGCGGACTAGGTCCCCCTCCTTCTGCAGGGCTTGGCAAGTGGCCAGTTGGGAAGCTCTGGTCCCTCCAGTGCAGCCCCATAGGGCTGGAGATGGGCAGGGAGAGGATAATCACACAGATGAAAAGCACAAACTTCCTCCCCACTTGCCACGCGGGCTCTTCAGTATAAGAGGAGCTGTCCTCTTTGTTCACCCACACAAACAGTCACAGGCTGGTTAATAACATCTTCCCTTTGTGAGTGGCTTTCATGTGCATTGCATCCTTTGATCCTCCCTATGCGCCTCTGGATGAAGGAGGTGCTATTATCTGCACCTTACAAAGGAGGACTCTGAGGTTCAGGGAGGCTGAGAAATTTGGCCCAGGTCACACAGTGGTGGTTGTGGGACCAGGGCTGCTTGCTGCCCTCGGCTGCGGTGCTCAGCGCTCCCTCAGTGTGGGGTGTGGGAGCAGGAGCTCTGTGCAGACCCTGCTCCCATGTGGTGGGGCAGAACACGGGAGAGCAGAGCCCCTGCTGCTCTCATCAGCTGCTCCTGGGTGCTTGTTCAAGCAGGGATGAGGAAATGTGGCAGGATGAGAGATTGTTCTGCTTCTTCCCATTTCTCCCCAGCAGGAATGATGATTTGTGGCATCACTAATCTCCCCAGAATTCCCTTCAGAGATAGCACCCTGGAAATTCCCCCTAGGGGTCTAGGAGTTGGGGGTTTATCCACCCTACTGGACCAAGGCTATGCTCTCAATGAACTGCTTTGAAAGCTCACGGGGAGGGACTGGTTAGAAGCAGGAATGGGGCCACGGGGATAAGAGGAAGCAGCCCTACAATGCAAAGAGGGCTTCCAAACCAAACTTGGGCTGAGTTTGGTGGGATTGCCCCGTCCATTCTCATTACCATGACAGAGATGGCTAATGGGCTTTATCTGTCCATTTACTCATTCATTCATTTATCAACAAACACCTGTGGCTATTCTGAAAGCGATGGGTGGGTCTGAGTGTCCCAGGGGGTCTGGCCCAGAAGCTGGAGAAGGTGGGGTTTAGCTTTGGCTGGAACCCTAGAAGTCTGAGAGCCTCAGGAAGGGAGCTCTGGGGCTGCCCCCTCACCGTTGGCCCCTTGCTCCTTCTCACCTGCAGATTAAGGACCTAAAGCTGAAGGTGCTGGACCTCCGTGGAAAATTCAAGCGTCCACCACTGCGTCGGGTCCGGGTCTCAGCTGACGCCATGCTCCGGGCCCTACTGGGCTCCAAGCACAAGGTGTCTATGGATCTGCGGGCTAACCTGAAGTCAGTGAAGAAGGAAGACACAGAGAAGGTGAGGACCCTTCTTCTCAGAACCTTTCACCCCTTGTCCTATCACCTGTCACCCCGTCACATAGCCCCAGGCAGGAGCTCCTATTGGTGGCCAGGCAGCCAGTTAGAACATTCTAGAACCCTCTTGGAGACCAGTGATGAAGTCCTGTGATTCTCTTTGGGAGAAAAAAGACTTGCTCCCTTCCCTCAGGCTGCTCTCAATCTGAGGAGGAAACAGACCCAGAGGAGGCCAGACCAAGTAAGAAAGTAGAAACCACCCAGTGTGAAGAGAATGTGGAATTAGAGTGACCAGGGAGATAGTGCCCTATGTCACCACTGGGGAATGACAGCAGGTCATTGTGGTCATAGGACACACGAGCATAGACGTTGGAGAATTGAGTTCAATCACTCATTCAGCAACAAATCACTCAGAGCTGATTGAACTCAATATATGTGCTCAGGATGGATGGATCTAGAAGGAATGTGGATGAAAGACATGGTCTCTGGCCCAAAGAGCTTCATAAAGAGAGGGGATGGCAAATGAGCCAGTTGAGGAGGAGGTAGGCTTCTTAGAAGAGGTGGCCTTGAGCTGGCCTTGAGCACCAGACCAGGAGGCTGGCATGGAGGCAAGGCCGGGCTGTGGGTCACCAGGGTGGGAACTGACCCCGGCCCCCCACTGCAGTCACCAGAACTCCCAGCCGACACAGCTTCCTTCTCCCAGTGCAGCCTCAGCTTGTCCCTTGTCTACCCCAAATATGTCCTTGGGCCTCACCCATGCGGCAGGGGTGTTGAGATTTCCTCTTGTCGAAGAGGCTGGCTTTCCCTCACTAGTTTCTCTGGTGCCTGGAGGGCCCCTGGCTGCCCTCTGGCCTGCTCTGTCTCTGACATGTGTGTGTGCTCCCCCCACCCCAAAGGAGCGGCCCGTGGAGGTGGGCGACTGGAGGAAGAACGTGGAGGCCATGTCCGGGATGGAAGGCCGGAAGAAGATGTTTGATGCCGCCAAGTCTCCAACCTCACAGTAGAGGTACCTAGAGACCTGCTCCCTTCTTCGGCGGCCCACCAGCCTCTAACAGATAGTAGGGGCTCCAGGACAATGGCCGTTAGGTCGGGCCCTGGGTGGTGCATTGGGGGTCAGCTCAGGTTGGCTCAGTCATGGCTCCAGCCCCTGGAGGCCTTGGGTGCATCATTCCTGCTTTGGGCCCGTTTTCATTCCCCTCCTCTTGAAAGCTGGAGGTTGTCTCAGATCAGCGTCCTCCGAATGAGGTCCTCAGCCAGGGTGGACCACACAGGTCGGACCCTACAGGGACCACCAGCAAAGGCTCCACCCTTGAGCCAAAGAATCAGCAACTCTGGGGGCGGGGCCGGCCCTCTGGGTGATTTTCCACAAGACCTGGAGAGCCCCTAGGCTGGGTGATCCCTGAGGGCCCTCCAGCTCTGACTTTCTCAGAGTCTAAGCTTTTAAAAATACCTCCTGGCAAAATACCCCAAACTCCGAGTCCGAGTCCGAGTCCCTGGTCCCAGGGGGCTTCCATTCAGAGAAGACAAGACCACCCCCTCCACCCCCCACAGAGGAAATTGCTGGAGGAAACAGCAACATTGGGCCTCATAAAAGCCCCACGGGAGTGCTGAGGCCTGCCGCCTGCCCTGGCACAGGAGGCTTTCCAGAGCCCTGAGCTCTCTGAGGAAGAGATGGGTCAGGGTTAGCAGGTACAGGAGAAGGGCCTGTTTCCAGGCCCAGGTGGGAGGAAAGCACAGAAGTGGGGATTATCCAGCTGAGGGAGAGGAGCCACAGTCGGGCTTCTGAAAGGGGAGGGGAGCTTCGTCCGGGCTCTGGGCCGAGACGGTGAGGCTTCACAGGAGCCCCTCTGGGTGATGGTCCAGCCCGGTGGGGGAGCGGGGTGCTAGGGGTGAGAAGTCCCAGAACGGCACGTCCCACGGAGAAATCTGCAAGATGGCTTCTGCCTCTTTGTCCCTACAGGCCGGCTTGCTGCACTGTGCTCTGGGCTTCCGCTTCCTGCTCCTCCCTCCAGCCCGGCTCCCCTCTCTGTCTCCCACCCTGCGTTTCTGGAGCCTCCCACCCTGCTCCCACCTCTCCCCTCCAGCCCGCGTGCCCTCCTCTGGAACTGGGATTAAGCAGACACCCGAGAGGACACACAGTCGTGTCTGAAGAGCTCCCCCTCGCAGGGTGCAGACCCCGGCCAGCCGTGGTGCGGCCGAGCTGGGGAGGAAGGGGTGCGAGAGCACCTTCCCTCTGGCCGCTTGCCGCAGCCTCCACTGCTTCTGTGACCTGTAGAGTGCCCCCAGGCATCACAGCTTCTTCATTAAAAACCAGGGCCCTGGTCATTTCTGTAGCTCTGGCTGTGAGTGCTCAGAAGAAAGAGAAGACAGGGAGTCTGGAGAGATGGATGTGGGCGGTTCCAGGCAGGAGCTCGGGGTCAGAACAGAGGTCCGAGGAATTGGCAACTGTCTGCTAAGGACCCTCTGGGACCCATTCTGCTCAGTCCCAGTGACATCACACAGCACCCCCTCACCACCCAGGATGCTCGGATTACCCAAACCCTAACCTCTGTCGCAGCCCCAGCCCCTCCTAATGACTCCCACCTTCAAGATGGGCCTCTCCATTCAGAGCCCCTTGTCTTGCTTGATTGCACAGTTCCCTTTCTCTGCAAACCTGGATCACCTCTCCCTGGTAGCTGCTGGGTGTTCCTGACTATTCTGGACGGAGAG
>CM053618.1:23140347-23162448 GCA_028646535.1 Procyon lotor
CATTTTTCTCTTCACACTCCTGACTGGTCATATCCTCCAGGTTATATCCTCCAGATCCACTGCCCTCGAGATGGGCCAGCCAGTGATCTGTCCTCTAGGTCAGGTTCTTCCTCCATCCCACTGATGTCTGGACCGGAAGTGGGGAGGGAAGCCTGCTGGGGTGGAATGGGGGGAAGGGGCAGCCTCCCTCCCTGACCTCCCACACACCGAGGAGAGCAGGCTATGGAGCAGAGACTGAAGTTCTAGGAAGAGCAGAGCCTGGCTTTTTAGGGCAGTGTCTTGGCGACCCTGAACTAAGTCTACAAAACCGGGGCCCTTGGACTTTTTACCCACCCTAGCACTGGCCCCAGGAGAGGCTGAGCTGTCTGGGGAGTCCCCCTTCCCCCCCGCCCTGTGACTCCCTGTTCTGCCCTCTGCTCCCGGTGTATTATTTGCCATAAATACCAGAAGCTGAGTTCAAAGTGCAGTGCCAACTACTCCCTGGGGCAGGGTCTAGCTCCTGGGGCTGCTCAGACTGCCAGCCCCTTGAGGGACCAGCAGCTTGGGGTGGATGAGCAGAGGCAGCACTCTGCAAACAGCTCAGTAGGCAGAAAGGCAGACGTGTGCAAAGAGTGCAACTTCTACCGTGCACAGAAACCCTTGGGCACAAACACACCCAATCTCTCTCATACACACACACACACACACACACACACAAGAAACTGGAGAACCTGATAGGGCCGGTCCGAGCCACGGAGGATGGGGTTGGGCTCCATGCCCAGGCACCCACGGAAACCCACCCTTCCCTGCCTCCTGGAGCTCCTCCCGGCTGGCCTGGGTCCAAAGCATGGTCTCCTTGCTGTCTCTGCTCAGCCTTTTGAGAGAGCCTGGCCCCAATTTCCAAAGCCAAATCTCAGTTAAACCTCAGTTCCGCCAGTCGACTATTAACCTGGGGCCTGGCAGATGGGGGTCTCCACCCTGCCCTACAAAGGCCGGAGACCAGCCCCAGGCCTGACTCAAAGCAAATACCCGGGTGCACAGAACCTGTGAGGCCAACTCCACACACCCAAGGCCAGGGCTTTCTGGGAAAGGGCAAGGTCCCGCGAGGAGGCTTCCTGGAGGTCATTGTCTGGTCCCTCCTGCTTCCCAGCAGGCTAGACCCAATCCATCCCCTGGGAGGGCAGAGCAAGGGCGAAGGGGCCAAAGGCTTCCTGAGAGTGAAGACCTCAAGAGCTGCAGGGGTGAGGGAGGAGGTGGGCTCTGTCACGGGGCTGCTTCGTGGGGGAAAGCGACCTTTGGGAGGGGGCTGCTAGTGGGGTCGTAGCCGTGAGCAGGGCCTGAGTGGGAGGCACGGCATCTGGAGAGCCATGGTTCCACTTCTTTTCACCGTGGAGGCCCGACACTGGACCGGATGCAGGGGCAGCTGAGCCGCCCGCTGAAGACAGCTCCCCACTGCAACCCACCGAGTGCATGCGGGCTGCCTCCCCCCACAGCCTCACATTTCACCCTCACAACGCCCCTCTGAGAGAGGGGCACAGAGAGGTCAGTGCCTTCCCTCCCGTGGTCACACGGCGAGTGAGCAGAGGAGCCAGGATTCGACCCAGGCAGGCAGGCGGAGTCCATATGCTTAGTCACTGTTTTAGTAATAATAAAAATGATGCTCAATGCTTTATCAGAATTATATTACTTTCTTACAAAATGCTAAGAGTAGATAATCTTTTTAAAGAGATTTATTTATTTATTTATTTGAGAGAGAGAGAGAGAGAGAGCAAGAGAGAGCACACACGGGGGGTGGGAGGGCAGAGGAAGAGGGAGAAAGAGAGAGAGAGAGAATCCCCAGGCAGACTCCCTGCTCAGGGCAGAGCCCAACTGGGGGTGGGGAGGGGACTTGATCCCAGGACCCTGAGATCATGCATGACCTGAGCCAAAAGCAAGAGTTAGCCACCAGCCACTCAACCGACTGAGCCCCCCCCAGGTACTCTAAGAAGTAGATACCCTTATCTTGGATTGCCGGATGAGGACCTGGAGGCTGGGAGAGGTGAATTAGTCCACCCAGAGTGGTAGGGTTTGAGAGCAGCACACCGGCAGTTGGAATCTAGTTCGGCCTGCCTCTGGACTTGTCCTTTTCCTGGAGCCAGACCTGCCTCAGAGAGCCCAACCAGCCCTTTTCCCGAAGGGACACGGTTGGGGGCCAGGAACCCTGCATAGGCACCTGAGGAATTCCAATAGCCCCACCGAAAGGGAAAACAGTAAAGGAGATGCAAATGCCACCCAACTGAGCAAAGGTGAGGTCTTCCTCCAACACCAGGACCAGGAGGGTGGGGGGTGGGGGGATGGGGCATTTCCTGGGATGCCTGTGGCAAAGCTGGGTGAGTATCTCTCGCGCAGCTGGAGATAGACCTGGTGCTCCTCCCTCCTGGGTGGGAATGCGCAGGGCTGAATGCCACCTGCCACCCCCTGACTGTCCCAGAGCCTCAGGATGCCTGCTGCTGCCTCTGCCTCCCCACAAGGTCCTTGTCTCCATGGGGCGGGGGGGGGGGGGGGGGGGGGGGGGGGGGGGGGGGGGGGGGGGGAGGAGGAGGCTGGACCCCTGTCTGTCTGGAGCCCACCCCCAGCAGGGCAATCCGGACAGGCTCAGTGTCGGGGCTGCCCGGGCTAAAGGGCCTGCGGAGGGAGGGAGTGGAGTTAAACATTAGCCCCAGAGGCCCCCCACGAAGTGAGTCAGACTCCCCGCAGGGATCTGGGCTGGGCAGCCAGCGGGGGGCAGTTTCGTTCCAGCTGGGTGATCAACCTACTGAAAACTGGGACAGGTTGCTGGGACCCGTGCAGTCTCCTCTCCTGACCGGATCGGGGTTCTCGCCTCAAAAATCCCCGAAGCTCGCCAGCCAAGGCTCCTTCACTGGAGCTGAGCAGTCAGGGGATCCTCTGACTCCCAAGACACACTCCTAAGCTGGCCTGCGGGTCCCCTGAGGCTGAGCAGTGTGAGTCCCTATAACCCTGGGGCCCTGGCACCAGAGAAGAGGTCAATGTCTGCAGGCTCAGAGAGAGCAAGTGACTTGTTCAAGGTCACAGACATAACTGGGAAGAGAACATAGGTCCCTGGACCCCCAGTCTCCTGAAAAAACTGGATGCGGGTGGAGCTGTGGTATCCCAGCCAGAGGCAGAGTTCTGCTGACCTGAGCAGGTGGCCCACCGCTGGCCTGGCCCAGCACACGTCTGGCTCTCGTGCCAGCAACTACCCCTCTCACTGGCCAGCACAGACTGGGTGAGCCTGACCTCTACTCCAGGTTCCAGAGAGAAGTGTGGCCTCATCTGGGTGCCGGGTGTTCCAACCTAGGAACCCCTGGGAGAGGTGGTGTTTGTGTGTGTGTGTGTGTGTGTGTGTGTGTGTATGCTCAAGTAATCTGAAGGCGGGCCTGGTGTGTGTGCACACAGCGTGCAATGGCTTGCCTGTCCCAGAGTGTGTCCCTTGTCCTGGTGTTTCCCAGACACAACTCCCCTGATTCCCTCTTTGTGACCTCAATTTCAATGGCCCCCCACGGCATGGTGAGGAAGCCAGGGTCGCTGCGGAGGAAGTTTCCTAAAGCTCAAGGTACTTGGTGGCAAGAGCTCTTCTTTGTTCTAAAAGTATGCCTGCCCTAGTGTTATGATTTTAGTATTAACATATTCTTCTTAGGGAGTGGGAGCAGGGTAGGCAGTCATTTTTTTTAATGTTCTTACTTTGCAAAATAAAATGGTATCAACACCATTTGGGTATTCATATTTAAAAAATATTATTAGGGGACTCCTGGGTGGCTCAGCCAGTTAAGTGGCTGCCTCTGGCTCAGGTCATGATCCCAGGGGCTGGGGATTGAGTCCGGCATTGGGATCCTTTGTCAGCGGGGAACCTGCTTCTCTCCCTGCCTCTGCCGGCCACTCTGCCTGTTTGTGCTCTCTCTCCCTCTCTTTCTCTCTGACAAATAAATAAAATATTTAAAAAAATATGTTAGTTGGTGAAAACCCAAAGCCAGGGAACCACTGCCCTGGGTATTTTGGGGTATGAGTGGGATTACCTCATTTATTTGTTTTCTGCCTTCCCCAAGAGCGCTCCAGCACGCCGTGGTTGCTCGGCCGGTGTACAGGAAGGAGAATAAACTGAAGCGTCAGGTTGTGATTGACAAACCCGCTGCTCTGGGGCCAGGGATCCCCCTGGATCCCCACTCTGGCCTCTTTGGAGAAGGAGAAACAGATAGGGGTGAGGGGTGGATTCCAGAGCCTGACGTCAGTTCTGGGAGGGGAGAGACGCCCCCTTCCCCCACTGCTGGCTGGGAAGGCTTGCGAACCCTTGCCCTTGACCAGGGAATTCCCCATGTGATCAGCCCCATCTCTGCGGATCGTCCTTGGAGGAAGTGACCAGCACACGCTTGTGGTTTTTAATGCGCGTACCATTGAAGAGCAGTAAAACGAGCATCCTTATCCCGACCACTCATGTTCAGAACGAGGGTGCTGTAAATGCTCTCGAAGGCCCTTCCTCTCCGCAGAGGTCCACGGAGTCCTCAGCCCCTGCTGTTCACTATTCTCTTGGTTCGCTTTCTAGCACGGCTCTGTATTTACGAGTTCCTAAACAAGACATTGTCTACTTTTGCATTTTTGGGGTAAGCCTGACATAAAAGCGTGCTTCCTGCTTTTTCCCCTTCGAGGTGAAGGTGGTGGAAGTCGCCCCAGTTGGTACATTTGCTGTGACGCGAGAAAAAATACCGTCGCTTATTCACCCATTTTCCTATGAACAGACATGGAGGTGGTTTCCAGAATTTTGCCACCATAAACAGAGCTGCTTGGAATATTCACGAGCCTCTCTTCTGCTCCTGCTCAAGAGTTTCTCTCCCCAGGAGTGCAATTGCTAGGGCGTCAAGAACCGTATCTTCACCTTTGCTAGATTGTTCCTCGTGCAGCCCTTCCAACAACGGTGGTAGTGGCCGATGCTCCATATCCTAGTTTTGCCATATCCAGGAGGCCAAGGCGTGCTTAGAATCCCCCCTCCCCATCTCAGCTTCTCCCTGACCCGGCTCCCAGTGTTATACTCAGCAGGAGTTTTGACCCATCTGGGTTTTCCTGTTCTTCCCAAAGCAAGTTAGTGCAAATCTCCAAACCTTTCCTGAGCACCTACTCTACTAGGCATAGAGTTGAGGGGATATTGAGGTGAATAAGGCATTCGCTCTCAAGACACTCGCAAGACACGCAGGGAGTCAGCCCCGGGGCACAGGTATCTTGAACATGAACACCTTCCCCCGACCCCCACCCTCGGGAATCCCTCCCTCCTCCTGCCCCCTCTGCAGTTCCCCGCTGGGTGTTCTGGAAAACAGGCAAAGCTGTCTTCTGAGCACCCATACGCCCACACCCTGCCACCCGCTGACGACTCCACCTGGCTCTCTTCGCGGACCTTAAATTCTAACGAGCAGAGGCCAGGGACGCTGCTGACCGTCTCACCGTGTGTGGACAGTCCTCACAACAAGGAATGATCGGGTCCAAAATGTCAGTCACGCTGAGGCTGAAGAATCCCTAGTGCTCTAAAGTCGCCCTCCTCTCGAAATCTTCTCCTCCTCCTGCAGCCCTGTCTCATCAAGGGCGCTTGCCTTCATGCCGCCCCTCAGCCTAAGGAGATGGGAGTCACGGAGATGGGTCTTCCTTCATCGCCCACGACCCATCCACTCAGTCTTGACAGTACAACTTTCCAAAGCTCTTGCCAACACCTCTCTTCCCCCCCTTCCTGGCCGCTCTTGCTCAAGCCCCCTTCATTTCTTTTGTGGACTGTACAAAATACGCCCCCAACACACACCCGCACAGCATGGCCTCCCACTTCCGATCTGACCTCTAGTCACACTGTCTCCAGAGCTGTCTTCCCGGGTCTGTGACCTTTCCCAGTCAAAGGCCGCTAACCTTCTCTTTTTGTTCCAGTTCCACAAATACTATGGTGAAAAGGTAACTCCTGAGCACAACAGAGGTCCTCACTATCTGTCCCCCCTCTTTCCCTTCAGCCTCGGAAGGCTCTCCAAGCCTCAGGCACATGAGTCTTCTCTCTGCCCCACAAACATCTTCTTCCACTCTCGTCCCTCTGTCTTGGCTGAAGCTGTGTCCAATTTCTGGCGGCTGAATTCCACATAACCTTCCAAGCCCAATCCCGATGTTCCTTCCTCTTTAAGACTTCCCAATCCCTCCACTGGAGTTAATCCCTCCCGGTGACATAAGTTCAATTTTTATCAGTCTGTCTGGAATGAGCCTTGGGTGTGTGTCTCCATTGCTAGAGTGGGAAGGCCTGGAGGTCAGAAGCCAAGGACTTACCATTTCTGTGTCTCTGAAGTCAAAGCCACTTGGCTGATTGTCGTGGGTAGGATTCTGGCTCCCAAGAAGATACATTTAATTTCTAACCCCTGGTAGCCAAGAATCTGACCTTACTGGCAACTAGGGTCTTTGCAGATGTAATCAAGTTACAATGAGGTGCGTCAGTATGACTGCATGTGGGGGGGGGGGGGCTCATCTAATGGCTGATGTCTTCCTAAGAAGAGGGGAGTTTGGATGCAGACACACAGACACAGGGAGACACAGGGAGAAGTCCTTGTGACGGTAGAGGTGGAGATTGGAATAACACAATTGGAAGCCAGGAAACTTCAAGGATTGCCAGCAACCACCAGAAGCTAGGAGGAAGCAAGGACCGATTCTGCCCTACAGCCTGTGGAGGCAGCGTGTCTCTGCCCACAGCTTGAACTCGAACTTCTAGCCTCCAGAACTGTGGGAAAATACATTTCTGTTTGTTTTGAGCCACTCATTTGTGGCACTTTGCTACAAAGCCCCAGGAAGCTGCCGCATTGATGGCACCGAGCACAGCGCCTGGTTCATGGCAAAAGTCGAGTAAATCTGTAATGCCTGCCCTCAAAGAGCTTTGGGGGCTTTAATATACACCTAATTCACTTTTCCTTACTTCTAGAATCATCTGCATGCCCACCTTCCATGTCTTTGGGTTTTTCTATCCATAGAGAGGAAGCTGGATTTTGGACTTAGAGATACTTGACTGACCCCTGGCTTCATGAAGTGCCCCTGGAAGGACCAGGCGTCACATGACTAGGAGTCTTTTTCTTCCTAAGTTGAGGTGCCACTACAGATGAACCTTGGAAAGAACATTCCCTAGGTTTCCAGGGAGACAGCAGCCTCCCTGGGAAACATCAGGCCCTGTATCAGAGTAGCCAGGGACAGAGATTACTATCATTCCCTTTTTTCTTCCCTTGGAAGAGCAAATGGCTCTAGATCTTGCCTGGGTTTCTGTTCAAGGGGCGCCTGGGTGGCTCAGCCGGTTAAGCGTCTACCTTCAGCTCAGGTCATGATTCCGGGGTCCTGGGATCGAGTCCCGCATCGGGCTCCCTGCTCAGCAGGGAGTCTGCTTCTCCTTCTCCCTCTGCCTACTCTTCCCCAGTCTTGTGCTCTCTCTGTCAAATGAATAAATAAAATCTTAAGACAAAACAAAACCAAAAACTTTCTGGGGCCTTGTTAACCTTAACACTGCTCACCCAGTGCCGCCAACACTCAGTGATTGACTCATGTGATCGCCACAGTCTGGAAGGAAGCAAAGTATCAGTATTTCCCCTACACGGATGAGAAAACGAAAAGTGATTTGTCCCAAGTCACGTGGCGCCTAAATGGCAGAATCCGAGCTCCGAGCCCCGTCTCCAGGGTCCCAGTCCAGAACTCACTCCTTATACCTCACTTCTCACCGCCCAGGCCAAGAAGAAAGGCTCTCTGGAGGAAGGGGCTTTTTGGGGGAAGGAGATGCCTTAGCTGCATGTCTGTGTTTCTAGGCTTCTGCTCAGCAGGGGGCTTGCTCCTCACTGTGAGATCTCAGAGCTGGAGGGCACCGTGGAGACCTGTCCTGGATCAGCGCCAGAGGGAGGCCAGGCGGGGAGCACGGCCAGAGTGCCCGAGGTTCTGTCTCGCCACCTTCTCTCCCTCCCGGTGCCCCGGGCTGCATCTCATCCCCCTCAGAGCAGGGCTCTGCCTCAGAGCAGGGCTGCTGCCGACCTTGCATTTCTGGTCCATCAGGGGAGATAAGATTCTCCAGGCTCAGTGACTGGCCGGCTCTCAGCCCATCCCAGACTGGTTCCTGGGCAGAAAGCCCCTGGCCCCCACCAGCCCACCAGCTGCAGGCGGGAAGGGAGCCAGGTGGTGCCCGTGGTGCCCGAGCGGCCTTCAGAATTCAGGTGCTGGTTATCCGTGTTCATTCCTTCCAGAGGAAAAGCTGAGTTTCCCCTGCCCGGTTACACACCCTGCCACACCTGCCCAAAGACCGGTGTCAGCAGAGCGAGGACAGTGCCTTCGACATCCCTGTTTTCAGAACTGTGGGCACTCAAGTGTCCCCTGAGCTTCATCTAAGGATCTCATCTGGGGAGAGGCTGGCTTTACATGGGGGTGCGTTCTGTAGTTTTGTTTGCGGCACAGAGAAAGCACTGCCCGGTTCATCTCCTGGGGTCTCCTAGGGGCAGAGGGCCGGGGTGGGGGCTGAAGGCCCGAGAGGCGCCCCCGACCCCAGGTGACCGTGCCCGCTCTCACTCTCACGCTCGGCTTCCGCTCTTGGGTTTCTCCGGCTAAGTCACTTTACCCCTGGCGAGCTCGGCCCGACCCCGATCGTCGGGTCCCCGCCCGCCGCCCCCCTCCCCGGCACCCCGGCAGGAGGAGGTGGCCCAGCGCCGAGCTGGTCAGACTGGTTCTGAGCAGGAAGTCCCCCGCCCTCGCCGCCGGCGGCCGATCGACCCCGCGCCGGCCTGGGCGTCCGTCTGTCCGTCCGGCGGCGCGTCCGACAGCTAGCCGGCGCTCGCGGGCTCGCGGTGGGGCCGGCCGGGGCGGAGATCAATGCGGCTCCGTGCGGGCCGCCCACAGCCCGGAGGCCGCGCGGGGCGGCGGGTGCGGGCGCGGCGGGCCGGGCGGGCTGAGATAAGCGGCCAGGTGACCTCACCTGGGCCGGGCGGCGGGGGAGGGGCGCGCAGGTGAGGCGGCGGCCGCCCGGCCCTGCACGCGCACAAGGCGGCCGCGGGCTCGGCGGCGGCATGGCTGTCAGCAGGAAGGACTGGTCCGCGCTGTCCAGGTGAGCGCCGCGGCCCGCCGGGGAGCCGCACCGGGCCCCTCTCTCCCGCCGCGGCGTCGGCCCCCTTCCGCTCCCGGAGCCGGGCTCCGAGCCTGGGTCCTGCTGCTCCTGCTGCTCCGCAAGTCGGGCGCGGGGGATGGTGGGGCAGCCATTGGGGCCAAACCGGGCAACTCTTAGATGACGGGGCGGAGGGGGGGCTTCTCGCTCCCCCATGGTTTCCTTTCCTCCCCTCGGGGACTGAGGCCACACACAGGGTGCTTGGGGGAGGCTGGTCCCCAGCATGGAGAGCCCCCGACCTGACCCCCTGTAGGGTGGAGGGAGCATTTGGGGGGACTGGGGAGGTGTTGGAGAGTTACCGCCAAGCCTCTTTTCCCGAGAGAAGCCTCCCCCGCTGCCATTTTCTCTGGTAGAGACTAGGAGAGGGGTGGGGACAGCACTCTCCTCGGAGGGTCAGAAGAACAGGGATCAGTGAATAGAGACCACTGGGCAACAGATCCCCTTCCCACTCATGAGGCTCAAATTCTGAGTGTGGCATTTTGGGGTGCTGTCTGTGCTCTGTGACCTCGAGATAGTTGCTGTCCCCCTCTGTGCTTCAGTCTTTTTCTTTTCTTTTTTTAATGGGCTGGTCTGCCAGAGGGTCAGGACACTGGGTATCTTATCCCTGCCCGCTGGACATCCTGTCAGGGTTAGATAAGACTGGGATGTTGGGGGGTTGTCCCGGGGGCACCCCTCGCTGTGGCTAGTGACCCCTGGTGACTCTTCTTGGAGCTACCCTGCCCCTCCCCTCAGAAGTGTTCACACCAGCGTCTTCATCTCATCCCCCAGTGTCCCTGCCACGCGCATCCATATTCCCCTTGAAGCAACTAAGGCCCGTGTAGTAGCTCAGAGCTGGATTCTCTCTGCAGGGGCAGACCAGCACCCTCCCCAGGCCTTCCCCATTAAGGTGGCTTTCAGACATTCTTCAATGTTCTTGGATCTCCTTCCCTTCCCTCAGAAGGGCTCTAGAGCGTCTCTAGTGTCTCAGGCTCATCCTCCCCAAGGCTGGGGTCTACCTCCTCAGACCCTCAGGACCTCCCATTGCTCTGAAACACAGTTGCCTAGTAACCTCCCATGTTGGGGGGGGGGTCAAGGGCTCTAGAGAGGGGATAAGGTGAGCCCCGAGAATGGAAGGGACTCAGTGCCCTGGGAGAAGGAACCTAGGCTGCCCGGGAGTTTGGACACACCCCAGGGAAGGTCTGTGCTGAGTGTGGAGCTTGGGGGTCCAGACCTTGGACTCTGTATGTGGGTCAGTGTGCACGGGGGTTGATGTGGGAGTGTCTTTGCTCCTGGGTATGGGCATATCCGTGCCTGTGGACGTGTGCTTGTATGGGTGCGTGCAGGTGTACGTGTGGGCGAGCATGTTTATGGCCCGTGTGGTGTGGAGACATCTGTGTGGGTAGAAGCTTATGTTGCTGAGTCTGGGCCGTAGAAGTCTGAGTGTGTTTGGTGGGAATGTATATCGAAGACCTGGGCATAGTGCACGGGGTGGAAAACGCAAACCACACACTCCTTCGTCAGGAGCTCACCGAGCGGTGGGGTGTATGTGATTTCGTGTCTGAGAGCATGCCTGGATACGCACAGGGTGTGTGTGTGGTGGGTGGGCGGCTGGAGCACCGGGGCTTTAAAAATGGGAGCAGAGTCTGGTCTTAGCTTGTCCCCTGCTCAGATGGACATGGGGCTGCCGGGGTGGGGCCGGGTTCCCACGGGGTGTCCCGGGTGAGTGCCAGGCACGCCCTGGGGAACCAGTCCTGCCACGGGAGCCCCTGGCCTGCCCTCCCTGCGGCCCCAGCCCTCGCAGAGCCCCGTGGGCAGACACAGCTGCTGCCAACAGCCCTCTGAGGAGGCACCTGGAGCAGAGGACCGCTCCCGCTCTGCAGCCCGGCTGAACAACAAGCCTCGGCGGGCAAGAGGGAAGGGGCTGTGAGTCACTGTCAACCGAGTCTCCCAGGCTGGGGAGAACCATGATGAGGGTGTGACCGGTGTGGCTCCAGGCAGGGTCCAGGTGGGGAGCGGGGGGCCCAGCCTGCCACCCGTCCTTGGCGTGAAGTACACACGCAGATGCTCCAGCCCTGGGCCGGGGGCGGGGGCGAGCTGGCTGGCAGGGTGCCCTGCTCAGTGGCCTTGTCCTTTCCTCGCTGGGCTGGCCAGGTGACGGGTGCGGCTGGGCTGGGCCTGTCTGCAGGGGGTCAGGGGTGGGTCTGAGGGTGCCTGGGACTAGCAGCCAGTGGTTAATCATTTTCCATGCTGGCCTGCAGCAGTCCTCCCAGCTCCCAGCACGGCTCTCCGTCCTCCCTGGACACGTCTCCCTAGCCCATCAGGGCCGGAAGGGACTTCAGTGACGACCCATGGTGACCCCTCCTGGTGCAGAAGGGCAGCCAGAGATCTGTCTTCCCGAGGGGTTGGCGACTGGCCCAAGGTCACACAGCCAGTCAAGCGGGGCCTCCCAGCTAGCTGTCTGTTCTTTCCTTCAAATAGTTGCAAATCCTGCTCCTTGAGGCCCAGGGTTCCACTGATGTTTCTGGGGCCGCCTCCCCACCCTTCCCCTACTTTATTCAGAGCAGCCGAGCTCTGTTTTGATCTGTTTTTCAGAGCTTGGTTTGATGTCTCCCGCAGGGAGGTTCTTCCTTAGATCTAACTTCTGTGTGTTCAGCCCCTGACAGCAGCGGTGTGAGTGCAGTATTGGGGAGGACAGCCGCCGAACATGGAGGCAAAGAGAGGGATGTTGTCCCCAGAGGAAGGCCAGGAGGTGGAGGAAGGGATTATCGGGGAGGAGGGAGGGGTGGGGCGGCTGCCTAGGCAGTGGCCTCAGCTGGGGAGAGTGGCTGGGACTCCCAGATGGTGGGACCCAGGTTCCAGCCTGGGCCTGGCTCTGGTCAGTGTGTTGGCCACCGGCTTCCCCAAACCTCTGCTCCCCTAGGCTGCTTCGTGAGCTCTGGCCTGCCCGGGGCTGGGGAATCCCACACCATCAGACGCCCTCCCAGGCTCCCCTGCACCTTCCTCTGGACACACACTGCCGGGCCGTCAAGAATGTAGGGCCTCACTCTGGCTCAGGGGCAGCCCTCCCTGGACCTCCTTTTCTGGCACCTGGTATTGTGGTGAAGGGCTTAGGCTTTTGAGAAGCTGACCTGGGGTGGAATCTCACTTTTTTCTTTCGATTAGTTGTGCTATCTTGGGGAATTTATTCGCCCTAGTGACTTTCCGTTTCCTCATCCATGAAATGGGGATACCACCACCTTACCTCGCGGGGTTGTTTTGGGGTTTTGTGTGCATGCTGTTTGTAAAGTACTTAGAATGGGGCCTGGCATTATAGTAAGCACTTAGGTGTTAGTACTGTCATTTCTTGATTCCTTTCTTTATTGACTTACTATTATTTACCATATTGAGCAAATACTTGTGTGCTGCTGAATGTTAAGCACCATCTAATGCCCTTACTCATCATATATTTATTATGGGGGTTTCAACAGCTGCAGCTGCTGAGGTCCCTCCTGGAGACTGACCCTTCCCCCTCCTCCCCCCCCACCCCCGCTCCCAGATCTGTCCATTTCCTCAGCTTAGAAGCAAGAGTTACTGGCAGTAACGTTTCTTCCGGGGGTGGCCAAGGTGGCGGAGGTGAGGGATTCATGTTCTGCCGGGGCTTGAAGGCAGCCCCACGATTCTGGAGCAACAGGGGAGTGACCAAGTCTTGGGTGAACTGCGGGGTCCTGGCATAAAGCTAGTGGACATGCAGGGACACCTGGCTCCCACCTCCTGCAGTCCCAGCCCTGAAGACCCCTTAGGGCTAGGGCTGGCCTGGGAAGCAAGGGGGGTGAGTCATTTCTGAGGAGACCGGGCTCTGGCAGATCGCTCTCCATATATGGCCCCACTGGAGGAGAAACAAATAAGCTGCTCCCCCCCCACCCCCCCAGGGCCGAGAGGAGTGTGTGTGGGAACGGGGTTGCTCAGGACCGAGGAATCCTGGAGGCCCCAGCCCAGCCCAGCCCAGCTGGGTGTGGTCAGTAGAGAGGAGCTTCTGGCTTTGTGGGGGCCCTTTCCCCAGTGGACGGATCTCTCAGCTTCGGGGGGCGAGAGCTGGTCCCAAACTGGACATAGTGGGAGGGAGCAAGTCCAGAGAAGGGGAGCTGAAAATGGTGGCCTCTGCTGGAAGCCACCTGAAGCTGGTGTTTATTTCCAAGTGTGATGGAGAAGGGCTCCAGTCAGAGCCTCGTTAGCCTTGACCACAGACATAATTAATTCATTTAAAGATTTTATTTATTTATTAGAGCACGAGCAGGGGGAGAGGCAGAGGGAGAAGCAGACTCCCCACTAAGCAAGGAGCTCCGTGTGGGACTCGATCCCAGGACCCTGGGATCGTGACCTGAGCCAAAGGCAGAGGCTTAACCCACTGAGCCACCCAGTGGCCCTGACCACAGAGTGTAAATATGATTCTCATGGGCCTGCACATGAGCCCCGAGAGCTCTGTGTATTTGAAGATGAGTCACTGATTGATTCACTCATTGACCACACACCAACCAATGATCTCTTACAAGCCATCCTAGCTGAGGGGTGGGCAGGCATCAGAGCCCGGCTCAGAACAGATGGCACATTGTCTTGGTGGGTGCTCGGGATTTGTCCCCCCTTCATGCTTGTCCTCATCAAGACAGAGCTTTCGGGATTCCCCAGGGAGGAGGAGAGCCCTCAGGTGGTCTCTCTCCCTGCGGGACCACATCTTCACACTCAGTTTTCAGAAGTCTCATACCCTGTCCACTCCCCTTCATTTGGCTTTCTTTAAAAAGAAAACAAAACTTGATGTGTGTCTATTGTATATAAATTATACCTCAAATTTTTTTTTAAAGATTTTATTTATTTGACAGGGAGAAACACAGCGAGAGAGGGAACACAAGCAGAGGGAGTGGTAGCGGGAGAAGCAGGCCTCCCGCCGAGCAAGGAGCCCGATGCGGGGCTCGATCCCAGGATGCTGGGATCATGACCTGAGCCGAAGGCAGACACTTAAGGACTGAGCCACCCAGGCGCCCCTAAATTATACCTCAATTTAAAAACCATTCCTTGAGTCCACATTTCTAGCTACTGTGCCCATTTTATTTGCTTTTCTTCCTCCAAAGAGTTGTTGGTCCTTATCGGTTCCTCCTCCTTGATTCCCACACTCCTGTCACTGGTCCAGCCTGGCTCTGGCCCCAGCCCTCGAGCTGCTCTCCTGGGGACCAGCGCCTCTGTGCTCACTACTCTGTGCTGGTCTCCCCCGCCCCCCAAGTGGTCTTGGACAGGACCTCGTCCCTCCCTCCAGGTTCACACTCTGCCCTGGCTCAGGGCCTTGGTCTCCTTTGCACCTGTGTCTTCTCACTATGAACAGCCAGAAAGGGAACTTTTCCTCTCCCTACCCCCCACTGCCAGCCGACGTCTCCCCAAACTGCCCCCCACCCCCCATCTTTCCCATCTCACTAACAGCACCAGGAATTGCCCAGGCCAAAAATTTAGGAGTTTTCCTTCTTTCTTCTCTTTGTCTCTGCCTTCAGCCACATCCAGCCCATCTGCACCCCCCCTTGGCTCTGTCTTCAAGATGTGTCCCCAGTCCATCCCTCTTTCCTTCTCTCTGTCACCGCCACAGTTCAGGCCAGCAAAGCTCCCGCCCGGGCCACGGCAGGAGCCTCCTGACAGGGCCCCTGTATCCCCTTCCCCTGTCACTCCTATGTCAAACTACCCAGTGGCTCTCCAGCACGCTTGGATAAAGCCCAGATCCTTCCCCTGGTCCATAAGGCCCTTTCCTCTGGCCTGTCCTTATTGTCTAAGCTCCCTATGGGCCACACTGGGGCTCCGGCTCCCCCTTCCCCTGAACACTCAGCTGTCACACCCAGTGCTTTATGCTTGCTGTGTCCTCCTGGGACACCCTGCCCCCAGATCCAGCTCCTCGGAGCTCTTGGAGAGGCCTCCCCTCCCGGTCACCTTATCCCACGTTACCCCTTACCTGGTTCTGTTGTCCTCATGTCACTCCCTGATATCATGCACTTATTTCCTGCACCCCCTGACTGCACCCCCAACCCCTGCACTTGGTGGTCCTGGGTGGGGAGGGGTGTGGGGGGAGGAGCCCTGCCGGCCTCCTCTGCTGCACCCCCATCCCTGGGACTATGTCTGGCACGCAGTTGGTGCTCAAAAAATATTTGTTTGGTGAATGTTGGATCAACATGATGTTGGGCTTAGAAAAACAGATTGGAGCCATTGTGTGGCATATCTCCCTCATTTTAGGAAGGAAAACTGGCCAAGAGGAAAGCCAGGGATGTCTGCAAGGTCGGGGGGGGACGGGACTGCTTTACAAGACGCTGCCTGGAGAATCCTTCCTCCGAGGCTCCAGAGATGCATTTCATATGCAATTCTGTTTGTAAAATCCATGGGTTTGCATGATTATTTTTTTTCCAGAAACATGTCTCTTCCTTAAATCAAGGCCTGGTTGCTGGCGATACGCTGCAGGAGGGGAAGAGGCCCAGGAGGACTAGGGCTGGGCCACAGGACAGGCTGGGAGAGCAGGTTTGACGCCTGACTGCAGCCAAGGGAAGGCCTTACTTAAACAGCGACTCTGGGAGGGAAGAGGCCTTTTCCACACTCTGCCTATCTGTAGGCCCCCAGGTAGTACTGGGGGAGCCCCAGGAAGGCTCCAGAGAGGGCTCACTCTGCTGACTCTCCGGTGTGCTATTTCCAGCCCAGACTTTCTCCCGGGTGGTGGGTGAAGCACATCCTTCTGCCCCAACAGACCTCCTACCTCTGTCCTCAGGCTTGCCTGTGCCCTCCCTTCTGCCTGGCCTGCCAGTTTCTCCCCAGCCTCCTGTCACCTCTGTTGAAATCCTGCTCACCCACCGAGATCCAGCCCAGGGTTAGTCTCGCCTGTGAGACTTCCGGGATAATCTTGGTTTACAGTAATCATTCTGTCTCCTGCAGAGCAATGTCTGTGCTTACTGGGGGACATGTTTCTCTTACTCACTCTTTGGTATCTTTAGGGCAGGGACCCTGCCTTGTTCTGTGAACCCCCCCAGTTCCTGACTTGCTGGTCCATTGCCATTGCTTTGCAACGATGTATTTGCTCTTTGGTTGGGATGGAAGGTGGGATGGGCTGGCAGCGAGGTGGGTGGGAGGATGGTGGGGCAGGTACTAAAGATGATTGATGGGGGGCACCTGGGGGCCTCAGTTGGTTGAGCGTTGGACTCTTGGTTTCAGCTCAGGTCACGATCTCAGGGTCCTGGGATTGAGCCCCGAGTTGGGCTCCATGCTCCGTATAGAGTCTGCTTGTCCCTCTCCCTCCCCCTTGCCCTTCTCCCTGCTCACTTGCTTGCTGTCTCTCTGAAATAAGTAAATCTTAAAAAAAATAAATAAATAAAAGATGATTGGGCAGGGAAATGGGGAGTGACTGAGTTGATGGGTGTTTGGGTAGACAGGTGGCTGGGTGGTTAGGTAGTGAGTGAGGAAGGAGATGGGCGGCTGGGTGACTGGTTGTGAGAGCTCCTGATTGTCTTCTGAACGCAGAGTGACTGGGGGGCAGGAATCCAAAGTAGAGTGTACAGAGTCCCCTTGCTCCCCGACAAGTGAAAGCTGGTTCTAGAAGGTGAGAGAGACTCAAAGAGCTCCTGAGAAGGGAGGCTGGTACTGGAATCTTTTCCAGGTGTAATTGGTCTTGTTTGTGGGGCTTCCCCTCTGGGCAGCTGAAAAATCCCATGGGTTGTCGAGAAACTCTAAGAAAGCTTCTCTGTGATTGTCCATTGATGGATGTTATTCAAGAATCCAAGAGCAAAAGGAAAAAGGAACTGGTCGAGTGTATCTGTCTCCTTCAGGCAGAACCGTGCCTACCCTCTCATGTTCGTAGTCTCCCCCAGAGACGGAGGCGCCGCATTCCCACTCCGGATTCTAGAGTCAAGTCTAACCCAGTGGTTAGTGGTTTTGACCTCCCCCCCTCCCCGAGGGACATGGCAAAGTCAGGAGACATTTCTGGTTGTCACAACTGGGTGCTGGTGCTAAGGCGTTGAGTGGGTAGAGGTCGGGGTGCTGTTCAGCCCCTATAATTCTGCACAGCCCTCGCACACGGAGTTATGTGGCAGAGATGTCAGTGATACCTGGGATGGGAAACCCTGGTCCAATCCAAATCCTTTCGGTGCCTTTAGCTGAAATTTAATACACATGTAATGTGAACCACAGATGCGAACCACATTTAAAATTGTCCATTTTTTTTTTAAGATTTAATTAAGTTGTGAGAGAGAAAGCACAAAGGGGGGCAGCGGCAGAGGCAGAGGGAGAAGCAGACTCCCCGCCGAGCAGGGAGCCTGACATGATGCTCCCATCCCAGGACTGTGGGATCATGACCTGAGCTGAAGCAGACACTTAGCCGACTGAGCCACCCAGGCGCCTCTAAAATTGTCAATTTTTCTATAGACGACATATTAAGAAAGTAAAAAGAAACAGGTGATCAATTTTAATAATGTATCTCATTTCCCCAGTAAATCCAAATGCTATCATTTCAATGTGTGATCGATATGCAGTATTATCGATGAGATGTTTTCTAGTCTATTCTTCGTGTCAGGTCTTGGGGATACCTGTGTCTCTTACGGCACGTCCCAGTTCAGTGCAGGCCCGGTTCCCGTGCCCCATAGTCCCCCGCACACAGCCCAGGCTGAGAGGGTGTCTGCTGTCTTCCCCCAGCGCCGCAGGGGTCTGGCTTGGGACCAGGGGTCCGGGGGTCCAGGGTCTGGCCAGGGCTGCACTGATTGTCCCCCCCTCCCCTCCCCACAGTCTGGCCAGGCAGTGGACCCTTGAGGATGAGGAGGAGCAGGAGCGCGAGCGCCGGCGGCGGCACCGGAACCTGAGCTCCACCACGGACGACGAGGCTCCCAAGCCCGCCCAGAATGGAGACACACCGGCTGCCCGGAGGTGTGTGGGTCACGGTGGGGAGCGAGGCGCCGGTTCCCTGTCCCGGGGGAATGGGATGGACAAATGCGTGCGACACGTTTGGCCTGCCTAGTGAATGTGACCAAGGGTCTGAAGCTAAGCTCCCGGGTCCTCACCCTCCCCAGACTGGTCCTCTGTGCACCGGCTCCTCCCTCCTCAGAAGCACAAGCGCCTCTCTGGGTTCATTCCATCCCGGAGCTGAGGCTTTGCTGGACAGAATCGATCCTTCTAGTACTAATAGTACTATAGGGGTGTCTCTGAGACAGAGGCATCATTCACTGACTTCACCGCCTCAGAGACATGTCAGAGAGGACACGGGCGACCCGCTGAGATCGCTTACCCAGGGACTGACAGGGTCAGACTCTTCGGGCTCTCTCAGGCTCTGTGGTTAACCCTGTCCACGGCCCATGCTGCCTCCCTGTCCCCCGAGCCCCCACGATTCACTCCTGAGGGAGGGACACGGGGGCGACTCTCGCCGCCTGGATTGTAGGGCTATGAGGGAGAGCAGGTCCCCCGGGTGCCGGGACGGGGGTGGGCACTCACAGGGAAGGAGTCTCATTTCACCCAACAAGCCTGGCTTGCGGATTGGGAAGCTGAGGCTCAGGCAATGAATTAACTTGCCCCAAACCACACAGAGGGCAGGGGAGTGAGGGAGGAAAAGAATCTCTGTTGGCCGAAAGATAGGTTTGGATAGGTTTTGGACAGTCTCCTCATGTTGCTCTTGTCCCCTTGGGTCCCCAAGGGAAGGGACAAGCGGGTCTCACCACGGGCTGCGCCAGAGCCGTGGCTGCTCGTGACTACCAGGAGGGCAGGAGGGCCTATGGGAAGCCCCGGGTTCTACTCCCCAGTCCCACTGCTCATTATCTGGGTGACCTTTGACCAGTCCCCGACCCTCTCTGGTCTTGATCAAAGCCCTAAGGGGTGAAGACCACATGTACTCCCTTTGGGCTCCGACGCCCAGCACAGGGCCTGGCACATATAAAGTAGGTGTTCCGTGTTGATTGGGGCTGATCATGGATAGTTGGACCTCACAGAGGTTTATCAACTGTTTTTAAAAGCATGGTGTGCTTTGTTCAGGTGATTTCCTGGAAACTCAATATGTAAAGCAGATAAAAGTCATCCTTACTTAAGGGATAGTTGGGGGGGGCGGGGGAGGCCAGGGCTCTCCTTCCTTGTCCCCTCCCTGGCAGCCCCGGAAGCTTCTCCATTGGGTCAGGTCACCCCAGGGTCTCTCCCACCTCTGACATCCTCTGATTCTTATCTCGCACCCCATCTCCCATCTTCTGGCCTAGACTGCCGAGCGTGGAGGAGGCAGAGGCGCCCAGGCCACGAACCTCAGCCTCCAAACATGAGGATGAGGACGTCCAGGCCATCCTCAGGACCCGGCAGGAGCGGAGGCAGAGGCGGCAGGTGGTGGAGCCCGTGCAGGCCCCCAGCCCACCGGAGACAGAGGAGGGAAGGGACGGCTCTGGCCCAGGGCCGGCCAAGCAGCAGCCCCTTGTGCCCAAGAAGGAGGTGGAGCCGCCGCCTCCCCGGAGACTGAGCCGGGAGCGGCGGGGCCCCTGGGCCAGAGAGGAAGAGAGCGTGGTGGCCCGAGAGTCTGAAGGCGGGAAGAAGGAGGCCTCAGAGAAACCCTCGGTCTCGGACAAGCCCCCCGTCCCAGGGAAGACATTAGTACTTGGAAAGAGACTGGTCTCGGAGGAGACCTCCATCTCGGAGAAGGCCCTGGGCCCTGAGAAAACATCTGGGTCAGAGAGAAGAGCCCTCTCAGAGAAGAAGTCAATTCTAGAAAAAACAAGTGTGTCGGACAAGCCACAGGCCCCAGGGAAGACATCAGACTCGGAAAGGAGAACAGTTTCTGAGAAAGCCTCGCTCTTTGAGAAGTCTCTGGTGTCAGAGAAGACCCTGGCCACCGACACGAAGCTGGTCCCAAAGAGGGCGGCCGCCCCAGGGCAGCCTCGGGCAGGGGAGCAGCTGGCCCCTGGGGGAAGCCAGCCTCTCACCACCACGGGGCAGAGTGGGAAGGCCCTCCCCGAGAAGAGCTCCCAGTCCTCGGCCGAGCTGGGGGAGCAGGGGGCGCCGGACCCTCCGACTGCGGCTTCCCGCCTCCCGCCCATCACATTCCAGGTTGGCAGTGCCCCCGCCCCTCCCAGCCCTGCACGTGCCCCTCTCGTCCTGCCCCAGGAGGTCTCTGGCTCCCTTGCTGTTTCCTGTCCTCTCACCATGAGGCCGGCTTGGGCCATTTCCTCTCTCCCTGTCTGCTTCTGGTCACTGTCAGAATAGACACTAAAGCAGGGCAGGCGGCTGGCACCTGAAAAGGGCACCAGCTGTGTGACAGGAAGGACCTGCCCCCTGCTCCCCATCCTCATCCAGGGCCTGGATTTCAGGACCCCAGCAGCCTTTCGGGAAGCCTCAGCTCCTTCCACAAGTTCTGCTGGAAAGCTCTGTCTGGTGGCCCGGCCCCACAGAGCTGTGTTCACTGGCCCCACAGCAGAGGCGGAGGGGCAGGAGGCAGCAGAGGAAGACGGAGGACTGTTTTCTTCCCCTCTTCCTCCTGCAGCTCCTGGGATGGGCCAGACCACACAGGGTTCCCAGGGCGGCCTGGGCTTTGGGCTCCCCAGACCCTGTGTGACACTCCCCCCACTCCATCCAGGTGAAAGTCCCCAGCAAGGAGGAAGAGGTGTCCACACTGTCGCCCACCCAGGCCACCTACAGCAGCTCCCTCACACGCTCCAGCCCCAGGACCATCTCCTTTCGGGTGAGAGCCCGGGGCACCTTTGTCTCCAGTCCACTGGAGGGCAAGCCGGGAAACCAGCATTTATTACAGTATCTGGGCCTTGGGTTAGATACCGAGTGGATCCTTTGGATAGAGAGGGGTTTTGGATTCCCACGAGTGGCCAAGAGCAGATGACCTGCATTAACTGAAGGTGAGCAGGTTCATGACCCCGGGGGGTGGGGGGTGGGGTGGGCAGGTGTGGCTGAGACTGAGCAGCCCCACCTAGTGGGCAAGGCTGGAGCTGCAGTAAGAGGGCACCAGGCAGGTTCAGAGTGCCCGGGGCCCCAGGCCTGCCTTCCTGAGTTCCTGATCTCACCCAGGAGGCTGGCGCAGGAGAGAAGGGTGGGGGCTGAGAGCCTTGAGGCTCTCCCAGAGCTCCCTGCTCTGCCTCTGCTCCAGTAGCACAAGTTGTATGGACTGGGGACTCTCATCTCACCTTCTGGTACTTACTCTTGGTTCCTTGGTTCACTGGGTGGTTCACTGATGTGTGGCTGACTGTGCTTTATGCCTCTGATGTGTCCCAGGCCGTGGGAGGGAAGCTGGAGGCCTGGTGTTGATCAGGGCTGGTGCTCCCTGCACCCCCGCCCCCACACCCCCCCCTCCCCGCCCCCTGGCAGGGCTCATGGGCAGTGGGGAGGCAGACAGGAAAACAGGTGGTCGAGCTGGCAGTGGGGTGGGGCACAGGAGGCTTCTGACCCAGCCTGGTGGGATGGGGCAAGCATCTCCCAGACAAGAGGAAGGCCTTTAATGGAGATTTGGTTGGGGGCTGAGGAGGAGGAGGAGGAAGTATTCGGAGAGCTGAGCCCTTCCCTTGTGGAGGGCCCTGGCCTCCTTGGGACTCTCACTTACTGGAGCCTTTCCTTCTTGTTTCAGATGAGCCCCAGGAAAGACAACTCAGAAACCACCTTAACCCGCAGGTCAGGGGCCTGGAGACTCTGGCTTGGTCTGATCTGGTCACGTTCAGCCTGTGTGTGCTGGGTGCCTGCCGCCTATACTCCCAGGCGGGGCCACAGGGCACCTGAGGACGAAGTGCCATCCTCGGCCAGGGCTCCAGGTCCTGCAGGGAGATTGGACTGACACGAGGGACAGAGGCCCAAGGAGATGGAAGAGGGAGGGGAGGGATCAGGGAGAGCTTCTTGGAGGAGGCAGGCTTGGGTGGGGCTCTGAAGGTAGAGGAAGTTGGGGTGGCGAGGGGAGGAGGGCGACTATGAAGAGTACAGGGAAGGGGAAGGCCCTGCTTTAGCCAGCCTGATGCAGCGGGGAAGGGGGGGCTGGGAATCCA
>CM053618.1:23162948-23188173 GCA_028646535.1 Procyon lotor
GGGCGTAGCCAGCAAGCGTCACCTCTTTGAGAAGGAGCTGGTAGGCCAGAGCCGGGCAGAGCCAGCCTCCAGCCGGAAGGTGAGGGGCACAGGCCCAGCGGGTGTCTTTAGGCTGAGTAGGCCCAAGGCCTCCAGATGCAGAACCAGACCCTGGCCGAACTAGAAAGCTCTGTGTTTTCATGTGTCCGTTTTGGCAGAACCCGCCGTTACCTCGAGGTGCCATTCAGGAGCTCGTCTCCTTAGCCGCACACAGCACTCCCGGCAGGGAGGGGGCGGTCGGGGGCCTTCCCGGGTGTATGCGGCCCGCGCTATGGTGGATATGGGAGCGAGGTAGAATGCTGTCCTCGGACAGCGCCATGCTGTTGGCTATGCTGGCTGCCCCAGGCCCTGAGATACCTGTTCTCCTTTCTTTTCAGGAGAACTTGAAGCTCTCAGGGGTTGTGACATCAAGGCTCAACCTGTGGATCAGCAGGACCCAGGAGTCCGGAGATCAGGACCCCCAGGTGCATTGTCCCTTCCTGAGATCTCGGGCTGTGGGCCTTTGTGGCGGAATGACCTGGGACACAGAGGGAGCAGCCCTGAGGGAAATGGAGACGTTCCGGGAGGGGAGACCCGTGGAGTAGGGAGGGCTGAGCCTGTCTCCAGGAGGCAGGAGAGAGGAGGAGTGGGTCTGGGGTCTTCCCACTCAGGAAGGGGGAGGCCCGGGGACCCCAAGCCCCTCTGCAGTCAGCCTTAGTCCACCCCCCTCCCTCCACGATGTCCCCAACCAGGACGTACGGAGAGAGTCGGCTCCCACCAAGAGGACCCAGTGGGGAAAGAAAGCAGAGTCCTCCCTGGATGCCGAGGTGAGGGGCAGAGAGGGGCAGGCCTTGGGGAGACCCCCCACGGCCACCGCTCCAACTTCATGGTCCCGGTACCCAGAATGTCCCAGTTCTGCGATCAGGCTGGTTTGCCCCAACCTTGAGAACACTGGTCGAACCCCTGAGCTGTCTTCTCTTTCCCCGCAGCTCTGCAAAGCCCCACCCCCTTCAACAAGCAGGTTTGGGACTTCTGACCCCTGCGGGTGTGGGCCTTGGGCTAAGGGATGCCTTCCTGTCCAGAGACCTCTTTTCCCTCCCAGCCCCGGGAGCCTCCTTGCTTTTTCTGACAGACCTCTGCCCTGCAGGTGTGATGAGCCGTGCCAGGATGGACCCGCAACTCTGCATCTCGGGGGCCCTCCCTCAGGCCCAGCCCTGCCGCCAGCAGCACCCCTGTCTCTCATCGCCCCTGCTCCCTCTCTGCCTCTGGACCTGGGGCCGGGAGTGTCGGGGGACTCTGCCACCTCCTCCCCGGTCTAGCTTCTGGGGGCAGGTGTGCCCCGGCCCCTTGTCCCACGGCAGGCACAGGGGGTCCTGGGACCCAGTGTCAGCCTGGGCTCAGCCCCGGCTCTCGTCAGCGCCATGTGGCCTCCACGTCCTGCCCAGAGGTGGCTTCCAGGCCCTGCTCCTTTCCAGGGGCAGGGCGGTGCCTTCCCCAGAGAACTCCAGGATCCCCTCTGCGATCTGCTCCCGGCAGGTGTCTCCACGTGCCTGTGATGTCTCTCCCTCACTGAGGCCTGGAGCCGCGCACCTCTGTCCCCCAGGCCATCCTCCAGCTGGCTGAGGCCCGTCGGGCCCGGCTGTCCAGGTCCTGCCCTGTGTCTTCCATGTGCCCCGTCTCCCCGCTTTGTTTACCTCTCACTTCCTTGGCCTGCTGCTCCGGCCAGGAGCTCAGTGCCGTCTTGCGCACCCCTTCACCCTCTCTCTGAAAAAGCTGTTCTCAGGAAAGAGCTGATAAACTCCTTCACTCTCAGGTGTGACTAATAAGACCTCAAAAATGGATTCCTTCCTGGCAGATTTGCTTTTGAGTGGGGTCGTCTGCGGTGTATGAGGGGATTGTTGTGACTGGATGTGGGGGTCACTCGTCTATCCCTGCAGCCCCCTCTTCTCCTCACAGGGTGGGCTGACACCCTATCCTAGCACGGTGACTTGGCGGGGGGCTGGGGGGGAACCGCCACACTCAGTGCCACGCCTGCCACCAGTGGGTCTCCCGACAGCCCGTCCTCCCCTCCCCCGGTGTCGTGGCCCTCATGAGCTTGGAGAACGCTGAGCTTCCTGAGAATCTAGGACAGACCAAGCTCAATCTGCGTGGTGCTCTGTCAACCCCCTTAAGGCTATAATTTAAAAAAAATGTATGTATGTGTGTGTGTACATATGTGTATATATATGTATGTTATACACACATATATAGTCTTGACTACACACATTCCTACACATATACACTCTCTACACACACATATCTCTATCTCTGTCTCTATCTCTATCCCTGTCTCTATCTCTATTTTTTTCCCCATTTGAACTTGATGACAATTCTTCCTAACTGACTGCCCTGGTTTTACCCAGAACCAGCCGGGGAGTCCTTAGTGCAGCAACCTGCCCTCTTCACTTTGTCCCCTGTCCCCAGGTGTACCTGGAAAACCCCAGGGTTTCTCAGAACACAGCCCTTCAGGGCTTCACCAGGCCTTGGTTCCCCAAGCTTGTGGGTCTGACACGGCCAGCCAGGGGTTACCAGCCTTGTCCTGGCCTCTGTGATTGTGAGTGAGGGCTCCCACCTTGGGTCCTTTGGTCCAGAGGACAGAAGGCCCTCAGGGCCCCATCTGTGCAGACCTCCCAGTGACCCCAAGCTGGCCCCGTCTGCAGCTGCTGGGTCTCCTGTGGCTGGTCCTGAGCCCGAGCAGAGCTGGGGAGAGTGGGACTTGGAGGCCCCGCCCTGTACCCCACTAATTCCCCCAAGGGCTGGAGCTCTTGCAAGAGCTCTATCTCCAGAATTTGAGGACAAAACCAGGGGTGGGGGAGGGGTGTGATGACCATCACCCCAAGACTCAAAGGACCTGGTGGGAACTCAGAGTTCAAACAAGGACCTCGGATTTTTGGGTGCTCCTGTTCTAAACTTTGGGAAGTCCCCTGGCAGGTGCATTTGTTCTGCAGGTGGAACTGTCCTCACGTAGACCTTTCTTGGGAGAGGCTCCCAGAAACCCTCCTCCAGAATGGAGGCCTGGTGGGGGAGGGAGGGGGCTGGCTTGGGCCTGGGTGTCTGAGGGGTCCTGGCGGCTGCTTCCTCAGGGTGTTGAAGCCCTTCATGCCTGCACACCGTCCCCGGGGTGACCATCAAGGGCAGGCTGCAGGGCAGAGTGTTGGGAGACGTAACCCCACGACTCCCTGTCCTTTGCCTTCATGCCTCCCCCACCCCACCTGCCAAAGAGGCCTTGACCTCATTCCTGGCAGAGGGACAGCCACCCAGCGAGGAGACAATTATGTGCCCAAGATGATTTCAGCTGGGGACAGGTGTGAGGACAGCGGGCAGCACGCTGGTGACGGGGTGGCTGAGCGAGCAGGGGAGGACTCAAGGGAGATGACACTAGGCGCCCTCTGGAGACACAGTGGGTCCCCCAACCCATATACCCACCACTCCTTGCCTGCTCTGCTTTCCTGCCCTGGTGACCCTGGGACCCCACACACCTGCTCTCTTGTGGGTCCTTAGAGTTGCAAATAGTGTTGTAGTATATGCTTCTTCTAGCACAACTCGGGGTGAGCACCACCTCTTTGTCTCCTCTTCCCCCAGCTGTTAGCTGTAGGAGGGACTTCTGTGTCTGTTCACAGGGACCAGGCACCCATGACAGCCCGGAAGCAGCCCTGCTGTGTCAAAGTGTGGCTTTGGGAAAGTGGCTTGACTTTCTGCCTGCCTGCTTCTCTGAATTAAATCCCTGCCTTAGAACACTTAGTAAAATGCCTCACACGGTCCACGAGCACCAAGAACCTACTGGATCTTTTCTGGGGGCCTTTGGTGATTCAGGGGTCCAGGGGTCTCCCCAGGCATCTGTGCAAACAAATCACGTTCCGTTGGAAGGACTGTTGGGTTTACGAGGAGCAAGTAACCCACCAAAAGGGGCTCAAGGGAAGGGAAGGTCCAAGATAAGCAATTCCTGACTTCCGGAAGATTCCAGGCCAGGACACAAAGGAAGTCTGGGCCCTGGTGGGCTAGAGAGGAGAGCAAGACCATCAGGTTTTTCCTCATCTCCCAGGGACAGCCCGATTGTTCCCAGTTCCTGTCACTCTGCTCCCTCCACCTACCCTTCTCTGCCTCCCCTCTGCTGGCCCGAAGTCCAGTCTGCTCCTCCAGAATGCTGGCCAGCAGGCATGTGGCCTCGGCTCGCCCTGCCACAGATCTGCTGGGAGAAGCCTGGAGATGGGGAATAGGCCATTGGGCTCCGAAGCCCATGGGGACCACGAAGGGGACAGTTGCAGCAGAGTTGATGGGGCAGGAGTATGACAGCGGAGCTGCAAGCGGAAATCCCGCATTCTCTCAAGAATGGGGGTGGGGGGCGCGCAGAGTAGCTCCCAGGGTAGCAGAACCGAGAAAGGCGGGGGTGGATTCTAGGAGAGGGGGAGACTGGCTTTCTTCACCCACGGAGAAACAGACAAGAGTGCCATCACTGATGGACAAGATCTGGAAGGGCCGGTGGGGTTCGGAGCTCAGGGGCTCACGGGAGGAGGGGGCCTGGCCCAGAGGAGGGTTGTTGCTTCTTCAGAGGTAGGGGAGAGGCCTTGAAGACTCAGAGACATTGGGGGGAAGAGTCAGCTCAGAACTTGCTTTCTCCCTCCATTTCCATCCTGTGTCGAGCCCCAGGATGTCCTAGGCACTGTGCTAGGGGCTATGGACACAGATGTGCAAGCCAACCACAAAACCCCTGGGCCCTGGCCTACGGATCTTACAACCTAGTAGATTTAGCAGATCGTGGTCCTGTATTCCTTCACCTTCAGGCCCTAGGGGGATGAACTTCGGGGGTCCTCACGGCCCCCTCAAACAACCCAGCCCCCTGTTCGAGGAGAACCATCATTCCCGACTGGAAGTGCTACCTTGTATCTGACCCCCTGGAGCAGTCGTAGTCCCTTCCCAGGGAGGAGGGCTTGTCACATGGCTTTAGAGGGCATGAAGAAGACCCATTTTGCAGATGGCCTCACTGAGGCCTGCCGGGCCTGCCCTCAAGGCCACTCAGCCCCGTAGAAATAGCCAGTAGCCTGGAAGCTGTCTTTCCCCCCAGCATCCTTTTCAGTATAGCTGCAGATAAGCCCTTCCCTCTGCCCCCCAGGCCCCTGGCCCAGAGACTCACACAGCGTCTTGGACATTGCCATCTGTCTCCCAACCCCGCTCCCAGCCTGCTGTCCCAGGGCTGGGCCTCTGGCATCTGCTCTATCAGGGTTCTTAAGAGGGCCCGCTGGTGTATGTTACATGGTTGCTCCCCCCTCTGTTCCCTGCGTATCTGGTCTGGCTTTAAATAGCTTATCTGAGCAGCTGGACAACCACATGGGCTTATATGGCGTGGGGTGCCCATTCCCTCGGCCCCGTCCCTGGCACCTGCTAAAATAGCAGCCAACACCCCCCGCGCCCCCGCTGTGTCTCCTGCCGCACATCCCTCCCACCTCGGGGCTTGGCTTCCGAGGCCCCAGCCCACAGGCCTGCTTAAAGCCCTCTCCATCGCCTGCCCTCACCCAGTCCCTGCTGAGGCTGAGCAGATACCTCGGGATCTGTCGGCAGCTGCTAGTGTGAGGTAAGCCTTGGGCACGGCTCGAGATGGGGGAGCAGAGGGGAGAGGGGAGATGTCTTGTGGCCTGGCACCTTTATGCAGAGTCTGCCCGCATCCGCACTATGCAGATGTCAGAGTTGCTGATGGTCAACGTTGCCTCCGGGAAGAGGCCACACTTTTTTTTTTAAAGATTTTATTTATTATTTGACAGAGAGAAAGAGATCACTAGTAGGCAGAGAGGCAGGCAGACGGACGGGGGAAGCAGGCTCCCTGCTGAGCAGAGAGCTTGATGCGCAGCCCGATCCCAGGATCCTGAGATCATGACCTGAGATGAAGGCAGAGGCTTAACCCTCTGAGCCACCCAGGCGCCCCAAGAGGCCACACTTTAGAGGAGGTATCGCAGGCATCGGACTCTAAGACTAGCGCAGTAGGACAGCAGCAACCCTTGGTTAGAAGTTAGAGCCTTGGATTTGAGTCCCAGCTCTGCCACTAAAGATACTGTGTAGCTGGGGAGTCTTGGGTGAGTACCTTTCCCTCCCTGGGCCTCAGTTTCCTCATCTGTAGAATGGACGAGATAATCTCCCAGCCTCTGCCTGCTCTAAAGACAATGAAGCTCTAACCAACAGGGTCTCCCCCAGATTGCTCGGCCCCACCCCTTGCCTCCAGGCCCAGGGCCTCCTAAACCTTTCCAGGCAGGTCCTTCTGGACTCAGAGCAGAGCAAGACTGTGGTCATATCAGTCACAAGTGTCCTGGTGGCCAAATTCTCATGGCCAGCAAGTGGGCAACTGTCTTGGAAGCACTGAGAAAGAGCACACGCCGTGGCAGGCAGGGACCGCCGGAGCAGTCCTGCAAGCAGACAGGAGACATTCATCCGGCTTCCTGAGCCAGCGCCAGCCCGCTGCCCAGAGAGAAAGCACTGCCAAGCAGCATTTGGGGGGCTGATGGTGGCGAGACCCCACCACAAGGTCCTTTCATGGGCTGTGAGCCCAGCTCCAGGGGTTAGAGTCTAGCTGCCCTGCCCCCAAGGTCTCTGGAGTGTGACCCTTGCCCCACCCGATCCCGACATGCCCTGGAGGGACAGACCTTGCTCTGTGTCTAGGAGTGGCAGAGAAGGTCTTATTCCCTCCATTGGTTTTTCGCCTTCTCCTGGGCAGGCCTAGCAAACATCTAGGGAAGCATCTGCCTGGGGTGTAAGGAAATTCAAAGCACATTCCAGGCCTCGTGCAGTTGGGAAGGCACCTGACCTCCAGAATTCCTCCTCTGACCCGAGTCTCACAGGGCAGGTCCTCCTCTCCATGCAGAAGAGGAATCTGAGAGGCTCGGGTTACCCACTGCCCCCCTCACCCCTGTCCCCTCGCTCTCCTGGTGGGCTGACAGCTGCAGGCTTGGGACGGGGTCCAGCTGGAGGTTGGGGACAAGGGCTAAGAGACAGGGCCTACATTCCTCAGACTTGCTCCTGCAAGATGAGAACTTGAAGCTCATCTACTTTATAGATAAGCTCATTAAAGCCTAGAGAGATTAAATGACTTAGCTAAGGTCACACAGCAAAAACCGGGTTTTAAACCCAGATCCTTTATTTTTATTTTTTTTAAAGTAGTCTCTATGCCTGATGCGGGGCTTGAACTCATGACCCTGAGATCTAGAGTCTCCTGGTCTACGGACTGAGCCAGCCAGGCACACCCACATCTAGATCTTTTGACCCTATGGCCAGTGTTCCTTCTGCCTTGTATTGTTTTTGACTTACTCTCCAAGGAAGGTGACCCTGATCTCTTGGCTAGAAACCATCTATGGCAGCAGGTGAGGGTCTGAGTGTGAGGACACAGTGGCCTTGGACATTCTCATTGCCCTGCCAGGGTCCAGACTGGGTCTCATTCCAGAGCTGCAGCCTCAGCCCGTCCCCTGCCCCTTCATCTCTCTTGCCTTCGGGCAGTTGACTTGGCTGCATCCTCTTGGGTGAATTCAAGCCCTTCCCCAGTCTCCATCCTCGCTATTTTTAGGAGTTGGATGGCGCTCCCGGGAGTGGAGAGAGAGCTCTAAGCCGCTCTTTCTTCCTCTGAGCCCCTGAGCCGGTGGCTCTGAGCTGGTGGGAGAGCGGGGCAGGAGAGGAGAGAAAGCTGGAGGCCGCGTGCCCCACGCTGGCACGAATAGCTCCCCTGAGAGATTTCTCTGTCCTCCCCGAGGTGACAGAGTCTTTCCAGGGTGCTCGTCCTGGGGCTACCGCCCTGGGGCTTGGGGCAGTGTGTCTCTGGGGTTTTGGGGGCTCTTCTCTTTGGCCACTCTCATCCGAAGACCCATTTGGAAATGCTCTGGAGTTTGGGGCTTTCTTCAGCACAGGGAGGCTCTATCCTCCAGTGTGACCCCATACACGCCTGCCATCTCTTCTCGCCCACCCCAGCCCAGGGGAACCAAACCAGGGCTCAGAGTTTCTGTCCAAAGCTCTATGTAGACACTCCCTCACATCCCCCACCCTACTCCAGCAGAGGGAGCGGGGGTGGGGGGTGGGGGGAGGGCCTGCCTGGCTACAGCGGCGCTCACCCCGAACCTAGCAGGACCGGACATCTCTGGAGCGGGGTCAGATGAGAAGCTGGCACGAGTCTGCTGTGGGCACCGGGTCTGGGGGACTTCTCCAGTCGGGGGCAGCTGTGAGCAGAGGCTTCTTCAGAGTCCCTCAGCCTGAAAGCGGCTGCCCCTCCCACCCCCCAGCAGGGACTGTCACTGGATGTCCTCACATGGGAGCCTGAGGCGCCACTCCGGGAGGACGGGCAGGGAGAGCTGGAGAGGGTGGCAAGCGGTGCTCTCTCGGTGCCCCTGTCCCCTGTGGCTTGAGTCAGAAGTTACTGGCTGCCGTGCTGGATGCTGGTGGGACAGCAGGCAGGGGCACACGAGAAGCCTCCCGGAGGTGGCCGCCGTCAGTCATTCTGATGTTCCCCTGGCCTCACACCACCTTCTCCCTTTCCTCGCTCAGGCAGATTGACGGCTTTCATACTGCCCACTCTGGGGGGGCCCGCCGGTCACCTTTCAACCTGCGTGCTGTGGGCCCGGGAGGGTTGGCTTAGAATAGGTATCAGTCGGAGGTCTGCTCTGCCAGGTCTTCATTAGCACCGAGCCTCACAGCCACCCCGGAGGAGGAGACATTTCACAGAAGAGGGAACCGAGGGGGAGGGAGGTTAAGTGACCTTTCCAAGGTCACAGGCAACTGTGAGATGGAGTCATGATTCACGACCAGATTTTCTCACCTCTCCATGCGGCCTCTTCCTGTAATTGCACGGAAATACAATAAAACCTGACATCGTCTAGTGCTTTCCACTTTCCTTAGTGTCCACTCATTCCTCATAAAGATCCATAGCCAGGATGTGTGTGCTCTCTCTCCATGGTTCAGAGGGGGTTAAAGACTGGCTCAAATACACTCGTCAAGCTGATGGAAGAGGGTTTGAGTTGTCCTCTCCTATCCCAGCTAAGGGAGTATCTCAAAATGAGTTCCCTGGGCAAACGGTCTTTAATTGGAATTTATATTGTCAATGGGCAGTCCTAAGAAATGACACGGGTCCCTCGTGCACTTTGCCCAGTCCCCCCGCAGTGGTACACTTCCACATCTGTGGTACAGAGCACAACCAGGATATGGACGTGGCTATGCACCAAAGCCTTACTCGGACTTCCCCAGCTCTCCTTGCACCAGGCGTGCGTGAAATTCTGTATGGCATTAACCTGCGTGGGTCTGTGTGTTCATCAGCACACTCAAGCCACCAGACTGTTCCAAAACCGCAAAAATCCCCTGTGCCTTTTTAAAAATTTTTAAGTATTCTCTACCCCCAAGGTGGGGCTTGAACTCACCAAGATCAAGAGTTGCCCACTGCAGTGACTGAGCCAGCCAGGCGTCCCTCCTGGGCGCCTTTTATCACCACGCCCACCTCCCCTCCCCTTCCACCCCACGCAACCCTTGACAAGTGCCAGTCTCGTCTCCATTTCCGTAATTTTGCCGTTTCAAGAATGTTACGTAAATGAAATCGTGTGACTTGGCCTTTTCCTCCTCCAGGAGAGTCATTCCCTGGAGATTCACCCAAGGCGTCCCGCATATCACTGGCTTATTCCTTTTCATTGCCGAGACGTGGTCCACACTAGGGATGTGCCGCAGTCCGTGTAACCAGCCTCCTGGGGAGATATGGTGTGGTGACGAGCAGACCGCACCGTGGGGGCGCACAACTTTGTTGCCCTGAATGCCTGGCAAGGTGGTGGGCTGGAAAGGTTAAGACGCTTTAGAAACATTGTTTTGAGAGTTACAATTTGCACCAGAACAGGGACATTCCAGAGGGTTTGCCTGTTGAGGGGCGAGGAGTGAAATGGACATGGGCTAGTTGCCCTTGTGGTTACTAACCCTCCCCCCGCCAGAGAGGAGGAAGCAGGGTCCTCACTGCAGGTCACAGGGCTGATGAGGGGCAGGCTAGCTTCAGCCCCCCGCCCCCCAAGACCTCTCGGGATGGCAGCCTGGGGTGAGGAGGAGGGGCTTCCCCTTCTGCCCATATTGACATTTTTCTCTTTCTGGAGGGAGAACAGAGACCATGTCTGACATGGAAGAGGTGGCGGAAGAGTGCGAGGAGTGAGTATCTGGAGCTTCCTGTCTGGGGCGCTGGCCCCGCCCCGCCCCTCACACCTGGAGCCAGCTGGGATGGGGAGGGGAGCAGCTGGGCCGCTCTGGGGATCTGACCCGTGCCTCTGTGCCTCTGGGCTGCGGATCCTGGGCTGGCCACAGGCTGGGAGACTTTGGGAAATAAAGAGGCTCAGCTCTCAGGGTCAGCTGGGGTCCCACCTGGCTAGGAGACTCGGAGGCAGAGGAGCTTAGAAGCCGTGTGTCCTGAACGGAGCCAGAGACATTCTGTGACTGTCCCGGAGCCGCAGAGCTGATCACGCCCCAGAAAAGCCAAATCAGAGCTCCCGGCTAGCCCTTCGTCTGAGAGTCATTCTCCCCTCGAAGCGCCCTGTTCACGGCCCTATCTGGGGACACCCTGGGGGTGGGACACTGGCAGCCAATCTAACAGTGATCTCCGGGGGGTGACGCTCACGGGGGAAGAGGCAGAGGTGTCAGGATTCAGAGCTCCTACCCTCGTGGGATTTGCTCCCCTATGGGATTTAAGATGTCAAATGCTGGAAGTAATCAGCCAAGAGCGGCCGGGCTTGGAGGGCGGGCTGTGGGTAGTGTAGGAGCTCTAAGGAGGGGGAGAGTGTCGAGGGCTAGGGTAGTCAGGCTTACCTGTGTCGGATTTGGATAGGGAGAGAAGGGGGAGGGAAGAGTGTTCTAGGGCACAGCCTGGCACAGCCCAGCGCAGGGAGAGAGTGGTAAGTGGACAGACTCTGGAGCGACCAAGCAGAGGTTTTGGGGGGACGATGGCAGGAGGCCCCGGATGAGAAGACTGAGCCCACTAGGGGGTACTTTTGTAGGTGGGCCGAGGAGGCTGAGCTCCACAAGGCAATGAGGGAAATAAAGAATGGACTTATCTTTAGGAAAAGACCAGTGTGTGCCTGTGGGGTGTGTGTGTGTGTGTGTGTGTGTGTGTGTGTGTGTGTGTGTGTGGTGTGCTACTGACAGTCCCCTTCTGCACCGCAGGGAGCAGGAAGGTAAGCCCACACCCGTGTACTCATTTGGATGAAGGGCAGCCTGGCTGGAAACTGACCCACCTCTTGTCTCCTCTCTTGCGGCCGTGGTTTTCTCTCCTGAGCAGAAGAAGCTGTGGAAGGTACGGAGCTCGGGCAGAGGGAGGGCCAGGAAAGAGAGGTCCCGGGAACCCAGTACCCTGTCACTGCCCCTCACTCCCAGCTAAGCCAAGATCCACGGCTCCCAACTGGGAATCAGTCCTAGCCTCGGGTGCCTAAGTCTTGCAAAAGGTTTAAACCTGCCTCAACTGTCCATTATTTTGTTCACACAGAATCACCGTTTTTCCAATTAATTATTTTTGATTTTTTTCTCTAATTATTTTTCCCATGGAGAGTTTTAAATGCATGTACAAGTAGCAAAAAACAAAATTATGCACAATCCCCCACTTCCCCAAGCGCCCAGCATCTGGCTTCAATAGTCAACTATGGCCAATCTCTTTTCATCTAGGTTTCATCTCCCTTCCATTATCTTACAGCCGACATCCCAAATCATCTGCACACATCATATCATTTCATGCTTCGGTGGTTCACTAGGTATCTCTACAAGATAAGCACTGTTTAAAGAAAAACATAACCATGACACCATTATCACCCCTAAGAACATTCAACTTAATAATTTTCCAAATGAGATTATGGAAGCGTTCAGTTATCTGAAACATTTTTTTTTTTAAAGATTTTATTTATTTGACAGAGAGAAACACAAGCAGAGGGAATGGTAGCAGGAGAAGCAGGCTTCCTGCAGAGCAGAGAGCCCGATGCGGGGCTCGATCCCAGGACCCTGGGATCTGACCTGGGCCGAAGGCAGACGCTTAACGACTGAGCCACCCAGGCACCCTGTTATCTGAAACATTTTTAAAAAGATTTTATTTATTTATTTGAAAGAGAGAGAGAGAGAGAGCACGAGTCGGGAGGGGAAAGGTAGAAGGGGGAGGACAAGCGGATTCCCCGCTGAGCTCGGAGCCCGACGCTGGGCTCAATCCCAGAGATCATGACCCTGAGACCACAACCTGAGCCGAAACCGAGATTGGACGCTTAACCGACTGTGCCACCCAGGCGCCCCTCTGGAGCACTTTAGATAAGCATGAAGACATCATTGTCTTTTGAAAGTCTGTTCTGACCCATAGACCGGTTCCTACTCTGATCTATTCTCACAATTCTTTTCTCGGAGTGAAGGAACACACTAACCATTCCCTCCTCCTGAGCACTCGACACATGGAAGTGACTAAGAGGCCTCACTCCGGACCCCACCCAGCCCCCCAAGTGGCCCAGAATGGCCCTCCATCCCCTCAGGCTTTAGCGTCCCAGGCGGGCTCCATCTTGCCCGTAAGAGGCTCAGCGAAGTCTCATCAGTATCACGTCAGCACATGATGTGTGGACATCAGAAGGGGCTTCCTAAAGGTCTAGGGAGAGAGCCAGGAGCTTCAGGAGCTGTCCCCTCCTTCCCCGCACCTTCTAGGGAAAATGAGGAGCCTCTCACACATTGACGGCTGTTCCCGGGTGCCTTGCCAAAGAGTAGACCCCAGAGAAACTGAGAGGGGACACGGGAGTCACTTTGGTTTTCAAGGAACACCAGATATGTCAGAATCTATCTGAAATGCTTTTTGAACCAAAAATCTAGCTGGCCCCAATTTTTGCTGTGTTCCCTGCATACGCTCTCGGTACGGTGGATTTTCCTCCGCTTTCCAGGACTTGCCAGCTCGGGAATTTTAGGGGGTGTTATTTGAGATACAGACCTTTGGATCTGGGACTAATCTGCCTGCTACAAAAAGTAGGCTTGGGCTGTGAATTAACAGAACCGTTCTCGGCTGCGATGGTGGCCTGAGCTCCATGCAGCATCTGCTTTGCTTGCTCTGAGTGGACCCCGCCTGCCTCTCACATAGCTAAGTCCCTGGCTGGAAATGACCAAGGACGAGCAAGGTCGAAATGGATAGCCACTAAGCCGAGACACAGAGTACCGATGGCTGTGAGCCCCTCCTTCGGGCGGGGGTGCGCAGACTGTGTGCAGGTCTGTTCCCTCGGCGTTAGATGCTGTGCCTTCCTTAGACGGGGGTTCCGTCCTTCACCCAGACTAGGCGAGTCCGCCGCGTGCCAGGCTCTCCGGTGGGGCTTTCAGAACTGTGACTCCTGGAAACTGGAGATGTTCTGTGAGATGCCCGAGAGGCTCACTCAGGGTGGGAACATGGGAGAAGCTTGATGGCCGGGAATTATTCCCGCTGTGCTCTCGGGGGGCCCCCGTCTTCATGTCTAGAGGCAGAGCAGGAAATGGCCAGTTCCCACTTACTGAATGTTACTGAATGACCCCCCCCCCCCCGTGCCAGGTCGCTGCCAGGTGCGGCGCACACGGGAGATCATTGCGTCCTTACAGCTGTCCCGCTGCTCCCGTGCCCGTCCTTCTGCTCCCAGACTAACCTGTCTCGCTTCTCCCCTTCGCTGCGGCCACTTCCTGACCCCCAGAAGAGGAGGACTGGAGAGAGGACGAAGACGGTAGTACAGCTTTTACTTTCCTGTGCCTTCTGCTCCCTGCTGTCCCGAGCCGGGCCCTGTTCTGCAGCAGAGTGGGGGGTGGGGGAGAGGGACAGGTGTGGAGTGGGTCATTCACTTCCTCCCAGCCTCAGAGGGGCCAGACCACTGCTCCTTACCCTCGTTCCTGATCTTTTTTCTCCTGGGCTGGGTGGTGGGAAGGACCTGGGCTGGCTTGATCCCCAGCCTGCTCTGAATGTGACTGCAGAGGGGGACTAATGTCTGGAATGAGTGGCCTTTCTGCCCACCCCCCCCACACATACTGGGCCCTCCCTCTGAGTTGGACAGCACCCCGGGGGGGTGGCCTGGGCGTGAGGGACCTGGGGACAAGTTATCTGAAGAGCAGCTGGGGGAACTGGAAATAGCCAGAGCAGAAAGGACATGACGTCAGCCTTCAAATGTGCACTGCTGTGGAGTGGGGGAGGGGGCTGGACTTGTTCCCGGCCCCCGGGGACAGGACTAGGGCAAGGGAGACAGACCTGGGCTGAAGTTTGGTAAGAGCTTTCTCACAGCGATGTCTCGAGATGCGGTGAGGGGTCTGGGGAGGCCCAGAGTGCCTCGGCGAGCGTGTTTCCTGACCACTGGCTGAGGCTGAGGTGCATTCTACAGAGAACCAAAACATTAGATGGGGTGAGGACAGGGGTTAACAAGATGGCCTGAAGAGGACCCCCAAACTGGGCATACTCTTCCTGGTCAGCCTTCTACTCTCACCCCTCTGGAAAGATCTTCTTTGAGGTAAGGAGACTGTGGGGATCAAAGAAGAGGCATCCCAGGCCCAGACCTAGGAAGAGAGGACAGAGTGCCTCAGGTGGAGTGACTGGTGGCTGGTGTTTCTTTCCTGGCGGCCCCTCTCTCTCCCACGCTGAGGCCTTTCTCCTCCCCGTGCCCAGAGGCCACATGTCAGCCTGTCGGTCAGCAAGCGTTCCCAAGCACCTCCTCCAGGCAGAGCCTCGTGCCGGGTGTCCTCCTGTCTTATCTGTCTACTCCAAGTGCCTGACTTGGGTGGGGTCCGTATCCTGCCAAGCCAAGGGATGAAAATAGAAAAATCCTACCAACTCTCTGGACAGCACAGCGGTCTACACGGCGGGCACCTACCGCCTATAGCCCACCCACCCATAGTCTTGCTGTTTCGGTTTCTTTTAGAAACAGATGAAGGGTCCCTAGAGTTCCTGAATCCAGGACAGGAGCTTCCCCAGCAGGGTACATGCTGTGGTGTCAGGTCCCTGGGTGGAACATTCCAGAGAGAGGCTGGGGAATAGGGTGGAGTCACATTGCCAGGGGGGCTGCTGGGGAAAGGCACTCAGTCAGACGGAAACAGCTGGCCGCCAGCCCTTCCCACCCCAGCAATGAGCCTTGCCAGGCTGCAAGCCCTCCTCTGCTACCTGTAGCTCCCGCCACCCCCAACACGCAGCTCCCCAACTTCTAGCCCTCCCACTGGCTTTCAGGGACAGAAGAGATCTCCTGCTCAGAAAGGCCCACTCCCAATTCCCAGACTCCAGGAGAGGCAAGTGTGGAACAAAAGGACTCTTTACAACCCTGACCGTGCCCTCTGTCATGGTTGAGCAGGGTCAGCAAACATTTTCTGTAAAGGAGCACCTAGTAAATATTTTAGGCTTTGCGGGCTACACAGTATCTATCTGTTGGCACTAGTGAACTCTGCTGTAGTAAGGCAAAGGCAGCCATAGGCGGTATATAGTGAATGGACATGGCTGTGTTCCAATAAAACTTTATTTACAGAAACGGTCTAGGGGCCAGATTTGGCCCTTGGGCCATATAGTCTGCCAACTTCTGGTTTAAACCCAGAATTCAGCAGCTGCTTGTCATTCATAATCGGTGGCCCCCAAATTCATCTGGATCCTGGATGTGGCTGACCTCAGTCCCTAGACTTCTCTGGTCTGGTCTGCCTGCTAGCATAAGTAGGGGCTAGGTGTTCACTGTGTCTGGCTCGCTTCTGCAGAGCAGGAAGGAGCGGCGGCGGAAGAGGAGGTGGTGGAAGAGGCTGAAGGTGAGGCTGAGACGGAGGAGACCAATGCAGAAGGTAAGGGTCTGTCTGGGGTGAGGGCGAGGGGCTTTGACCTGGTGCTTCGGGGCTTGGCAGGAGCCCCCAGAGGCACTCCTTTGGCTCTAGGAAATCTACCTGGAACCCGCGTTCCAGCCTGTGCAGCAGAATGTCCTGGGCTGGGATTCAGCCGCCCATGGTCCAGTCAATGACCTTGACTGTGTGCTCCTTTTGTGTGAGGCAGAGCCTTGGGCTCAGGGGCATGTGTGTGACCATGGGAGCCATCAGGGTGCGCTTTGGTTAGGACCTATATGTGGGGAAGACTCTTGGCAGGGGGACTTGAGCCTAGAACAGGGGTCTTACTGATGTCTCATGTTCTGTTTAGGAGATGGACAAGAAGGGGAGGCTAAAGAAGCTGAAGGTAAGGACTGTTGGACATCAGTAGAGGTATTGGGTATCAAGGGAACCCCTATAAGCAGCTTTAGGGGAGACTGCCCACAGGGCTCCTTCCAGGGAGGTGGGCGAAGAGGGGTTCAGGGGAGGGGAGGACAGAAGCTGGTGACCATGAGGCTTTGGGTGTTGGACCCCAAACCTCTGTCCCCCTCATTCCAGAGAAGTTGCTGGGGTGGTGCCCTGTGGGAGAGGGGACCAATGTCCAGTCCTCGATCTGGGCAGGGCCCCCAGAAGTCATCGACACATACAAGGTTCCTGGAACTCAGGCAAAATCACTTGTAAGGTGTGGTGTCTATAGGATAAAATCCCAAGACATGGATGGTCGATGTGCTGGGTCGCTGCGGTGGTCATTGTCACGTGTCAGGCTTTGGCAAGGGTGCAGTGGTCCCAGTCACGTCTCTGGGGGCAGGGGGAAGGGCAGCTGGCTGGGTCTTGGCATCATGCCCATCAGCTTCCCCCTGGTGGCCAGGAAGTCCAGGGAGCAACCAATTAGGCAGAGACCTGGGAGGCGACTCTAGGGCCAGGATCCCCTGGGACAGTGCCATGGGACCCCGCCTCACTGGGAAGCAAATCTGCCTTGTGCAGAACTGGTGAATGAGAAAAGGCTTGGAAGTTCTCTCTGGGAGTGTGTGCTTCCCGTTAGGGCCCAGCTGTGCCCTGAGATGTTGCCCCTGAGAGCTGCTATGGAGAGGGAGTCTGTGACCCTGCTGCTTTAATTTTTCGTGCTATTCCTGGAACTGGGGATCCCTGGGGCTGGAAGGAATGTACTGTGCAGATGGGGAAATGGAGGCCCACGGGTGCCCAGCTCATCAGGGGCAGACCTGGGACATCTCGGGCCCCCTGACCCTGTGGCTATGTGCTTCTCTCCTCTCCAGATGGCCCAGTGGAGGAGTCCAAACCAAAGCCCAGGTGAGTGGGACACAGCTATGGTGAAGCCCTGATGGATGATTAGGGCAGGACAGGAGTGCAGTATGGCACAATGGACATGGGCCGGAGGCTGCGACAGGCAGAGGCCACCATGTATGGTTGTACAGGTTGTGTACTGCACAAGAGTCGGCCTGAGGGAGACTGGGGGCTGAAGTCCACCCCGCACTCCATTACCAATTGCATACCCCATCATGGACAGCACTGTGTTCATCTAGGGTAAAGGGGTGGACTAGTTGTGACCCTGGACTGGTGCCCTCTCCTATCCCACAGCACAGCTGGAATACCTTCCTCTGTAGGTGAATTGGGACCAGAGGGAAGAGGGAAGAAAATCTGGGGGAGCCAAGCAATGACATGTGCCAGCCTAGGTGGCTTCACAGTGTTGCAGAAGGGCAGGGCAGGGTGGCTTGGGGCCACACAAGTGAAAGCACCTGCAAGCTGTGGGTGTCCAGTGGGGCGACGGGGGTGGGGAAGACGGCGAGGGGGCGGGGGGGGGGGGGGGGGGGGGGGGGGGGGGGGGGGGGGGGGCAGCAAGGGTTTCCCTTCCTGCGATGCTCAACCTGTCAGCAGATGGCGTCTCCGCCCACACTTGCAGGCTTCTCCCCGTTTCCGTGGGGCCTCCTGAAACCAGCCCCGGAGACAATCCCAGCTCTGCTCATTTGTCTGGTGCCTTTCCCTTTCCAGGCTCCTGAATGGACACTGCAGTATCTCATTTCCACCCCACCGAGACCTGAGGGCAAATGGGGAAACTGAGGACCAGAGCCCACTGGCCTTGGTGTCACATCACAAGCATGTGTGGGGGTGGGGACCAAACCATAGGACTCGAGGGCCCATGGAAGATTCTGTGGGGTCAGCCGCATGTGCTGTGGCTTCTCCACTTCCCAGCTGTGTGGTTTTGAGCACGGCATGACCTCTCTGAGCCTCAGGTGTCTTTGACAAGATGGGGGGTCCCTATGTCACAGGTGGACGGGGAGGAGGGTGTCCCGGGTGTGAGGCTGTCCTCGATGGGGGTGCGCTTTCACTGTTGCGGCCGTGCTTCTGCAGGAAGAAGGGCCCTGCCTGCCCGGGGCACCCATGGTCCCCCTGATGACATTCATGGAGTCCTTCCTCTTCTCTCCAACAGGCCATTCATGCCCAACTTGGTGCCACCCAAGATCCCGGATGGGGAGAGAGTAGACTTCGATGTGAGTGTGCCTGCAGGGAGAGCAGGCCCAGGCTGGCAGGGGTCGCAGGGGCCCCGGGGAGACCTGGGGGGGGCTGGCGGGGGGCGGGGTGGGGTGACGTGGCAGGTGGGATGGTGCTCGGCACAGGCCTGGCTGGGCACTATCCTGGGTTCAGGCCCCCGGGGCCCTTTCCCCGGCCGGGCCCCCAGCCTGCCATCCCTTCTGCTTTGCGGAGGGTGCCACCTGCCCGGCCACCTACCCCCTGAACCTGTGGGCACGGCAGCCCCTGAGCCTGTCGTGCGTTCTCAGGACATCCACCGGAAGCGCATGGAGAAGGACCTGAATGAACTGCAGACGCTGATCGAGGCTCACTTTGAGAACAGGAAGAAAGAGGAGGAGGAGCTCATCTCACTCAAAGACAGGATTGTGGGTGTCCAGTCTCCCATGGAAATGCCCCCGGAGGCCACACCCTCTGTCCTCTACGCTCTGCGTGAGGCCCCGCCTCCTCCAGGCAGCCTTCCCTGGGGCCCTTGGCTCTCCCTCCGGATCCCTGCGGCCAGGAGCCGCTCCGGAGGCCCTGCATGGGGGTGTCTCGGGTCCCTGCCCTCGCCCCCCACCAGACTGGGTGGTTATTGGCGGCTGGAGCTGCTGATCATCCCTGGGCGCCCCGGCTCTGGCTGTCGGATGACCGGTCAGAGGGCTGCTGTCCTACCCCCCAGGGGACCCAGCTCCCCCTGCTGACACAGGGAGGATGACGGGGCCTCTGCTGGGGAGAGGGGAGGCTATGTTGATTCCTTTGCTTTTCTCTCCGCCACACTCCCCACCGCGTTGGCACAGGCTGCGCGGCTCGGGCTGGCCTCCGAGGATTTGGCCATCTGTCGGTGAGCCCGGGGCAGCTGCTGGGCCGGGCCGGCGTGGGGCCGGGGGCCTAGCACTCAGGGCAGACAGGAGAAGCCCGCCTGACATTTTTCAAATTGTTGAGGACAACCCCATGATGAGTGACGTTCAGCGTTGGTCCTCTGCACGTGCCCGCCTGTCTTTATTTAGCCTGGGCATCCTTCTGAGCGGGGCCGCCTGTCCAGGGGCCGGCTCTGTCCCCGTGCTCAGAGCTGGCTGCGAGCCGCAGCCCTTGGGGGCAGCCGAGACTTGGAGGGGAACAGCCCCCGTGGGTTCCCTCTCCCCGCTCCCCCTCGAGGGCACCCGGGAGGACCCCTCCTCCCTGCGCACGCCCTGGGCAGGCTTGGCCTCTCTCCCCACAGGAGAAGCGGCGGGCCGAGCGGGCGGAGCAGCAGCGCATCCGGAACGAGCGGGAGAAGGAGCGTCAGACTCGCCTGGCTGTGAGTGACCCCTGGTCCGGGGCCCACAGGACCCCTGTGCTTCCAGCTCCTTCCAGGCCCCCCCGCCCCTCTCTCTTCATACACATTGATTCAGTCCATGAGCCCCTGGTGAGTGCTGGGCCCTGTTGGGATTCTGGTGATACACAGTAAACAGGACAAATGTCTGGGTGCTCCTGAACTTACTAGGTGAGTTCATAGTAAGTACGTAGTTACGTACTATGTCGTAAGACGCTCCGTCCAGCAGTTTCACGTCTGGGTATTTACCCGAAGATGAAACCACAAATTCGGAAAGATACCTGTGCCCCATTCAGTGTAGTCTATTCACAGAAGCAAAGACATGGACGCGAGCCAGTTGTCCATCAGTGGATGAATGGATAAAGAAAATGTACACACACACACACACACACACACACACACACACAGAGAAATATTATTACTCAGCCATAAAAAAGAAGGAAATCTTAACATTTATGAGAACATGGATGGACCTTGAGGGTATTACGCAAAGTGAAATAAATCAGACAGTGAATGACAAATGATTTCACTTACATGTGGAATTTAAAATGAAACAAAGCCAAAGGGCGCTTGGGTGGCTCAGTGGGTTAAAGCCTCTGCCTTCGGCTCAGGTCATGATCTCAGGGTCCTGGGATCGAGCCCCACATAGGGCTCTCTGTTCGGCAGGGAGCCTGCTTTCCCCCCCTCCACCCCACCTGCTTGTGATCTCTCTGTCAAATAAATAAGTAAAATGTTTAAAAATAAATAAAATCAATAAAATGAAACAAAGCCAAAAACAAAACACCAAGCTCATAGATGCAGAGAACAGACTGGTGGTTGCCAGAGGCAGGGGGTGGGGGTGGGCAAAACGGGCGGAAGGTGTTGAACGGTACAAACTTCCATTATAAGACAAGAACGTCCTCCCCAGCCCTCCTCCCTGCCCATAGGCCGGCTCCCTGGGAACAGAAGGTCCCATGGCCCTCTTCCCCTGTTGCTGCTGGCGGGCCTTCTGGAGCAGCAGGCCTCTTTGAGGGGTTCCCTGCCTGAGGGGGTGACAGGATCCACACTTGGGAATTATTCTTCCCTCATTCGTCAACAATAGTCTTCACAGCTCCCGTGGGCCAGGCCCCGTGCTAGGGGGTCCCCTCCGGGGGCTTCATGCCTGGTGGAGAGAAAGCTCCGCTTCACTGACCTAGAGAGACCCCAGACTTCAGCCCAGTGTCAGGGTTTGTGCCCCTACCCCTGATGGGCTCTCTTCCTGTCCCCTGGGAACCAGGAAGAGAGAGCCCGACGAGAGGAGGAGGAGAACAGGAGGAAGGCCGAGGATGAGGCCCGGAAGAAGAAGGCTTTGTCCAACATGATGCACTTTGGGGGCTACATCCAGAAGGTAGGTCAGGGAGCAGCAGCTGTCTTCAGGGGGTCCTGGGGTATGGGGAGGAGCGGGGTGTCCACAGACTTCAAGTGGGATCCCGGGAAGAAATTCCCATCTGCGTGTGAGAGACCGAGGCCTCCTCCTGCCCACGCCCGCCCCCCACCTCAGCTGGCTCTCTGCCTCACTGTGGCTTTCCCCAGGAGGGGACTGCAGACAGAGCCCCCCCACCCCCCATGTCAGCAGTGCCTGGGGGCCCCCAAGGTGGATGGTGTGCCCGGAAAAGCCCTGTGCCTCAGAGCTCTGGTGGGAGACCCCGATCTGCCACTTACAGCTGTGTGGCCTCGGGCAACCTCAGAGCCTCAGTTAGCGCATCTGTAAAGTGGGTTTTCTGTTGTCTGCCCTGCGGGCTCGGAGCTCAGATGGGATAACGAGGCAGGCAGCTGTGAGGTGGTTTATTCCCGTGGACTCCCTCAGCTCCTAATTTCTGTGCCTCACTCCTGCTAGGTTCTCCATTCTCAGGAGAGGAGAGGAAATATAAAATTGATTTTCTCTATGCAGTGGAGAGATCAGAACATTTTCTTAGGTTTCTAAAGTCCCCCACTCAGAACCAGACCAGCCTGCCTGCCTCCACCCCAGTGACCACGGCAGCCAGACTTTTGGCCTGGGCCCGCTCTCAAAACAGTCCGTGCCTCCCCCCCAGCCTCCTGTCCTAATAAACAAGGTCGCCTACAATGAGCGTGTGAATCACCTTCTCCTTCTCCCCTGTCTCTCTGCCTTCGCCTTCGGCCCGTGCTCTGCTCTCTCTTTGTGTCTCTGTCCCCGGTCTCGTTCTTTCTCTCTGGGTCTTTCTCTCATGGTGCCCTGGCTCTGCAGGCCCAGGTGGGTACAAAAACCTCTAACCCTCCTCCTCCTCCTCATGGTTTTGGGGGGCTTCCGGGGAGGAGAGGGTCCCTGGCTGGAGGGGCGGAGTGTGGAGAATGGGTTAGTGGGAGGAGGGAGCGGGGAGAGAGATGGAAGAATTTGGAGAGGCAAAGGAGTAAAGGACTGAACCGGCCCTCCTGCCCCTGCCTCAGTTTCTCCTGGAAATCCAGGCCGTTGGTGGTGGGGGTGTCTCAGGAAGAAGAGGATAAGGACCTGGCCCTTCTGCAGTCCTTGTCTTACTCCCTATTGGGTTTTGGGAGGGTTAGGGGAGAGGCCAGGGTGTTCTCTAGCCAACCACTGCTCCTTGTCACCCTCTCCAGACGGAGCGGAAAAGTGGGAAGAGGCAGACGGAGCGGGAGAAGAAGAAGAAGATTCTGGCTGAGCGGAGGAAGGTGCTGGCTATCGACCACCTGAATGAAGATCAGCTGAGGTGGGGGCTGGTGGTGCTCAGGGCATTGGGTACCCCCCCACCCCCCGCCCCGCAGGGAGGGCAGGTGGGGCAGAGGGCACCTCTCACCATGTGCCACCAGAGGGCGCTGCCACACCACATATTTTTTCCCAAAGACCTCCTGGTGGGAGTGGAGTTGGGCGGGAGCTAGCCACGGACTGAGCAGGCACCTCGCCCCCTGAGCTTCTCCTTACCCACCTGCACCCAAGTGGTGGGAAGGGGGATTGGACTATGCTCCACAGTGCTAGAAGGGCTCTTCCCTCTCCGTCCCCACCCCCAACTCTGCCCTAGCAGCCCCTAGCCCTGGGCACTGCCATCTGGGCCCCCTGTCGAACCAGGTGGGCTGGGGGTCCCCTTAGCAGGCCTGGAGGGGGGAAGGAGGGCTGGGGCCTCTGGGGGCTGGGTCAGATTTGGGATAAAGGCTGATCGATGAAGGCCCTGCCTTATTGTTCCCTATCCCCTCCCTCCCCATCCTCCCTCTGGCCCGTGCAGGGAGAAGGCCAAGGAGCTATGGCAGAGCATCTACAACCTGGAGGCAGAGAAGTTTGACCTGCAGGAGAAGTTCAAGCAGCAGAAATATGAAGTGAGCCTACTCACTGCTCCCCTCCCCCATCTCGTCCCTGCTCCCCTCCCCCATCTCGTCCCTGCTCCCCTCCCCCATCCCATGGTCCTCCTGGTTTGGGTCCCACATTGCTGCTGCCAGTCAGGCCCCTTTCCCCTGTCCCTGTCACCCATCCCCCAGGCCAACTCACACCCCTGCTCGGGTGTTTTGTCCCTGACAGTGCCCGGCGCCCACAGCTTGTTGGAGAAGTCTAATGGTTCACTGGCTAGGGCTGGGCAGACTCATTTCTGGGGTTCCAGCCCTGGGAGGGGTCTCCCTTCCTTCTGCCACTGAAGGCCTTGAGGCAGCAGCTCAGCTGCACAGACCCAGATGGGAGGCACAGGATGGGCAGAGTGACGCCTCCTGGTGCAGAGGAGGCCTCACCAGAGACACGGCTACTTCACGTCTCCCCACGGACCCCGAGGCCCTGGTGTGGGCACAGCCATCTGAGCCTCAGACTCCCAGCCTCGAGGGGTCTCAGGTGCACAGAGAGCAGGCAAGGACCGGCTCAGCCAGCCCAGGTCCCGCACGTTTCCCCAGAGGGGCCCTTCTGCCTCGCGGAGTCCAGCTTCCCTTTCAGGGCCTGCTTTCCTGCATCTCCCGTGTGACAGGCACATCCTCTGAGCCCTGCTCAGGCCCCCGTGGCTGCAGAGAGGCAATTCTGTGCGGTGACAGCGAGCGGGGACTGTGGAGCCCCTGCCTGGGTTCTGTAGCTAGCTCTGCCCACACCGGCTGCGTGACCTTGGGCAGTCACTCACTTTTCCTTGTTTCCGTTTCCCATCTAAACGACAAGGGTGCCAGCAGGCCCTGTCTCACCGGGCTATTGTGAGAGCTACAGAGATAATAACAGTCACAATAACGATAACAACGTGTTCCAAGCACTGTTCGAGCGCTTCTCCATGTATGAGCTTCTACCTCATAGTCGTGCTATGGGTTCCTATTTGGGAAAGTGCTCATAACGGAACAGAAAGGGTTGGGCAGCCGCCCCACTAAGTGCTCGGCAGGTATTAGCTGCTATTACGGTCTCTCCAGCCTTGGCCTCCCTCCCTCCCTCTGGTTCCACATTTAACTGCAGCGGGCCAGCCCAGCTTCGATTTGGCCGAAGTACAGGGCTGTGAACTGTGGGTGTGGGGCATGGTGGGTGCTGCCCCTCTTGAGCCCCTGGGCAGGAGCGCCTGGGGGAGGGGGGCTATCTCAGGCCGGGCTGGGGCTGTTCCAAGGGCTTCCTGAGGCCCAGCCTTGCACCAGATTCTCAGAAGGCCTCTTGATGCCACCTTTGTCCCCAGAGTAGCCCTCCGTGGCTCTGGGACCCCACAGTGACAGGCCAGTGGGGTGACTAGGAAACCTCTCCTGTGTGGGGGACCAGGGCCCCTTTGGGTTCCTAACCATTCTGACCCTCAGAGCATTGCTGCTCTGCTGGCCTCCTCTGCGCCTTCTCCTCCTCCCTCCCCTCCCCTTCCCCTCCCTTCTCTTTCGCTCCTTCTGCCTTCTCCTCTCTCCTTTTCCCCTCCTCCCCCCTGCTCCACAACTGTGCTAGGCCAGCTTCCCCCTCAGCCCCTGTCATCTGGGACCTGAGTCTCTGAGCTCCGAAGTTACTCTGTCTTTCCCACTTACAGATCAATGTTCTCCGAAACAGGATCAACGATAACCAGAAAGTGTAAGTTTCTAGGTCCTTCCATCCCCCAGCCCTGCCTCCTCCTTGCCTGTGTCCCAGTGGTCCCATTTCTCCTTTGAGGGGTCTGGCTCCCGCTCCTGCCCCTCCCCTTCAGGGCATGGGCTGCTCTCTCCTTGGGCTCCCTCGTGGCCACTGCTCAGTGGGGAATGGAGTGCAGGCCCCCGAGGACTCCCTCCAGCCCGAGGCTGCCACCCTACTCTGCACCCCCCAACCCTCAGCCTTCCCCCTTCTGCCTCCTCCCTGTGGAGACCCGCTGCCTGGTCCCACTTCCGACTGGGCCCACTTCTTTTGCAGCTCCAAGACCCGGGGGAAGGCCAAAGTCACTGGGCGCTGGAAGTAGGAGCATCGGTCCCCTCCACCAGAGATCCCCGCTGCGTGCCTGCCCTGCTCGTCCCCAGCTTCGGGGGCCCTCCTGGGCACCGCAGGCAGACTCGGGTCTGGAAGCCAGGAGCCACCCAGCCCGGAGCTGCTGTTGGTGCCGGCGCCCCCCCACGCCCCCCACGCCCCCCCACACTCCCTACGTCCCCCCACACCCCCACACGCCCCCACACGGCCCCACACGCCCATAA
>CM053618.1:23188673-23216974 GCA_028646535.1 Procyon lotor
CTTTCATACAAGCAGAGAGCACCCTTGCCCCCTCTCCACCTACCCAACCTTTCCCCACCCCTCAGGACCTGGCTCCAGGGGCAGTTTCTACAAGAAGTCTGGGGGCCTCCTCCTGAGCCCCCACGGTTTCCTCGGACACTGCCCCCCACGCTGCCTTGAGAGCCCCACACTGAGGCCCATTCACCCCGGGCTTGTGATTCACAGAAACCAGGTCGGGCTGCCTGGCCTCGCCCTCCCTGCCTGGCGGCCTCTTCAGCCCCACCCACCTGCTCGCCCCGGTTCTCAGCCCCCACCCCGACAGCTACACGAATTTCAACCGCTCTCAGCTGAAGACTCAGGAGAAAAACGTTTCCATCTTGTGCAAAGGCCCCCTCCCCCCACACCTCCGGGGGAGTCGCCCTGCCCCACGGCCCTGCACTCAGCGCTGCCAGCCACACCAGCCACACCAACCACACCTTCAGCACTCCCGAAGCAGTTTCCCCGGTAAAGTCAGGCCTGGGCAATGCAAATCTGCGGGAGGCGGTGGGGCTGGGTTGCTCTTCAGGAAAGAGGAGGGCGGGCCGGGAGAGGCAGTGAGATTCCCTGGCTGGCTCCAGGGCTCAGATTGCGCTGGGCTTGTGGAAGGTGGGTCAGGGAGACTTGTTTAGCATGGAGCTGCCTCAGCCCCCCCCATCCCCACCCACCCCTACCTTGCCAATTCCCCAAAGAAGCCAACCTCCTGGGGGACAGGTCCCTGAGGATACAGGAGGGGGAGGTCGCTTCATTGCTTCTTAGTGGTCATGGACACACAGAGTCTTCCCTCTGAACTTGACATGGAAGCCCCTCTGGCTCCACATCTCTCAGCTACTGGGGTCCAGGGGCGGTGGTGAGCAGTGGACTTTACTGGGAGAGACCGGATATAATTTATAAGCCGGCTTCATGATCATACTAATAAATGGTATTAGCTTCCACTTATTAGCGCCTACTGTGTGCTGGGCAAAGTGCAACAGAGTTACGTTCACTCTCCACTTACAGTAAGGACCTAGAGAGCTCCACTTCAGAGGAGAGGAAACTGGGGCTCAAAGCAGTTAAGTGACTCATCCAAGGTCATACAGGTCAGGATCCTGATTGTTCTGCTTATGAGTTTTTATTTGCATGGTATACTTTCCACCAAATAAAATTATGTATCTAATAGAAACAAAGAAAAGTGTAGCTTAAAGTAATTACTTCTGTATTTTAGCTAACAAGTATTTGAATAATTTGTGGCTGTCAAGTTTTGGGACCTTTACTGGAAGCCAATGGAGCCCAGGTGGTAGCAGTGATGGAGAGAACAATGAGAGTTCATAATCAAACCTCCCCCCCTAGGTCTTTACCAGCCTCCACTGGAGGCACCATCCATTCCTGGCCATAAGGCAAACGTTGTCACATGTTCCCTCCACCCTGCACCTCTGGTCCCTTCCCCCTGATCTTGTTTTTGGTCTGCCTCTTTACTATGAGCTCCAGAAGACCCAGAGTTTGGCTGTTTTTTTGTTCACTGCTAATCCCCAGCACTGAGAAGGTGCCTGGAACCCGGGACACTCGGTAGCTGCCGAATGAATGAATGAATGGTTGTGTATCCCCAAGGAGTCGAGACTTCACACCGGACAGGTTGCATATACTCGATGTTCCAAAAAGGCCAGAGATAATCTGTCTGCTTGGAAAGGTGAACAGCGAGATTCGGGGGCTCTGGGGCAGGAGCTCTTTGACACAGATATTTGACATTGAAGAAACGGACAGTCTGAACATTTGCAGAAGTTTCAGCTCGTGGAGATGAGGAGGCTAGGGCTGCAGGGCCCTGAATGAGTGACCGGGGTGGGAGTGGGGGAGTGCTGGGGAAACACCAGCTGGAAGGGAGTTTTTCCCCAAGAGATCAGGCTGCCTTGCCACCCCTGTCCAGCCACCAACAAGCCATCCTGCCTCCTAGCTGGCCAGACGATGGCGTGGGGGGTGGCAGAGAGTGGAAGAGAAGTCTTATGTGCCCCACAATCTGTTATGTTCTGGAGAGTGTTTAAGGGCACCAGACTCGCTGGATGCAATCCCCATTCTACCGTGTATTCACTGCAAGACCTTGGCCAAGTTACCGTCTCTGTTTTGTTTAATCTGTAAAGTGGGGGTGATATTAGCAACTGCCTTGTTGGATTTTGGAGGATGAAATGAGCTTGTAGAAATGTAAGTGCTCAGAACACTGCTCAGCACGTGGCACAGGCCTAATATCTGCTGTTATCTCTGGGATACTGTAGAGACTGAAATTCTTCCCTTCGCCCCATGTGTCTCCTTTGTCCTTTTCCCTCCCTGTGGGGTCTACTCCCCCTTCTCCCTCCTCTCAGATTCCCTCGGTTTAGGTCCCCTGTCCCTTCTATGCTAGGGGCCTTTGGACAGGCCTCGGCCAGCCCCTCCTTCCCGCCCTCTTCTTCCCTGAGCCGAGCCTGGGCCCCGCTGGTCACGGGAAGATGGGCCTGGCTGGGTGAGTCAGCCCACCTCGCCTCGCCCGCAGCCACCGGTGACGGGAGGCCAGGGGAAGGTGCTGATGGCATTCCTATCTCCTGCCAGGACACAGAGATCTCTTCCGTAGAGTGGGGAGACGGGGAGCCCACGGGGCCACGCTCTCCTTCTGATGGGTTATCACCACCCTGTGGTTCCTAGGCCCTGCCCCAGAATTATTGTCAACCTTCCCTGTGTGGCCGCAGGGGTAGAATTTGCGAGCTGCTCAGCCTCGCTGTCCACCCTCCAGCCCCCGTCCGTGCCTCTTGGCCCAAACTTAACCTTAAAATCTGAGCCCAACTACCTTGGCCCTCCTATCTCAACTTCCGTCTCTCCCTATTTTCTCAGTATTCTACTGTTCCAGAAGGACCTCTGTCTGGGATTCCAGAATCCCCCTTCAAAAGTAAGCTGGCTTTCTGGAACACAGGTATTCGGTCAAGAAGTGTTCTTCCATGAAATAAGTTCAGGAGGGACTTCCTGTCACCACCCCCACCCCCCTTCTCCTCTCTTCTGTCCTCTCTCAGCCCGGACACACATTAGCATATTAAAGCTCCTGGGAAATGAGGAAAGCAAAACTGTTTAACTTCCTTTAGCCCAGAGTTTCTAAAATGTAGCCTTTTTCTGTCACTTGACATCTCTGAATGTCCTGTGGGAATAATTTCGGGAAATGCTAGCCTAATTCCCTTCTACACGCACACTTGTGCGTGTGCCCGTGCACATGCACACACACACAGACACGCACAAACACCGAAATCTTGATGTGAGGCTCTCTGGTGCTAAGGGGTCCCTTGCCTCCATTTCCTGAAGTGAGAAGCTGAGTCTGGCGGTCCGGGGGAAGACCTTGGAGGGGGGTCCGGCCCAGCCGAGTGGGCATAGGCAGTGTCACCTCACCCAGAGTCTATGGGGTTGGTTGTTGTCACCAGCGTTTGTTCTGAGTCTCAAATGCTGGTGTCACCCAAATCTACCTGCCTTGTCTAGAGCTGGCGTCCTGTCTCCGTCAGCAGGGAAAATGCTGTTCCCATGGGCCTGGTGGCCATTATAAAAGAAGGTGTGACTCCCTCCCGAGGGAGAGGGAGGGAAGGAAGGGCTTTTGCAAATCCAGCAGCTGGCCTGGGCTTCTGCAGGAAAGCTCTATGCCTTGCCCACCTGGAGAATGTGTGGCAGCAGCTGGAAGAGGTTTCTAGCCCAAACCTGGCCTGGGCTTCTGCTGACACCGTGGTTAGATGGAACGTGGAACTGGCAGGGCCAGTTCGGACAGCCTGACTCACCGGCTTCTTCAGCCTCAGGCCTCCTGCCGCCGGCACAGTGCGGCTGAGGAGGCCAAGGTGGGGCGGGTGTGGGGAGCTGTTCGGCAGTACCAGAGTGCGGGTTCCCCAGCTCCTGCCAGGGAGCTGGGGTGGGCTGGGACCACAGTCTGGAGTTCGCGAAGACCCTGGGGAACTGGGGGGCCTGGGGAAAGGAGTCTTGGAGAGCCCCGATGCTCTGAGAATCATCAGGTATCAGCACAGAGACGCAGAAGTGCCTGGGACCCTAGACACCCCATTTTAGTGGAAAGGAAATGGGTGAGGAGTCTTTCCCAAGGCCATCCATTGGCTCTGTGGCAGAGCTGGGATTTCCTGACAATTAAATTGAGATACCACTTTTTGTGGCTTCTGATTGCTTCCCCAGCCGGAACTAAGTTACCTGAGAATAAATTTATTCCAAAGCTGGATCTGTCCACACTGGAGAATCCCATTCCCAAATATTAACAAGCACATGCTCCATTTTCTTGCTCCGTATGAGTCCCAGCTCCCTGAAGAAACTCAGAGTAGGATCCACCACAGGGCTGGGCCCGTTGCATTAAAAAAAGACCTCTTCATGAGTTTCCAAGGGATGGGAGCTCAGAGAGGCCAGGAAGCAGTGATTTCAGGGCTGGATGACAGAGTAGACTAGACATGTATGCCCCAAATTGGAGAGGTCCCATTCTACTGGTCTTGGTACCATTCGGGCCACATTGGGTATCCTAGGCCCCACTCAGAGCCCTAGTTCTTTTTTTTTTTTTAAAGATTTTATTTATTTATTTGACAGAGAGAGAGAGAAATCACGAGTAGACAGAGAGGCAGGCAGAGAGAGAGGGGGGAAGCAGGCTTCCTGCTGAGGAGAGAGCCCAATGCAGGGCTCGATCCCAGGACCCTGAGATCGTGACCTGAGCTAAAGGCAGAGGCTTTAACCCACTGAGCCACCCAGGCGCCCCATAGAGCCCCAGTTCTTAACAGGGATGATGATAATGTGAGATGTATTCAGGAGGGCCACCGAGACAGTGAATGGAAGCTAAACCGTGCCCTGTAAGCAAAGTCTGAAGAATCTGAGAACGTCTAGCCTGGCTGGGTATGAGACCACTCAGAGGCACAGGATGGCTGTGCTCAGATATTGGGAGAACTGTCTCAAGGCCCCAGGGAGGGAAGTCAAGGGCCAGAGAGGGGAAGCCCCGGGCGGGACACTTCTAACAGCTTTGAGAGATCTTTCACTGGAGGGGCTCAGAGGGTGCTCAGCCAACTTGGAGGCTGTGGGTGTGGACCTTCGAGATCAGACAGTGGGGAGGGAGGCCTGGGAGGCTTTTAAGATTAGCACAATAGGAGATGAACCCGGAATCCTCTTCAATTCCATATCCATGCAGGCTGGAGCACACGCTCTCTGCTGGACACTGGGCTGGGTGTTGAGTAAGGACACAAATATGAGCAAGTCGCTGTCGCTGTTGCCACAAAGGAACTCCCCGTTCCACAGAGGGCGAAAATAGAACTGTGTGCAAGTCAAGACCCGATCGGGGCCTCCTTACAGGTGCAAACACGCAGAACCCACAGAGGGAAGGACGTGTGAGCTGGGCCTCAAGGGATAATAAGCAGGGTTTTGACAGGCAGAGCTAGGGGGAGGACACACTGGGCAGAAGAAACGGCACAAAGACAGTGGGATTAAACAGGCGCGTCATGTTTGGGGAGATGCCTTGCATGGGTGGGGTGCAGAGAGTAAGTGGGTGGGAAGGAGCCAGAGACAGATGGGGTGGACGGGGACCAGCCAGGGAAAGCTGGGGTGACAGGCTAAGAATTCTAGCTGCAGAAAATGGGGAGCTGGCAGATATTTTTACTCAGAGGAAGGATTCGTCAGCATTGCTTTTAGTAACTGGGCCCGTGGCAGCACACTGTGGTGGCTGGGAGGTCGGCGGGGGGAGCAAGAGGTGGAGGGGCCGATTGGAGGTGCAGATGTCTTGAAATGGTCAAGACCAGGCTTGTAGGGGGCGCAGGTTAAGATAGCGGTGGTGGGTGTGGAGAGGAGGTGACATCTCAGCGCCATCAAGGACTTGGTGCCGGAATGGGAAAGCAAGTATTAAAGATGAGTCTAGAGTTTCCTGCTTGGATGACTGGGTAGGTGGTGATTTCATTAGCCTTTGTCTTTTGTTTCTCAAAAGCCAACACCCCAAAATACGTGTGGCTCGGGCTGGTTTTAAGCTTGGTGGAGCCCTGAGTAGAGAAAGGAAGGCCCAGGGAGGTGCTGGGAAGAAGCTCTTGGGGTAGCCACAAGAGGTCTGAGGGTTTCTCTCTGGGCTCCCCCCTCTTTGAATGAGCAGCAGAGACAGATGCAATGCCCTGGCTTTCCAGCAAAGCCCCAGACCCTCTCCCCTGCCTCCCTCTCTCACGCCTGCCTCTCTTGCTCCATCCCACACCCCACTGGTAAACTCCGCAGCTCTCCTCTCAAGATAACCAGGTCGGTTGACAATGAAGTATGTTTGCTGGGCTCCCCACACCAGCCCCTGCCCATGGCCTTGCTGTGAGTCAGTGTGCCCGCCAGCTGGGCACTTGGACCCACAGAGCTCAGACCCACCAGTGGTGAATTGTGGAACCCTTCTCCCTGTAATCTCGAACAGAGGTTTGGTCTTGGGTTATCTTAGAGAATTTGGGGGAGAGCTCATCTTTATCACCGGAAGATACTTGTGCATTGACTAGAAACTACTATAGGTGGAATCCAGGAGAGAAGAAGTCTGGGGCTGCCTTGGACCTTGACTTCAGTTTAGTTAAAACCAACCTGTGCGGCTACTACCCACTGGTGCAGTCACCGAGCGACCCCCAGGCCATTCCCCTTGTTCCCCTGAAGACTTGAGCTCCAGTCCGCCATCACTTTCTCAATATGAGTTCTGTTTAAATTCTTGGTGATTTTGACGTCCAGGAGTATGATCTTTCCAATATCCTAGGCTCTTGGTTCCTTGATCTCCTGTCACCGATGATTTTTCCTCTGTCCTCTCTTAGCTACTCGCTCCCGTGGTCAGCTCATCTTATTGTTACTAATGATGGCACTTTAGTAACTTTTTACTAACTTTTTTTTTTACTTTACTAACTTTTTGCATCTTTTCCATTTCAAGCAACACACTCTGTGACTGCCACTTCCTAACTTTCAGACTCCTCAAGTCCTCTGACTCCCATAATTCTTCAGACCCTATAATCCACTCATTCTAATGCCTTAATTTTAATCAGCTCTCAAAGCCCTCGTGTTGTCTCCTTCCTTGCCCAAGTTAAGGTTCTTGACCCATCTCTAATCACTGCTTTGCATGCAGCCTTAACTCTCTTAGTCCTGTCTTGCCTCATTGTACCTTCTTGGAAAAATCTCTGGTTAAATACTCTTCACCTATTCTACACCAGCACCTGTGTGGGAGCCAAATGTGGGTGGAGAAAATCCAGGCCTATGCTGACCCCTTTTAAATTCATGACACTGACCTCAAGAGGGTTCTTAGTGCTGTCCGGCCTTCCTACTGTATTCTGTTAGTTCCTTAGTTCTTCTACTTTCCTAGAAAACCATTTCACGACTCCTCCCCGCTCCCAAGCATCTAACACATCCTCCTCTATCCTCACTCACAGATGATCCTTGGGCTTCCTATCGCACTGAGAACATGGAAACAAAACAAAGAGAAGTCCAGCTGGCTTGCTCCACCACATCTACCCATTCACCTGCCTCTGTGAGTGTAGACTAACTGTCCACAATCTATCCAAGGCCACTTATGTATGTCCTATCTTCTCTCTCTGTTCAAGAACATCATTCCATCAATTCTTCCCTCTTTTTCTGTGTCATCCACTTTTCCTTCTCTGCTGGATTATTCTCATCAACATAGAAGACGTGCTTTTATCTTACAAAATGGCCTCTCTTGCTACCACGTCCACCTCCAGAAACCACTTTGTTCCTCTTTCCCTTTACAGCAAAACTACTCATGAAACTGTAAACATTTACTCTCTGTAATTTCATTTTTTCCATTTTCTCATGGAACCACTCTAGCCAAGTTTCTGCTCTTACCATGTAACCAAAATTGCTCTTATCAAGGTGCCAATGGCTTTCATGTCCCTAAATTTGATGGTCAGAAGGTTCCATTTTCAGTGATGGTGGAGTAGAGCCTATCAAATCATCTTTCTTGCAGATAACAGCTTAAAACCGCACAAAATACAAAAAATAACAACTACATGAGGCTATTAAAGCATGGCCAAAAAGCAGTCAGAAAATGTAGATGAGTAGACACTCAGAAGAATAACAATGCATTGAGTAAGTTTCCCATTTTTATTGCTTTTCTCCCAATGGCCGACTGCAATTAGCTCCATTCAGGCTGTCAGAAGCTTGATTCGGGGCTCATAGTCTTACTGGATTGAAGAATTAGAGGCAAGAGTTTGAGGCAGTTGGAAAGTGGAGAAGGGAAAAATGAAAAGGAGAGTCACAGAGAGAGTTCCACAAATTCTGAATATAAACTCTGCCCAGGGGCGCCTGGGTGGCTCAGTGGGTTAAAGCGTCTGCCTTCAGCTCAGGTCATGATCTCAAGGTCCTGGGATCGAGCCCCGTATAGGGCTCTCTGCTCAGCGGGGAGTCTGCTTCTCCCTCTCTCCCCTTCCTGCCATTTCTCTGTCTCTGTCTCTCTTTCAAATGAATAAATAAAATCTTTAAAAAGAAAAAAAAAGGTGAGCAGTGTGTGTCCAGGGCACAGGTGCTGCTCTAGTCTCTGACCCAGGTTATGGAGGCTCAGAGGGGGCACTACAGTCAAAGGAGGGTCCCAAGAGGGCAACTGAGAAGTCAGCCTAACCGCTGCCCGCTGCTGTCTAAACGCAGTTACAGAGAATGGGGGAGAATAGCAGCCGAGGCCTCAGACTGGGTTCAAATTCTGGGCCCATCACTTACTAGCTGTGTGACCCTGAATAAATAACAAGGCCTCTCTGAACCCAGGTTTCATTATCTGTGAAATGGGAATGATCAAACCTGCTTTGTGGCATCGATATGAAGACTAAACATAATGACATAATTAACACGAGGTTGCTCCTCTCCAAGTCTACACCTGTGTCCCATTGCCCAGCTGCCCTCCAGGAAAACTTGGGCCCCAGAACTCAGGAATGTGAGCTTGGGAGGATCCAGAATGACCCACTGGGGCCTCATTTGGCCTTGGAGACCTGGCTGAAGCTTCCTTTCTGAGGTGTAGAGAGCAGGATTTTAACGGCTTTGGGTAGAGGGAGTAGGAACGGCCCTTCCAAATCTAATGGCCCCAAGAGATTTGATTTCCATTGATTAATATGGAAATGTTAATCATGGATTAACAACTAACAATTAATCAATTTCCATTGATTAATATGGAAATGTTTTTTTTAATTCACCAGTCATGGAACTTCTTAATGGTTGACTCACGGGTCTGGAACACTGGGAGCAGGCAGCCCTTTCTTATATGGAATGTGTCTGCTGATCTGCAGTCCATGGGGCTCATCAGCTTTGACAGCCCCCCCCACCCCGAGAGGGTAGACACACTACTCAGTGACATTTGTATTCTGCTGACGCAGCAGCAGGTGTCTGAAAGATGACAGTAGGGTAGGGCAGGCCTGCTGGGGTCATTGGGGCATTTTGGGGGTTCATGAGCCCATATTCTGACCCATCAAACCAGGGGGTCCCAGACTAGATGATGTTCACCGTAGTTTTTGGTGCCTGATATGCCACATACCAGAACTTTCTACTCATCAGCAGGTATGCATAGCAACCCACGCTCATGAGATGTGCAATCTTAACATAGATCTCAAGGTAGCGTGAGCTTCTGAACCACTGGGCTGAACTGTGCACAGTACTGCCTTTGTATCGGGGCTGCCTTATCACATCCTCAGGCCCCAACAGCTTTGGGAAGGCCCATGGGAGTGGATCAGAGTACAGCCGGGCTGGGACAGAGGATACTTGGGTCTCAGCCTTGGTTCTGCCACACACTCAACAGCTTGAGTCTAGGAAGGACAATTTCTCTCTCAATCTATACATTGGATTATAATACTTGGAGCTCTGCTTTTCTCACTAGAATGAAGCAAAGCTCAAAACAGGAAATGAATACCTTCAGGCTTTGAAAGGTAAAGGGGGTTATTTTTTTGGCCCCTTAAGTAAAAAGATTATTGTTATTAACAACTTCTATTCATTCTTTCTCTGAATGTGTTGGGCAACAGAATGCACTGCATTTTGAGAAGTGAGACACAAAGACTGCTTTGTCTCTAGAGTAGCTGGGACTAGGGGGGGTGGTATCCAAGCCCTGGGCCAGGCCATCTGCAAAGAGACAGGAGGAAATGGCTTCAAGGCTCAGGGACAGATAGATTTGTGCAGCTTGCCCATGGGGGTCTGGGAGAGTCTTCCTGGAGGACCCTGGGGCCCTTCCCTTGGCATCATCTAGGCTTCTTGTAGCTCTTCGTTGTCCCCCCCCTGTTTGGTCCTGCCCTCTGCTCCTGGACCCCAAGGCCCTCCCATGTTCATTGGCCTGTCACCCTCTTGGCTAGGGATGGCTGACGGAGGACCTTTGGAGCCCTTTGCCACCCCTACACATTAGATGCACCCACACCCACATCCAGTGGGACTTCTTTGCTGCTAGTTTTAATTTCCCGGTGATCACACCATATGTGGGAACTTTGGGGGAAGGGAGATGGCTAACCTACACATTATTTCCAAATGCTCAGAAATCCTACATGTGACCATGATGGTGCTGTCAGACCGTATTTTGCATTGCAGCACAGCACCACGTTGGACTAGCAAGTTCACAGCCATGAAGGTGACATGCGATGGTAATGGATGGACCTGATGCCCGTGAGCGAGGGAAGCCGGACACAGCAAGGGACAGACAGCCTGACTCCGGACAGAGCGCCAAACAGGCAAGATGACTGCTTGGTGATACAAGTCTGGAGAGTGGGGCCCCGAGGAGGACGTTGGGTGCTGGTAACGTTTAGTTCCTGATCTGGGTGCTGGTTGGTGTGGGGTTCAGTTTGCAGCACATGCATAAGTTGTGTGTTTGTGTGTACGCACTGTCGGAAGGAAAGCTTAACTGGCTGACATGTCTCGATTTTGAATTTGTCATTGGAGCTCACATTTTAGAGCCAGTACATGTTTTTCAGGTCTCAGGACATTTTCCAGGGCCCCAGACCGAGTATATTAAGGATCTCAGCCATAGGCAGGCCACCTTCCTCCCCCAGGCTGAGGCACAGCCTCAGACCATTACTGAACCGAGGGATGGCCCAGAAAGTGAGGGTCATGGCTCCCCGGAGAGGCTGTGCCGGGCACCACCCTCCGGAGCTGGGAAGAGCTCCTCTTTAGCACTTTCCCTCAGCCTCCCCCACCCAGATGGCCCTGACGCTCAGTGACGGCCTACAGTGATTATGTCCAGACCACCACTTGGGACTTACCTGCTGTGTCTTAGAAAGTTCCCCATGTGCATCCTATCGTGCATGGCCCTCTTGTCGCCGGGCCCCACCACATCCTCTGCTTTTGTGGTGCCCCAAGCACCTCACAGGGGACGCACGTAGGATGCACTTCAGGCAACATGGGTTCTTCTTATGCCCTTGATGTTCCTTTCCCCTACAGCTGCTCTGCCTGGTGCATTCACGGGTGGGGCGCCTTTTCCCTCTCCAAGCTCTGTGATACTGGGCATATCCGCGCCCTCGTTAAGTCTCACTTGACTTATTTGTCAGATTAGGGGACCGGTGCTGGTGTCACGGAGCCCGTGTGGGGCTCAGATGCGCGGACACGGGGCAGGGGACTATGCGTGGTGGTCCCCGTCTCCCTCGGTGCTGCTGAGTCCTCGCCCGGTGCAGGCCCAGTAAGAGGAGAACCTGGAAGGGAATGAGCAGCTCTTCTTCCTCAATGGCACCCCCAAATAATCCACTGCTCAAAGAAGTTCAAAGAAATGCCAGCGATTTATTGATTTCCTATATTTCCACAAAAGCAAATACATTGTGCATTACACAGGGAAGCTGGGCCTGGCCAGCACGAGGTTCTTATACAAACGTGGGGCAAAGGGAAGGCTGGGCTCCAGATGGGTTCCAGGGTACCTCCGGCCTCATCCCCGGGCTTCCCTCTGCTCATCTCCCCCTGCCCATGCCGTCCTCCCAGCCTTCCTCATCCTGGCCACCCCACCTTTCAGCCAGGCTCTGGGGTGGACAGGAGAGCACATCACTGTCTCCACGTGTCTGGAGAAAACCCTTCACTGCATCACGAGGGGAAGCATGGGGTCTGCGAGGCTGGTCTGGCCCCCCCAGACAGGCCGCTGGTGGCCAGTGACCGGATCTATCTGAAGCGCAGGAGATCCTGGGGTCAGGGCCAGGACAGGCAGAGACTGAGTGGTCTGTGTCCTTCTTCACTGGCCCCAAATTGGAATGTCTTGTTTGGAGTGTCACCCCCGGTGTGGGCCGAAGATGCTGCGCCGTCCCTGAGCAAACCCCTCCTCTCTGTCTTTAGGAAATGCGTCCTCAGTGTTATCTCTTCCAAAGGGACAGCCACGGGTCAGAGGCCCAGGCATCGGGCCCAGCCGGCCAGCCGGAGAAAGCACGGGAGAGGTTACAGAATCAGGCCTGGCCTAACCGTCCATCTCAGCCCGCTGTTCCCCAAGGCCGAGGGCTGGGCCCGCCAGGCTCGCCACCCCGGTGACAGAAATCCAGCCGAGGAGCGGCAGGAAGTGAAGGCAGTACTGAGGGAAGGCAGTACTTCCGTGGGGGCCGCCCCACAGATTCACTGGTAGTGGGCTATTTCCCTCTCGTCCTGACTGGACTGGACAATCGTCTCAGACTGGGGGGATCCCCAGAGTCCAGCACCCCATGTCTCCTCCTTCCTCTCTGAGAACGTAAGCTGCACGAGGCCGGGGCTGTGGTCCGTTTGTTCGTGGATGTACGCCGAGGGCTTACAACACTGCCCCGTAAATTCTGGTGCTCCGTACGCATTTTTTTTTTTTAAGAAATGACTTCCACTGAGCCCCGGTGACCAGCAGAGGAGCTGTCCTGGAGCCTACGCCCGGGACGGCCTGGTGGGACCACACTCCCACGTGGCCCCTGAGAGAGAGGGAGTCGGGAGGAGGCCTTCCATCAGGAGCAACAAGGAGGGAGGGCATCACAGACCCACAGCGGCAGGGGACACGGACTAAATGGCCCGTCCTCACAGGTCTGGCCCAAGTCAGTCACATGTCTTAGCAGGCACATCCTTCGTCCAGAGGGGTACTTTGCGGTTTTGACTGCTGGAGTAGGAAGCAGGGGTGGGGGCCGGGGCCCTGGGAGGCCGACGAGGAGGAATGAAGAGTGAGGAGCACCTTTTATTCTTCTAGAGAGGGCCGTGCACCAGGCGGTTAATTCCTAGCTGACACCAGCAATGTTGGTGTGGGAGGTGGAGGCAGACGTCAGGAAGCCTCGGCAACCGTGTTCTGCTCTATCCTACAGGGTACACCGAGGGCCATCGACAGCGAGCTTCTCCCTGAGGCTCTCAGGAGGTCCTTCTACTACTTCTCTGAAATGCACAAGAGTCTGGGGCCTTGGGTGTGGCTGGTGCCCCAGACAAGCCTCTTATATCACATCCTCTGTGGTTTTCCCCAAGACAGAGTGGAGACAGGATGGTAGGTAGGATCAGCCTCGGGCCGGGGCTGGGGCTTGTTGGTGCCTTGAAGTGACTGCTCCCTTTCCTGGTCTATCCAAATTTCCGTCTTCCGAGTCCCCTGAGACCCAAACACTCCCTCTCTTGAGTGTTAGCAGGGAAGTCTCTTCCTGGTTAATTTCCAAACGGTCAGTCTCCCACTGGAGCCTGGAGCAGGTGCTGGCCCAGCCCCAGCCCGTCCCCCTCTCCACTAGGACTGTGAAGACCGAACAGCCATTCCCCAAATAGCTCTTTGGCTTTGAGCACCATTTTGCCTTCTTTCTCCTGAAACAAACAGATGACAAGCCCCTGAAGGCAGGGGCTTTGTAGGCTGAGCCTCCCCTGACCGGTAGAGGTGTGCAGCCCAAGAGAAGGGCCAGCCCCATCTCTCTGGCTCCTACGCCCCCAGAGCACGCTTCCGATAGCAAAGCAAGCGTGACTGTCCTTGCCCGTCCCCTGGAGCCCCAACCCCGTCCAGCCCCAGGTCCTGTGGCCCTGCGGGAAGGGAGGCGCGATCAGACAACTGAAGTTTCCTGTGAGCTACCCTGAACTTCAACAGCCCTGCCAGCCTCCCTTCCTGCAAAGCTGCCTCTTAAGGGGTAGGTGGGCCCCAGCCCCAGTTATGCTCCCCCCCACCTCCCCTCACCCCGGGATGGTTTCCTTGAGGCTTCTCATGGTCTTGACCCTGGTGCGGGCCCCTTGCCCTGGCATGACACATTTTGGGAACTACGGGCAGCTCAACCAAGAGCACAGGTTGTGTAGGAAACGTGGGAGAGTAAGAGTCCTTTTTACCACCTCATGAAACAGCTTACTTAGCTCCTTGCAGTTTGTGGGCGTGCTTTTAGGCACTTATGCACAAGCATGTGCGCGTGCACACACACAAACACACACACTTACATTATACATATATATATATATACCATTTCTCAGCGAAAGAAGTATTAACATGAAACATAAGCCCCTTTAACTCAAGAAAAGTACCCCCCCCACCCTCCCAACCCCCCTTGCCTGCCAGTTCCCCCAAGGAAAAAAAAAAAAAATCTAAAAATATTTCCATCAGCCACAGTTTTCAGGTTTGCTTTCAATTGCATCGGAACTTTTCCAAACACTGCACAGGGTGGGCAGAATCACCCCTCCAGCAAGGCCTGAGATCGTCTCAGCTGGGTTGTATCATTTCTGGAAAAGGAGAGGTCATCCGGTTAGCATTTTCTAGAAAGACACCCCCACACCAGTAGGTCTAGCCAATGCTGCCCCACATCCGCACGGATGTGCCCCCTGGCCGGCCAGGGCATTCCCAGTCTTCCTTGACACATTTGTAGGTGGCTCTTATCAGCCAGAAGCTTGTTGGCTTTGTTCCTCCTCACCACGCCCACCCTACTGGGCCGGCATGGGGCCCTGCACAGTGCTGAGGGTCCAGACTTCACTCGCTGAGAATCTATTGACTTTTGTCTTCTCTCTTTTCCTGTCCTCATGTTGTTGAAGCTCTTCTGCCAGGAGAAGGTGTCTGATGTCTTATGTATCGTCACCTGGACCACAGTCATAGCCCTCTCCCCCACCAGGAACCTCCTCAGGTGTGGGCCTGCCGGCAGACAGCCAGGGAGCGAGAGGCCTCCTTCGGCTCAGGAGGCCTTGTCCTCGCCCCTGGCTCTCTATAGATGGCTCCACACCAAGGCCGTCTCTCGTGACCCTCTAGGGAAGGTCGAGGATGTTACCTGCCTCAGAAACACTTGGGATGTTTGTTTAATAACGCACTTTCTGGAGTCAGAACTGCTGGGGTTGGGGCCAGGACTGTGTGTTTTAGGAAACAGCCCAGGTGATGCCACTGGAAGCTAAGGCTTGCAGGCCTTTGTCAGAGATACTGGTTCTGAGTTTTTGGTCCCTGGGATCAGTAGCTGGAAATGAGCTTATCCACATTAGGCATGTGCGGACTGGAAGGTGATTTATAAAAAGGATAAGAAAGTGAGCTGTAGGTCTGCAAACCCAGAATGACATATGGTATTACTGCAGGGCAGGGAGGGGGGGCATTCACACCATAGTCCATGTGAACAGCACCACCTAGGTTGTGCAGTTCGTGACCTACACAGCTGTACCTAGAAGTTCTGCCCAGACCTCTGGCCTGCTGATGCTATCAGGACATTGTACATCCCTAATGTCCTGTGGTGGGACAGCCCATGGCACCCTGGTCTAGTAGCCTATACAGCTGTCCCCACGGGCCTTGTGTTGGCCACAGTTAGGCTATCTGCCAGATCAAAGAATGCTTCTGTGCCCTGGGGGAGCACAGGGCTAGCCTCTCCCTCTGAGACCAGCTGAGGCTGCTGCAGTGGTCCTGGATGTGCCTCTGCCCTGGGGGAGCCGATTCTTACCTGCAATCTGTACTTGCTGGGGCAGCCCCTTCTTAGAATCGAGAGGTGAAGTTCCTGAGGCTGTTGGGCCCGGCTATGGCTCCCAGCATGTTCCTATCCAAGCCTTGCTGTAGGGGGAAGAAAGAGTGGCTGAGTGAAATACTCTAGGATAAAAGAGTGTGGGACTTCCCATGGAGCCAGACACTGCCCGCCCAGAGTGTCCTTGGCCTTGAGTCAGAGCCCTCTGGATTCATTAGATATGTGTGTCAGGGCTAAACCTGGCCTGATTAAATATGCAACCAAACAAAGCCATTGACACCAGGGGGTCAGTAAAGTGTCTGGGCTCCCACCCGTGCTTCTGAATTTCCTAGGCGGATCTACAGAAATCTGAATTAAGGCATAAGGATTTAAGCTCGTATTTATCACTCTTTAAACAGAAAAATAACCAAAATCAGATTAGAAAAGCTGTTTGTTTTTCCTCCTTCTGACTGTCCCTGTTCTTTTTTTTTTTTTTTTTTAAGATTTATTTATTTATTTGACAGAGATCACAGGTAGGCAGAGAGGCAGGCAGAGAGAGAGGGGGGAATCAGGCTCCCCGCTGAGCAGAGAGCCCGATGCAGGTCTCGATCCCAGGACCCTGAGATCCTGACCTGAGCTGAAGGCAGAGGCTTTAACCCACTGAGCCACCCAGGCACCCCTGTCCCTGTTCTTTTTTTCCAACTCTTGACCAGAGCTCTCAGCAGCGAGGGCACGTTCAGTGTTTCTCCCCCACCGAGAGGTGCCTGTGCTGGCGGCGAGGCATAGCCTTGCCGTGGGCTCGGTTTACCTGTCTACTCTCCCACCTGCAGCCCCACCGGCCCCTGAGCTCCTGCTGAGAAGTGACGGAATCTTGTTTCTATTATGTCTCCTGGCATACTGCAGGTGCTCAATAAATGCTTTGGAGTGAATAGGGATGGCAGATGGCGCCCAGAGGCCCTTGATAAGGGCTCTGAGCATCTGTCAGCTCTCACTGGCCTGTGGGAACATGAGACATCCAGACACCAGGTGGTTCAAAGCCCAAGGCCTGCTTGGTCTGGGCCTGAATCACATGCTGTTGGTTTTTCCACCACAGATCAGCTTGCTCGCTCCTGTGGAGCTTGGCTGGATTTGGTGGAAAGAGCTCAGGAGTGAGAATTCGTGGGTCCCAGCCCTGCTCCTGCCATGGCTCACGGCATCAAGGCAAACTCCCATTCTGTAGGATGGAACCAAGCCCCATGGTCAGTCTCACTGAGGTTGCAAGGACCCAGCACGATGCAAGTGCAGGAGCTCTGGGGACAGAAACACGACCCTCGTCACGTTGAAGCTGCCATGAATCATGGCTAGAGGGAGCCACGGGGACCAGATGACAAGGTTGGTTCCCACTGACGTACACAGCAGGCTGGTAAGGGGACTCTCTGGGCGCCTTAGGGTGGGTGTGGGGTATTTCCGGGTGAGCTGGACTTTCGGGACCACTACGGAACACCTACCTCCCTTCCATGGAGCTGCCACACGGCCAAGCCTGCCCCCACCGTGGCGTTGCTGGGAAAGAGCACTGGATTGTCCAACAGAGGACATGAGCCACCGCTGGCCGTGGCCTTCAGACTTCCCCCGTCAACCTTGACCGCCTGGTCCCTCCTGTCTCCCTGCCTTGCTGGAGGAAGGGTTAGTTCCTCCTTCTGCCCCAGGGCGGGCGTCTTCTCATCTCGTCTTCTACGGGATGAGGCCCACTCCTGACTCCCTGTGCCCCCTCTGTTCTGCGGTCTTCCTCATCCTCCCGCCCCTTCACTGTCTCCTGCTCTGCCCTCTCCTCGTCTCATGACAGAGATGCTTGGGTCCCCTCTGTCGTTAAACAGGGGTCTTTTTGCCCATGCCTTGTCTCCCCCATTTCTGGGCCACACTGAGGCGAGCGGTTCTCCCCTCTGTCCCGCTCTGTCCCTCCCCATCCCTCCTCGCCCATGGCAGGGGCCCCAGGGGCTCCCCTTGCTTTGCCAGCAGTGCTCTTCCGGGGGGTCTGGGACTTCTGGATCGCCGCATCCGGGGCCCTCCCTGGCTTCCGTCCTCCGTGTGGCCTCAGTGGTCCTGGGAACCACCGCCCACCCGCTCCTGGTCTGGCTCCCAGGCTCTCTCCTCCCACACAGGCTGCAGCCCCCTCCGGGCCAGCTGGCACAGCTCTTCCTGGCTCCCTGGCCCTTCACTCTCCTTGGCCCCCAGGTGAGGGTCTTCTCCATGCTTCTGCCCTTATTCTCCAAGACTCTCCCATACACCTGTGCCCCACGACGGTCCTGCCTGCTCTCGGGGCTCCCACCTGCCCCGTGCCCCTGTCTGGGTGGAAGTCTGGCCTCTCTCCTCAGGTTCCACCCCCGCACCCCAATCCAATCCCCTCAGACTCGACCTCTTGCAATTGGGACTGCTCTCCCTCTTCCCACAAAGCCTACTTGGCCTCTCCCCAACCGATCCCTTCCTGTTCATGTGGCCACAGGGTCCCCAGGCTTGCACTTGGGCACGGACAGTCTGGCCAGTCTGTCTCTTCTGCATCCTGTCCTCATTCTGGCCTCGCCACTGCCGACATCTCTGTCTAAAGAATGGTGGCCGCAGGAGTGGGAGAGGCCAATGTGGAGGGGTTTGGTGCACTAAGACCTGTGGTAAAGACTTTGTGTTTGACGAGGTTGGGAGGCACTGAGGACAGAGAGGAGCCAGGGTCACCGCTGGACAAATAGAGCTGCCCCAGCATCTCTCAGTCCCCTCTGCCCTGGCCCTGGCGATGAGGGAGGTTTCCAAGTGTTGCTTTAATCATGACACTCTCTCCCTAAAATCCTCAATGGCTCCCCGGTGCCAAGCGCAAACTCTCACAGAGATTAACGGGGTTTGTAATCAGCCCAAACCTACCTCTGCAGCCACAGAGCACATCACAGCCTCAAATGAATTCTGTGCCTTTTGTTCACCCCGATTTTCAGTTTTTTCCTCAAGAATCCCACCCCAGGCCTCTCACACATTTCCTCAATTCCCTCTGCCCTCCGTGCACTCTATATCCTCCCAGAATTCTAGCCTAGAAGTTTGCTCAGATTGTGATCAAGTTCATCGTCACGCACATTGGTCTCTCAGCTCTGACTCTCTCTGTCTGGAGTGCGGCTCCAGCCATTCTGCCTCTCTCCTTGCCCCACTCAGACTTGACTCTGTGCAGGGGAAGTGCAGGAGAGCCTCCAGCGCAGGGGTCAACAGTGTGGGCCCTTACCTGTCTGAGGACTCCCTGCAGTTCCTTGCTGGACCACATGTCAGACAGGAGGAGGCGGGCAGCTTCTGCAGCCTTGGGTGAGGCACTGCACAGGCAGGAAGTTCATTTTCGGGGTGAGACTCGGGGAGGCACAAGAACGAGCCCCCTTCTCCCCCCTCCCCTCCCTTCAGGTCTTAGAGATGTGGGAAGGCCCCAGGGGTGCATGAAAGAGGAGCCCCGTCAGGCTGGTTGCTCTGTACAGTGGGCACGACCCCATGGCCCTGCCCATTTGGAAGTGTCCTAGGATTCTCCTTGGGGGCTATAAGGGGGAAGGTCCCCCAGCCCTTGTCCCAGGAGGAGAAAGTCCCCTGGAGCAGAATAGAGTTCCCCCATGGCGGAGTCTGCTGCTCCATGCCTTCTGCTGACCCTCTAAGGACCCAGCGTCCCCTGGTGACCCACAGTGGGAGAATGCATTGCCTCTGTCCCCTTTGTGCAGCCCCAGGGCCTGGCTGCTGGATCCAGCCCCCCCCCACAGTGCTCCTGGCTTCTGGAATTCCTCTGCCCTCAAGCCTCCCCTGCCCTGGCTCTTTGTACTAGGTACTGCTTCCGCCTCGCCTCTGGGACTTCGCAGGGGGTTGCAGGACAGCCTGCTCTGCCCGGGGCAGGGGTGAGGGCGTGAGGGGGTGAGGGGGGCCGGGGAGGAGGCCACCCGCTCCCCCGCCCACCTGGTACGGCACAGGTTGATGACGTTGTTGACCATGCTGCTGGTGAAATATTGCTTGGCCATCTGCGGCTGGGATGCCATCAGGTTCCTCACGGTGTAGCAGGCCGAGGACAGGATGTCCTCTGAGTTGCTGGTGTTCCCAGTGTGACTGGTGAGGAGCCTGGTCACCTCTGGGAATACTTGGTTCCCTGAGAAAGAAAGCAGTGGAGGGCACGGGCTCAGATGACCGAGGGGGAGAGGGGCTGAGGGGCTCCCTCCAGGGCGATGGTCCCGGACCGCCCTCAGCCAGGTTCCTAGATAGGTGACCCCTCCAGACTCCATTCTAGCTCCAGCTCAGGGCTCGGGACCCAGACGGGACCTCCGCACACCTGCCCCCCATTTCCAGGGGGCCTGCCCTTTCCTACCCAAGCCTCTCGCGGGCCAGCTTCCCCTCTTGGAATGCTAGGGAACATTTAGAGGGGGACCTTCCAGCAGGTTCTGGAAAGTGGGGGTCTACCAAGTCCTAGGTGGCAGCCCGGGGGAGAGGGTAGGCCCGATGCCGCGGAGGGTGCTTACCCATGGCACGGTGCAGCACGGGATGGCGGGACATGTTGCTCAGGAGGGAGGCTCCGGACCTCACCACGTCAGAGTTGCCGGACTGCAGGAGGCGAGCGATTTGAGGCAAGCCCTTTTCCTTGAGCCCAATCAGCTGGCTCATGCCGCTGGACATCTGGGAGAGAAGGACCGAGTAAGGACCTAGCCTGTGGCTTCCCCGGCACCCTGGTGGAAGCAGGCCAGGTAATCCCAAACGAAGAAGCCCCAGAACCTTTTCTCCTTCACATTGAAAGAGAGACAAATCTGCTCATGTGCCAGCAACGCCAGGCGGAAATGCACCCCCACCTCTCCTGACCTTGATCTCTATTCCCGGATCAGCCTGGAGCCCAGATGGGTGATGAGAGGGAAGTCTCAGACCCCTCGCTCACAGGGGCCCTGAATCGACTCCCAGTCTAAGGAAAGGGCTAGACACCCCTGCTTAGCTATTGGTCTCAGCTCTGCCTTCCTTACGTGTCCCAGCTGTGTCTGCTTACATGAAACCACATGGTCAGTGGTATTTGTCAACTAAAGAAGCATGGACCACCTTCCAAGTTCCCTACCTCCGGAGAACTCAATACACTTTTGTTGGGTACTTGCCCAGGACAAAGATGGGTAAGAGAGGGTCCGCGCCCACGTGGAGATATAGTCCAGGGCCCCCCAAAGTAGGCGAGCTCTAGCAACAAAGTCATCCTGGCTGTAATCTGGTCCCAGGCTGGTCTGGAGTTCTTGAAGACCCCGAGCCCCATCCTCTCATAGTCAAGGAAGTCCCTTCCTTACCTCAATTCAACCTGGTCCTGCTTCCAACTTTGATTCTCTTTTGTCCTAAGTAAAGATGAGGGATTGTTGGCTGCCTCCTCGACTAAATGCTCGTTGATTGCCGCAGGCCTCCTATGGCTCAAGGCCATTCCATTGTGTCCTTCAAACTACATCTGGCCTCAAATTCTCTACTGATTCTGCCACATTTTCCTCTGGATCTGCTCCAAACCCTCTATTTTTCCCTCTGTCAGTTCAACACACAGGAGACTCCTCCTGCCACGGACGTACCCTTCATCCCTGTCCCCCACCCCAGACAGGGCCAGCATGGGGCCAGGCAGCACGACACAAAGAGGACTCTGTGGGTACAGACAGAATCCTGCAGGAGTGGGTCCGCCTTGCCGCCGCCTGAGAGTTCCCAGAGGGTTGGGCTATTTCTCCTCCCTCATCGCTCCCCCATATCACATAGGACATGGCCTCTATTCATGTCTGGAGAACCGAGCCCCGGAGGCCACGGGTGCTTGCTAGGACTCAGACTGTGGACACGCTCGTGGAAGAACAGGGAAGGGAGCAGAGCCTGGCCGTGAGTTGGAGAAATGGGGGTGGGGCGGGGGCCACTCCTCACCAGCCCCTTGCTGGCCGTCAGGTTCTGCAGGGCCCCAGCGCAGGCCTCCAAGGTGGCGTCTTTCTTGCTCTTGCCCATGAGGTTCAGGTAGGTGCGGATGGCATCCGAATGGTACAGCCAGCTGCTGCCCTTGGGGTTGGTCTCTTCCTCCGGAAGGGGGCAGTCGTAGTTGTTGTTCTGAGGACAAAGGGCAGGTCAGCAGGGAGCCCTGGGAAGGGACCAAACCCAAGCCTTCTGTGTCCCCCCCAACTCCAGGGTCCCGGGTCCTGATGGGAGGGACCTGGGAAGCACCTGCCTGGTGCCTCTTTTCTCTCTATGGCAGCCCCACAGAATTGAGTGAGGACAGAGGCCCTGGTCCTCTGGGCAGTGTCCGAGGGAGGCAGAGAACAATCTCGGGATCCCGGGGAGTGTGCTGCCCTCCAGCCTCTGCCCAAACCTTCCAGCTGCTTTTGGGTCTCACACCAAGATCCTCCCTCCCCTCCCAGAGTCAGACTCTGAGCCTGACCTGCCCTGAGCCAGTTGTACCCAGTAGGGGAAGCCTGACTCTCCCTCCACAGCACTCTCCTGCTTCTGGGGGGACCTGGGAGGCTTGGGAGCCGGCGGGAACCAGGCCAGAGAGGCTTAGAGTCCTGGCTACCCCCAAACCTTCCAGGGTAATGGAGAAGATGGGGCCGAGTTTATCAATTACATCGTATAAGAGGACAAGCTCTGCCAACTGAGGGCTGGAGCTTCTGACCTCTGGCTGGTCTGAGGTCCTACAGCCTCAAGTACACAGATCCCCTCTGTAGGCCAGACGAATGCCCTCTACTTGGCTCCCAGAGTGCGGCACTAGCCCGAGGCCAGGGCCTCAGCCTGGGCTTGGCCCCTCTGGCTGGTTTTAGGCTTGGGGGTGGGGGGACAGAGAGGAAAGGAGGCGCTCGGTGGCTGAGCCCAGCGGGCTGCCTGGTGCGGAGCGGGCCCTGGCTCTGTCGTCACCAGCGCTCACCATCATCTTGTCGCTCTTGTTGCTGAAGCAGCCTGTGGAGGACTTCTCGGTGTAGGCGTTGCGCGCGTTGTACTCCAGTTGGCGGTAGCGGGTGGGCACCTCGGCGTCCAGGCGGTAGGAGAGGTTGTGCAGGATGCACATGCAGTTCTCCACGGACTGGGGGCCAAGCAGAAACGCGGCACCTGAGCCCAGGGCCCGCCCCGACGGCGTCCCGGGCTCCTCACCCACCCGCCCTTGCTCGTGAGAGAGAGGCAGCCCCTCAGCGGTTCCAGGACAGAGGAGCGCAGGCCCACACTGCGGTCTGAAAAGCTGCTCCCATCACCCTTCCTGGGGCCTGGACTCCAATCCAGGTCCGTCTTCTAGCTGTGTGAGTTGGAGGGGCTTGCTTGACCTTCCGGGCCCCCGTTTTCTCAGTCATAAAATGGGACTGAAGTCACCTGCTTCACGGGGTTCCGGGGAAGGTCCTACCCGGAAGTGCCTGTCACGGGGCCCCGCACACAGAAGGACACGACAGCGGCCACCACATCTACGTGGCTGCTATGGTGCCAGTGGTTGGGCTGGACTATTGAACACACCACGCTTCTGGCACATTCTCCCTCGGGAGCAGCCTTGACATATCTAGGTTCAAAGCCATCGAGTCCCCGGACCCTACGACTGCCCTGTGTCATGGCTGGCTCATCCTCAGCTTCCAACAGCGGAGGTGCTGACCCATCCTAAGTCCGCACGGGCAGTGAGACCACGGGACTCGGCTGTGGCAGCTTCTCCTAGGCCTTCGCCCTTTGTCCTCGGTGGACAGACTGGGGTTTGGGCCCGCAGACTGACCGTCCGAATGATGGCGGTCCTGCTCGGGTTCAAAGGACTCTGAGTCCCCGGGTCTGGGTCACACAGTAGAGGGGACGCTGCATCCGCAGCACAAGAAAACACGATGTCCCCTGGGACCTGGCTAAGCCTCTCCGGGACCCTGTTGTCCCTTCTAGGGGGGGAGTGGGCCATCTGGAAACTGTGTGCCAGACCCAGTGCCTGTGGCGCCCAGACAGTCCCTGGTCACCTGGGGACCTCGGGAACTCACTATTCTCCCGAGTCGCTGTCCTGCTGGGATGGAAACATCTCAGCCTTCAGTTTCTCTTCCCTCCGTGATTTTTCCTTTCTGTCTGCGTGTGCTAGTGTGTCCCAAAGCCCAGAGGGGACAGGAGGGCGGTGTGGCCAGTGGCCTCACTGGGCGGCAGGGGGAAACCAGCATGGTAGAGGGAGCCTCGGTGCAGGGAGGATCCCGGGGGCATCAGTGGGGCTCCTCGGGGCGGCTGGCGGGGCTCGGCACCAGAGACAAGACTGCTCACGGCGCGCTCCCTTGGCACTGGGCCTGCTTTGAGTCTTGCTTATGAACTAACTGAGCCCTTAAACCAACCCAGGAGGCAGAGAAGATCATCTCCGTTGGAGCAAACTGCACACTGAGGAACAGAGAGGTCCTGGAAGTGTCTGCATTCGCACAGCCTCTAAGTGAGGGACAGGGGACCTGCCCCAGTAACCACTGTGCCTGGCAAGCAGGTGCTCTGCTGCCAGCCGTCCCCTTCGCCGGCCAGTCTCTGGGCCTCTGTCCCAGCACTGGACCATGCCTTAAAGACCCGCTCAAGGGCAGACCTGCCTCATGGAGCCTGGGAGAGAAAAATGCCAGGACCTAGAGCCCAAGGAGCTGCGCTCGCTGATTCTGGGGAGGCCCCGGGCCCTGGAGCGCTGGACAGAGAGGAGGACTAGGGTCCCAAGCCAGGGTGGGGCGCCGCCTGGGCACACTCACCTTGTCATCACAGCGGCTGGCGGCCACACAGTTCTGGACATAGGCCATGAGGGAATCGATGAGCCCTGTGTAGTTTCGCATGGTCTGGCGGCCCGCATCGGCAGAGCTCAGGTTCCTGCGGGAGAGAGCAGAGAGGGAGTGAGGAGGCAGAGGAGGGGGGCGGCGGTGGAGGAGAGAGTGGTTGAGGGGCACGCAGCGGGGAGAGCAGGTGGCGGAAGGGGGGTCAAGGGGATGGGGGTGAGCTTGGAGGTTTGGGAGGATGAGAGCAGGGCAAGAGAAACGAGGAAGAAGGGAGGAAAGACCACTTCCGCCCCACCCTGGCTGAGGACAGGCGGGCTCCCATCTGAACTGAGCTCTTTCCGCCCACCTGCGCCCCAGGCCTGTAACTTCCGTGACTGGTAAGGGCTCCAGGGCAGCCAGCCGCCCAAGACGCACATGCTACAAGTGGGCACCTGTTGCACGGGGGCTGGAAGCTTCGCCTGCCCAGTTTCTCTGTGGGGCCGGGGGCTGCATCTGGGAAAGGAGCTGAGGGGTGCTCGACTGGGGGCCACATGCCCCTTCCCCGTGGAAGCTGTGTTCTCCCCCAGCACCGGGCTCCTTCCCAAGCATCCGAGGCCTATGTGCCTGGCGCAGGCCAGGTGTGGCTCCTGTTGCCACCAGCAGCCTGGTAGCCCCATCAAGTCCCAAACACTCTGGCTTTGCTCACGGAGGCCGCTGCTGGAGGCCGACAGGGAGGAGTCCAAGCCGAGACCCTTGCCCCCTCCCTCCGTGGCTCCCAGGACTTGGGGAGGACAAATGCCATCAGAGCAGGGTGTGATCCTAAAGGAGATCCGTTCCACAGCTTCACCTCCATACCAGCACCCACAACCCGGGTTGCAACCGCTCTCCTGGAATGAGCACACCCACATCCCTCCTTCCTGCCGGTGTGGGACGCAGGGGACCCTGGGCATAGCCGCGCCATCTTCATGCCGATGAATAGGGCAATTGGTGTTAGCACCACGGCTGGGAAGTCACTCATCAGGAGCCCATCAGCCGCCTTTTGTCTAAAAGAACACTTCAAGATAGTACCAGGAATGCATTTTTGGGAAATGGAGGAGTGGGAAATGGTTGAAGCAGTTTGGGTATTCAGATCTGGCATTTCCACTCAGATTTCCAACTAAGTCTGCTGTGGTCCCTCAAAGGAGGCCATGGAGTCCTGATCCTTATGTGGGTCCAGGGACGTCAGGGACGCTGGGGCCCCGTTTCTTGGAGTCTGTCCGTGAAGACAGTGCCGGGCAGACTGCATTGTACGTTCTTGTCCCTGGCTGAGTCCTGCCCGAGATGGGGCTGCCCGGGCAAAGGCCCAGGGCTGGGACCAAAAGACCCCATGGGTGTGCTCTTCACTCACCTCAAGCAGCCGGTGGCATTGAAGAAGACTTCAGGGTCCACCATCTCCCGGCTCATGTTGCTGTTGCCATCACACCAGCCAGAGAAGGGGATGATGACCCGGTCGGCCAGCACGGGCAGCGCATCGGCGATGAGCTCCTCCTTCAGTTCATCAGTGGAGGACAAGTTCCAGAGCAGCCCTGGCAGTTGGGGATGGTCAACTCAACACATGCCAGGCTCAGGAAGACCCCAGGCAACCGGGGACCACCCCCCAGCCTCCAGCCTGCCCTGGCAAATGAGCCCTACTGAAAGGTCATCTTCCAAGTAGGCCCGGTTTATTCCATCTAGTGTCGGATTGTTTCCTGAGCCCCCTTCCGAGCGTCTCAACAAGACTGCAGGTTCAGAGCGCATCTAGAGTTCTTTATCTAGGTCAAAATTATGAATACGGAAGGTGATCAAGAAACATTTGATTAACCCATGGTTTTTAATATAAACGTCAGCACTCAGAGTCTTCTACTGTTCTCTATTTTCTCCCCAGAAGTCATTCCAGAAATACTGATCGCGGTTACTCTGTGCCTGATCTCATCTTCCCAGTCCAGTCTGAGGGTTTCATAGTCCCTTCTGTCTCTTATGCCCCCGGCCTGAGTGCTTAGCATATTGTTTGGACACAGGAAGGTGCTTAACACCTGTTAGTCCCTGCTCTCATCGACTTCCCTCTTTCCCCTTCCCCCGCAGGTCCCAGCCTCTGCTGCACATGGGTCCTGCCTGGGCGCCGGCCTTCCACCCTTTGCCTTCTATCTTCAGAAAGACCTTGACCCCTTGTGGGTACGCACTATCTGGACACCACTAATCTGGCCAAGGCCGGTACCATGGGGGCCCCCAAGACCTTAGCCTGGGGTCAAGTCTGCACAGCTATACTTTGACCCAGCCTGGAGGGGCTGCCCCACACCCCCTCTTGGGGCTGTAGCCAGCAGTCCCGCCCGCCCCTGGCTCCGAGCTCTCCACGGTGGGGGCTCCCTACCGGTCAGTTGCTTCTGGATCTCAGTGCTCCCGGTTCTCCTCAGGAGGCTGACGGCCTCTCGGATCCCATTCTGCCTCCGGGTCTCCAGCTTGTTGGGGATGCTCCGGAATACCAGGTTACGCAGGGCCCCGGCCGCAGCCTGCTGGACGTTCTGGTTGGGGCTCCGGAGGAGGTCCACCAGCTTGCAAATGCCTCCCAGCTGATAGACCTGTCGGGATGAGGGGGCCGCCTTGCCCGGTCAGGGAGGTGAGGCTGACCTCATGACTCTACTCAAGGTGAGTCTTCTCAGACCTAAAGTCTACTGTCAGTTCAGTAATAGTCAAGCCAACCAAAATAAATAGGCAGGGTGGAGTTATAGCAACGGACCAGACCAGGAACCAAGATGGATTCAGAGGTGAGCTCCCCACCTCCTCGCCAGGAGACCCTCAGGAAGGCACCCCTCTGCTCTGAGCCCCACTTTCCTCCTCTGAAATACGGTGGTGAGGACCAGAGGAGGAAATGGATATAAATATACTTCAAAATCCTGAAACAAGACTGATGTAAGGGAGACCCTCCCGTGAGAACTCTTTCTCCTGCGGCAGGAATTTTGATGCAGATGGATCGGGAAATTTCTGGAAAACCCGTTTAGGGCACTACACCCTTGGGCTGAGCTGCAGGGCCCTAGAGGCATTGTTCCCACCAGCCAGGCTCAGGAGGCATGAACAAGCCCTGTTTCCCATCCCAGAGAAAGAGGATCAAACTCCACAGAGGGGGAGAGAGATGGATGGAGACAGAGAGGCAGAGACAGGCAGACGGTGGGGAAGGGAGTTGAAGGGTGGAAAGCAGTCACGTTTTCTAGTGGCATCTGAGAAAGGGGATGTCTGCTGAGCCTCTGGCTGTTTCTTCCATGTGACCAGTGGGGAGACACGCCTGACTAATGTCCACTTAACTAGAGGGTTAAGATGCCCAGCTGTGATATTAGGCGATGCCAAGCATACTCCTTGCCCCAAGCAGCCAGGCCAGGTGAGAAGGATTGAGTGCAAATGCCCCCACCCATCTCTAAATGGGGTCAGGCTGACACGCCCAGTCCCTGCCCAGGCCTCCAGGGGGAGGAAGGTATGCAGCCAGCTACCTGTTGTTTGGCCGATTCATCCTGGAAACAGGTGTGCTGGATGTAATAGGCCCCGATGGCCTGGTACTTCTCGTCCTGGGAGCTCAGGTACTGCACAGCCTTGGGGATGGTCAGCCCACTGCACTCGATATCCTCGCTGCAGATCCTGTGGGCAATGGGCAGTGGTGTGGGCTCCAGGGTAGGCTGGGAGCCCCAAGATCAGGGGCTCAGAATTCCCCCCTGTATGCCCAAGCTGCCACAGCCTATCCATTCATCCACCCATCCACCCACCCACCCACCCATCCATCCATCCATCCACCTATCCATCCATCCATCCATCTACTCATCCACTCATCCATCCATCCATCCACTCATCCATCCATCCATCCATCCCTCCCTCCCTCCCT
>CM053618.1:23217474-23283482 GCA_028646535.1 Procyon lotor
TGGCCCTGCACAGGACACCCCACTTCATCTCCTTCATTCTCCCTGGGCCTTCAGGGTCGAGGGGCAAGAGATGTACTCTGTTCTTCAGCTCTAGATCCAGTTCCTCGGTTTTGATGTCTATCTGTCCTGGCTGGCTGTTGCCCTATGGGGGAACACGGTCCCCTTGCCCATCGGCCACACCAGGGGACACTCCTTTGCTCTTTCAGAACACGGACAGAGGCTTGAGTGCCTAAGAGCACAGACTCTCAGTCCCCTGGAGGGCTTGTTAGAACACACGTTGCCCGGGGCCTCTCTGAATTTCCGAGTCCGTAGGTCTGGGGACAACCCGAAAATGTCCCCAGGTGATGCTGCCACTGCTGTTGGAGCACCACTGGCCTAGCTAAGCTTCTCTAATTAGCCCCTCCTCTGTTCATAACCTGTGACCCTTTAGAACCTACATGCTCCATGCATTTGTGTTAATGTCTGGGTTCTGTCTCTCTCTTCACTGAGGATTTCCGGAGGCCAGGAACGGCCCCCGGCGGGGACAAGGAACCCCTGGGGACCTTCCTATCATCGGTGTGCAGCCAGGCCAACAGTCTGCCCCCACCCCGACTGCCCACCCAGGCTCCCCGCCCAGCCGGGCAGCACTTACTTGGAGCTGGCCCTCGAGTGGCCAAACGACAGGTCCTTGTTGCAGGACATGGGCGGGACGCACACGGGGTCCTGCTTGGAGGTACAGGAGGGTGGGCGCACGGGGCACTTCTTAACGGCCTTCTGGCCGCTGCAGGTGCTGTAGAAGCTGTAGCGGTTCTGGGTGGTCTTCTGGCCCCTGTTGCTCAGCGTGCCCTTGCGCAGGGTGCCCCGGGGGTCACAGTAGAGGTCAGGCTCGCTGCGGCTCGCCTTGATCTTCTGCATGAAGCAGATGTCACTGCCTGCACCCGTCGTGGGGCAGGCACCCCTCGAGTACTGCCGGCCCCAGTTCTCCATCTGGCTGTAGGAGCTGAAGCGCCTGTTGTCGTTCTCCCGCTTGAGGGTCCCGTTGTAGATCTGGTCAGAGAAAGGGGGGAAGGCTCAGTGGGGTTCCCGACTGGGGCCTCTGGGTCCAGCTGGCTACGGGACCCCGTCCTCCCTGGCCTCCGTAATAATGTTCGTGGAATCCCAGAATGTTCAGGATGGAAGGCCTCTTGGCTATCATCTGACATATAATTTTTTCAAATTTGCAGGTGGTGACCCATTATGGATCATGAAATCCATTTAGCTAATTTGTGGCTCTCGTTTAAAAAACCAGGACAGCATGGTAGATGCTGGAACAGAAGCCCTGAGTGTCAGGCGGGCAGTAGAGACCCGTGCTGTGTGGAGGGCTGGGCTGCGATGGAGAACATTTCTTACTGTGGGGGTGCGGCCACTCATCCAGTCCTACGTGGATAGCCCGGCCAGGTGGGTTGAGCCCGGGGAAGACAGGGGACTTCCAACTCAGGAGCGAGGGGCAACGCTGAACCTCGCCCGTGTGCCCGTGTCCCCAAGTCCTTTCCCTGTCGCCCCGTGCCGTTCCCAGACACTGGCAGCTTCCACCATGGCCTGCCTTCCATGGCCACTTGTACTCAGCGTGGGAGAAATGTCTCCTTTTCTGGCCAGGACTGGTCACCACTGTTATTTCTCTGCTAACTCCTTGTGTTGCCTCCCCTCTGCCAGGGCAGGAAGCAAATGGTGACAGGCCCTCCGGGGGAACCCCACGCAGGTCAGAGGGGGAAAATGCTTCTGCTTCTGGGCCTTCTATGACAAGAGTGCCGGCAGGCATGGAGGCAGGCCCAGGGGCTAAGGGTGGAGTGTGAGGGGGGCCTCCTGGGCTTTTTGTCAGGCTTGCAGGAGGGAGAGAGGTTGGGCAGAGGTTCAGTCTGACAGGAAAACATGCGGTAGTGAGCTGACCCCCGGGGCTCTGTGCGAGCTCCCCTGGGGATGCGGCCTCGCTGGGAAAAGCCTACAAAGCTGGAGATTGGGTGGGAAGGAGCTCGGAACAGACCTGTCGAAGGGGGACTTTCCCAGGAGCTCCCAGGCTGGTGGTGGGTCTGCCTGCTCTGACTTGTCCTCAGACTAGAGGGTAACACCGGGCTTGTGGAGATAAAGTGTCTCCACACAGGGGCTGACTTGGATCTCACCTTTGCAGGGAGGAGCCAGGGCCAAGCCTAGCCGCCCAGAGCTGGCCTGCCCCACCTGGTGTGTGATGGGGTGTGTGTGTGTGTGTGTGTGTGTGTGTGTGTGTGTGTGTGTGTGTGTAGGGGAGGTGGTTAGACAACTGGGTTATTCTCCTCCACACCAGATCGAGCCACACAAGGCCGGGGAGGGGCCTTCTCTTGGCAGGTCCCTTCATCTCCGTGGGGAGAGTCTTAGCAGGAAACCACCTGTGGGTCAAGGTCCCAGTCAGAAGTGGCATCCCAAAGTCAGATGTCACACACTGTTAACCTTGACAATGGTGCTCTCATCTCCTCCGCCCACACGCTCAGCTGGGCATTCAGTCTTCTTCCCCAACCTGGGTCAAACCAGCCCACCCCAAAGGGAACAGGTGTGCAGGTATCTGGGGAGGCATCCCTGAGCAATCAGGAGCAGAGGGAAGGGAGTGGGGCAATTTTCTTAGCATTTTTGACACGGAATGTGCACCTTGCACAAAATGTGCAATTAGGCCTCCCTGCTTTAGGCCAGTGGCCACACCCCTCGGCCCTCCAGCCTCCCAGGGTGGGGGAAGGTGATGATAGCACCTCGGAGGGCAGGCGGAGCACTCCCATGGGGCAGGCTAAGCCTTAAATGGAAATGCAACAGGAGCTCTCTTGTTCTCAGTAAATGACACTCCCCACTCAGACACCTGATGAGGAGTCCAAACGCTCATCCTGGACCAAACCCAGCGACAGTGCGATCATGCTGATGAAGCCTGACAGAGCTTTGGGCCGCTCCTGTGCTGGGAAAGAGAAACGGGCCTTCGTGCCAAGTCTCGGCGAGGGTGGGCTGCCTCGGGGAAGGGCGCCGGCTGCGCCCGCAGGGGAGCAGATGTGGTGGAGAAGGCAGGGCTGACCCTGTGGGGCTGCGTTTCCTGCCCCCCACCCCCACCAGCCACATCCCTGTGGCGTCACCCATTCCCGGGAACCCCACCCCAGCTTGTGTTATGGCTGCTGGAGGCTGAGGAGAGCCGTGGGGGACTCTTGTCCCCATGACTCTTTGCTGTTACTTGGACAAGTGGGGGCCACGCTTCCTCTTTGCCGAGCCCTTTCTGGTCCTAGTCCGGGCGTCCGGTTTCCCTCCAGGGCTCAGACACAAGGCTGTCCAGAGCCTTCTTCCCTGTGGCCTTTCCCCTTTGCTGTCCATCAGGCTGAAATCTTGGGACCCCAAGTACATTCTTCCAGCTTCCTGGGCAGAGGGAGACCCAGTGGTCACGAGCAAGGGCCCTGGAACCACACTACCGAGGCTGAGCCCAGGCCACGTCAGCTGCCAGATGGGGGGCCTTGGTCGACGTACCTGAACCCAGCACACCTCAGTTCCTTTTTTTTAATATGTAAAATATTTAAAAAATATTTTAATTGGGATTTTAATTGTACCCAGTATGGGGAGAATTCAGTAAATGAATGTTTGTTAAGTGCTTAGGACTGTGCGTGACCTAAATGTTTAGTAGGGACATCTGTGTCCCCCTGATGCTCAGACTGGAGACAGCTGGGGGCCTCTGGAACCTGGCCGAGGGTTGCACGTCACCAGAGCCATACCTAAGGAGCCACCAGGTCGGCACTTGAGGGGAATGGACCCAGGAAGCCAGGCCGGTCCGGGAAATGGATACGTGCTAGTATTCAGAGCCCCACGCTGGTCTCGCCCAGTGGCCGCAGGACCGGCCTCAGTAGGTTTCAGAGAGACAGAAGAGTGTGGCCCGCCTGTAGGGCTCTACGAGGAAACAGCACGACGCGGTGTTCCTCTACGTGGGTGCTGTTGGCATTTGGGGCAGGACAGTTCTTCATTGTACAGGCTCCTCCAAGCCCTGCAGGATGCTGAGCTGCCTCTGGCCCCCGGGCCCTAGATGCCAGCGTGCCTTGCAGTCATCGTGACTAGCGAGAATGCTCCCACACATTTCCAAACCCTCCCTTCCAGGTCCTGAGCGAGCAGCTGCAGCCCGAGCGGCAAACACGCGGGGAGTGAGCGCCCAGGTGCCCACAGCAGGTGGGAGAGCTTCACTGCCAATGCCGGGTCTCCCGGGCACACCCCCACACCCAGATAGTGATCTGCTGGCAGCGTCCTCTGCTTTGAATACAAAGGACAGTGAGACACAGACACACACCCCTCGTCTGGTTAGCTCACGCTTCCTTGGGAAACTCCAGCCTCCTGTGGTAGGATCCATGCATCAGAACATTCCAGAGGCTAGAAACTTGACTGTTGTTGGGGGCAGAGATGACCTTCAACCAGAGAGTAGGCTGGGCTGGACAGCTGGGGGAGGGGGCAGGGTATGTCCAGAGAGACATGTCCCTCCACCTGGGAGACCAATGGGGCTCTTCGGGAGGTCAACAGTTGGAAGCACCTTCCAGGTGGGCCAGAGGGAGCTGCCCTTAGCAAGGGGCCTCTCCTAGCCAGGCCCGGCTCTGCTTTCCCTTCCGCTAGTGACTTAAGTCTTGTAATTCACCCATCTTTCTCCCCTTTTCCCCTTCGTTCTTGGACAACTATGGCATTTCATGTCCTGCTGAATGCTCCCTAGCTCCTCTCCCTGTTCCTCCCCACGTCAGGAAGTGCTCAGAGGCCAACCCCATCATTTCGCAGGCAAGGAAACTGAGTCCTGGAGGGTGACTAGACTAATACAGCCCAAGACCCAGCGCTTCAAGGAACTGAATATAGTCAGTTTCCCCTTGAGAATCCCATTCCATCTGAAGAGGCCCCCAAACTGCAAGAGCTCCTGTTGGCCCAAGATCATGCGACATGACAGTGACCAACCATTCAGGAAGAGATGGCATCCTTTTGTCCTTCCAGCTGAGAATCCTTTCTGACTCCTCCTTTCCCACTCCCACTGCCCAGACTATGGCCCCGGAAAGCCTCAGCTTGCTACTGGACAATTCCAATGCCTCCCCCCAGCCTCTAACCCAGCCCTTGGGGCCCTGGTGCCTTCCTGGTGGTGCCATCCACTTGACCTTCCTCAGACAAAGCTTTCCTTGCTTGACAAGCCCACAGTGTCTCTCTGCTTCTTGCAAGAACTCACAGCCTGGCCCCCTTGCCTGTCTAGTCACCTCTTCCCTCCTCAGCACCCCCCTTTATGCTGTCTGGTGACCTCGACCACATCCTGCTTCTGCCCAGCCTCTTCTCCATCCTGCATAGCCTTCCTTGCCCCTCCTCCCAAATCTTAGATTTCTCCAAGGCCTCTTCCCTAGTCATCTGCACAAAGCCAGCTCTGACCCAACCAAGGCCCCCTCTCTGGATCTCTGTCATGCCCAGAGCTGGACTTCTTCATCTGCACACCCCCATTGGCTGTGATCTTATGAGTTCTTTAGTGGCTGATGGTTTCTGTCATCTTCTTCAAGCTCTCCAGGGCAAAGATGCCCTTTACTGTGCCTAGAACAGGGCTGGCCTCACCGCAAGTTACAAAGGAAAGCCTTGACTTGCCATGGGAATTTGTGCCAGAGATGGAAATCTGGGCTCTTGGTTGGCACCGGGGTTCTCACAGCCCTCATGGGCCACAGGGGATCCTTGACAATGAAACAAGCTGCCACGAAGGCAGAGGGGTTCCGCATAAAGCAAGCCAGTCTGCAAGGGTGGCCCAGTGTGGCTTCAGGCTATAGGGATCCAGGATTCTTCCCTTTGCCCCTTGACTTGGGCCTTATTAGCTGGTTGGTTAAGCCTAGAGAGTTCCATTCCCGCCCTGGCTGACCAGACAGGAGCCAGGCATGTGCTGGGCAGACCGAGATGAAAAGAGTGTCTGTGTCCCCAGCTATTAGCCCATTTTGAAACCAAGCTTCTGCCAGCAAGGTGGGGCTGGCCAAACCGGCTCCCCTGCAGGACACGCCCTGCTCTTCCCTCCGAGTCCCACACCCCGCGCAGTGCCCAACAGGGCTGCCTTCGGCAACGCCCTGCTCAGGAGAGCACAGTGTGAGCCCGGGCACACACGCGGTTGCATGGGTCCCCTGCCTCCTGGGCCAGGGGAAGCCCCTCCTGAGAATGGATTCACATTGAAAATGCCTCGGGGACAGTTTCTGTTTGCTACTTCCCTTGTACCTACTGGTCCCCCCTCAGTGCCCATTTGCAGGCCCTGGTGCAGTAGGCATGCTCTCTTTCATCTTTCTGGGATTTGGGTCAGGACTGGGCACAGCTGGCCAGTCACAAGGTGGCTGGGGGTGGGGTAGGGAGGGGGCTTCATGATGCGTGCGGCAGCTCTGCTCCTCTTCCTCCGGGAGGTCTGGGGAGCACAGATCCTTTCTCAGCAAGGGCTGCCCAGGAGGGGGCAATCAGGGAGGGCCCCAGGGCACAGGAGGTTGGGGGGGATGTGGGCAGAGATGGCTGCTTACTCAGCATCTGGAGTCACTGAGAGCCGAGAGCTGCTGGGCCTGAGTCACCAAAGGTGGGACTTGGGCAGAAGGAGCGCCGATCCCGGTCTCCTCCTGGGCTCCACTCCCTCTCTGGCTGGGAGCAGGGGGTCCCACCCTGGGCTGGTCCTCCTTTCATTCTCTGGCACGTGGCTTTGTGTGGTGTGTGGAGAGCAGAGCTGCTGCACCACCCAGAAGCCCTGACATCTGGGCAGAGCAAGCCCGTTTGGTTTGGAGGTGGCGGTGGTGGGTGGGTCCCAGCTGGGGAGTCCTTCAGTGTGGGAAAGAGCTACCCCACGATTCCATCCCCAGCTCCTCGAGTCCGGCAGTGCCCACACAGACGGGAACCCCAGTTTGCGAACTGGACAGAGGCTGGTGGGTGTCTACTCAGTCAGATGAGGCACGACAAGAATTGGAAACAGTCTGATGTCAAGTGTTGGGCATCTTCTATCACCTGAATTTTTAAAATATATATACAAAAAAACAAAACCCAAACCCACAAAAGTTTTGATGCCCATCCTGGGAGTGCAGAGATCTCATCAGAGATCTGCTTAATAATGGTTAGCATCCCTTGTCACCTTCGAGAGGTAGAAACAGGGAGCCGGCATCGATCGGGGGAGTAGTAAGAAACTAGTGGGTGACTCAGAACAAGTTTTCTAAAGTCTCTGGACAATGGCGGCCAACTAGCAAAGATCCTAAAAATCTCAAACTCCGGGTTGTGGCTTGTGGGTCTTTCAAGATGGCACTGCTCTCTGCAGGGAGCTCCCATCCCCAGTGAAAGAGGCGTCCTGCCCTGATGGGCTCCAGGCTCTAGGTCTGCGTCCCAGGCTGGTGGGAGGGGAGGGTCAGGCCCACCACAGCTCCGGGTGCTATCGGGCACCGCGGCCCAGAGCGTACTTGGGCACCCATCACTTTGCTGAGAGCTGCTGACATCTGCCGTCCGGACAGACCACGGCAGTGCCCCCGCGCCCAGCTGTCTCCATGCCCTGCTCCCTGCTTCACTGCTAGCCTGGGGGGAAACGTGGATTTTTCTGAAAATCTTCTCCAGAACCCCTCCCCCTTCCCAGCAGCAGCAGCAGCTCCTGGAACTCCCAGAATGGGTTTGGGGAGCAAGGACTTAACATTTCATGTGTACACTCTGTTATATTTGAAAAAGGAAATCCCCAGCAGGTGTTTACCTACCACCTGTGAGGATAGGCCCTGTGGCAGAGGACCCCCGAAGCTCGGCCACCTCTCTTTCACGGGCTCATGCTCAGACAAGTCTGAGGCATGACTCTCTTGCCCTCCCAGAGCCCCCTGTTCTGGGCCATGGCTTCTGCCTTTTGAACCCAGAGGCTGACCCCATTGTCCCAGCAGCTATGCATCCTGGGGAGAAGCCCTATTAGGTTTCAACATGAAATAACTCCTGGAATCTGAGAGAACACATCAGCTCCTGGAAGAACACAGTCTGGGGTCAGGAAGATCCCACTGAGCCGGGCACCCCCCTACCCCATGCTGGTATGTCTAGGGGAAGCTCAGTGGCCCCCTTAACCCCCCAAACGTGAGGCCAGGGGGTACATCCAGATGTAAGAAGAAGAGGGCCAAAGGCCTTGATGTGGGAACATCCTCAGGGGCAGATGCTTATTTGGTCCCAAACAGAGCTCCGTGGAGACCCCACTAGTGGAAGGAAACTACTCCCACTGATGAGAAAGCCAAGAATTTCACCTGAAAGCAGGAAGAGTTGGCTGGCTCCCCCCGGGCTTGGGTGGTGGAACTCCACTCTGGAAGGTGAGCCCGTGTGCCTGGGTGTGCTTCCATATGCACACCTGCCTACGTGGACACACATCCCTTTGCTGGCGGTGGACCGTGGTCGGGAGGGTCTGTGGAAGTTCCTGGACGTATTGTTAGAACACCTTAGCAGGCGTGACACTCTTTAGTTCGCAAAGAGCTTCCCATTCACCATCTTGTTGGAGACCCCTGTGGGACGGCGCTCCTGCCTTGTGTCTTGCCAGCGAAGTGTCAGGGTTGATGGCGGCATCCTCGTGCTCTCTGTGAGCATTTATTACACGCACAGAACTCGAGGCTTGGCTAAGGCCACACAGCTAAGATGTGGCAGACCATGACTCAGGACTCAGGTCTCCGGCCTCCCTCCTGGTGTTTGTCCTCCAGCCACTCAGCTTTCAGAGTCTGGTGACACAAAGGAAGACTACATGGCCAAGAGCCCCTGCAGCTAGGGGGCGCTCTTCAGGAAGGATGCCTGAGTCTCTGGCTAGTTGCTGGCCTTGACTCCGAGGAAGCTCCTGGTCCAGGGGCCACAGATACAGGAGGTCTCCGACCCCTGCTTTTGGCCTATTGTGGGAGATCCTTAGAGACATTTAGGGAGAGTGTAGCTCCTCAGCTGTGCGACACAACCTTACCACCCAAAGACCTAGGCTAGAAGACTCTCTGCCCCGAGGGACACCAGTGGGCAAGGAGACCTTGTGGTCATGACAACTGCTCTGTCTTGGCCAGGACCACAACAGTGAAGGTGCAGAGAAGTGACTGTCTGGTACCCTCTCGACCACGCCTTGCTCCAAATGCACCACTGAGCACACACAGATTGGCTGGGAAAGCAGGGAGTCATGTCAAGACCGGTGACCGCGACTGGGCCTGGAGTTCCTGGAATTAGCCAAGTCTCGCTGAGCCTCTTCATGCTCAGGGAGCTGAGCCACCCTGCTTCAAGCCTCAGGGGCAGTCAGGAGGGAGGAGAAGGGAGGGCTGACCCACCGGCTGGCCCCGAGCTCCCCAACTCTCCCAGGCTTCCTTCCACACCATCCCCACCTCTGGTCCCAGCACCATGAGGCCTCTAAGAGAGGGTCACGGCTACAGGCAGATGTGGAAGAGGCCTGGGATTTCCTGGGGACCCTCTCCTGGCTGGCCGCAGGGAGTAATCCCACAGAGCTTAGCACTGAGCAGGACATCAATTAGTTCAGAGAACTGTAGAGACTCAGTCAGAAATATCATCTTTGGGGCGCCTGGGTGGCTCAGTATGTTAAGTGTCCAACTCTTGATTTTGGCTCGGGTCATGATCTCAGGGTCCTGAGATCAAGCCCCAGCTCAGTCTCCGCACTCTGCACAGAGTCTGCCTCTCCCCCGACTTGTGCTCACTCTCTCAAACAAATAAATAAAATAAAAAAAAAAAATTAAAAAAAAAGAAAGAAACATCATCTTTATCGGAAACCATAAAACTCCTAGAAGAAAACACAGTAAGCTCCTTGACATAGATCTTGGTGATAGGTTTTTGAATCTGATTCCAAAGCAAAAGAAACAAAAGCAAAAATCAATAAGTGGGACTACATCATACTAAGCCCTTTTGTGCAGCAAAGGAAACCATCAACAAAATGGAAAGGTAACCTACTGAATGGGAGAAAATATTTGCAAATCAAATATCTGATAAGGAGTTAATACCTAAAATATATAAAGAACTCATACAAATCAATAGGAAAAAACAAACACAAATCTGATTTAAAAATGGGCACATCAGAATAGACATTTTTCCAAAGATGATATGCATCGGCATGTCACTGGCCAACAGATACATGAAAAGGTGCTCAATGTCATCGATTGTCAGGGAAATAAAAATCAAAACCACAACGACATATCACCTCACACCTGTTAGAGCGGCTAGAAAGACAAGAAATAACAAATGTTGGCGAGGATGCGGAGTGGCAACCCTTGTGCTCTGTTGGTGGAAATGCAAACTGGTGGAAAACAGGATGGAGTTGACTTAAATAATTAAAAGTAGAACTACTGTGTGGTCTGGCAATTCTCCTCTGCGGCATTTATCTGAAGACAATGAAACCACTCATTTGAAAAAGTATGTGCATTCCCGTGTTCGCTGAAGCAGTATTTACAATGGCCACGACATGGGAAAGACCTAAGTGTCCATCGATGGATGAACGGATAGAGGTATTGCGGTGTATATACGCCACAAACGATGGAGTATTAGGAAGCCATAAAAAGAATGAAATCTTGTCGTTCCCCAAACCACGGATGGACCTTGAGGGTATCATGTTAAGTGAAATAAGTCAGACAGAGAAAGACAACGATCATATGACCTCTCTTATATGTAGAATCTAAAACCCATCCCCCCAACCCCTCAAGCCCAAGAACAAATACACAAAAACCAAGCTTATAGAAACAGAGAACAGACTGTTGGCTGCCAGAAGTAGGACGACCAGTGGGGGACTGGAAAAACGGGTGAAGGGGGTCAAAAGTTTAAAAAAACACATTATCTTTAAATGTGCCATTAAAAAAGCAAACTATTCAGGCAGGCATGTGGCTGGTCACCTTGGGGATGGGGCTGCACTCTGTCGCTTTTTCCCTTGGCTCTCAGCTTGACCTGACCTGCTGGACCAGCGTTAGGAAAATTATCCTAGAGTCTAGGTTGGTCCCAGCATGCTTCTTTATTACTTGCCATCCTCCCTTTCTGAGCAGAAAGGGGGGGAAAAAAAGCTTTATCTGGCAGGAATTAGATAAATTTGTTTTTATTTTATTTATTATCACTGGTTATAAATTATGGTTCGTCTTCATCTACGGCAAAGAAGGCTGGTTTTGGGTTTTTTTTTCACTTTTGAGTTAGTGATATAAATTTTCCTTTCAAAATTTCCCTTGATATTTGAAAGTAAGCACATTAGAAATAAATCGTAGTGGCTTGATGATTTCATAAAAATTGTGACAGCCAACTGCCAATGACCCAGGTTTGGGAAACACTGTTGCCCATGGTGGCGAGGGCATCCAGAGCCAACAGCGTGACGAGGTGCTCTGGGCAAGGAGCCGGGGGAGATCGGGGACCCAGTCCAGCTTCTTCCGTCTGGCCGTCTGGCCGTCACCACGCCTTTCTGATCCTGTTTCCCCAGCTACAGAGGGCCCTATAAGGCTTCTTCTGACTTCGGCATTCTGTGATTCAGCCCCCACTGAAGTCACAAACAGCCTCCTTCCCAACCTAGCTCAGTGCTTCTAAACAAACCCCACAAACCCCACCTTCAAACCCTTCAGGCCACACCCTTGTGCGCCCTGCAGGGGAGGAGGAGGAGAGGACCGAGGTCTGGAGGCGCAGACCCGCTTCTCCTCCTAGCTGCGCCTCTAACCAACACCCCCCCTGCTCCCCACTTGATTTGATTTTGTTTTTCAGCTGAGTTCGCTCTCCTGGGTCAGGAAGGCCTCCGTGGAGACTTGTCAGGGCCCTGGGGGAGAATTCTGAGCCTCACCCTAGGAAGGGTGCGGGTGGCTCTTCTGCCCGCCTGGGAAATGCTGCTGCATTTGTGTCGCTGAGCTGTGACAAAAGGAAACCTCTCAAACCAGAAAAGAAGCATCAGAAGATTTACCTGGAGCTGAGCTTACATGGACCTTCCTCACGTGCCCCCCTCCCCCCTCCCCGTTTCCTGCCTTGGGAGCGTTCGGAGCTCGCCTGGCAGGAGAGGAAATCCTGACTCACTCTAGCCCACTGGGCTCTGGACTCGGTTCTGCCAAGTCTACCTGTGAGGCAGCGGGCAAGTCCCTGCACTTTTCTACAGCTCGATTTCCCTGCACAGAACCTCAGAAGAAGAAGACGGAGAACACCCACCGATCTCACGAAGACCGAGGAATCAAGCGGGGAAGTAAAAACCTGAGCACTTGGGGTAAATTCAGTTAAGCAGCTGAAGGGATTAGTGAGTGTCAGGGTCGCTGGAGATGGGAGTTCTTCCCTGTGAGGGCGGCTGCCGATGCGGGCGGTGGGGCCGTGGCCGTCTGGCGGGCTCCCACCTGCCCGCTTACCCCAGAACCTGGCGGAGGGGCCCTGCCCAGACCTCCTGCTCCTTCTGGGACTGGGGCCCGGGGCTGGAGCTGGGGAAAGAGGCCTCCCCACCCTGCCACTTAGAGCTGAGGGAACTCAGGCCTGCAGGGCTAGGGTTGGCTTTGAATGCTAACTTCTCTGACGCTGTTGTTTCCTCCTTGAGTTGGTTTTAACTACAGTGTCAGGATTTTAAAGCTTTGTTGGTTGAGTAGATTAGTTCTTTAGTCAGGATGAAAAAAAAAAAAAAACCAAACCAGCCAACCAACCACACAAAACACTAGGCCCCAAATAAAACTCTTCTAATTTTTTTTTTTCTGGAACAAAATAAAGAAGTTTACAATTATCCTTGATTCTTCCAATCTTCCCTCTTAAGTCCCAGAGGCTCCACTTTGAACATGTGTGTGAGAAGGAAGGTGAGAATAGTGACCAACTCAAGCAATCTTCCTTCTCGGAAGGCGCTGTAATTCCATTCTATGGGGCCAGTGGGTCAGTGGCCTCAACTCAGAGCTCTCTGCAAACGGAACAGAAGTATTTGCGGAGGCTCGCTGGTAGACTAAGCTGAAGGGAGATGTAAAACGGGCTCTGCCGTCGCTCCTGAGGAGAGACCCACTGTCTGAGGAGGGCCAGCAGCTGACCGTGTCCAGGGCGGACAAAGCCCGTAGCTGCCCAGAAGCTCTATCACTGCCCCCCTGACCCTGACCCTGACCTCTGACCCTGCGCATTCCAGCCAAATTGTCTGACCTCCCGTCCACCCTGAGGATCCTCACTGCCTTCTTCTGGGTCTGGTGCTCCTCACGGGCAGAAGGCAGGAGTGGGCAGCAGCCCCGCTGAGCTCAGGGGGCATTGCGGGTCCCGCGCCCCCAGGAATTGGTGGCAGGAGGCCAGGGAGGCTTACGAGACCACTGGAGCTGGCGACGTGCAAACAGCCGCCTTCCCTGGGGGTGATCAGTCAGGAAAGAGGGCCCAGGCGCTACTGTCAGACAGAGTCCCAGGCCTAGGAGTGTTTCCCCTCTGCCCACATCCTCTCCTGCAAAGGGCAGCGCTCCTCTCCTTTCACACCCCATTCTACGCTCAGCTCTTCCAGGAGCCTGGCCTGGTTTTCCCCACGTGGAGCCCACCCTTGGATGCCACTGGCACGCACTTGCTGGAACCACGTTCCCCTCCCTTTGCAAGTCTGTGGTGTGGACACGGAAGGCATTCCTCCATTCCTCTCCCCCGAGGAAGGCCACAGGCTCTGGGATGTCAGAGCCTTGAAGAGATGGTCTGAGCCACTGTCTATCGTGCTGATGGTCAGCCTGAGGCCCGGCCGGAAGGGGAGTCCCAGCGACTGTCCCCGGGGCAGTGATGTTCTGGGATGCCCACCGCCAGGCTGGTGCTTTTTCCTTCCCTCTGCCTTATCTCTGGCCTTTGCAGAGTCCTCCCTGGCTCACCCAAACCTCAACCAGGAGGAGGGGTCTCCGGCCTCCCCGAGAGGCTGAAGTCAGCCTTGCAGGGAAATCCAGCACCAAAGGAAGCCCCTCCCTTTTGGCTCCAACTCGAAGGCAGTGGAACTTCCCACAAGGAAAGCAGAGCCCTTCCGGTGGACCACAGCTTATAAAGGAGGGCCCCTCCCTAAGGGACACGCTAGATACAGGTGTTGGCCACAGGCTTCTTGCATAGGAGTGTCTCTAGCCTCGGCAAGGTGTCTGTGAAAACACGCTTCAAGCCAAGCTACTGCTTTCCACAGGGAGGGGTGCCCCTGGGAGTCGGCCCTGCCCGCTCTCGCTCCCGCGCCTTATTCTCTCGGGCACATTCTGTCCTTCAGCAAGTCGGATCATTGTCTCTTCTTGTTGGGTAAGAGCCTGGGGCCCTTGTGGGACCCTCCTATCTCCCAGGGCCGAGTGGGAGTGAGTCACAGGCTGGCAGCAGGGACACTGAGTTGGCAAACACATCAATCACTCCCTTTTGGAGCCGGAGCCGTGCCCGCTTGGGAGAGGGATCCTGTATCCACTGTCTTTCCTTCCCCTGGACTTTTCAAGAACAGAGGCCCGGCAGCTGCTGCCAAAGGAACCCAGGTGGCCCAGGTGACATTCAGAGCTGAGAAATGGGAGCAGGGGAGGAGGTGGAGACCGAGTTTTATATCAGGGTAGTTATGAGTTGGAGCCATTGGCCGTGTCTATTTCCTCTCTGCAAAGCCAAAGTAAATGAGATCCTGCCATCTTTCCGTCCTGTTGGAAGGGTTAATTAACTGCTGTTTTCCTGGTGCTTGGAGATGCTCAGATGAAAGCGGGGAGGAAGTGCAGAAGGCAGTATCCCTCTGGAGGCCTGAGGTGGGGGTCTCAGCGGGAGGACCTGCCCCTGCTCCTGGGGAGACCTCCACGTAGGCTTTGGCTATGGAGCCCCGTAGCTACTCAGGTGTCAGGTCACACTGAACCCTGAGAAGATGGAGCTGAACCAGTCTTGTCTCGGATTTAATTCAACGGCCTTCCTCCCTGGATGGGAAAGCCAAGGTCTGGAGAGGTGAAGACCACCCCAGACCCCGTAGCTTGTCGCAGCCCAGCTGAGACGAGAATACAGGCCTCCCCCTCCGGATCTGACATGCCAGAGCCACAGCCCCTTACTGCCTTTTGGAATAGGCATTCTCACCCATTTTAGGGATGGGCAAGCTGAGTCTCAGTCAGGTTAAGAACCTGCCCGGGTCATACAACCAGTTAAGGGGCAAAGCCAGGATTTGGATCCAAAGTTCCCGGCCAAAGTGCAAGGCTCATTCCTCTACACCAGGAGGTTTTGGGGGGTATAGACTGTATTAACTGCGGGTTGGTAAAGTTGGTCTCTTTCTCTGTTTCAAGGGCAAGGATCCTGTCATGTTTCTTTCTGGCAGCTCCGCTGTAAGAGCACCTGGCCCAGGGCCCTGCTTTTGTGGACACTCCAACCACACGGCTAACTAGAGAACACTGTGCTTGGGTTTCCCATCCCCTGTGGAAGTTTCATGCAAGCCCAGCCCTCTGATCTGTAAAAGCAGGCCACACAGGCGGCTTCACGTCTGGACTGGGCAGGATCCCTTCTTCTCAGGGTGAGGGTCCCTAGTACATTGTCCACAAAATGCTGTCGTGGGTAGATCATCAAATACTGAGACATCAGTTAGGCAAGTTTAGCTAAGAATGGCTCGGGAGAAAGATCTGCCAGTGAATCCTGGATTAAAGTAGAGAAATGGGGTCAATAAAGAGGACAAAGGCAGAATTTTCCCTGGTTATACTCGTGGGGCTTCTCACCCTGAGCACGGATGAGTGATTCAATATGGCAGCACTCAAGGTGTGCCCAAGCCCAGACCTCCTGGCTGACGATGCCCACATGGCTTCTCTCTCCTAGAAATCAGGTCCGCGGGAGAGGCTAGTTCTATCCCTAACCAAAGAACATTTCACTTGGTGTGACCTCCCAGAAGACCTGAATGCCAAGATGTGCTCCCTGATTTGTAAGTAGGAAAGCCTTTTCGAGCTGGAGATGATAAGAAAGGAGATAACTGTCTTAATCCAGAAACATTCCCTGGAAGTCAAAATTGTCCACTTGCCTCAGCTTCATTTTACATTTAAGATTTCTTAATTACATTAAGAAAATGTAATTTTCTTACATTATATGGCTCTCTCCATAGGAGAGAGCCCTGTGGTAGGAACCCACTTCCAGCTTTGGGATGGAAGGGCTGTGCCTTCCAGGGCCTCGAGCTCTCTATTCCCCTCATCCTGGTCTCAGCTGACCCAGAGGAAGGAATTCAAGGGACCCATTACAAGGTCCCCTAACAGGAGTCAAGCAGCTTCCACTTTCTCACCAGAAGTGGCTATGGCCTGAAGTAATTCTATTTGCATCCCTGGCCTAGGAGAGGAGCACTTAAGGGAGTCCTGTTTTTAATACAGGGAATTTGTGGGAAGATACCTAGGGTTGCCAGATTTGGCAAATAAAAATACCAGATTTGAATTTCAGGTCAACAACAAATAACATTTTAGTGTAAATATGTCTCAAGTATTGTATTTTATTGCATTTTATTGGGCGCCTCTGCCCTGACCCCCATGAACCCTTAGAGCTGAGTGATTCCAGCTTGAGTTTAGGAAGGAAAAAATGGCTGCTCTCCTGCTTCTTTGGAGTGAGGCCAGCTGCTCAGGGAAAGAGCAGGCTTGGTTGGGGGACAGGAAAGGGAGGAAATGAAGGGATCTAAACTTGTAGGTTTCTTGCAGGTCCCTAAAACATGGTTGTGGTGTTAAAATATTGAGATGCAAAAACCAAAACCAAACCAAAACAAAAAACCTCACATAAAAAGACTATCGAAAGTCTGGAGTAATGAGAGCAAAATTCCATTAGACTAGGAGTTAGGAGGCCAGGGGTCTAGTCTGCTGTCCTATTAAGCAGCTGTGTGACCCCTGAGTAATTTACCCTTTCTGGACCTGGATACCCTCGGCTGTAAAGTGTCAGCCTCCCTGGGCCCTAATATTTCACTAGTCTGGTTCTGAGAACCGAAGAACAGCAGAGTGTGCTTATCCGAGAAACTGAGCAGTGGGGCTAAAAACTGCCACATCCTTTGCCCTACCTCCCCCCACTCCTCCCTCTCGCTGAGGTCTGTGCCACCTTGGGGCTCCTGCCAGGTCTCTGAAGGAGGAGGAGTTTGGAACAGCCAGCAGAGAGTTGACTGGGCCGATGACTTTCTCTGGACCAATCTTCCCCTCTCCTTAAAGCTCCTGCTGCTTTTTGCGTGTCAGACTAACTTTGCAACACTGCTTTTTGAAGATTTTTAGAACTTCCATTTTGGAACTGCCTGCCCATCCTTTGCATATTTAAATAACATATGTACTTCGTGGGCACCTATCTTTGTTGTTTGAAGTTTCATTTGATATTTGGAACTGGAGCCAAATCTGCGGAGTGAGGGGCACAAAGTGGCTAATATTGTTTGTGGTCAAACACAGGTCACAACAGGAAAGAAATGAGGCTAATTTTCTTACATTATATGGCTCCTAAAATGACACCGATAGTTGTGTTTAAAAATTTTTTTCTTAGAGGGTCTGGAAATGGCAGAACCGCTGCGGTGGTCTAGGAGAGCAACTAGTGCCTGCATTTGACTTGTCCTTTGACCTCCATGTTTCTCCCAACTCGACTGCAAGTTCACTGAGGGCGAAGACCGAATGTCCTCACCAGGGTCCCCGAAGTGCGCCTCCTCCCTGCCCTGCCCTGGAGTTGGTCAACACAAGTTGACTGATGGCGTGAACGTGGAGTATCTGCAGGAAACTTTCAGCAGCTGCTGAAACCCGCTGACGAGGCTTGTGCGGACGAACCACAGCCTGCTCCCCTCATTTCCTGCCTTCCACCGCCATATTGGTTTCACCAGAAGGGAGGAGAGGAAATGGTCCTGTGCCAGCTGTACCAGCCATGGGAAAATCCCATGGGTGTAGATTATCTCACCGCCACCGAGCTCTATTACCTTTTGTCCCTCTCTCCTTCTCCCTAAGTCCTGGCCCTGTTTGGTGTTGCCCAGTCCTTGGCTGATTATATGCCTGGCTCCAATTTCAATTATTCCATTTCCTCCCTACCTTGCCCCCTCCCTCTGCCAAATCCGCATGTGTGCTCAGCTCTTCACCGTTCCCATAGCCCCTCCTGAGCTGAGAGGAGACAGGACGTGCCTCAGCAGCTACCCTGACATGAGTCATGTTTGAAGTCCCGCCAGCGAAGAAGGAACAAGGAGGGTTGGGCCTTAGGGCGCGGGAAAGGGAAGGAATTTTCGTGGATTGTCAGAAAACAGGCACAGGGAGGGGTGGAGGCAACTTGGGAGCATCAAGAGCTGCTGAGAATACTGAAGACTGAGTTGACTAACCAGAAGAAATGCCCAACATGGGCCATGAGGAGATTTTTTTTTAAAAGAAAGATCTCTGAAGGAGTTCCTTTGCAGTTCGTGGTCACAAATTTCCACGTGTAATGACCCCACACTGCCCATCTGATAACACTTCGCTGTTAATGTAACAGCAACCTGTGGGTGAAGTATACCCACAGATATCCTCATTCCCATTTTACAGATGAGAATACTGATACCCAGAGAAGTCACGAGGTTTATGTCAAGTCACAGAGCCATGGAGTGGTAGCACATGGACTAGAACCTAACTAAGTTTTCGAGGCTCTGATTTATAACAAAATATATGTAAATACCCATAACATCCACCCAGTAAGCATGATTCTGCATTCTGACTGCTATTCCAGTCCAGAGATCTGCCTTTCCTGGGTCTCATATGAGCCTTCTACTGCATTACTGAGTCATTTTCTCTAAGTTAGATTTGTCCGGTCATCGCTCTTGATGTCAAAGCACTTCATCCACATCTGTGCCCGATCTGTCAGCTTATGGGCTCAGTCATCTGTCTATATGTTGTACCGAGGATGTCAATTGACATCAAAAATTAGAAAAATGGGAGGGAAATAAATTTGCAGGAAACCCAGTTAATTCTTCCCTTTGGTCCCTAACCTGGAACAGACAAGAAAGACAAATATCCCCCAATTAGCCCAACAAGAACTTAAGAAGGAAGGATCAAACTGACAATGAAAAGGACACCTGAATCATAAACCCCCCACCCTCTCCCTTGCCCAGGACCCCAAAACTCAGGGGTGACATCTGTAAACAATGTGAATTCAAAGCAAATGCCACTGAAACCTGGAACCCCGAGAGGACGGTGCCCCAGATTCCCATGGAAAAGCAGGCTTTCACTCCAACTGCATAATGTCTCACAAAGGAATTCTCAAGAACCATACAGGCTAATGTGGGAATTAGCAAAAATAAGTGAAAGTCACAGGATTTGGAGACAAGAGAGAAAACCTAGGTGTCATTTAGCCCAATACCTCTGATATTCAAGAGGAAGAAAACTCCCACAGTGTCTTGTATGTTTGAACCAGAACATTTACCACAGACCTCGGTGCAGGGGTAGGGCTAAGCAAATATTTGTTCAGTAATGGATGGACGGGCATAGTAGCTGGAAATCACACAGAAAGATAGTGACAGCGCCAGGATTAAAGGATCTAGACTATCTCTACCTACTTTTTTGTTAGTTCAAAAAAAAAAAAAAAAAAACCAAAAAACCTTAAGACTGATGATCATCAGGTTTTTTTTTTTTTATGTACATTATTTCATTTTCCAACTTACAGACACTTATAGATACTCCAAGCCCAACGTAGGACTCTGAGATCAAGAGTCACATGCTCTACCAACTGAGCCAGCCGGGCACCCCTGTCCAACTTACAAACCCAACACTCCACTCCAGCGTGGACCCTCTTATCCAAGAGTCACTGCAGGGAACGAGCTCTCCCAGCCCCAGGGGACTTCTAGAGCACCCTCCTTGGTCATCAGCACATACTGAGCAGAGAGGCCTTTCTAGGATTTTCTCGAGATATCTAAGTTAATCCACAAATGTAACTTAAGAATTCAAACCCCTCTCATATCCGTGATCATGTCAGACATTTTAGAAAATGGACTTAAAAACACATGCCTTTTTCTTTATGCTTTTTCTAAAACGTTCTTGTTGGAGACATCTGGAAATATCCAATCAGCCTAAACAAGAGAATGCACTGAGAGCCATCCATGAAGTAATTAGCAAGCAAATGGACCTGGTCGGGGCTGCTGGGCCTCACCTCAGGGACCAACACAGCCCCTTCCCACCCTGTGTCACTCTTCTCAGCAACCAATGCAGGTTTGCTCTGCTACAAACCCTAAATCACCCCCACCAACATTCTAGGTCTTTTTGAACAGAAGCAGCAACTTACCGGATAGCCCCATGAGCCATTCCCCGCTTGGAACTTGGAGTAGTAGCTGCTCCGGCTGGTGGTCCCATAGTTGTTGTAATTGTCGGCCAAGCCATCGTACATGGAACCTTGAGGACAAAGGCAGGGGGTTAGGACAGGGATGGCTATGCTCTTCACTCGCCTCTCCTCCCCACGGCATCCGGGTCCACTATGCCCATGGAGGGGACCAGGGCCAAGCTCTCAGAGGAGGATAGGAAATACATCATCCACTTGCTGTATCTGTCTACTCTACCTCCTCCATGGTCAGGGCCAAGGAAGGGCCCAGGCCGACTGCTGCAGGGACAGCTCTGCAAATCTTGGCTGAGCCCTTCCTGGGCTGACTGAATGTCTCCCTGCTGCTTGGGTCCGTTGACACGTACAAGTCAGGAGTTGGCCTGGAGGGCCATGGAGCACCACCATTCCGTTCCGGGGAATCACGACTCCACATTCCACAAGGACAAGCTCCCTGCTCGGGGAGGACTGGCAGGATCTCAGCATTCCAGATCCAGAGCCCCGAGGTCAGAGCCACAGAGCAGTGAGGGCTGATGAGAGGCCAATTCGGGGCAAGACTCTGGTTTCAAACCTCAGTCCGGCCCCCCGCTAGTGACGACTCGATCTCTTGTCCCTTCCTTCATCTCCTAGGTGCTCCAGATGGGGAAGGGGGGGTGGCCACCAACCTCAAAGGCCCCAGTGAGGATTAATTAATGTTTTCAGAGTGCTTGGAGACCCACAAATGACAGGCTCTGCCAGAGGACAGAGTGTCATTAGGGTTATTAGCAGCAAAATGGCTTTGAATCACAGAAATACGAACTGGGTTTTGGTGGGGCTGCCTTCCTTCCTCCCCTTCACCAGATGGCAGGTGGGCCCTACAGGACAGTCCTCCAACTATGCAAAAGTTGGTCTGTTGGCTGCCTTACCGTCCTCGCAACGCGGCTGACTGGGACATGGCCATGACTTTGGTCACATCATGCCCCTGGTTGGGTCTGCCTTCCCTTCTTGGCCACAACATTCAGATCTCACTGATCTTCAAGGGCCAAGCTCGGCATCTCATCCCTTTGGGGAAGTCTCTTCTGTCCAGGCCTGCCCAGGGCGATCTCTCCTATCTCTAAACACATGCTTCTCTGCCGTCTGGACCCTGAGTCACGTCCTGCCTGCCATCCCATTCCCTACCCTGGGACCTGCATGAGAGGGAAGCCAGGGCTCTACGGCCTGGACATCCAGAGTAAGGCTTGCCCCACACTCTTTTTACACGATGAGCCTTCTGGGGAAAAAAAAAAGGAAAGTGGGATCCAGTGAGAGCCTCCTAAGGGGAATGGGCACTTCTTTTCCCTGAAGCGGTGGTGGGACCCCAGCACCAGAAGCCCCACCTGGGGGAAGGCTTTGACAGTGACCTTACCTGGCCAAATTAGCTCCTTCCCATCTGCCACATCACACCCACTCAGATTCCTAAGCCTTTTTAGGGTAGTGGGCGGGGCAGGGCAGTATTTGAGCTGAGAGAAGGAATAGCGGAGGCAGAGGGGCAGCTTTGTGCTGGAATGTGTGGAATGTGCCAGGTGTCGCTGCCTGATGCCATTTCCTCTGTCCGAAGCTAGCCAGAGGATCGCCCCATTGTACACAGGAGGGGGGCCCTGCCCCAATTCCCATCCTCTCTCCCATCATCATGGAAGATCAACAGGCCATTTGGCTGTGGCGGAAAGAACTTGCCCTGGGAGCCCAGAGGTGTTGACATTGGTCTTGGCTCTGACATTTGGGCAAGTCACTTGTTCTCTCTGGGCCTCAGCTGCTTCTGCTATGAAAAGAAGGGGTTGGCTTCTATATGCCCCGAAGGCCCCACACAGCTCCAGCGTTCCACGGCCGTGTGATTATAGGGACCCATGCGTGCCCCATGGCATCCAGAGAAGCTTGCAAGGAAGATGGGGAGACATCAAAGGCTACACCACCACTTCCTTCGCTGCCCGCCTCGGGGTCCTCCCAGAAGTGTCCTGAGGGCCCAGGCCTGGCTCCTGAGGGGACTCTCCCCGAGCCTCTGACCTAATCCAAGCTCCCCTACTGAGTGCAGGCAGCTGGTTCCTCTTCCCTTCTTGGGATGCTGCCCCCCCCAGAAAGGCTACCATTGTCAGGAGGAGTCCGGAAGCAGTCTCGTGGGCTCAGCCATCCAGACCCAGCTTACACTGGGGAGGGGCTGCAGCCAGGACCCCCGGCAAGCACGGTTAGGCCCTGAGGCCCCTGATGGCCGGTCTCGTCTGACTCCCCTCCATCCAGCTGACTTCTATCATCCCTTCCAGGGTTTCACGGGCCAGAGGTCACTTGGCTGTTGCCCTGTGAGCAGGGATGTCTCACCCAGGGGCAGCTATGGGTCAGCCAGCAGTTTTTAGAAGGAAAATCTGGGGTGCTGACAAAGAGTTCTATGGAGCCTCAGGGAGGCCCGCTGCTAGAGGAGGCATCACCAGGAGGCTCAGTGGAGGGCAGGTTCCCATGGGGCCTCCACTTCTTCTCAAAAGGGAATCTGTCAGCAGTGACATCACTCACCCTCTCAGTCATCAGATGAAGCATCTCCTCCCTCCATGGTCTGCACCTGCCTGCCTCCCTCTCACATAATTTTCCCCATGTGGGAGGTAGAGAGTTCTCTGCCATGGAGGCAGGGGTGAATAAGACCTCTGGAATGCCCTATCCTTCCAAAGGTCAGTCCTTGTGTCCCAGTGGTGACTTTAGTGATAACAGGTATGGGCTATGACATTCACTTCTGGTGGGACCAAGGCCTCCAGGCCCTTCCAGGTGGCTCCTGAAGGCATTCTCTAAGATCCATCTGCAATTGGGGGTCAGATCACCTGACTCCCACCTTAAGATGCTTTGCTCAGCTTCCTTGTGACAATGAGGCTGCCATCACACCAGCCAGCACTGCTTTTCTGGCAGAAAGGTAGCTGCACTTGGGACCAAAGTTCTGAGGTAGAGGAGTCCAGAGAAGTTACCTACTTAAGGTCACACTTTGCATTGTGCCCAATGACCAAAGACATGAGGGTAGGAGTTGAGGTGAGCTCTATTCATTAAGAGTGCTGCTCCCCTCTCCTGAGCCTAGAGTGTCTGACTGGTACACATTACCCTTGGAAAGTCAGGTTCAACAGCAAGAACATGGGGGTTCTCAATGAGAGTGACGGTAATAGCTCTGACAGCTTTTTCTTCTCCATCTGGTCCCTCGACTTCTTCACAACTCATTTCTAGGGAGCCTTTCCCGATTAACTCCATCTGGTCCCATCCCCCCTGGCTGACTGCCTCTTCAGGACAGGGGCTCGGTCAGGTGCAGTCGGTCCTCCATCTCATGACTGCCAGTACCTGCCGTCATGTATTTCGAGCACTCACTGAAGCAAGCATTCTGTCTCTTCTTTCCCTGGGATCTTGGGCACAGGGCATGGCTCTGGCTGGGGCCGGGCCAAACCTGGACCGAGTGGGTCCTTTTTGGCAACCAGTTCACCCCTCATGGTGGAGGGGCTTTGGCGCCTGGTGCCTGGAGGCTCCATGTCCCCCAAATTGCAGCACGGGACCAGGGTCCTTGAAGGCTACTCGACCAGGCCCTTCTCCCACCCAAAGACGTCCCTGCTGGGTGGGGTAATCCAGAGGATCGGAGAGCAGCTCGAGAAGAGGTACAGCCACCTCTTTGAGGCGGAGTCTGGGTGTCAAGGGTGGTGAGGGGAGGTGATCCCCCCAGCACCCAGGGCAGAATCACCCCAAACTCTTGTAGTTGAGTGCTTGCATTCCCACTGTGTCCTCCGGAAGGGCGCACGTGCCAGAAGCAAAGGGTGGCGGCCTCTCAGCGGAGCTGGCTGCCAACGCAGCTTGTGCCTGGTCCCCAGGAGGCATCTGCCCACCCCCAAAACCCCGAGATCAAAGAGCAAAGGTCCCAGAGAACGTATTGATTTCTCCAGAGTACAATCAGTTCCAGGGGCTCTGCCCACACAGCTTGTCTCATTGGTGTCAGAGTTGCAGGGTGAAAAGCCATCTCAAAAAACCCACCACTCAGACCATCAGCGTCCTGGATGCTGTTTCCCTTTGCCGCCTGCGAGGAGGGTCTGATTCTCTCTGGTGTCCCAGGGGCAGTGCAAGCTTTCTGGGCTACCAAAGCTTTGTTGAGTCACACAGGCTTCTCTCTCCAGTGGGGACGGGCCAACCTTTGGGGGGATGACTCATCCTCTTCCACCTTCCAAGCTTTCAAGTGGGTCACGCCCACCGCACCTGAAACATTCTTTCTCTTCTCAGCCAAACCCTCTCCCTGCATTCAAAACCTTGCACCAAAATGAGCTTCTTCTAGAAGTGACCCCACCCAGCTCTGGGCACTCCAACCCCCCTGGCACGACCAGGTCGGCTTTCTGGCCAGCTGCCCTACTCACTCCATGCCAGCCCGTGTGTTCCTCGGTGTGGCTTCTGTGTATGGGGTGTGAGTGTGTGCATGTGGACACACGCACGTGTAATTTTGGGCCCTTCTCCCAGAAAGCAAGGAGGCTGGGAACTCCCTGAAGCAAGGGATCTTCTGCTTGCCCCCTACTCCCGACCCCAGGACCAGGGTCTACCTGGACAAGGCACCTGTGACTTCCGCCTGCCTGACCAACAGGCTGCCCGCAGGGACAGAGTTCATCTGAAACCACTTTCCTCCACCCCCTCCTTCCCCTGATCCCTGTCCCTTGCTGGTCAGGAGGCTTTGTCTCAGCCCATGCCGCACTGGATGTGTGTCTCTTGCTTGATCTGTGGTCCCATAAGGCCCATGTCTCTTCTGGCTTCTACGCTGACGTGAAGCCCATCTGCTCATAGGCACAGAACACTTGGGAAAGGAAGCTCATTATTTTTCGGCCCTGAAAATGCTTCTGTTTCACCCCCTGAAATCTCTTCAACCCACGCTGCTCAGTAAGGCTAGACCCATAGCAAGAGGAATTTAAATGAGGTACTAAGAAGGACTGCCCGAGACATTGCTGGGGGGGTGCCCCTCTGAGATGTTCAAGATTGGACAGGAGCGGTGCCCGTGGGAACGTTCAGGTGCCCAAGGGAGGGGAATGGCCAGATGTCTTCCCATTTCCTTCTGGGAGCACTGTGGGCATTCCTATCTCGAACCTTGCATGCCTGAGAAGTGCAAGGAGTTCAGCACAACCTCACCAGGCACTTTGGCATGGTTCTCGTCCTTCTCTGGACACGTGTCCAGACCGGAGATGTGGCTACAGCCTGTGTCCACACCTCTCCCTCCCAGCTCTGCAGGGACGTGTTCGAGCCCAGCTCTGCTGCAGCCCCGCTTCTCCTTCTGATCATCTGTTCCTGGCCACAGCTAAACCCAAGACCTGGGCAGGGGGTGGGAGCCTCTTGCGGGGGCGGGGCGACGGATTCATGTGGGCGAAGGTCAGAACAGGACATAGCTACCTGGCTGGGGATCCCGACTAAAACACAGTCATCAGCGATTACCACCTTAGATGTCTATCCATCTTCGTGCCTGTGTGTGTGTACGTGTGCGAAATCAGAATCGCTGGGGTAGGACGTAGGCATTTGCATTTTCTAAAATTCCCGGATGGTTTCAGTGTGCAGCGAGGTTTGAGAATAGCAGAGTGGAGGGCTTCTGGTATGTTAGGATGTTTACAAGAGGGAATCCATGAGGGACCCTCACTGAGGGGACGAGTCCTTTTGTAGGTCAGCTACAGACCGTTTGGGGGCAGGGTCTGCCGAGGTAGGGAGTGATGGGATCTATTTCCAGAGATGGCTACCCTCGTAGCACAGTTTGGAGATGGTCTTATCCGATCTCGTACAGTTGCAGAGACCCAGAGAGAGGCAATGACTTATCCAAGGTCACACACCTGCCAATAATCAGTCCAGGTAGAACTCAGGTTTCCTGACACCAGGCTGGACTCCTGCCCTCGTGCAGACTGCAAGGTGGGGCGTGTGTGTGTGCGTGCAAGTGTATGTGCATGGGTGTGAGCACACATGTGTATACATTGTGCGTGTGTGCAGTGCACGCCTATAAAAAACTTCACCAGAGGATAGCTAACATTCTTACATCTTACTTTGTCCAAACAAACATCACACACCTTCTAGGGGTCATCCCCCACGGCAGGAATAGTTTCTAGAGTTTTAGACCTGGAACGATTAGCTTATTGATATTTACAACTTGGTGCATGGGGAGAAACATTTGTTTCTTTTTCTTTTTCTAAACCTCTGCCAATGAGTTTAGCCAAGGAGCGGGGTCCAGGGAAACAACATTTGCTGTAAAACATTCTGGAATGCCCGGCATTTTTGTATGTGTTGTAACAGGCAGAAGGAAATTCTGGTAAAACCTCAGCTTCGAGCCAACATACATTGTAAAGAAATAGGAATTGGTTCATTTGAAGTTTAATTAGGATGTTTCGCTGTTGGGACAAGTTAAAGCTCAGACACCCTCTACCCTCTCCCATGCCAGCTTTGGTCCCGAGAAAACAACCCCAGGAGTGATACCTGTTCATGGTCTGTGGTCAGGAATGGACAACTTTCAAGAGAGTAGAATGAGCAGAACCTCACACAGGCAGAGGTTTATGCTGAGACACAGCCAAACGCAAATACAAAAAGGCCAACAAAGGCAGGGTCCCGAGGCGGGGACCTTCACCTGTGCACTCCATGGCCACCAAGCCAGCACAAGCCTGCCCCTAGGGTGGCCTCAAGTAGTAACTGCCCTGAGAGGGACAGCTGCAGGATGACGAAGTGGGGGACAGGCACCTTCCCTAGCCCAGCATGGCCCCAACCCTATCTCCGACAAGGGGGAAATACAGGTTTGGCCATGTTAGATAGCAAATGGTAGTTCTGAGAAGAAAGGAGAAAGTTGAAAGTAAAAAATCACAGATGTCTAAGCAGGTAGTGAAACAAACAAGGACAATGACCCTGTTCGTGTTGGGATCTCTTTGGAATGAGAAGGGATACGAAAAAGAAAGGTGTCGTTAGACTTTGTGTGCGATGTGTATTCCTGGTGACGCCGAAGCTGGACGTTAACCTGAAACCTGGGATTCAGGTTAAACTTCAGGAAGAGGTTCCAAGTGAAGTTCTAAGGAACCGGAATGTGGAAAAGCATTTCCGTTTGGGCTACCTAACTGATGCAACTAGCCCTTGAGCCCCCAACAGGGCAGGTCACAATGAACCCCTGCGGGGACTTTCTCGCCCCCGGCAGGTCAAGTGTCCCCAACAAAGACCTTTAGCTGAACAACCCCATCCTGCCCTCGGTTTTCTCCTGCTTCCCACACAGTCTGAGAAGACGCCCTGCCACGCAGACACAAGGGCACTCAGGAAACACAGGGGAGCAATACTTAGCGGCCACTTCAGAAAAAAGGGGGCAGATAGGCAGGCAAGTTCAGAGCAGTCCCTTTCTGCAGGGTCCCCTCCTCCCTCCCTGGGGACGTCCTGACCAGGGTGAGGCCTCTCTCTCATCTGCTGGGTTTTGGGGAAGGCATGGGTGGAAACAGGTATTGAGAGTCAGGCTCCTTCCATGGGGCTCCTCTCCCAGCCCTTGGTGGCTCAGTACCCACCCCCCCAACAACAGAAGAGAACCCCCTTGGAGGCGGACTCTGGAGAAAAGCCGTTCTATTGCTGGAACCCCTAGTGGCCGATTCCTGATTGTACTTCACAGGGTACAAGGAGAGGTTTCTACCTACCGGGGAACCTGTGAGGTGTGGCAAGCCATCTCCGGGGCGGGTATTCTCAACCCCAGGAGCCCTGGTGGGATTCAGAGGCCCCAAGAGAACCAAACACCCTAGGGAATTCGACTCTTCTCTCTTGAAGAAGAATTCTAGTATGTCCTGGGCAGGGTCGGGGAGGGTGGTGAAGGCAATGACCTGGGCTATGGTCCTTCCACAACTCCCAGCTCGCCCCTCCCAGCAACCAGAGCAGGTGCGCGCTAAATAAAACCAACACAAAAAGAGAGAGCAAAGTTAGCAGGAATGGCCACTGAGCAAATAGGGAATGCTTGGGCGGTTCTGATGAAGAGAAGGGGGGAAATCTGATGAAAACAAAGCCAGATAAACCAGAAACTCCAGCTCCAAGTGACCCAACCGCCTCTTCCACCAAGGATGCCTCTGGGGAAACCGCCCCTTGTGGGAAGCTCACCGGAGCCGAGGGCAGAGGGGACACACCTACAGGGTCAGTCCTTGGAGAGGCCTGTTTCTGGAGAGGGATGCATTGGCCAAGGAAGTCGAATCTCACCTGGCTGGGGTGAGATTCCCCAGCCAGGTGAGGCTCCAAGGTCCTCACCTGGAGGACCTTGGGATGGAGAGAAGGAGATCCCATCGAGTAGATGTTCCCCACAAAGGGCAAGCTCAGTCAAAACAGAGCACTCACCCACATCGAGTGGGAAGGAGAAGGGGTGTTTGGGGCATGTGGGATTTTTGAGATTTTCCTGGAGCTGTGAGCCTGGAGCTCAGGCCAGGGACAGCATCAGAGTGAGAGGGGGCAGCTAAGTCTTGTGCTGAGAGGAGAGTAGGTTGTCTTGAGCTGTGACTGGGCTGTGGCCAGAAATGGGGACACCTTTTTTTTTTTTTTATTATCTCAAGCCTACTTCCAAAAAAGGAAGTCAGCAGCTACCAAAGCACTAAATAAAGAGGAAGCAAATGCTCTGGAGTCTGTATGACCTTGAGTGGAAGTGTGGCAGGAGAGGAACCTGGAGTCCAGACCAGGGCGAAGGGCACACACAGCAACAAAGACCTTTTAGGTTCGGGGTATAGGGAAATCCTCGGCCAGCCATTTTCTCTCCCTCAGCTCTACACAGGGGCCACTCAGGAATGAGAGAGGGAGAGAGACCAAGCCAGAGTAGGAAATGTGAGCTGGCGTGGGGGGAGGCAAGAGGGGAGACGGGCAGGGGTCTGTCTGTCTCCTTTGCCTCCTTCCTCTTTACTATCCCCCAATCCCCTTACTCTTTCTTAGAGCCCTGACTCCATAAATAAGTCTTGGTTGACAGATACTGGCTTGCAGTCTGTAATATCTTTATTAGCATTTACTAAACTAAACACATAAATAAGTAGAAAGTTTGCTAGTTTGAGTGTAATTCTTACTGGGAATCCTTTGTATTAAAGTATGTGGTCTAAAAACTCTCCACAAGGGCCCCTGTCAGATATTGTACCTTCCTTCTTGAGTTTCAGGAGTCCTATGCCGTTCTCCTAACCTCCCGGCTTGGGGTGACCTCAGCACGGGGGACTGGGGATGTTGGCGTTGGTGGCTAGTCAGGCTGAGCACCTGAGTTGGACAAATGCTCACCATGAGGTCTCAGCCCCAGGCACCTTCTGGGATTTCCAGCCTCGCCAACCTCATTTCCTACCCTCCTCTGACACTTGCTCCTTCCTACTCAAGCCAAGTGAGGTAGGGAGAATCCAGTGGGAAAGAAAACTTCTGCATTAGCTACTGAGCAAAGAAGGCATCCTCAGCCGCCACTCCCGAGCCTCGGGGAGCCCCAGGGAGCCCACTGGTCTTGGGGTGACCTTCCAACCAGATTTGCCCCTTCCAGGTGTGAGGCTCCCGCTAACCGCGGCCTTCCAAGGGTTGGGCCCGGTTCCCTGCGGCACCTCCCCATGTCCCGCAGCGCCTCTTCTGAGCCCCTACTCTGGCCACCGTGACTCCCTCGCCGGGACCCGCGGCCACGCACTGGTCCCACCTGGGCAGGGGACCTGCCGGCCTGGGCGCCGGCTACCTGGCTACCTGCTGATGGCGCCGCCGAACTCGAAGCCCGAAGGACCGGGCGGGAAGTGAGGGGTCGGGGGAGAACCGAGCCAGGGTGGGGGGACGGTGCTGTTCCCGGAGCAGTCTGGGGGAAGAAAGCCTCCCGGGCTCTGGGCCGCGTCCACGGGACCGCGGGCGATCCTCAGCCTCGGCGCGCGCTGGAGAGACGCCGCCGGCCGTGTCCCTCCCCTCGCCGCGCGATCCCGCCTTCGCGTCCCCAGCCTGGGGCTCGCGCCAGCCGCTCGCCTGCCCCCGCCGCCGCCGCACCCCGTCGGACCCGCGGCGCAGACCCCTCGCGCCCGCGCCTCCCCGCAGCCTCCGGAGGCGCGCCCCTTGGCTTCCCGCCGCGCGGGCGCGGGGCGCGGGGTCGGCGCACGGGGCGCGCGGGCGCCGAAACTTTACCTCGGTTGGAGTGGCTCAGGGTGGACGACTGGGATGACTTGGACTTCTGCCGCTTGACGGTCATCATCACCTGCTCCTGCACGCGCTGCCTGCCGGACGTGCCGGTCTTCATCTTCTGGTCCGACGGCAAAGCCAGCGTTGAGTTGTCCTGGTCCGGGAAGCATTCGTACGCCAGGGCGGTCTTGAGCGGCGAGTGGTTCATGGCGGCGGGAGGCGCGGGCCGGGCCTGGGAGAGCCGAGAAGGGCGGCGGGCGGGCGGGCGGGCGGGCGCGGCTCTGCTGGGCTCAGCGGCTCCCGAGGGCCATAGAGTGAGTGGTCCTGGTGAGGCTCCCGGCGGCGGCTCCTGGCGCCTCCGCCCCGGCTCGTCCCTCTGCTGGCACTGGCGAGGCGCGCCCTCGGTCAGACTGGATATACCACCCCGGCCCTGCACCACCCACTCCACTGGCTGCGCGCCGCCGCCGGGGCCGAGCCGCAGGGCGCTGCCGCTGCGGGAGCGAGCGCTCTCGAGGGGGCAGGGCTTCGAGACCCGAGTGTGGGACCTCGGCGTCTCAAGGTCCTGGGCTCCTTTCTCTCGCTCCCCTCCCTCGTGACGTGCAGGAGGTGAGGCCCCAGGGAGACGCCCCTCTGTCAAGTCCCTGCTCGCTCATGGAGAAAGTATGTGCTCAGCTCAGGAACCCAAGGAGACTTCTCTCGAGGAAAAAGGAGTCTTTCTTGACCAGGCCCCCCGGGAGAGCCAGAAATCCACCTTCTTCTGTCCTGAAGTCATGCAAAGACCATGCCAGTGGGGGAGGACTCCCAGGCCCGAGGGATAACCACAGTCTGAATGTGCTCTATCCTATGGGGACAACCACTGTAGTCTAAGGCAGCTTCCACCTGAAAGGACTGGGGTTGGGGGTGGGAAGTCCCAGGGGCCAGACTGGAGACAGAGGACCACACAATAGTACACCTGTCATGTGTAAGCATGCCAGAGGAAATCGCCATCTGAGCAGTGGGGCCTCTCCGAAACTCCAGACTTAGCCTGTAAAATGGTGCTGGCACATATTAGGGGCTCAATTAAAAAAATACTTTAGATGAATGAGTGAAAGCTAGCCAACTTAAGGTAAATTAAGTCTACCTCCTATCCTACTCAGATCCTTCCTGGAAACCTGGAAGGCTGCCTGCCCCATAAAACTACCCCACTACACCAACTTACTATTCTGGGACTTCTGTGTGCATTCTCCTAGACACACAAACCCCTGGGGACACGTGAATAGTGATGCCCACGGAGCGAGGTCCCAGGCACCAAGGTAGCTCACACCAGGAGCTGAGAATTTCCAAAACCATGTTGATGGAATGCTTTCTAAAAGACATCACACCCTGCCTTTCCTCCTCAAGCAAAAGAGGGGCACAGAATTCATGCACTTCTTGAGGACTCAGGAGTCGCCTCCTGGATACCATTTCTGACCTATCTAGCAGTGCATTCCATCAGCTGCTTAGTTTTGGGGAGTCCTCCAGCGGTGTTAACACTCGCATAGCTGTCCCTTGTCCTTTGTATTTGCTGCTCACACCTCACATACTTCATTTTTAGTTTCCCTTCCGATCTGCAGAGGAGGGAGCCATCAGAGTCTATGCTTGCTGGGAATTATAGGACGAAGGACTGCAAAACTAGATGGACAGTCTCAGGGACCTCAGGAAGGTCACCTGCTCATTTCCTGGGAAGTGGGTGTTACATCCTCCATGATGCATGGGGTAGCCACGTGCCGAGCTGAATATTGTAAAGCAGCTCATAGTTTCTAATAGAAATAGTTTTATAATTGAGGGGTTTTGTTTGTAAGAACTTAGCATCAAATAAATCAGAGCTGTGACCAACAATATGTCATAAACACAAAGGTTCAACACCCATACACCTACCTCTATCATCCCTTAAAATTTTAAGATTCTGCTTCCAGCCATAGGCTTTCAGGGATGGATGGATCCTTGGACGTCATCCAGCCCAGGCTCCGAATTTTTCTGATGAGGAGAGGGGGTAGCTTGCCCAAGGTCACCCAGTTAATGTGAGGCAAAGCCTTCATTCTAATCAGGCCTGGTGACTCCTGGGCCATTGCTCTTCCCTCCACATGATCTGACCTCCCTTATAAAAGTCCTATAAAATGGGCATTAAAGTACAGTGCTCACGGATTATAGAAGGGCCCCAATGTACTATAAAGTATACATGACAGCACATAAAAATACAACTCCATTGTATCACGCATTTGGCCTATCTAAAACCTAATGTGCTAGCTATAATAAATGTTAATTATGTCTTTAAATAATGATAATTTTGCTACCTCTGGCATGTGGAAGGGCCCCAAAGAAGGTGATTGGCACAGGCTACATTGTTATGAAAGGCCATACTTATCCCCTGGAAGTTGAAACCGGTCAACTTTAAAATTGTTTCCAGATACGAAGTGCAGTTTTTTCTAGATACTTCTCTATTATTTTGATATTAACATTATTTTGATATATTGATAGGAATATTCAGCATTTGCTGTGCTCCACAAGCAGCAAGCCTATAAACCAGGCACGGTTCTGGGCCCTTTGCAAGGACCCTCTCATCTGAATCCTTACAGTGATCCTACACGGTGGTAATCAGTATTGGGGCCATCATCTGTCTTTGTCAGGTGAGGAAACTGAGGCTTGTTGGGGGCGGGGCCACCAAGCTGGTAAGTGGCAGAAGCAGGGCCAAACACAGGCACTCAGGGTCCAGAGTCTGGGTGCCCTGTGGTGGTGATTTCCTTGTGACAAGCAGTGGGCTCAAAAGCCTTCCATGGATCAATCTTTTAACAGGATCTATTTCCATCATGTGACATGAAAGTCAGGCCACCTGGCGACTGTTCCAGCTGGGTCACTAACCAGCTTCATGAAGCCGGACAAGTCCCTGCCTCTGGCCTGCCACCGAGTCTGTAAAGAGTGGAGGTGGATTGATAGCTCACCCCATCGGCCCTCGCCCTAACACTCTGGGGTTCTGATGTCAATGGGGCTCTGTAAGGCGGGAGAGTCTTGAACCCCAGGAGAATCCAGCCCCTCTGGACGTTTCCTTTGTCTCTCCCACCACATGTCAGAGAGAAGGGAAGCCTGGTGGTGGACAGAGGAGGGCTAATACTGCCGAGCCGAGAGCAGGTCCGCTTGGCATATATTATTTGATGTAATCCTCCTGGTAACCCCTGAGGAGATATTACTTTGCAGAAGTGGAAACACACTCAGAAAGGTTAAGTCAGTGATGAAGCTTTGCTTTGGACCAAGGTGTGACTTCCTACCTGGGAGAAGGCAAGGAAGAGGGCCAGTCGCACATTCTGGTCCAAGACGCATGAAGTATATTCAGGCTGGAAAGATTGGTTTGGGGACCAAGTGCATGATTCTGAGCCAGCAGGCCGGAGCTTTTTCCATCATCTCTCTCTGCCCGCCTGAACTCACCCCATGTGCCTCAAAACCAGGCCAGAGATGAGGGTAGTACTCCTAAGGTAAAGGATAGATCTCGCTGAGACTGTCATGTGAGCTGAGCTCTGAAATGCTTTCAGTGACCTTCGGAACATATTTTTAGATGATTAAAAAATTCTACGGGGTAGGGGTTAATTTGAGTTTAGAGGGTGTGGGGTGATTTGGGAAAAGCATCTTGAAGGCAGTAAATTTTTATTCGATTCTGAAACAAGATGAGGAAATTTTCATCCTCCAAGGTGTTAGAGTGAATGAACACCAGTGCCCTTGGAAGTAAAACACCCTGTGACCTCAAGTTTCATTCATTAAAAAAAAATGGAATATGGATTCGTTTATTCACATACAAGTATGTATGTGTCTATGTATGTATTTATGTATATATTTTTAAGCAGGCTTCAGGCCCATCCTGGCTCGAACTCATGACTCTGAGCTCCAGACCTGAGCTGATAGCAAGAGTCAGCTAAACCACCTGCGCCACCCAGGCGCCCCTCCACAAGTATGATTGAACATCTGCTATGTGACAGGCCTTGTCCCGGGCATGGGGACTCCAGTGGTGAAGAAGACAAAGTCTTGCCGTCATAGAGCTTCCGATCTAGAGATGGGAGGTGGAGGGACTGGCTGGGCACAGTGAAGGCTGAGGGGCGGCCTCTGGGGCCCCCAATGCTTCTGAGTGACCGGGCTGAAGCTTCTCCTTGCTCCGTTTCCAGCCCTCCAGGTGACTGGACCTCTTCCCCTCCATCCCAGACTGTTGCAGATAGCCTGAGGGAGTCGGAAGAATTAATCTTCCTTTATGGACCCCTAAGCTTGCCATCATGGCGCCATCTTATCTGGGCCTGTTCTTCTGTAACCGACCCCTGTCCCAGGCACCTTCGGACTTCATGGACAGCGACGGTGGCCAAGGGGCCAGCTCCCTGCTGTCCTGCCTTTTTGAGCTGAGTTCCTTTGGTCAGCTGGCAGGCTCCCCAGCAAACTCAGGCACTTTATAACCCTCCCTGATGAACCACACTGCCACCTCCCCAATCTTTAAATCGTCTCCCTTATCATTTTGTTTTCCTACCAGCCCTCCACCGACTCGCCTCGTGCAGATGCCTGCCTCTGTCTTTGCACACACGTGACTTCCTCTGCGTGGGGCCCTCTCAGCCAGTTACTTTCGTAGGCGCGGAGGGCCCAAATGGGTTACGCACGGTGCCAGTCCCTGGGGACACTCCCAGGACAAAAGCCTGGTTCCTGCTCTCTCTGGGGGCAGGGGGAAGACAAAGAGTAAACTTGTAAATGAGCTGGCAAAATGATTACAGATGATATTAAGTGTTGTGAAGGACACGAAGGAGAAGCTGGTGCAGAATGGAGAGGAGTGCTTGGGTTGAGCCCGAAGCATGAGAGGAGCTGCCTGTCTCAGGAGCTGGGGGGGTGGTGCTCCAGGCAGAGGGAGCCGTGGGTGTAAAGGCCACAGTCTCGGATCTGACAAACCAGTGTGGCCCAACGTGGGGAGGGAGAGGAGGTGCACACAAGAGGGACACCAAGGCAGGTGGACTTGCCGTCCCTTACAACTTGCTGGGATGAGAGAGATGTTCTCTTTCTGGGCAGGTTATTTAAAACCATTAAAATGAAATGAAATGAGAAATTCAGTTCTTCAGACACACCAGCCACATCTCAAATGTTTGATAGCCATGTGTCACTAGCGGCCACTGTGTAGGGACAGCACAGGATCATGCTGGGGCTTTCGGACCGCTGTCTGGGTTTGAATTTTATTCTGAGAAGGATGAGAGTCTACTGGGAGGCCTTAACCAAGGAGGTGACAAGACACTCCCACCCCGTGCTTTCCTGTCACTTGTCAACATGTCTAACCCATTGATCCCCCCTGAGGAGTTCCCAAACAATTCAATAAATTCAATACCCTTCCCTGGGTCCTTTTGTACCTGGTGCCTACCTGTGCTAAAGCTCTTGTCCCACATCACCGTTTTCACCTGCCTGTGTGACTCTGGGCAGCCTGAGGGAAGGGACGTGTGTGCTATTCAGCTCTCTTTCTCCGCAGGCCACTGTTGCTGGGACACGTGCTACTCAACAGGTGTTTGTTTAGTTGAACCGAATTTCCCTTCTTGCTCCAGAGCAAGCTCTTCACGGGGCTTCTTGGATGATTTAGACTCAATGCACCCAGGTCAAGTCTTTGCTTTTTTCTGAAGGCCAGTTTCTCTTACGACCTTCGTCCTCATCTTCCACAGTGGGGGATACTCTCGGGAATGCATGCGCAGCCCCTGGGCCGCCATGCGGGGCTCCGTGAGCGCGCAGGGAAACTGCCTTTCTCAGGAAACTGCCTAAGAGGCATTTACTTCAGGAGGTCAGAATGCGTTCACCCCTTTGCTCTGTTCCAGTCATCTCGGGAGAAACCAACCCAGGAAGCCATCTTCCCAAGCATCTGAATGGATGAAACTCCTTGGTGAACACAGAATCCTGGACCCTTGCTGCCCTCAGGGTACCGGGGCAGAATGGACCAGACTCTCCCCCTGACTCCTGGTGTGACCTTAGGACACCCTGGCTGTGGGTGCCTGCAGCAGGCCCGTGGCACAGATCGTTGTGCCCAGAAGGCTCAGAGAACCTCCCAGCCCCAGACCAGGATACAGGGAAAATGGAGAGATGGGAACAGCGGAGGCCACGCCCCAAGCCCTTCGGCAAGCACCCTGATTGGAAGATGAGAGCACGTGACTCTGGATCTTCCCGCCCACGGAGGCCTGGACAAGAGCGGTGGCCTGTGCGCATTCCCACCAGGGCTACCCTGCTCTGGATGGGGAGGAGAGGAAAGAGGAAGGGCTGGCAGCGGGAGATGAGAGAGCAGGGGGTTCTGGCGCGGAGGGCGGCAGAGCCGGGGCAGGCTGGGCTGGCCAGCTAAGGGGAGAGGCCAGGGTGTGCACCTAGAGCTCCCCGACGGGGCCGAACCCAGTCTCAGAGCTGCCATTCTCGTCTCTCTGGGCGGGGTGGGTGGAGCTGCGGCGAGAGCGGGAGGGAAGGTGATGAATAACTCAGCCGTGTCCCAACCGTCTGCTGTCAGCACTAGCCGGGCTCTGCTTCCCACCCCTCGGCCAACCCCAGATTCCAGTTGTGTGCTCCCGATGCGAGCATCCCCGGACCTTCCTTTCCATCTGTCCTCTCCCCCCAGGCCAGCAGTGCTGTTTTGCAAACCCTTGGCAGGACTAAGGCTCTGGGCTTGAGCCCCAGCCTCGGGACCGCGGGAAGCCCTCCGCTCTCGGCGGGAGCAGAAGCCACCCGAGCAGAGACCCCAGGGCCTTCCCCGGGAGGCACCGTGGGAAAATAAGAACGGGGCTTTAGAGTGAGCAGAGCAAGTGTTGCACCCAGCGTTGCTTCTTCTGCCGTGTGACCTTGAACAAGCCACTTTACCTCTCTCTATACCTCAGTTTCTTCATTTGTAACATTAGGTTAGTCACACCGACCTCCCAGGGTTCTTGGGACAATAAACCTATATAAAATATCTAACTTGGTGCTTATACATATGCTGAGGTGCTTAATAATAAATAGAATTTCCTTCCATCCTCCCTTAGTGCCTCTGGCCTTTTATCTGACTGCCCTCTCTTCTGCTCTCCACTTTGACACTATTATCCAGTTCCCAGCGTGTGCCTCTCCTTCTTAACCCCAGAGCCTCACACATTTCTCCCTCTCCTGGGAGCTGGGCCATGCCTCCTGCCAGGTTCTGCTCAACCTCTCTCCGATCGACCCTGTCTCTCCTCCCCTTGTGGCCCAGTACTGCTGTCTACAACGTGGCTCTGCCATGATTGCCCTTGGAAACGTCAGAACCTCAGAGGTGGAGGGGACCTCGGAGACCATCTGATCTCGCTCCTCAATTTGTCAGAAGAGGCAGCCGAGTGCAGAGAGGCACAGTGACGTGGCCCCGTGAAGGCCTGGGCGTCTGGGTCTTGCTTCCCTTACCACGCTCACCACGGAGGGCCTGGTCCCCTCCTCCCTTTGGGGGAGGATGAGGGTAGCGGGCTGGGCGATAGGCCTGGAGTTTGAAGGGAAGCCAAAGCGGGAGAGGAGCCCAGGAGGCGGCGGTTCCTGGAGGTGCCCCTCCTGCTGCTCTGTGCTGGAAGAGTGGCTAGCACTTGGGGGGCGGGGCAGCAGCCCAGGGAAAGGCTGTGGGAGCCATGAAGCTGGCAGCCGCGTGGGGTGTGTGCCCCAAGAGCTGGGCAGCCGTGCTCTCCCTGTCTCTGCCTCACAGTCACCTGCCCAGCCCCAACCCCAGCCCCGCACAGCCTCGATGGTAATTTGATGAGTCACCCGCCCGCGCCTGCAGACAGGGCAGCCCCACCCAGAGCGGCTGGCATCCCGACAATGCTTCTGCTCCGAGCTGCTGGGCCAGCAGTCTGCCAGTCCATGGATGGGCACTGATGGGGAGCCATAACGCTCCGGGGCCTTGGACCAGGCTGAGAACCTGCTGAGTGGCAGAGCCTCCTGTCTGCATTGCCCCATTGCCATGGCCAAGGCCTCCTGAGAACAGTCCAGCCCAGCTGCCTACTTATAAGGGGCGTCAATCACCAGGCGTGGGCCAGGCGCCTCCCAGATCTGTGCTCAGTAGGGCCCTGGCTTCGGGCTGATCCCAGATCTGCAGGCTGCCACCAGTTGAACCTGAGTTAGGAGCCACCCAACTTAGGAGCTGCCTGATTAGGGTCCCTTACGCTGGCTCCTTCTGCCTGGCAGGCTGCTCTCATCTCTGTGCGTTCAGTCCCGTCGTCATCTTGCCCACCTAGCCCGTCTCAGATGTTTCCACCTTCCCCCAACTGGCTCCCCGGAGGTTCTGAGCTGAAAGCCCTCCCGTCCCTCCCCCAACTTTTGGTATAATTTGTACCTCTCTTGTGCCACTTAGTGTAGCTCCCCCCACCCAACACTGTATGCTCTTTGCATCACCAGCAAGCCTCGTACAGGGCCCTGAATATCGCGATGGCTCAGTAAACATGTGTCCTGCTGCTCTACATTCCATCTGCGTGCTCTGTTAGCATCCCTGTGACCAGACGCCCCTTTAAGCACTTCTTTACTCCCACCTACCCCCGCCCTCTTCCCAGGTCATAGCATACCAGAGGCCTTGACTTTGTGCCCTACTGGAGTTGGGGCTGGACCTGGGCCCATTTTGGCAAAACGCTCTTGAGGAATTGTGGGGTCGGTCATATGATACCTGGACCCTCCAACCATCTCGGGTCTTAGCTGTCCACTGGCTGCCACAGTTGCCGAAGGGGAAGGGGGAGGGTGGCCAGACCAGGGGAACCTATACCCCTCACTCCTGTCTGAGGGGCCTGTAGACATGCTTTGTGCCTGCCAGTCCTGGACCTTGACAGGCTGCCCCACAAGCCTCTCCTGCCCCAAGAAAGACCCTGGCGGTGGGGGGGCGGGCGGGACCTCTATGATAGATTATTTCTTCCACATCCCATCCCCCCACAGTCTGGGAAATCGGTGAGCCAAGCAGGGATCACTGGAATTGGGTTGGCATGAGGGTTCAGTGCAGGACTCCCCTGGTGACTTCCGGAATCCCGTTCGCGCTCCGGCACTGGGGCTAGGGGTGAGGATCGGCCTGGGGAGGGTGGGCAATGTGAAAGCAGAGACGGCATTTGGAGACCTTCCAGAGAACAGGCAATAATGGACAGCATGGAACTGTGGAAGGCAACTTTGTAGTCCAGGACAAAGAGTTTTTGCTCTTAGTGCAGCAAAGGGAAATCATGAGATGACTCAGTAAGAGTGAATACTTCTGATTACTTGCTGGCGTGGCTGGGTTTTGCATCTGCTCTCATCTGTCTGCAAGGGGAATCATGGTAATTCTTCGCAGCTATCTCGTTCTCTACAAAGTGGCCCTCTGTCCTTTGCCTCCTGGGATCTGCACATCCACTCCTTGAGAGGAGTATTAACCCTGCTGTCACCCACTGCAAGGATGACAAAACTGAGGCTCACAGAGGCTGGTGGAGTTGCCCGGAGCTGTTGCAGGTGAGCGGCAGAGCTGAGGCTCAGGGGTCCTTCCTACAACCCCAAGCCAGGGCTTTTCCTTCCTGTGATGTGCACACATACCACAGGACCCTTCTGGGGCGGAGACAGCTGCTGAAGTACAGTCTTTGGGGGACACTATAGTGGGCTGAATGGTGGCCTCCCCCCAAAGAGCTATGTCCACGTTTTAATTCCCAAAACCCGTGAACATGACCTTAATTGGAAAAAGGGTCCCTGCAGATGTCATTAGGTGAAGAATCTTGAGATGAGATTGTTGTAGGTTTAGATGAAATCCAATGACAAGCGTCCTTCCAAGAGAAAGGCAGGGGAGATTTGAGACACAGAGAAGGCTATGTGAAGACAGAGGCAGAGCCTAGAGCGACGTTGGCACAGGCAAGAAAGGCCAGAAGTTGGAATATATGTGGAATGGATTCTCTCTCAGAGCCTCCAGAGGAACCGCCTTGATTCTGGATTTCTGGCTTCTAGAACTGTGGGGAATAAATTTCTGTTTGTGGTGACTTGAGTGGCTGCCCTATGAAACAGAGACTGACTAGAAACTCTGTCAGTCACCTGACAGGAGCTGTCAGCCTCTCTCAGCAGACCCACTCAGCACGTGGCTTGGCAGGTAAGTGAGACGCAGGACCAGCCCTGGGCCACTCGGGGGGCAGGAGGGGTGGGCGGGGGACACACCGGAATGACGCAGTCCCTCAGCAATGGCACCACGCAGGGACCGGCTGGCTCCCACTTAGCACCGGACGGCTGACCTCTCATCCCTCTGCTCCTCCCCCTTTGCCACCAACTTTTTGTTTGGTTTCACTCCATGCCGAGGACAGACTGATGCCCCAGCAGCTCTGGGAAAAGAGAAGAGGCCTTGGACGACGTCACCTCTCCCCCAGGAGGAATTTATGAAGCCAGTTACGCCTCTGCCAGGAAGTCAGAAGGGCCCAGCCTCTAATAACTGCCAACCTCTCAGCCCGGGCGGCCCATCATTTTCATACTTCCCACTTAATGGGGTGTCTTCAGGCAGTCCATGCAGAACAGCCACAATTAAACACAAGAAGACATAATGGGACTTTGTCTTTCCACAGGGCTTTCATTCTGAAAGCTCGGGCGATTTTATGAGCCTTGGGAGGCCCCCTGATACTCCCTTTTGAGATGGGTAAACTGAAGTCCTGTTGAGGAAGAGAGACGGCACAGGGCTATTGGGCAAGGACTTATTTCTGAAGGTCTATCTGGCTCCCTCCTTAGTTATGTCTACCAGATTCAATAAGAAGCCTAGCTTTTTTTTTTCCCCAGAAAAGTCCTCAGGATGCACTGTACCTTTTTTTTTTTTTTTTTAGATTTTTTTTATTTATTTGACAGATTGAGAGAGAAAGATCACAAGTAGGCAGAGAGGCAGGCAGAGAGAGAGAGAGGGAAGCAGGCTCCCCGCTGAGCAGGGAGCCCGATGCGGGGCTCGATCTCAGGACCCTGAGATCATGACCTGATCTCAGACACTCAACCATCTGAGCCACCCAGGTGCCCCGGATTCACTGTACCTTCTTCAAGATAGTCAGAGTGGGGCTCAGCCAGTCTTCCCAGCTTTGTGGGCAGTGGGAACTGAGCAGGGCCTGACAAGATGGATGACGAGGTAAAAAGAGCATACAGGCTGCCCTTCCTGACCACCTCACTCTACCTGGTGCAAAGCAGAGCTCTGGGCCTGGCTTGGCTGCCAACTCGCTGTGTAGCTTTGGACAAGTCGTTTGCCCTCTCTGGGTTTCGGATTCCCTGCTTGTAAAATGAGGGGGTTGGAGTAGATGCTCAAAGTCAGTACTTCTCCGATCTTAATGGGCACTGAATCACCTAGGGATCTTGTTAAAATGCAGATTCTGATTTGGCGGGTCCAGGGTGGGGTCTGACGTCCTGCTTTGCTAACAAGCAACCAGGTGACGCCGATGTGGTGGGTCCTTGGAGCACGCCGGAAGTGACAAGTCTCAGGACAGGTCACCTACCTGTGATCTGTCAAATGCCACTGTCTCTGTCACGGCCTTCCCTAGGGTGCTGTTTCAAAAACGAGACTCCCTCTTTGGTACAAGAACAGTTAATAAGCTCTCAAGTGATGTACAAATAAAGATTTTAAAAGGATCACCGAAACTATGATGAAGACTGGCTATTTGGAGCCAAGCGACTCGGCTTAAGACCAGCACTTGTCACAGCTAAGGACCTCTTAGCAAACACTTCATTTCTCTGAGCCTGTGAATTGGGGAAAAGCACCCACCTCGCAGGCTCATTATTGAGATGAAATAAAAGAAGATCACTGAGAGGAGCAACAGTGTAGAAGGGCCCGCACAAGGAAGGTATGGGTCATGCCCCTCCGCTTGACCCTTCTCCCATCTATAGGATGGGAACAAGCACCGGTCCTTTCCCCTCCTATCCTGGAGTCCAACCTGCCAGGTCGTGATAAAATGTCCAATTAGTCCCCAAAGTCCCCCCAGGTCCCACCCAACCTCCTCTGCTTCCCTACCACCCTGAGGTGGGACAGCCGCCTCTTCTACATCCCGACAAGGTATGCGTTTGCACTCGGAACAGCCGGGGAACTTGAGGGAGGCCTGGGGTTCAGGGGTTTGGGCAGGAGGGAGGCCGGTTGGCTCAGGTAGCGGGGCGGGGGTGGGGGATCTGCATTTCATTTCCCTTGGGAAACCGCCTGCCACCTGAAGGTATGTGGTTTTGGCGGGCGCAGGGGTCAGTCTCCGGAGTGATGCGGTTTGTGGGTGTGAGCAGGCAGCGGGAAGCACAGGGCCACTGGATGCTGGGGGCGTGCTCAGGGCTCCCAGCCCCCCCTCCCAGGCCTAGATAACAGGACTGCCCCAGCAGCAGCTTTTTGTCTCCTAACCCCACCTCTGCATCCCACCCTCTCCTCTAGCTCCAGCACCTGGCAGGGTGGGCGCCATGGCAAGCCAGAAGCTGCAGTGTGCCCTCCCCCGGAGAGGCTGCCGGGTGCCCACTGTCTCCCGGCCTGTGCAGTGAAGTCTGGTTTTGTCTAAACAGAACAATTACCCTAATTGCTGTTTGTGCCGATTATACCGTCATCATTGGTCTGACAATAGGAGAGGCGTTACTCATCCCACCTGGCCGTGGAACAGCAGCCCGCTGGAAGCCAGAGCCAGGCCGCGGGAGATCCCTGCCCGAGCCCTGTAGGAGGCCAGAGCCGCCCAGCACCGTGCTCCCGGCCTTTGGGGGGTCTCTGACCCTGAGGAAGATAGTTCTTAGTGTCTAGGTATGAAGGTGGAGGTTTGCCAATGAGTAATGTGTGCATAATATGCTTAAATGTGCAAATTAGGGGGAAAAGGAAATTAGCTTATTATTTTATACCTGATCCTGTGGAACTCCCAGGCCCCTTTTTGGATTTTGATGCTGGTGGGAAATCCGTAACAGAAAACAAACCGAATTGCCCCTTTGAGGTAAATGGGGCACTTATTTAGAGTCAGCTCTTTTGTATTCATTCAGTTATTCGGGGGAGTGAGCCATTCAAAATCAAAACTCCCCATCAAGGCTGATCCTGTCCATTTCAAGGGTGCCCCAGAGGCATCTTTGAGACTTTGTGGAGAGTGAGGGTGTGCACACTGCCCTCTGCCTTGAGTTTGTAGCTCCTTCTGCCCGGAGGCCCAGCCCTGGGTTTCTCCCGGGGAGCATGGCCGTCTCCCCTACGGGCCAGATCCCAGCCCCTGCCAGCTCGCATTGGCCCTGACACAAACTCCATCCCAGCCTGAGTACTCTGCCCTGCTGCCTTCTGGCTGCATACCCCCCCCCCCCCCCCCCCCCCCCCCCCCCCCCGACTCCTTGGCATGTCTTCCGGTCCAGACTATCAGACCCTTTGGCAGGACCTTCTGTGTGTCCCATATGGTTCATTAAAGTGTTGGGTAGCCAGGGGGCAAGAACGCAGGTCTCTCTAGACATCTCCCTTGGTCATTCAAATTTGCTGCCCTGTCCCTTTTCAGAAGTGGCCCCATGGGGATCACGAGGCTTTCCCGACCAGCTTGCCATTTTCTGGCCTATATACTAAGAAGCTAAGAGCGAGACTCCTGCATAGGGACCCCCATGGAACCTCTCTGCATATTCACGATCTTAACCTGCCCTACTTCCCTACCCTGCCTAGAACCCGAAGGTGGGGGGGAGGGTAGGACTTTCATGTCTCCCTGCCCTGCTCCTTCTCCCAGGCCACAGAAGGGTTTTCTCCTTTCTCCCCCCGTTGGGTGGGAGCTTCTTTACATCATCCCCTCTTCTATATTCTTCCCTGGGCAATAGGCCTTCTGGATTTGCCTAATCACGGAAAAACTCCAGGGAAAGGAAGAAGAAGAAGGAAAAACCCTCTGGATTATATCAGGAGAGATTTGAAACCCAGCAACATTACCCACAAAACTCATGGCAGCCAGGGATAGAGGAAGGGCTGAGACGGGGAGCCAGAAGGACTGGTTTGGGACCCAGCATGGCTTCTTCCTGACTCTGCTTTTTGTAGGCAAAAAGAGCACAGAAAGACAGGGATGTGGGTGCAGTGTGGGGAGACTGGGGGTTGGGCTGGAGCTGGGACAGCTCTTGGGAGTTCTTATGTGCCATGCAAATGTACCCAGGAGCCACAGGAGAGTACTGTCCATGGGAGTCCCAGCCCTCTTTTTGAGAACACCTCCTCCCTGCAATTCACATGGGTGCCGCTGCTGCTGCAGTGGGGGGTTGGGGGGGACTCCCAGGCACCCTGCTGAAAAGGTGTGATGCAGCTCGGCCCCCCGGCCTTGACCGATTGGTTCAGCCTCAGCTCATCTGCTCCAAACACAGTAGCCCCAGCAGTGAGCCTCCCTGGGTGGTGGGGACCCACGCGTGCCCGCGGGGTTGACCCACAAGCAGAGAACCTCAGTGCACAGAGAGACACACAGGGGACAGCAGAAGGAAGACATGAGCATCTTCAGTGGACTCATAGCCCCTGATTCACAGGACCTCGCAATGTCCTCCTGTTGGGATCCATGACAACCAGTAATGGACCGTTTTGAGCAGGGAAGGGAGCTGGACCGCGGAGAATAAAAACAATGATGACAGCGCCCCCATTTACCATTTCTGCTCCAGCTCCCTGCCCATGTCCACCCTCTCCCAGGCACTTCCTGTGACACTTCCCTGGGGATAAACCTCTGTGAATAATGAATCATCCCGGGATCTGGACATGGGGGTACCGGGGAGGAGTCTGACAGGCGGGAGGGAGGACCCGGCAGAGGAACAGCTCTTTCCGCGGCTCAGGTCCCCACCGTATCCTGGAGCTTCTCCTGCTGAGGCTGCCGGGTCGGGTCTCTGCAGGGAAGATGGGCTTCTAATGGACACAGCAGGCTTCCAAGGAAATGGTCCTGTGCCCACCGACAGAGGAAAATGGTGCAGGTTTCCCGAGGCTCCTGGACACAACCCCCTGGCCTTGGGAAGATGCTGCTCATTCCACAGACTCCTCCAGCTGCCCAGGTTCTTGTCATTAACCAAGTCTCTTTGTTCTGATCCTCTTTAGCCAATGGTTCTTAAACTAGAGGGTCTAAGAATCATCTGGAAGTCCTTCTTTTAAAAAGGCACATTTCCAGGCCCGGGGCCTAGGAATCTGAATTTTAAAGAGACTTCCAGGTCCAGCTGATATATATATATATACATATGTATATATATATATTTTTTTAATCACAGTAAAATACACATAACATAAAATTTACCACCTGAACTATTTTTAAATGCGCAGATCAATGGCAAGAAGCGCATCATTTGTTGTGCAACTATCATCATTGTCCATCATCCCAGACAGAGACTCTGTGCCCATTCAACACTAACTCCCTCTCCCCTCCAACTCCCCTCACCCCTGCAACCATCTTTCTACCACCTGGTCCTGTAAGTGGAATCATATGACATTTGTCCTTTTGTGACTGGTTTGTTTCACTTCGCATAATGTGTTCTAGGTTCATCTGTGTTGGAGCAGGTGTTGGAATTTCCTTCCTTCCTAAGGCTAGATAATACTCTGTTGTATGTATATACTACCTTTGTTTATCCGCGCAACTGTGGATGGACACATGAGTTGCTTCCACTTTTGGATTGTGGATACTACGGCTTTGTGTGCAAACATCTGTTGGAGTCCCTGCTTTCAATTCCTTGGGTCTCTACCCAGACCCTGCACTTGCTCTAACTCTGCCATTTGATTCCTTTTGTTCCCATTTTCTAGAACACTTGCTTGGTTTCTGTCTTCCAAGTCCCATCACATTTCTCTTGCCTCTTCTAAACCTACTCCTGCTTCTTGAAAGCCAACCTGGGAGGCAGGGGAAGAGCATAGACTTTGGGGCTGGACTGGGTGGCTTCGTGCTCCTGTCTCAGAAGTTCATCAGGCTGTGTCCTTGGACTAGTTACCTAACTTCCCTGAACTTCAGTTTTCTCATCTATAAAAGGAAACTAATGAAAGCTCACTTGCAGGATAGTTTTGACAGGATTAAGTGGTAAGTGTAAAGTGCCTAGCACAGAGTAGGTATTTAATAAACTGTGGCTTTTGTTGGATTACTCAAGAAAGCCTTTCCCGACAGGGTGGATCTGGGTGGAGAGATTTGCAAAGAAAACTCTGCTCCTGGAGAAGATAGGATAAGCCAAATCCCTCCCACACTGAAATGACCCCAAGATTTTTGCTCCTATAAAATTAATTAGTGGCAGGCAAACTCTTGGAACTTATGTTTTCTGAGTAATCTCAATTTCTCTTGCTATAATTTAAACACATTTTCTCTAGTTTTGTCCCCCAGTAAACTTTCAGAACTGCCATGGGGAATCCTCAGTATAAAAAAACTCTTTCAGGACTTGAGAACTTAAGATAGCCCCAACCCCTCATCGTTCTAGTCAGAGCTCAGACATCCGGCTGTGTGAGCCCAGGTCCCCCAGTATCACAGGGAACAGAGAAGAAGGAAGGATGGTCCTTGTCTCTGGGATGCCTCAGGCACAAGGGCAAGATTTACATGCATGAGGCAAGCCAGGGAGCCATACAAGACTAATGTGATTCATCCGCTTTATATCAAAGCTAATAGAGGGTGTGGACAGAGCTGCTCATGTTTGCATAAGCAATATGAAAAAGAAATAGCACAGCAACTCTGAAAATCTACTGTGGGGGCAGGGACACAGAAAGAGCTCAGCATGAGAAAGACGAAGAATCCCTCCTAGAAGAAAATATGAACTAAAAACAGAAACAAAGTCCTTGACTAGTGTTTCATGTTTGGGAAGCAAGTTAGTGCAACATGTAAAGGCTAGAGAATAATGAAACTGAATGAGACGAAAAGAGGTTGCAGGGTTAGGAAAACAAAGTGAGAGCTAAATACAAGTACTAATCTAATGAATGATTTAGAAACAACAACACAGAAGGCTAAAAATAGATTGGCACAAAGGAAAGGCTTGAACCCGTCGTAATCAATGCAAAGAAAAAGAGATAAAAACAATTAGAGAGACAATAGAGGAAAAAAGAAAGAAGTGAAGGTCAGCTAATGTAAGAATAATTAATATCCCTAAGGTAGAGAACTATACAAAAGAAATAGAAAATATATTTAGGGTTATTTTTTAAAAGGCTTTATTTGTCAGAGAGAGAGAGCAAGTGAGCAAGCAGGGGGGAGGTACAGAGGGAGAGAGAAAAGCAGGTTTCCCTCTGAGCAAGGAGTCTGATGTGAGACTCGATCCCAGGACCCCAGAATCATGACCTGAGCTGAAGGCAGACACTTAACCAACTGAGCCACTCAGTCGTCCCTGTTTAGGGCTATTGTACAGAAAAGCTTTCCTTTAAAGAAAGGAAGGACTGAGTTTATTGAGACAAAGGGCACATGGCATTCCAGAAAAAAATAGATTGAAAATGGTCAACACCGAGAACATCCTATTTAAGTTACTGAACTTCAAAGCGTAAAGAATTGTTTAGTCATTCAGGCAGAAAAAAACAAAAACAAAAACACGCAAGTCATTACAAGAGGGAAAACCAGGTTAGCCTCAGACTTCTCCACATTCAATGCCGGAAGACCAGAAGTAATAGTCACAAAATCCCGAGGGTCAGAAAGCATGGCCCACAGACAGTACACCAGGTAAGTCTAAAGACCACAGGTATCTTCAGACGTGAGAGCCTGTCTTGAAGATCTGACCACAAGAGGCAGAAAGCCATGAATGGTTCAAGCTAAAGAACTTGAAAGTAACGAAGCCAAAGAAAGGATGGGTGGTGAGCATTACATCCGGTTAAAGATAGAGTTGCAGACTATGAACATTTAAAACTCCCAACAAAATGAAAATTGTGTAAGCACCAAAAATCAGGATGTGGGAGAAGTGGGGAGAAGTGGGAGAAGTACAGGGTGCTTATCATCTAGTCTTTCATTGCAGAATCAGCCGCACTGTCTCTAATGAAAGCATAATTTAAAAAAATCAATGACTACAACCTTTTTAAAACGGTTTGGAAAAATAATTCATTTTCTTATATGTAGAGGCAGTTTATAGGTACAAATGTCTCTTGTGGTTAAGAAACATTTATCCAAGATACAATCATGCCTTCCATCTTATTTATCATTTTATTTCCTGTTATATGTAAGTACACATAAACTTAACATTTCTATATTTCAAAAGCATGTAATACATGACCCCATCCTTAGATAATTCTTTCTGTTTGTCTGTCATCTACCTACCACTCTATTTGTATCTCTGCTTAGAGATATGTCGGGACTGATGTTCAGCAGATGTTCATGTCGGTTACTTCGGGGTGGTAGGATCTGGTGTGAGTGATTACTCTCCTCTATGCAGATGTCTGTGCTGTTTGAATTTTTATAACAAGCCTGTGCCATTTTGGCAGAAATCGTCAAAAGCATTACTTAAGAACACGGATGGAAAGCTGAAAGTAATTGTAGCCAAAAATCCATCCTAGAGGGGCGCCTGGGTGGTGGGTTAGAGCCTCTGCCTTTAGCTCAGGTTATGATCTCAGGGTCCTGGGATCGAGCCCCGCATTGGGCTCTCTGCTCAGCAGGGAGCCTGCTTCCCCCTCTCTCTCTGCCTGCCTCTCTGCCTACTTGTGATCTCTCTCTCTGTCAAATAAATAAATAAAATCTTAAAAAAATCCGTCCTAGAGCAGAAGGGGTAGGTCCTGCAGGTTGCCGTGGGTTGATTGGATGCCTCAGCTCCTTCTCTGAACTCCATCTACCTCCCCGATGACAGGATGGGCAGGACGTAGGAGAAGATTTCTTGGTTGGCTTTGAGCCGGACCTTGAAGAACAGGAAGTTTAAGCATCTCTTTTTCCAGACACGTCATGGATTGTCTTACTTAATCCTTCTGGGTCTGTGGGGTAGGTACCATCAGCTCCATTTTTTGGATGAGGAAACAGACCAGACGGAGAAAGAGAGGGGAGAACATGGTAGCCAGAGTGCGAAGCACAGGCACAAAGCACAGGGTAGACCAGGATAGTCAGGAAGCCAGGCAGCCATGCTCAGGCCTGGCCTCCCCAGGGCAGAGGCAGAGCAGAACTCCAAGGGAAAGTTCTCCTGTGCAGAGTGAGGAAGGTCCCATACAAAGGCTCTGAGGAAGGACCTTGTGACGACGTGTGTGAATGTAACAGGAGGTGCCCTCAAAGTGTAATGGCAATAGACAGGACAGGGAAGAGAGCAATGATTAGTGTCTGCCACGTGACTACGAACAGGGCCCCGAGCACTGGGACTGGCTCCCAGTAGCAGCAGGCCGTGTCTGGTTTAGGCTGAGGTCCTCGATGGAGATTCCCCAGGCCCTGGAGAGGAGGGGGCCAGGAAGACTGAATCCTCAAAGCAGGCAAAGGTCAGGGTGGTGACTATAGCCACCCAAACCCACAGGGCACGGAGACTCAGCTCTCAGCTGGGGTCACGCTCTCAGAGGCCATTAACGGCTCCTTTGCCTCCCCAAAGGTCATTAAGTCATTAATTACATAGCAAGTGGCAATAAAATGGTCTCAGGCTTCCTCATCTTCCCCAGAGCCCAGGGCCTTGGGATCTGAAACCCAAGGGCTCTGGTTTGAGCCAGCTGCCTTGCTGTCTCTGGACTTCAGCAGAACAATGGAGACTGGTCATCACCTAGATCGTGAAACAGTCATGGCCCGGGAGTCTTGGCCTCTAGGTCCAGCCCCACTACTCACCATGGACAACCATGGTGAAGCCGGTCAGCCTTCTCCCCATAAGTGGCAGAGGCTGTTTGTAAGCTCAGACTCAGATTGTCCTCTGAGAATGTTTATCCTACCCCCATCGTCACTCTGACCTCTGAAGCTCATCCCTTCCATTCCCAGGATGGAACACCCAAACCCAACTCCCACCTCCAAGACTCTGAAACCACCACAGGGGACAAGCTAGGCGTTAAGAGTCCAGACTTTGAAGTTCAATAAATTTTATGTGAATCATGGCTCTGGCACGTGCTAAACTCGTGACCTCGGCTGGCTTCATCAACCTTGTCAGAGCCTCAGTTTCCCGACGTAAAATAGAGATAATATCATCTACCCCATAAAATGTCATGAGGATTCAATGGAATGGTACAAATAGTGTGCCTGACATGCAGTGGGTGCGTGACCCTTCTGCTGGCCCCTTTTCTCCTTGTCATGCTCTCTGGTTCCTTCCCACTCCTGACCCCTATTCAGAGCTGCATTCCAGCTGGTGGCCTCCGATTGTCGGGTGTCCTCCCTGGGCTGTTTCTTCACCAGCACTGATAAGCTTCCAGTCTAGTACAACAACTCAGCCTCTGACCATTGGACCTCATTCTCAGGCCCGGATGTGGGCCCGCCAGCAGGGTAGAGCTGGGCTGTGTGCCTCGCAGAGCTCTAGGGTTCAGGACAGGGCAGAGAACCAGCAAGAGACGCATCGAGATCACGGCGGGCTGATAAATACAATGCGAACCACGTGTGTAATTTAAATTCTTCTGGTGATTGCATTTAAAAAAGTAAAAAGAGACAGGTGAAGTTAATTTTAGTAATCTATTTTATTTGACACAATATAGCCAAAATACTATTTCAACATGCGATGAATGGAAAAATTATTGAGATATTTTAGCCTTCTTTTTCTCATAGGAAGCGTTAGAGATCTGCACTCTGTGCCCCAGCGTGGTGGTGGACAGCACAGATTTCCAGGCTAGAGACACAGAGAGTATAAAGGCCAGGAGACGGGTCTGGACAAAGGAAATAATAAAATATGCATTTACTCATCCATCCATTCATTCAACAACCGTGAGTTCCTCTCCCTGACCGCTGCCAGGTTCTATGCAGGAGGCCCCTGGCTGGTGTGATCCCCTCCCCTGGCCCCCATTGGCCGTTCTGTCATAATCCTCCCCACTCCTCCCCATCTTCTCTGGTCCTACTTCCCCCATTCCCAGGGGCACCTCTAGGCTAAGTGGTGAGGCATCCGGCCCAACCGTGGTTCCTATTCCTGCCAACTTGGCTCTGGGGGAAGGCAAAGGAAGGGAGGGGACGGGACAAAGAAAAATCCCCTCAGGATCTCTGTCCCTGAGGGGGTTTGGGAACAATGGGATCCAACCCCAAATTTTCTCCCCACTTCACTGAACACATTTAATGGGTCAGCCCGGTGACAGGCCTCAGGAAGAGTAGTAAGCGGGCCGGATCAGCCTCTGCCCTAACGGAACCTCCACTTCAGAGAGGAGCAGACTTGCCTGGTCCTCAGGAGGCTTCATGCTTATCTGGAAAGAGCTGGAGACCCAGACCTCCAGGGAGGCCTGAAGAGCCCCTTGCCTCCGGGCTTGTCTTGCCCGATGAGCAGCTGGGCGCAGGAATCCAGCCCTGTGCTTCCTACCTGCCACTCTACCTCTACCTCAGTCCACCAGGACCCCAGGTCCCACTCCCCTCCACGGCCACCAGCAGTCCAGCCTAGGGCAGCGGGTCTACCGGGTCATAGAAGGCCTGAAAGAAGCCACATTGCCACCTTCTGCTGCCCTGAGGATGGGAAAACACAATAGTCAAACTTCCTGGTGAACATAGTCCCTGAGCAAAGAATTCCCCCATTCCTGCTGTGACACAGAGTTTCTGCTTCATGCCGGGCATGTTTGCTGAGTGACTGTTGGGTGACGTAAATCTCGCGGCACAACAGAGGTGACCCTCTGGACCACGGTTCTTCCCCCGCCGCCGGACTCCTCATCATGACCTGACGTTCCTGGAGGGAACCAGTTGTGTAATCCCAAGCGGATTCCTCTGTACTCCCTGAGCATAGTTCTCGTCTGTAAAACAGGGTTGAAACAACCCCTTTGTGGGCTGGTCATGAGAAATGAGTGAGGTCATGGATCTAAAGACTTAGTTGGAGCACACGGTTGGTGCTTAATCACGGGTTGGTCACTTCCTCTCCTTTTCTAGCAGTAGATCACTCTGCCCCTTCACAGTAAGGGGGTGTCTCGGGGTGACCAGGATCGACATGTCTCTGTCTGGAGAGGGTCTCATCACCAGGGACCTCAAAGTGGGAAAGGAACCCCAGGATCGCACTGGGGCCACCTGGAGCTTCTGTGGGAAGAGGAGAGAGCTTTTCTTGGGGGCTGGGGTCCTGAGCCCCTCATGCCCAAGTCTGAGTGATTCCACTTCTATCTGCTTAACATCTCGGGATTTCAAATACCATTACTCGGAAAGGTATTTTTGGTGCCACAAAAGGTTGAGGTCCCTTCTTTATAACCTCCTCATTTTATACATTAGGGAGTTAGGCCTTATCCTAGTCATGGCAAGAACAAGGAGAAGGGGTCTAGCTCTGAAGCCATTTCTGTGGCTACAAGGGGGCTCAGGCCAGCGGGTCCTGCTCATGCTGGAGCCCCACCAGCTCCCCAGGCCAGAGTGGGCTGGCTTCCCCAGGCGGTGTTCAAACTCAAGCCTCAGCCGTCAGTTCCCCCGGAATAGGCAGGGCATTCGGCTCCTGGGCTTCCCACCTTCCTGCATCTTGTGGGCCCGGGCAGGCGCCACACAGGGAGTGAGGGGAACCTTGAGCTGTAGACAGTGCTCAGAGGCAGGAAGCAAAGAGACCGTGATGAGTGGACTTAGCCTATAGCCCATGAGCTCTGTGGCGCCGTCCCAAGCCCACAGAAGTCTCTGGACACAACCAGGGGAGCCAGAGACACCCTTTACTAGGGAGAGGGTGTGAGGGGTCCCTTTGTACAGGGAAGATAAGCCAATGTGGGAAAACCTTTCCACGTACAAACCCGAACCTAGTGCCAGGTGCAGGAGACACACAGAGATGATTGTGACACAGGCCCTGTCCCCAGGTGACTCTTCAGCTTGAGGAACTCTCGGGGGGGGTGGGGGGGGGGGCTGGGGATGTGCTAATCTTGATTGGTATACATTTATCAAGACTCATCAAAACGTACCCTGGGGGTCTGTGCATTTGACCGTATATAAAACACACCCCGAGAGCTAAAACACAGTCTCTGAGACTGTCAGACTCAGAGGGAAGGAAATGATGGACGGGGCCTACCACACAGTCACCTGCCCTCTTTACAGAGGGCACCTGAGACAGGAGAGCATCGGGCGATGGGTGTGGCTCCCTGTTGGGGCAGGGGCCCTGGGTGGGAGGAGATGAGTCTCTGTCCAGAAGGCAGGGCTGGACACACCCACCTCCGTGTGCACATTTTCCCCAGAATCTGCTCCACACAGGCCTTGCTCAGTTCAGAGGCTTGGTCTAGGCTAACTCAGTCCTGGTCCCTTTTTGGTCCTCGGCCCCACCCTTAAGGCTTGGTTGGGAGAGTCTGTTGGAGCTCTCAAAAGGGGATCCAGCTTCATTTCCTGACCGTCCACAGCCTGTCCCCCTCCTCCTGAGGGCTGGGGTCCCTGTCTACTGCCCAGGGAGAGGGGCTCTGGGGGCACCCCCGGGATCTGTGGCTCCCCAGATGACAGGGTGTGAGCTGCCAGCGGCTTGGGGAGGCAGGCTGGGAGCCATGTCTCATCGCTTGGGAAGCTGGGTGCAAGCGCTGACAGCTCCCGTGACGCAGGCCGGGGGGGGGGGCGGTTGGCAGGGGGGCAGGGGGCAGGTACTGCTGCCTGGGGAACAGCAGGCTTTCACCAGGGCTGCTGGTCCAGCCCCCACCCTGGCTGGCCTCCCCAGACCTGGGGGTGGAGGAAGTTCCCGGTGAGCAGTCCATGCACCCAGTGCCCTTTACCAGGGGGGCCTGGGCCTGGCCTCTAGTGGGGCAGGGGCAGCCTTTCTGGCCTCGGAGTAGGCGGGGTCCCGGGTGACAGCTCCCAGGGCAAGGCAGGGTCTGGGGGGAGAGGTCTACTCGCTGCTGGCCCTGGGGAAACAACAAAGCCATAGCTCTCTGCCCTGAAACAGGTGCGAGTTCCCCCACCTCACTTGCCTGGGTCAGACCCATCACCTGCCCTCTCCCCTGACTTCCCGTGGCTGCCATGATTGACCCGACCAGCCCCTGCCTTCTGGTGACCTAGCAACCTGTGGGCCCGGCCCAGCTCAAGGTGGGGGAGGCCAGCAGTGCCCCATCAGAGGAGGCACAGAGTGGTCCCAGGAGCCCCCAGCTCCAGGAGCTCCTCAGAGAGCTTGGCAGAGCCTGCAATGCTGCCAGGATGAGCCAACGTGGGCCAACTCCCTAATCATTAAAAAACAAAACACCTCTCAGGAAGGAGTTCAAAAATGGTGAGCTCAGCAGAACCAGGGGCCTTTCCTCTCCCCAGCAAGAGAAGAGGCAGAGGGAGGGGCTCACTGGGGCCTCCAGGGGCCAAGCGAGTCGGCCCCCCGCTGCCCCACCTGCTGCAGCCCTGACTTCCTCCAGTCCTGCCAAGGCCTGCTGTGCCCAGGGCGCGCTGCTCCTAGGTCAAATACACACGTAGCTTCCAGCTTTTGGACTCAGAGTGGGCTACGGACTTTGGCAGCAGAGGGGGTCCAGGACAGCAGAGCAGTGGTGGACACACGGGGCCAGCTGGAGGCCCCCCAAGCGTACTGTCCCTTGGGTAAGAGAACAGCTCCCAGGATCCCAGTCAGCCCCCTGAGCAGGGACACAGCATGGCGGCCTCCCGCCTTAGTAAGCACTCACGCATCTCCTCCTCGGTCCAGCCGTGAGCCCAGAGTGTGCCCATGAGACCCTGAGCCTGGAGAATGGGCCCCCGGGGGTGGGGAGAGGAGGTGGGGGGGACGGAGGGACACGGCTGGCTTTCCTGGGGGTGGGGTCCACACAGGGAGGAGAGCTCCAGAGAGAGCTGTCAGGGCAGGGGTGCCGGCTGGAAGGGTCTCAAACCAGATGTAGGGTCTGGGGCTTTGCTGGGAAGGGACAGTCTTCCTTCCAAGGGGAGGTCGGAGCTGGCAGCATCGCCCGAGGCTCACTCTGCTTTGGGAGGAGCCGGTCCCCACAGCTCCACGCGGGCAGCACCCCGCCGGGCCGCTCCTGCAGCACAGACCGCAGCCAAGAGCTGAGGAGGAGGACCTGTCTCTTTCCCCTTGGGGACCCCACCCTCCCCGAGCTGTCAGCAGTGAAGGTTGAACCCTGGAGGAGCCTCCCTCCTGGGGCCCCGGGCAGCTCCCCAGCTGAGGTGGGCAATGGTGGAGGGAAACGTTCCCACTCCGTCATCCAGGGAGGGCATGCGGCCGGGCAGCCAAGTGTCAACTCTGGTCCGAGCCCCTGGGTAGGCCTGATGTCAGCTTTCTCCACCACCAGCCCCAGCTCTTTGTCAGCCGTGGCCACACCCTGTCCCCCTGTCCTTGTCGGGACACCCTATAGTCCTGTCCAGGCCATCTGAGCCTGGGCCCCAAGGGAGCTCCCCTCTGGCCTTGCCCCCCACACTACACTTTGACCCTCAGGGAGACCCCTAGCTTTAGACCCAGGAAGAAGAGAGGAGGGTCTACTCTGTGGGCCCGGCCTCTGCTCTAACCTTGTCCACCCCGGGGTCCAGCAGGGGCAGAGGGGCAAGCAGTCTGCAGTCCTGCCCAGGATCCAGGAGGGAAGGTGCTGAAGAGAAGTACCCCTGAGGAGAGGTGAGAAGGCCAAGCAAGCCCACGCAGCACCGGGAGAGGGAGGGTGGTGTCAGGCTGGGGCCTACTTGTCCTGCCTACTGTCCCCATCCACAGTCCATGCGGGGCCCCCAGACCTCCAAGTATCCGGCCTCCTGACCTCCCCTCAGAAGCTCTTCTCAGTGACACCCAGGGCCCTAGCTCTGACCCCCAGAAGAGCCCAGGCTGAGGGTCTGCTCGAGCTGAGGGTCTGGCCAGGCTGAGGACCGTGGAGGCTAGTGAGGGGAGGGGGCTGGGAAAGGAGACATCCCTCATCCGGGCTCAGTACGGGTGGCCTGGGTCCAGCATGCAGGTCTCCGAGAGAGACCTGGGAGAGAGCAGAGGGGGAAGGAGAACCTGCTAGTGCCCACCACCTCCTCCCAGCTCCAGCCTCCAGCTTCTCTTCCATCCGCCTCCCCTGCTCCCTGGCCTCCAGGCTGTGGCTAGATTTCCAGAAGGGCCCTTTCTCCCGGCCCCAGCGGCTCCCTTCTCCAGCCCTGCTGCAAAGCCTGTGGTGCCACCTGGTGGTCAAGTCTGAGGTGGCAGGCCACGTGACACTCAGGACTCCGAGGAAGGGGCTGTGCCTCCGTCGTCCCCTCCCATGACCTGTGCTCTCCTGGAGCTCCAGGCCCTTCCGCTGCTGGACCCCACTGGCCTGGCTGCCTTCTGCCCGCTCCAGCCGCTTGTGGCGCTGCAGAGCTGGGCCCCTGGGACCTCCAGCTGGGGTGTGAGAGGAGATTCAGAAATACCAGCCCGGGATACAGGGTAACGTTGGAGCCTCACAACAGCACACTGGGGCAGGTTCGAGGATGATCTCCATGGTCCGTGTGAGGAACTGGGGTCAGGGATCTGAAATATGAAACAACCTGCCCCAGACCACACAACGAGTAAGTGATGGTATTGGGATTGGAGCCCACTTCCGGCTCAGCCAGAGCGTCCCTGCTGGGCAGAGAGCCTGCGGAGTCCGCAGCCTCACTTCCAGGATGGGCCCAAGCCCCAGAGGGGTGAGTGGAAAGACCGCTAAGCCGGGAGTTTAGTGTTGCCACTAACTTGCTGTGGTACCCGGGCAAGGCACTCTCCCTCTCTGGGCCTTATGTGCTCCCCGAGGGAGTCCGATCAGACCCTCCTCCGTGGGCTGGGGGATCCAGGCTGCTCACCCGGAGCTGGGCCGGGACAGCTGGAGTGCACCCTGGCTCTCCCAGGTCACTGGGTGCCCAAAACTGTCATCGCAGGAGGTCCTAGGGCTTCTGACAGGTGGTGATTGAAACGGGCGACCACAGGGGGCGATACCTTCAGGGATACCTTCTTCCTTGCTCCCGCTCTCCCCCTTCTGGGAAGCCCTTCTGGCAAGTCTCTTAAAACCCTCAGCTTCTCCTCATCGTGTGCCCCTCAGAGACCCTCTGTCACTCCCACAGACCTCGGTGTCCAGCCACTGTGGGCGTTTCTCTGGTGACCAGAAGGCGCTTTTCCTGGCCTCTGAGAATGCACAGGCTCTTCAACCCCAAGAATGCTCTCCCTCACCTCATTGCCTAGAACATTCTGCCCTCCAGTCCTCACCCAGGGCAGCAAGGGTCCCTGGTCCGTGTGACCCCGCAGTGGCCCTCACCTCCCGTGGTTTACAGAGCCTCACAGGGCGGGACCCTGACTATAACCGTATTCTCAGGCTCCAGGCAGACTTAAAGACCTTAGGAACGTCTATGCTTGGCCTGACGTGACTACTGCCACCTACTCATGTTTACCCAGTAACGCGGCCCCTGGCCGCCTCTTCCCCGCCACCCAGCTCCCTGTCCCCAGCCCCCCCAGCCCTCTCCAGACAGCAGCTCTGCCTCCCCTCCTCACACAGGGGTTGAGGAGTCTGTGGGGTCTCCTCAGATCCCGACTCCAGCCTGACGTGCTGGCTCCCAGGACTCCGTGCCACAAGCACCCCGGGGAAGGTGGCCGTCTTCCTCCTAATGTTGTCACACCCACCGCCACGTCCCACATGTCCTCCCCTGGGCAGGAGAGCACACACCTGGGGAGATGTACTCAGAAGTGTGGGAGGGAGGGGGGCACAGCCCCACCATGGCCAGAGAGTATCAGGAACACAGACTGAACAGGAAGGACTCTTAGGGGCACAGATGAGGGAGGGGACTTGTCCAAAGTCTCTCAGAGCTCAGTCAGAGGCCAGGTGTCCTGACCCAGGGCTCCTCCGCCGTCTGTGGTCTTGGGGCCGCGAGAGGGGTCTCCAGAGCAACGAGAGCCCCTGACCTTCTTCCCAGCGTGGTTGTGGTGGGGAGGGCTCCTGGAGGAGGAGACGGGAGCAGAGCCCCCTCCCCAGCTTTCCATTCTCCCAGGCCAAGCCCCTGCTCCCTGGGCCAGTTAGACCCCAAGCAACCTGGCAATGAAGCCTCTTAGGATTGCCCTTATGAATATTCATTGTTTATTCATGAATGCAGCCCTCATGAATATTCATAATCATGTATTCTAACATCGGCTCGGCACCTGCTACGTGCTAAGCACTTCTGCACACATTTCCTCACTTAATTCTAATGACCCTAAAACGCGGGCATTATTACCCCCCTCTGGCAGTTGGGGAAACTGAGGCTTGCGGAGATGAAGCAGCAGTGGGAAGACAGGCACTGGCTGCCGTGCTTCCCCAGACTTCTCTCTGCTCCCTTACCCAGTTCCTCTTGTAAGAGGCCGACATTCGCCCTGAGGGTGGGGCTTGAGGACAATGGTGCGGGGAGGACTGTCCTCTGGGCGGTGCCATCGGGGACCTGGTCTGGAGCTCCTGGCCCTTCTGCTTATATGATCGCATTCTGTCCTCACAGGGGTCCAGCAGGAGGGGGCAGGCTGAGCTGGCTTTACCGATTTGACATGGAGCAAGTGGCCAAGCTGGACCAGGAACCAGGTCGCTTCTGGTGAAAACATTTTAGCTGGTTGCCCAAAGACAAAATGACCGACGAATGCCCCGATCCCTTGGGGTATGCTCAAGGCCTCCCCTCCTGCTGCCACCCCAGACTCATCCTCAGTGGCCCAAGGATGCTGAGTCATTCTCTTCCCTGCCTCGGTCCAATGTGCTTCCTCTGCTGACCTCCCATCCATCAGGCTCCAGCTGAAATGTCACCTCCTCCATGAAGCCCCCCAGACACTCCCGTGTGGCCTCCCCTGTCAGGAAGTGGCACCGCTGCCCCTCTCAGCTGACAGCCGAGCCCCAGTCTTGAGGATTCAGTTGGGAGCCCCAAACTTTACTTATTTTTCTCCCAAATGCACCCACTGTTCCCTGGCACCCCTCTCTCTCTGGAAACTCCTCCTTATGACTCCAATTGCTAATTTGTCTTTGGGATTCTGTTCAGGTGCCACCGTCTCCAGGAAGCCTGTCTTGATTCCCCTCAGCTGGGCTAGGGGCCCTCCCGTGGCACCTGTGACCCTGCAGGAACGCACCTGCCGGCCATCAGCCAGGGCGCTCCTAGCCCAGGGGCCGTTCTGGAGAGAACAGACCGTGCTTTGTTCCCTTGGCGCTCAGCAGGGACCTGGCCCATCATAAGTGCTCGGTGACAACCTGCTGAGGGAACGGATACATTAGTGAGGATACCGCTTGGGAAACCCCAAGGCTTCGGAGCTCAGAAAGAATCTGCAAGCGAAGAGGTGAGCCGGCCCATGGGGTCTTCTCTGCCCCCATAGTTGGACCACCAGGGGCCTGCTGCCATCAGTGGCCATCGCAGGGTGGGGAAGACCACCCCCTGGGGAGCCAGTTATAACACACTGGCTGTTAGTACTGCTCACAGTGTGTTCTTCCTCTGGCCTCGGAAGCAGGCGGAATTGTAGTGCCAGCTGATGGGGGGAAAGCCCAAGGCCAGGGTGGTTGAGGGAGGCACCCCGGTCCCCAGGAGGCAGTGGTAGCCTTGTGACCCTCAGAGCAGTTTGTCTGACCCGCCCTGCTCCCCCCAGTGGGTGCACCATGGGGCCACCGCTTGGCTCTATCACCCTGTCCTTCCCCAGCCTCCACTGGCTGCTGTCCTGCCCCGCTGCAGAGCCTGAGAGTCAGGCCCCCAGCCCCCGGCCCTCTCTGCCTCTGAGGTTCTCTGGGTTCCACCCCCAGCCTCTGCTCCAGCTCCCAGGCAGCCTCTTGGGCCTCCCACTCTTCTTTCCACAGAGACTAGGGGCATCCTCAGGGTCTTGCAGAGGCTGGTGGCCGGGGATGGGACAAGGCATCCCAGGCAGGAGCCTGGTTCCTGGACCCAGCCCAGCCCGGGGTGGAGCAGCCTCGGGGGCCCCTGCTCCAAGTGGGATAGCCTCTCCTGCCACCTAATCAACTGACCTGTCCCTCCTCCCCAGCCCAGAGCGCCCATCCAAGCCTCTCTGGAGAGACATCGGCCAGTAGCTGCTCAGCCACCCCTGTGGCTTCTGGGAACTTCGGCTGCAGCCTGACCTGGGCCATCTGAACCTCGGTAAGCCCTTTGCTCCAGAAGCCTCAGCCCGTGGCTCTCGAACCCTGCAACTTATTCATTCCTCTCCTAAACTTTACTGCATTTCCTTTTCTTTTTCCGTCTATTCTACTGTTGATGGACATTGGATTGTTTCCAGTCTGTGGCTATGGCAGGAGCCACGATGCTGCTGTGAATGTTCTTTTCCACAGGGCACATACACAACAGTTTCTTGTCTAGACTCTACACCTAGGAGTGGGGTTGCTGGGTCAAAAGGTAGAATGCCGATAATGGTGAATTTTATGTGCCAGCTTTGCCGGGATAAGGGATGCCCACATAGCTGGTAAAACACGGTTTCTGGGTGTGTCTGCAGGGATGTTTCCAGAAGAAATGGGCGTTTGACTATACGCCGGGGAAAGAAAAGGGTCCTCACCAGGGCAGGTGGGCACCCCCTAATCCACTGAGGGCCTGAATCAAGACGGAAAGGCAGAGGAAGGGCAACTTTGCTCTCCTCTTAAAACTTGACATCCGTGATGCTCCTGAGACACAGACCAGGGCTTACAGTATCAACTCCCCCCATTCTCGGGTCTCGGGTGCTCGAGTTTGGACTAGAGCCACAGTGGTGTCTTTCCTGGGCCTCCGGCTTGCAGACAACAGACTATGGGCTATAACAGTTTCCACAGTCCCACAAGATAAATCTCTACGTACTTGTATTCATCCTATTCTGTTCTCTGGAGAGCCCTCACCAATACAATTGTCACGGTCAACTGGACAAGGTCATGGCGGACCTTCTCGAATTCATACCACTCACACCCCTACCTGCAGCGAGTGGGAGTTCCCATGCCTCACAGTCTTACCCACACTTGGACAGCCGGTTTTTGCCAGTTTGACAGAGGTGAAGTGTTACCCAGTTGTGTGTTAATGTTTGTTGTGTGCTTAAGTGTTAGAGATTCAGGCTTAGACTTAAGGGTTACAAAAGAAATTAAACATTTTCCCATATACTTATGAACCAGGATGCATACTACCTCTTTTATGAAAGGTCTAGTTGTATCTTTGGGTTAATTTTCTCTTGAAATGTTTATCTTTTTGTCATTGATTTCAAGGGGTCATTATAGACCCTAATTACGAACAATAATTCTTTGACAGATAGATGCGCAGCAAATCTTTCTCCCACTCTCTGGCTTTTTCTTTCATACATTTTGTTGTCTTTGGATGAAAACACAGGCTTAAATTTACTATAGTCAAGTTTATAATCTTTTCCTTTATGGCTTTGCCTTTGGCATCTTGTTTAAGAAATCCTTTCCTGCCTCAAAGTGTTATAGACATTGCCCTATAGTATCTTCTAAGATTTATAGCTTCACCACTTACATATACATTTTTAATACACCTGGGATTCATCTTTTTTTTTTTAAAGATTTTATTTATTTATTCGACAGACAGAGGTCACAAGTAGGCAGAGAGGCAGGCAGAGAGAGAGGGGGAAGCAGGCTCCCTGCTGAGCAGAGAGCCCGATGTGGGGCTCGATCCCAGGACCCTGAGATCATGACCTGAGCCAGAGGCAGAGGCTTAACCCACTGAGCCACCCAGGCGCCCCTGGAATTCATCTTTACATGTAGTAGAAGGTAGCAATTTGACTTCACTTGGATAACCAATTGTCCTAGAACAGCATAGTAAAGAGCTGACTCTTTCTTATTGACTTATAATGTCCATTGGGTCATAAATCAAGTTTCCAAATAGGCATGTGTCTACTTGTTCTGCTGTTTCTATATGTCTATTGATACATCCAAATCACGCTGTTGTAATGTCTGCAGAGATAATAAATTTTGATAACTAATAGGGCAAGTTTCCTCCTTATAATATATAAAATGGAAATTATTCTGAGTTTGTTGGTAGTAAATTCTTTGTTTCTGTTCTTCTGAAAAAAGGTCTCTTTTAACCTCATAATAATAAATGCAGAAAAGTAAAATTACTGCATCACTGAGAGATTTGTACATGTTAAGGCTTTTGATACATATTAATTCACTTTTCTGCAGAAATAATATATCAACTTACAGACCAGCAGTGTACGGAAATTTATATTATTTGACACACTGGATAATTCTTTTTCTTTTTAAAAAAGATTTATTAGTTTATGTTAGAGAGTGCGTGAGAGTGCATGAGAGCAGGGGGAGGGGTAGAAGGAGAGGGAGAGAGAGAGTCTCAAGCAGACTCCCAGCGAAGTGCACAACCTGATGCAGAGTTTGATCTCAGGACCCTGAGATCATGACCTGAACTGAAACCAAGAGTCAGAAGCTCAACTGACTGAGCCACCCAGGCACCCCTAGAAAATTCTTTTTAATGCTTGCTAAATTGTGTGGTAATAAGTGGCATATAATTGTAAAATCAACTTCATATTTTTTGAAAGATTTTATTTATTTATTTGAGAGAGAGCGAGTGAGTGAGAGAGGGAACTTGAGAGGGAGAAGGAGCAGAGGGAGAGGGAGAAGCAGACTCCCCGCTGAGCTGAAAGCCCGATGCAGGGCTCGATCCCAGGACCCTGGGACCATGACCCAAGCTGAAGGCAGCCGCTTAAACAACTGAGCCATCCAGGTGGCCCTGCTTTGCATTTTTTTAAAAATAAACTGCATGTTTCCTTTTTGTGTAATTGCCCATTACAGAGTCTTTTTCTTATTGACTTATAAGAACTCTATTTATTGTTAAATTTTTTACTGTCATATATGCTGTAATTTTTTCTTTTTTACTTTAAGATTTATTTATTTATTTGAGAGAGAGAGAGAGCACAGGCAGGAGGGGCAGATCAGTGAGTTTATCTTAGTTGATAAACTAAGTCCCTCGTGGACAGTAAAAATCAATGAGTTAACATTTAATTCATTTTATCAGCTCATTTCCCCAAATATAACACCCTGACTTCTGAGGTTCTGATCTGAAGAACCGCTATCTTTTATAGCACAAATCATCTGAAGGAAAAGTGGTCAGTGATGTATTTTCCGTTTTATAGTTAAAATAACTATAAAAAGAAGAGGGAAGTTCTGAGGGGAGAGATAAAAGGTGTTCTAGTCTTCTTGCTGGATTGCAGATGGAATCTCTCCTTCTAAATGATGCCCTTTCACTTCATGAAACTTTTCCAGACCTTCCCCGCTGCACACTTTTTAGGACTTTAGACTCATTTACCTTCCAAAGCTCTTGATGGCACTTGGCCGCCCCCTAGTGGCCAAATCCTCTACATGACAAAAGTCTTCAGCAATGCTGAGGTGTTCAGGTGGGAAGTGTATTCTTGTTTGTAACTTTGAAATGTATAGAAACAATAGGATGGGTTAGTGGATGAATAGAGAGATGCATGGGTGGTCAGATACGTAATGAAGCAGATACGACAATGCTAATTGTAGAATCCAGGTGATGAGCGTATGGGTCACTGTATCATTCTCTCAGCTTTTCTGTGAACATTTATATAATAAAACATTAAGTAAATATCTCTCATAGGCTCTGGAAAAAAAGAAGGAGAAATAGACTTCTTCAGATGAATAGGAGAAAATGCATTGTCAAGAGATCTGCAGTACAAGAAATGTTCCAAGAAGTTCTTTAGGCAGAAGCAAAATGACACCAAATGGAAACCTGGATCCACACAAAGGAGCGAAGAACACAGCAAATGGTAAATATAAACTTTTTTTTCCTCATTAAAAATCTCTTTAAAAGAAAAGGGAGTTTTTAAAGCAGAAATAATCATGTATTTGGGGTTTATAACTTACGAAGAAGTAAAAGGATGACAAATAACACAGACGATGGGGGGAGGAAATGCGAACACGCGGTGAGGTTCTCACTCTGTACAGGAAGAGGCATATTTGAAAGTAATTTGTGGTAAATTAAAGATATATACAATACATCCTGTACAAATCCACAATTTTGTTGGCTACGTCAACACGCCTTTCTCAGTAATTGAGAGAACAAATGGAAAGAAAATCAGTAAGGATGTAGAAGAGTCAAACAACCATCAACCAAGTTCACTTAATCTACATTTGCAGAACACTCCCTGCAGCAAAGCAGAATGCCCATCCTTTCAAATGCACAGAGGATATTTAACAAGATAGACCATATTGGGGTCCATGAAACATGTTTCATTAGATTTTAAAAAGGTAAAATCATAAAAGCGTGTTATCTAACTGCAGTAGAATGTAAGTAGAAGTCGAGAAGGGAGAGCTGGAAAATCTCACCTATTTCAAAATTAAGCAGCACGTTTCTAAATAATCCAAGGATAGAAGAAGTCATAAAGTAAATTAGAAAATAACTTGAACTGAATGAAAATGAACGCATGTGTCGAAACGTGTGGCTGTAGCTTAAAAAGCGTTTAAAGGAAAGTTCACAGTATTCAATGCTCATGTGTTAAAAACGAATAAAGGTCTAAAATCTGTGGTCTAATATTTGACCTTAACAAAAAGGAGGAAAAAAAGAGCAAGTGAAACCCAAAGTAAGCTGAAGAAAGGACATAACAAAGTTAGGAGCAGAAAACAATGAAATTGAAAACAGAAAACTAACAGAGAAAATCAATCAAACCAAAAGTTGGTTCTTTGTAAGATCAATAAAATGGATAAACGTGTAGCTAAACTGATTAAGAACAAAAGAGAAAACACACAAATCGCCAATATTAAGAATGAAAGCAGGGGCGCCTGGGAAGCTCCGTCCTGGCTCCCTGCTCGGCGGGAAGCCTGCTTCTCTCTCTACCACGCCCCATGCCTGTGTTCCCTCTCTTGCTGTGTCTTTCTCTGTCAAATAAATAGATAAAATCTTAAAAAAAAAAAAAATGAAAGAGAAGATATCACTAGAGATCCTATAGACAGAAAAAGGATAATAAGGGAATATTACAAACAACTTTATGCTGATAAATTTAATAACGTGGATGAAATGAATAAATTCTTTGGAAGTCGTAAATTACCAAAGCTCATTCAAGAAAAAGTTAATAGCCTGAATAGGTCTATATGCCTATAAAAGAATTTAATTTGTGGTTACATCCTTCCCATAGAGAATTCCAGGCCCAGTGGCTTTACTGGTAGATTCTACCAAACATTTGAAGAAGATACTATAGCAATTCTATACAAACTTTTCCAGAAAGTAGAAAAGAAGGAAGGAAGATAGAATCCAAAAACAGACCCACACATACATGGTTGATGGATTTTCAATGAAGGCTCCAAGGTAATTCAGTGGGGAAAGGAAAATCTCTTGGTGAAAATGGCGCCAGGCCAAATGGATAATCAAGAGAGGAGAAAAGAAAGCCTCGACTATCACCTCGTGCCACATGCAAACCTTCACTCAAAAGGGATCGATCTAAAAGTAAGAATTCAAACCATAAAACTTCAAGAAGAAAACCCTGTGACCTTGGGCTAGGAACTAGTATTCTTAATTTATAAATGAGGACTCAGTCATAGAATAGGATAAGGCACTTGCTGAGTTCCATAACTAGTTAGGGAACAGAACTAGTCTTCAAAAACTTAAATTCATACGCAGATTTGAGGTACTTGACTGGCAAGTGTTTGGGCTTTGTGTGGAAATGAATGAAAATGCCCACCACGGCTCCTTCACACTCTGCCCTGTTTGGGGAAGCATGTAAGCCCCCTCCCTGGGACATACGGTGTCACTTGCCCTGGATGTGAGCACCGCTGTCCACGCCTCCCAGACCTGGACGAGTTGCAGTCCCCGAGCCCACCCTGGGCTCATAATGTCTCCTCTTCTCTGCAGGCCCACTTCCTGCTTGTCCTTCAAGGATGCTGTATCCTGCTTATCCCAAAGGATGTACCTCCTTTGGGAAGCCCTCCTTGGTGCTCTCAGCCTGCAGGCCTCCCCTCCTTGGGGGTCCTCCGGACTTCCTAGTGCTTTTGTTAGTCTTACCTCCCTTCCAGAAGGTGGGCACCTTGAGGGCAGATCTCATGTCTGAGTTGTTTTGTATCTCCCCACACAGTGCCTGCTCAGACCCGTCAGATGAATGAATGTATCTTGAGAAGCCATCACGAGTTAGGGTCTTTTGTCCTTGGATCTCCTTGGAAG